>OZ038478.1:81303149-81335649 GCA_964036315.1 Acanthosepion esculentum
CCTGTCGCCTCTGAGTGTTGACTGCTATGTTCACATTTCTATCTATCTATCTATCTATATATATATATATATATATATATATATATATATATATATATATATATATATATATATAAAGGAGATAAGTACTTCATATCACGAATATCTTTTATGCATTTATAAACCCTGTGGACATAGTTATTAACACTGTTGCTATATAGTGTCAATAGCTATGTTTTCATTGTTTTATATATATATATATATATATATATATATATATATATATATATATATATATATATATATATATATATATATTACATTCAGAACATGTAGAAGCAACACTATTTGAATTTATATATTCCATTCTTTCTCATTTCATACGGGTATCTTTCTCTCTCTCTCTCTCTCTCTCTCTCTCTCTATATATATATATATATATATATATATATATATATATATATATATATATATATATATATATATGTATATATATATATATATATATAGATAGATAGATAGATAGATAAATATAACGAGAAAAAACGGCTTAATCTTTTTCTCAGTTGCATTGGTTGCGATAGTTAGATTAATAGACAGTGGGCATTGAAATTTGTCCTGCTAATTGGAGGTATTTCATTGCTTGTTATTAAGAAGTTTCCGACTCTATGTTCGTATTGATCACAGTACGCCAATTCCTTCGCTATCAAAATGTGGGAATTGCATTTATCCTATTGTAACGTTCTTTCTTCAATAAAAAGCCTCCGACATTATTATTGTTTTTCTACTGTATTATAAAATCATTTTAAAAACGTCGATATCGTTATTATTGTTATTATTATTGTTTGTTTATTGATCATCATAATCATCATCGATAATATTATTGATTTTTGTTTGTTTGTTTGTTGTTGTGATCTTCTCGTCCATTCTTCGTACGTGATTCTTATAAATATTCAACACCGAACTATTTGGAAACTATTTCCCGTCTCAAAATTGAATCATCCCCACAAGTCGTGCTTTTGCGACGCTCGTGCGATTCTATAAACACAAACTAATGCATATCTTATATTACCCAAAGGGAACTCTTCTTTCTTGTCTCTCAGTCTTTGCTTCATTCTCTTTTCTTATTCGACGTTGCTTGAAATTCTGGATTTTGAGTTTTTCTCCTAACCAGTGTCTTCTATCCATGCTTTACAAATAATGAAACTAATGCGAAAATAATCATGATGATTGGTATTGCACTCACACACATCTTTTTCAACTCAGAACAACGGGTGATGGTACTACTACTACTAATAATAATAATGATAATAATAATAATAATAAAATAAAGTCAAGTATAATTTTAAAAAATATTGTCTAATGCTTTTCATATAAATATATTTGTGTATTTGAGCAGCAATTCGTTTTTATACACGTTTCGTTAAGAAAACAATAAGTCTGACAATGTATTGAATTTTTCATTTAATTTTCATGTGTTCTTGGAATTCGTTTCGTTATCAAGGATGATTTTATTTTTACATTTAACTGAATGTATCCCTTATTTATGTATGTATCTAGATTAATAGGAATGTTTTCTTTTTCAAACACGCTCATCACATTAATGTTATTATGTCTTGTCTTTTTTTATTTATTAACAATGCTTCCATTACTTTTAGCCTATTTTTACATGTGAATGATGCTATTATATTTTTATTATCCCGAGTACGTTGCGGATAGAGTTTGGTAGTTCTCCATGTGTATTTAAATGACACCTAATTCAGATATGGTCAGAGAGATGTAACGTGGATCCTCTTCTCAGGCATGTTGTAGTATAACCGATATAATTATACATGAATTTACTTTGATCAGGAACACAGTTACTCAAGGGACATGGAATTTTAAATATTACATAGAACCAATATTATTTGCAACCCATAAATTAAATATAAATACTTAAATGCAGTATCCTGGCACAATTCTTTTACCAAAACTTGTCTGTGCGTGCATTATATAACAAGGGTGAGAAAAAAATCAAATTATATAAAACTTAAATAGAGAGTAAACAAAATCAAATAATATAACATATGTAAACAGATGTAGTCATCCACATAAAAACCTGTTATCTCTGTATCACAGCTCATCAGTATAGCTAGACATACGATCGCTTCAATCGGGGATCGAAACCCGACCAGTTTGGTATAAGTGAGAGATACTACCCGTAAGTTATAGGTGAACGGCAGAGAAAGGGAATTTGTAACGTATTATATACGGATGTATACAAACTCAAGCAGCGAGAGGGTTAAATTCATTAATGAAGAGCAATGCGTTAATGAGCCCCATATATATATATATATATATATATATATATATTGTATAAATTCTCTATTTTCAGTTATCCCTATCGTCAAAGCCTACTTTCATTTATTTTCATCAGTTTATCAATAAGATTTTCATCGAACAACGTACGTTAAATTATTAATTAGATCCAAGTTTTCTGATATTAAAATTTTCTATTTATTCTCTGTTCTTATATTGTTCTTGTATCGTTCTTCTCTATTTATATTGTTCAGGATTCGGCCCGGAATGTTTTTACTTTGCTCATGGAGTCGGCCTGATTTCAAAATGGTATACGTTCGGCTGCAGTTTCTCGAGGAAAATCTGAAACGTGTGACACAGAGACACACTGAGACTAGCATTTATTATACAGAAGAAGATGAGCTATTGAAAGTTAGAGATTTGTGTACTTTTAATTGAAATGGTGTGTCACAGCGACACACGGACATTCGCATTTATTATATAGATTATATTAGATTACATATAAGGCATCTTTTTAATGTTATGTAATCGATGGAATTGTAACAGTTAATGTGCGGAAAAGTAAGGATTTGGTTTTAAATTGCGAATATTTTGCTAACAGAATGAAGAGAGAAGGCCAGTTTTAATAACATTAATTATGGAACAAATTCGTTTAGCCTTTATCCAAAGATATCGTTCTAAATTATTGTTGTTAAATTTGTTTTTTCTGCCAATTTTTAAGTAATATTTAATTATTATTTCTCTAACTACGATGGCTAGCGAAAAGAGCTTAGAATTAAAAAAAATGAAATATTTCAGTCTGGTGTTTCTTAAAACTGTTTCTGTTTTTTTATGAATTCTTTAGCTTATCCCTTTGAGCCCTGAGTTCATGAACAATTTTTACCCTCCTGTCTGAGCTCCTGAGTCAAAATTCGCAAATAATTGGTATGTAATGTTTCATGGTAAATATAAAAATAGTTACACGTGTTTATCCACCGTTCAAACGGTGGCTAGGCATTACGTCATTTTTCTCTACCACCGGCAAAGCGGTGATCAGGGCTCAGTCTTAAAAGACATATACGTACATATAGGTTAAAGTATAGATTAGTTGTGGCACAAGGAATAGATTAAATTCTCGACTCAGTTCTAATTGATCTAGGGAGAAAGCTTACTAACCATTACATCATGTCGACGAGCACACGAATCATTAAAGGTAAAATATCAAAAGAAATTTCATACGAAATAAAGTAATTAACCCTTTGAGCCCTGCATTCCTGAACTATTTTAATCTTCTGCCTCAGCTCCTGATTCAAAATACATCCCTAGCCTCCCTAAAC
This sequence comes from Acanthosepion esculentum, assembly GCA_964036315.1. Classification (NCBI taxonomy): domain Eukaryota; kingdom Metazoa; phylum Mollusca; class Cephalopoda; order Sepiida; family Sepiidae; genus Acanthosepion; species Acanthosepion esculentum. The sequence continues at coordinate 81,306,743 of OZ038478.1, forward strand.
TTAACCTCTTTTTCGAACGTAACTAATAACTGATACAACAAAAGTTAATAAAAATGAACACGCTACCACCCCTTGTCTGATTGGATTTCTCTGTAACCTTGGAAACAGTGAATTATGAATTTTTGTGTGCGTTTAAAACTCAGTAAATTTAAAAAATAAGTTACTGCAATATTCGCTTGAACATGAAATGGAACTAATGTTTTTAATTTAATTACAAAATTAAATTTTAAGTTTTTAGCTTCCATTTTTGAAATATGGGTATTACTGTGTAGCGAAAAAAATATATTTTGAATCAGTTAATTTATAATATATATATATATATATATATATATCCTTTCCCAATATACCTTTTATACTCCACTCTTCTGCAGGTTAAAGTTCTTTCTTTCTTGCTCCACGTTAAGTATCTTTCTTTCTTTCTCTTGTTCAACGAATAACAGGAATAGGGATTTACTAAGTATAGATTAGTTGTGACACAATGTCCAGATTAACCTCTCGACTCAGTCCTAATTGATCTAGGGAGACAAGCTTGCTAACCATTACATCACATCGACGAGCCCACGAATCGGCTAAAATGCTGCTGATCTTTATGAGAGCAACGTTATGAAAAACCATTTAAAAATGTCTTATTAAATTAATTTCATTTATATTTTCTGTATGAATAATTTTAATTTGTATCCATCTTATTTAGACATCGAAGTGAATTCTTCTTTTTAAATCATTAAAGGTAAAATATCAAAAGAAAGTTCATACGAAACAAAATAATTAACCCCTTGAGCCTTGGGTTCCTGAACTAAAATAGTTTCTACCCTACTGTCTGAGCGGATGAATCAAAATACGCAAATAATTGGTATGTAATATTTCACGGTAGATATAAAAATTGTTACATAAATTATATAAGCATTATACTTAGCAGGGAGTGAGTATGAATGCATGTCTTCATTTTATCGCCAGAATTCTTTATTTGTGTGTCAGTCTGCTCAGCAGGGACTCCCTCTCTTGATGCACAAGAATAGCAAAACACGGCGCAAGTGTTTACCCACTGTTCAACCGGTGGCTGGATATTAAGTAATTTTTCTCTACCACCAGTAATGCAGTTGTCACGGCTCAAAGGGTTAAGAGTTAATGATTTCCGTCAAGTTCAAAACCAAATTACAAAAAATAACAAATAGTATACAGTTAATTTCTGTTAAAAAACTTTCTCATGCATTTAACTTAAAAGTTATTTCAATCTAAATTTTTAGTATACATTTTTCTTTAAGGCAAAATACGCATGCTGCTGTTGAAATCTATATATTAAATCGACATATTAAATCGATATATAATTTGATATATTAAATATATTAAATTGTAAAACTTATAGCAGTTATGAAATCAATAATAGCGATAGAAATTTCAACCACAACATAATCAAAATTATTGTAATGAAATAAAAAAAAAACAGTAAAATAGATTAAAAATGTGGATTTGTATCATAAATGGAGACTAAAATATTGCAGTGGAAGAATTTGTATTTAAATGAAAAAATGAAATTTTGTTGGAATGTTGGCAGCTTTTTTTAAAGAATTCGCTCAAAATAAACTAAGAAAAAATCTTTTCAAACTTATTCATTTCGAAATATTTTAAATCACTTCAGATTATTACCTTTTTGCTTCATACTTAAGCAAAAGTTAATTGCATTGACGTTTAATTATTCCACTGTCGAGTTATCAGGATTCTCTTCTTTAATCATTGTTTTAACAGAAATACTTACAGTTTAGAAAAAAGAATTCATGTGAAAATGGCCTCGATAAAAGTAATGAATAGTTTGTACAAAATAATGCTACCCATGAAATACAAATAAACATATTTCCATAATTTTTTATATAAAAATAAATCAAAATATTTTTTAAATAAAGATATTATTTTGTCAGATCCATTACATTCACCTGGAATGGATCCGTTCGAATTCCACCTGGATCCATTACATGCACTTAGGTGCTAATACCCTTGACAAAGTTATGAATCCTCTTCTTCTCTCACCAGTTATAGGTAAATAGCAGGACAGACTGAGTCCCCCCAGTTATGGTTAAATAGCAGGACAGACTGTTTCTATAACCCTGGGTGGCAACCGGTCTAGGAAAAGGAAAAATTCTAAATTCAGAACCTGCCTGGAGATGGTTGGGCTCCGTCAGCCTATCTTGCCCAAGAAACACCACTTCTACTCTGGTTGCAGTACACATGGCGTCCCTACGAACCTACGTGTCACGGGATAAAAAAATATTTTGACATTTTTTTTCTATTCATTTCCTCTTACTGATGATTTTTTTGTTTAATTTAAGCATCTGATACACTTCCTGCTGTTGAAAAATACTTATAAGTTTGCTTTTTAAGAAAACATTTTAACGGTTTTTTTTATCACAAAACTCTCCCTCCTATGTGTCATTATTGATGTTATGGTAACATACACAAAAATGAAAGAACATTGCAAAATATTTTGCTGGTTGTTCTTTTAAAATCCTCACTCGTATGCGCCATTATTGAGGTGTTCTGGTAACAAATATAGAAAAGACTATAATATACTCGATAATGACTGTTATATCCGCACTGTTCGTTCAGAATTGATCCTGGTTAATTACTGCTATAGAAATATTCTATCAGACAAGTCGCTGAACTTTTTTAAATAAAATATCTTCTCTACTCGTAACTCTCTGAAAATAATAAATTTGTAAGCATTTGCAGATTATAGTATTAGCAAATTAGAATGACAGTGTAGATTTCATAGATTAATTTTGCTTAGAAATCAGAATTAGTGACCACGACTGAAAATCTCTACAAATATAAGCGACTTTTAAGTGTTAGGATACACGGGTATATTGGGATAAATGTATTCAATCAGGTGAAGTGTTGAATCGATGATAAACTCCGCTCATCAGAAATTTCTAAAAAATAAAACTGTGTTGAAATTATACTCATAACTACACATATTCAAGTGGGCAACTAAGAACACAAGAAAATAAGTACGCTTTAAATAAGGAAATACATGGCGAAAAAAATAACATCAACATAACATATGTTGACAGTTGAAGTAATATTATAAAATACACGAAAATATTTGAAAAGATTTAAGCATTGTAAAGTTAAAAAATTAAAATACCAAAGTTTGAAGATTTTAAAAACAGATTTAAATAACTATAATGGGTTAATTATTCTACATGTAAAGTTTTAAAGTATTTCAATGTCTGAATATTTTTAGAAATATTTACTGGTTTGCTGAAAAAGTGGAAATATTTCAGAAAAACATGGTACAAAATGATAATTGAGAAAACGCGATAACTGGAAAAAACTGCTCTGTGTCTATCGTATAAATTTCAGTAACATTAATATATAGGTATAAAACACACACACACACACACACACACACACACATATATATATATATATATATATATATATATATTAGCAGCATGGCCCGGCGTTGCCCGTGCTTGATTCAAAAATCGTACGACACATACACCAATCGCTATCACTTGACTTAAAATATTTTGCCCTTCCTTGCCTTTAAAGGAGTGCCCTTTGCCGTGCTGATGTTACTACATGCCTTACTTCTTGCCTATCTCACACTGCGAATTTTTCTAAGCTGTGTACTAAACATTATATCTGTTACGAAAGAAGAACTAAACAAAATGAACACAAAATGATCAGTTTTCAAAAAGGACTCGTAACCGGAAAAAAAAACGAATGAAAAATGAATGTTAACAACAAATACTTTTTCACACCCAACGCAGTTCTGCGGAATCAGAATAAACGTTGAGTGTAAGCAAGCGAATGAGCCAATTGGAGTAAAGGGCCATGCAGATTTAAATTTTTCCCACTCATGACGAATGCAGCTATCGATTTTTTGCATGCTAGCATGCTAGTTAACATTCGTGTCAGTCAGCTGTTGGCTCTCACGCTGACTAATAGAATGTTCCTGCCTATTCGTGGCAGCCAGCTATAGGCTCTCACTCTGGCCAGTAGAAAATGGCTGCAAACTACATGAAAACTGAAAAAGAAGTATGAAAAAATCGATTATTTCCACTATCGATGGAAGTTGGGAAATGCAATATCGGCCAGCCTTCCAAATAACTTGGAGCATGTGCATGTAAGTTCATGCTAGACGCAATCGTCAGGCTGCCTGACGATTGCGTCTAGCCCGAATCAGCTTGTCGTCTCTAAGTGTTGTCTTCAATGTTCCCTGTTATATATATATATATATATATATATATATATATATATATATATATATATATATATATATACATATATATATATATATATATATATATATATATATATATATATATATATTGTGCATTTAGGTAACATCTTTCATTAATGCATGTTTCATTAAATAATATAGACAAGTTTTGTATATTTATTTTAAGCAAATTCCTTTCATATCGTCTGATAAGCTTAATAACATTATCATTGCAAGATGAAAGAAAATCCCCATATTGATACATTTTTTAATCCTATCTAAGCTTTCGGCTTACATAAGTCATCATCAAAGATGACAATTACATTGCATTAAATTAAACAATACACGGACATAGCAACAATGATAGACTGTTTTGTTTGCATGGAAAATTTCCAAGCAGCGACAAAATCGTGCATACGAGACGCTTGAAGCGAAAATCGCACCGCGGCTGATGACATCACACATGACCATGCGAGAATGAAAATGAGAAGTGTTAAGTATGGCAAGCCGTTGGTATATATATATATATATATATATATATATATCAATTCACTCTCCAATTACGAATTGAGCCATATTCGCTACTGGCGTTTGTAAACATCTCGTATGTAATACTTTAAAATTTCCATTTCTCTGCCGTGCGCCAAATCGGTCGAGTTTCGATCCCGGCTTGAAGCCACACGAATGAGATGAGATGCAACGGAACAGGCTTGTATGTGGATGATTATATATAACTGGTCTTTCAATAATCTGGAACGATTTTAATGTGAATTAAGTTTAAGCGTCTAATGATTTTTTTCTTTTTCTTTCGGATTTCGCGGACATTTGGGCGATATTATTTTTCATACATAATTGCCATGACTTAACTAACATGATGCAATAGAGAAATAAATAATTTTTCACCAATAACACTGATTTATTTATTGCTGACTTTGATCCGTCTTAATGAAACACCCTTTATGAAATCAAGAGAGACAAAAGAGTTGATTGACATTATAAATATTCTACAACTCTTACATTTAAACAGTACTCAGTTGTAAGAAATGTACTGAAAATAAAACTAAATTAAAAGAAATATTTTTACTAATTCTAATTTCATAAGGAAAATCGTAAGTTTTTTTAAACGGTGGATTGCAGTATTAACATAGGGGGATTTAAAAATCTTGTCTTTGCAAATAGAGTTTAAAACGTTTAACTTGATAGATAAGATGACATAGATGCAAGACGAGAAATAATAGCCACATGTAGATAAACAAGAAACGATACAGTCAAGAGATCCCAGGAAGTTGCGAGAAGATAATCAACGTACATAAAACATCAGAAAAGGAAACTGTCACCTTTTAGAATTGGAAACGCGGAAGACATTGAGTTTGGCCTTATAAATCTCCAGTCATCGTTACTGTCCGTTCCTTTTAAGCCACTAATGACTTGACATGACACAGAAGAGATCTACGATATAGTGACAATGATGGTCGGTGGTCTGGCGTCTAGCGACACTTGTCCTTGGGTCGGCTGAAGACAATGGACATAAAATATGCAAGAAGTCGTTGTTACGCTATCGCAGGTGAGAATAACAGCAAGAGTGAGAAGGTCCGGTCATTAACCGTGAGTTTTTCATTTTTTTTTTTATCTTTTTTTTTTTGTTGTCGTATGCTGTTCGCTTAGCTGGAGGAAGCTGAAACGAGTGAAATTAAAAAGATAGTGAAATCTTCCAAGTCATAACGTAAAAAAAAAGAAAAGAAGAGAGCCATGTAATGATTGCAGAGTGTCTAAAGGAAGGGAAGGGAAGGGACTTAAGGAGTGAAAAAAATTAGAGAACAAAAATAAAAGAAATCAAGAAGCATGATTCATTACCGACCATTACAAAAGAAAGAAGAAAAAAAACTGGGAATCCGAGAGAAACAATCATAAAACATAGAGAGTGAGAGAAAAAGGAAAAAAAAGGAAGAAGAAATGTAAACAAGATAAGAGAAACAGAATATAAAAACGAGTGGATGCAAAGCAATATTCTTGTTTACTTTATCTCTCTTTCCTCACTCTGTATCTATTAAATTATTTCATACCTAATGTAAAATATTATCGATCGAAGCATATGGAAGACCGCATAGCATTTTTTCTCTCTCTATTTCTCTCTCTCTCTCTCTATTTATCTCTCTCATTCATATATATATATATATATATATATATATATATATATATATATATATAAAGACATTTATATAATATGTTTAACGTTCTTTTTATAGATAAAAGAACGTTAAACATATTATATAAATGTCTTTAAATAAATTGTCGGACTATGTCCAATTCAAATATATATATATATATATATGTGTGTGTGTGTGTGTTATGAAATGGACAAAGTCCGACAATTATTTTAAGACATTTTTATGTTTATACATTCTTTTCATAGATACAAATATTTAAGTAAATGCTCTGTTTTATAATAAACAGTATTAAACAACATTTACAGGCCTGAATGTCCGAGAAAGTTTCATAGAAAATATTCGTACTCCGACAGGAATCGAACCTGTATCCTATATGGAACCGTCATATAGCCTGTAAAGACAGTAAAATCGACCTTGCAAACCGAACGTTCCTCTGTGGCCATGTCGGTTAAAGGCACGTCAGTCTATATGACGGTATATACGGTTGTCTTGTCCTGCTGGGATTAGTTTGTTGATTTTTAATTTCAGTTGGTTATCAGGATCTTGTTGACTTTTTAAAATTTGGCGCCACCGTCAAGTATTTGTTGTAATATTAAGAAAATGAACCGAGAATTTCAGAGGATTAAAATAAAAGTTAGTAATATGTCTAGATAATTCAAACAAACATGATTAAATAAAGATCCACTGTCTAAACACGCAAACACACACACACACACACACGTGTGTGTGTGAGTGTGTGTGCGTGTATGAGTGTGTGTGTGTGTGTGTGTGTGTGTGTGTGTGTGTGTGTGTGTGTGTGTGTGTGTGTGTGTGTGTGTGTGTGTATCTCGGGTGTAACAGCACAATTGTCCAATTGTTAGATTATACTTTGAACCTGTGTAACTTAGAAATGATTAAAGATATCTTACTGGAATTCTCCGAGGTTTTTATAACACTATTGGACTCTGCTTTAAACAATAACAATGTATTTAGCTCTAAGTTGAAATAATGATCCTTCTTGCTGTGTGACATCCTGATGCAGGTTTCCTCTCCACTGATCCCTTTTTTTAAAACTTATTCACCATTCTCTTGATTGTTTTCGAGTGGACTTTGAAGATGGATGTCAAAGTAAGAATTACGGTACAATTACTGAAAGCCTGAATGACCATTTTTTTCTCACAGCAGTTGGGGTGAGCTAGTGGGGTTGACACAAATCAATTTTAACCTGTTCTATTTCTAGCTGAATAACTCAAAGGATATTTCAGTGATACTCACAAATGATTTCAAGATGGCTAAACGTCTTATCTGAAAACCTGGAAAAAAGAAACTCAATTAATTTGTATATTTTTCGATAATGAAGATGTGGGATGGACAATTATCCCATTCTGTTACACGATATGGACAATCTTACTGTTACACACGGTATATATATATATATATTCTCTCACACTATCTCATATATATATATATATATATATATATATATATATATATATATATATATATATATATATATATATATATATATGATCCGATGTATAAAGTGTTGTCTAATTATACCCAAATGAAAATAACCCTGACATCTCATTCTAACAGTTATATTTACCAAAATTACACAAAACTATCTTTACTTGCTAAAGAGTAAATTTATTCAATAAAATCGACATTGGCTTTAACCACGGATTACAGACGACTTCGGACTATCTAGCAAATCTTCTCGGCGGTCTCCTTTTTTAAGTTGGTGAATACTGCCATGACCCTTCCCTTCAGTTCGTCTTTTGTGTTAGGAATTTTTGTTGGCCTCTCGCTCAACTACTCCCCACACATCATAATCAAGTGGATTATAGTTTCGGGAATTAGTAGGCCAGATGTAAGCGGTGATACGTTTGCAGAAATAATCTGTCGGTCATGATTGTGTTCTCCTGCTTGCGTGGCATGGCGCAGTCATTTTATCAGACATAGGGTTTTACGGCAGCCACACTTTTGACCCAGGTCAGAACTACCTCCTCCAGGCACTTAATGTAGGCCTCCGTATTGAGTCTGAGGCCCTGTGGTAAGATGAATCGAGGCATATCGTCGACATTGCTAGTGATCAATCCAAACAGCATGTTATTGACTGGATATATCATCCAACTCTTTCCGAATCCGCTGCACTCTCCTCAGAGTGACACCCAAACATTCTGAAATATTCGTATTAGAGCTTCCGGTGTGAATGCTAAGAAGTACAGCATGCCGTTTCCAAATTTCTAGCGGAGTGAATTGCGTCTCGCTGCTCTTTTTCTCACCGATGGTGCCCATCTGTCTCTACTGTACTGTGCACTCGACAAAATCAAAAACAAACGATGGGGTTAGAAAAGGCACTGGAACCGAGATGTCAAGCGAGAACTAATAACATAGCAGATTCTTCTTTTGATTTTATGAAGAATCTCTAAATATATATCTGGTGTATCAGTCCATATGTCACTGCAATATTCGAATCATGGACAAAGAGCAGACTAATAGTTATGTAAGATAGATTATGGAAGTAAATGCTGATTGCCTTTCATGGTATTCTTACAACACGTAAATATAATGGGTAAATATATTTGAATAGATATATTTATTGTGAAATTAATATCCTGGCCTCGAGATAGAAATCCCTATTAAAGAAAATTTCCCCCTTCAAACACTTTATTCTAACGAGTAATCCCTTAGATCTAGAATAACGATTTGAATGTAGTCATGCTTTCTCATTAAGCTAGAAGCCATAATTAAAAATAGTGCACACACTGACACGTTTGTTTTGTGATGCTAGAACGCCCACTCGTTTTAACTTCCGTCAGGTTAACGAATGCTCATTATCACTTCCGAAATGCTCGTTGTAGTCGAGACTTGTAACGCAGGTACTGGTAATAGTAACGGCTTCAACTAATACTCACCCTAATAATACTTTTTCAAATAGTAATCGACGAATAGTATAATGATCACTATAGAGGATAGAGTAGAGAATAGCGATCCTTATAGTAATAGAGGATAGCCTAGAAACAGTGATCGCTTATACGTCACGCTTTTTTCTATTTATATTTTCCTTATGATCACACGAAACCGCTATAAATCGACCATTCGCCCTTGCATGGTGTATTGCTGCCACATATGGTCTGGGGACCCTGCTGTTTGCCTCAGGGTTCTTGATAAGATCCAGAGACGGATATGCAATGTGATTGGCCCTGATCTGTCATCTCGTCTGGAGTCGCTCTCTCACAGACGCGATGTTGCCTCGCTCTGTCTTTTTTACAAATACTTTCACGGTAATTGCTCCGAGGAGCTGCTTTCGCTTGTCCCTAGGCCGCGTGAATTTAAACGTCCTACGAGGCTGACATCCCGTTCCCACCCCTACACCGTTGAAACTGTTAGATGTAGACGTCTCTTCTACTCCAATAGCTTCATGTCTCGCACATCTCGCCTATGGAACTCCCTTCCCTATTACTGTTTCCCTGACAAATACAATCTCCAACGGTTTAAGTGTAGCGTCAATCGACATCTCCAGTTGCCTTGATCTATCCACTTCCCTTCTCCACATCCTTTCACCTTTCATTCCTATTTGCTCTCGCTCCAAATCTTCTGTAACCCCCTTGCCTTGATCGATCCACTGTCTTTCTCTTTCTCCACATCCTCTTCTTTACCACTCCTATCTGCTCTTCCTCCAACCCTTCTATAACCCATTTCGTGATAGTGGCCTCCGGCCTTGCTTGGGGTGATACGCTTAAAAAAAAAAAAAAAAATTAATTAAAAAATGGAATCGCCCGTGTTTGCTCACTGGCGATCTATGTTCAAACTACAGTGTCGGCAACGACATTTTACTCTTATACAACAGTTTGATAAAGTATGTCAAAAATTACTGTGATAAATTTGGGAAGGATATTAGAATGAACCAGAATCTATCTTGGCAGCGGACTCCCTGCATACAATTAGGAAAAGAATTCAATAAATATAGCAAAATTGGAAGGTGTATAAGGTAATGATGTATCTTCTCACCGAACTTATTCAACATATACAGCGAGGCAATTGTGGAAGAATTAAAAGTCCACTCAAGATTCATTATTGTCGGCTACAATCTGAATCTAAGATATGCAGATGACAATGTTGATAGTAGACAACGAAAGGAATCTACAAGAGCCACAATTGAAGGTAGTGACGGAAAGCGAGAAGGAAAGACTAAACATCAATTGTAAGAAGAGAGTTTGCATGTTTGTTAGGGGAAACGGGGAGAGTGTTTTACCAGAGGACGGAAAGTGCCTCTCTGTAATTCGCATCTGCATTGGAATAGCAAAATTTGCCTTGCAAAGCAAAGCAAAGTATTAATAAACCGAAAAATTTTCGTCAGAAACAAAGAAAAGTGTAATGGACGCTTACGTAATATCAGTCCTAATAGGTAATGAATGCAAGGCAATCACCTCATCAGAAGAGAATTGAAACAAGAAAAATGTAGTTCTGCAGAAGGATGTTGAGAATACTGTGTAACCCGGATATAAGAGAGTTTTCGGGAGCGGAGACGAAGTATCTTATATCCGGGTTTCTCTTATATCCGGGTTTGGTCTATTATATATACATTAACACGGGCTCAAATTTGGGACCAGATAAAATCTCTCTTATATCCGGGTTTCTCTTATATCCGGGTATCTTATATCCGGGTTACACTGTACCATGAACTGGACATGTGAGCAAGGATATAGTTTTATAGAAAACGAAAGTTTTCGAAAGTGATTAGCTTTCTAGGGTACATTATGAGGAAAGTGGGCGTGGTTTAAATTCGCTGTTCACAAGACAGATTGAAGGCAAGAGGAAGAGAAGAAAACAAGGCATGAACTTCGTAGAGAGCTTGAATAAATAAATGAATGAATGACAGAACAGTGTTTAGGAGAGATAAAAAGATAAATTTTATAAAGCGCTACAAAGCGCAGGAAATTGTGGAGGGCCATGATCGCTAACGTCCTGAAGGGAAATGGCACATGGAAGACCCACTAGATATAATAATAATAATAATAATAAATATAGAAGTCACGTGATTATGTGCATTTGTTTATAATTATGCTTTCCGGATTCTTTATTCTTTGTTCAGTTTTACGGCATATCAACCTCAATGGGTTGTTTAATGCCGACAAGATTTTTAGTATAAGTTCATATGAATAGAATATGTATTGTTTGGCTTAGTTTGGATTCGTTTAATTTGTTTTATGACATATCAACCTCAATGAGTTATTTAATGCCGAAAAGATTTTTACGATAGGCTCGTATAAATAGAATATGTATTCTTTGGCTTAGTTTAGGTTCATTTTATTGCTTATAATATTTTCCCCCAAAACTGTATTGCTGGAATTAATTTTCTCCAAAAATGCATCGCTGGTAATATTTTTTTTCCCCAAAAAAATGTATTGCTGGTCATATTTATTTTTTACAAAAATATATGGCTGATAAGATTTTTTTTCCAAACATGTATTGGTAATAGTAAATCTTTTCTTCAAAAATATTTTTACAAATATGTATTGCTGGTATTAAAACCTATTTTTACACTTTCATAGTGTTTTGACCCCAGTTTGGGGGTTAACTATTTGCCGATGCCTGGGAGCCTAACAGATGCTACCACCCCGGGTCAGAGTGGACCTGGAAACACCATCAATTAAGAGGTGGTTCTACGCTCATCAAAACCTCTTAATCAGAGGCCTTGCTTTTGGATGTAGTTAATCGTCATACCCAGGACGCAAGATTCTTTACTTCTAATTCCATTCAATTTTGTGTAATTAAGAAATTCTATATTTAAACAAAACACATGTCTTTGGTATATATTTAAAGTATCATTTTAATGAGTTCTCTTTTTTCTACACTCATCTAGCCTTACTAGAAATCATTGCCTGAAAACCTCGCAGAACAAAGAAAAGCACAAATAACGCAGAAACACATTCTGTCACAGAAATATTCACGTGTAAGTGAGTATATCTAATAAGGTAGTAAAGCACTGTGTTTTTCGACTGCATTAGCGTAATTTTTCCTCCGGTCGTTTTACAAATCGTGAGTAGTTTTTTTTTTTGAACGCCTAATTTACTAGCCAATATATAATTGGCTTCAAAGTTCACCTTAAATTATAATTAAAGAAACAATGAACAATGAAATTGCTTTCTTTAAGTGGTGTCAATATGGAGGATGAGTTTTATTGGTGACAAGATACTTCCGTTTTTTTGCCGCTTCTCTGGCGTTCGCCCTTCTTCATATCCTAGGCAAGATTCGTTAGATCCTTTCCACATAATACCCTCTTATACAGGGTGTATAAAAATTTTTTTACAAACATTGGGGGCGGTGTCCTCACACCAAAGCAAGGTAAAAAGTTCATATAAAAATATGTCCCTCACCACATCAACTCATGTTCAAATTATCCACCGCTTGCCTCTACACACGCATGCACTCGTAGGGACATTGACTGGCGAACCCTTTCAAATGCTCCCACACAGTGTCGAATGATTTCTCAGGCCCCCATAACACGTCGATGAAACATCTCTGTATCATTAATGTCTTCTTCATTAACCAATTGTTTTAGATGGCTCCACAGATAAAAAGGATAGGAATCGGGGAAGGTGCAGGTCATGGAACCGGTCCTCTCCTACCTATCCGTCTTTCATGGTAGATGTCAGTCTGTGCGCCGTGAACAATATGACTAAAATGTGCTGGGGCCCCATTATGCAAGAAGCACTTCCGGATTATCAGAGGTACATCCGATAGCCGGTCTGCAAGTGTATTCGAAATAAAGTCCCTCTTTGTTACTCTTGTAGGGCGGGCTAGGAGAACATATTGACCAACCAGACAATCACCTATAATTCCAGCCCACGCATTAATCGTAAACTGGTGTCTACCCTGTATTGTGCAAAGGGGATTCCGATCCGACAACAGATGTTTGCTTGATTTCATTTGTTATTCTATCACTTCCAAATATTGCCTTATCGGTAAACAAACCTGAAGAGACAAACAACAGACCAACAGGTTTGTGCAATAAACCATCGCCAAAAGTACTGAATGATCCGAAGGCGAAAGACCCTGCACACGTTGCAAATAATAGTACCACATGGGTGAAGTATAACTTGAAGTACCCTCCATACGGAACTATAAGATATACGACAGACTAGGGTCACTTGACATGTGCTGATACAGTGATCGTCTCCGACAGCAGGTAGAATGTGTTGTTTGTGGTTAGTCATATGAGCGGATCTAGGTCTTCCACGACCCATAGTTTGTAGTCCCACAGATCCTGTCTCAAAAAGTTTGATTCGGCTACCTTCGGTCGGGCAAAGCAATCTGATACAGGAGTGCAGACTCGCGTTCATTGCCATACGCGCCATATCTGCTTGCTCATGATATGAATATCTTGCCATTGTTAAACGGACCACTTCTCAGTTCACTCAATACTACACACAGTAAACGTTGAAGACAGACTAGCCACAAATGCACATGAATAACAAATATAGCCCAGCCTACGTGGCAACACAGCACCATCTACTGTAAATGTTCTTTAAAATTAATAACTCAAAAACGAAGGATTTGTTTATATGTACTTTTGTCCTTGTTTTGGTGTCAGGAACCTATTCCAAAGTTTGTTTTTTAATTGATACACCCCGTATAATTAGATTAAACAGATTATATTCAATCGTTTTAATTGAATGGATTATATGTAAAAAAATGATATCTATAGAAAACTGCTTTTTAATCATTTCACTCGAAGCAAGGCAATAAAATCACTAAGACGCAAGGGGGATATTGTGTGAGAGAAATTGAGAAAACAAAAAAAAACATTAATAGGAGAGAACAATAAACGAATAAGAATTAAGACGAGAGAAGTTAAAGACTGGACTTTTTTTAAGGTGACTTTTATGAAGGTCATTTTTGACTGGAAAGGAAAACCGTCTTTGTATGCACTTCCACAAGCGAGAAGAGCGAGATATCAAACTGTTATCTAAGAACTTACGATTACATCGAGTTATTTCAACTGTAAAATGATGTGACCTTGCCGATAATCTAGTAGTGCACTTAAATTCATAAATTCTAGGTACCACATAGGAAAGTTCATCAGAATGTTTATCATGAAAATATTTACAGAAAAGGCACAGGCAAGCTGTTTTACGGCAGTGAGAAAGAGGTTGAAGTCGAAACACCAACCCAGGATCAATGACATTACAGATCCTTCTTCGCATTTTATCAAGAATATCTAAATGCATAGAAGTACCAGTAACATCTCGGGAAGTAAAATGCGTCACTGTTCTGGAGGTTAGCATAAGCCATGCTGATGGAAGTCAAAAAAAGTTTAAAAGAGAATAGTTTCATTTTGGTATTCCCTGCCCCAGTTAACAACAAATCGTAGGTAATTTTTTTTAATGTAGGTTATTTGTTATTGAAATAAATTAATCCAGAAATATATTTTTAATGGATTATTATTCATTAGGAAAGAATAAAGGCAGTTATATATCCCGTAAAATTGTGTATGAATACAAAATTCTGGAAGTTATATGAGGCTCGCTCTATACAACAATCGTTTAAACGGCGGAATAATTCACCGACTCATGAAAAACAAACACAAACATTTTTTTCTTATTTTTTGGGTATTCAGCAATGTTCATATCTGTCCAATATTTCTGGGGTAAAAATTTAAAACAAAATGTAATCGTGATTCAGTTTTCCACATGAAATTATCACTTATTTATTTGGATATAGATAGAGCCTCTCAGTCTTTCTCTTACTTTCTGTATAGCTGCACGTGCATAGGTCTGCACGTTTGCATATATATTTATAGATGCATTGACATATGAATATAATTTATGCAATTCTAAAGACTGAATATGCATGTTCGAGCAATCTCACAATGGCCGAAATTGAAATAAAATGGCGCTGACACATACATATTTGTATATTAAGTAAGATTAAATAATTACTTTCTCTTACTTCCTGTATAGCTGCATGTGCATAGGCGTGGGTGTTTGCATATATACATTTATAGATGCATTGATTGATACATGACTATCATTTATTCAATTGATAAACGTGTTTCAGTAGTTATCCATTTTTAAACAGTGAAATTGTCTTATACTGGTCTGGATTCGATGTGGCCGAAGGGGAAATTTTCTATGTTAAAAAAATCAAACATAAGAAAACCTGTTCCGTAGAAAAGTTATACTGTGTCCAATGAAACGCTTGCATCCACTCAATATAGCGTTTATAGGGATACGAAATGTCAGATTACAAATAAATTTACAATTCCTTGTATATATATATATATGTGTGTGTGTGTGTGTGTGTGTGTGTGTGTGTGTGTGTGTGTGTGTGTGTGTGTGTGTGTGTGTGTGTGTGTGTGTGTGTGTTGAAATGCGCGGCTATATATAAATGCGTCTACTGTTGTAATTTTTATCTGAGAAATCATGAGATAAAGTGATTCACTAATGGTACCCATTAAGGGCTCAGTCCACGACTGAAGAAACTAATAAATAAAACATTCTATCTCTCTTAAACTTACTGACTCGACGTCCGTTCCTGTTTTGTACTTGTGAACTTTTTTAAAGGTGTTTAAAACAACAGTTCAGTGAAGTATTTGAAAGCTTTCTAACAGACTGACCTTCAAAACATTTTACGGCTAAAGTGAGCCCTTAAATCTAAACACTGGTTGAAATGTTAAGACGGCACTGGTAAAATTAGTCGAGGTTTCTCAATAAAGCTAATTTACTTCATTCATCCAAACCTTTTTTTTTCACTGCAGCAATAATAATAAATTTTCTACACTTCCATGATTGTGTATTTAATGGCATACAAACATAATTCCAAAGCAGTGCTCTTATTTAAAACGAGTATTAATTACATTGTATTATAATAGCGAATATTAATAGCATATTTCAGCTAATAACACTATATCAGTCTACACTCTTGCTGATATATATATATATATATATATATATATATATATATATGCATATACATATATTGATGTATGAGAAACAATTTTGTTTTTAAAATTTATAGAGTTTCGATGAATACGACCATAATTACTTTCATGTTTTTTTATATATATAAGTGTAAAAATAAATCAAATCTTATCTAAGAAGAGTCATTAGTTTTTAGCCAAATATATATAAAACAGTGGAACGTGTATATATATAAATATATATAAAACAGTTGAACGTGTATATATATATATATATATATATATATATATATATATATATACATATATATATATATATATATACATACATACATACATATATATATATATATATATATATATATATATATATATATATATATATATATATATATATATATATATATATATATATATATATATATACATATATATACACATATATATATATATATATCTTATAAACAATATAGTTAATATTTGTTTATACTTCTGAGATGAGGTATTGTAACTATTTCAGTAGCAATGTCGGGACCGTTGTACGCATTGTAATTATCCCATTCTGAACTTTCGGCTGTTGTATTATCCGGCCTTCTTCATCCGTTTTGTGTAGGAATTCCGAACTGTAATCTTTTATTTAGTCCACGGGGTTAGTCTGTTCTAATTCTACGTACCATGCCTTTGGATAGTTTTAGTTAATTAGTCTCGATAACTCTCCAATTGTTTTTATTTTCTCCCCTTAGGCCAGCGATTGAACTCACAACTCTTTGGCTCCAACCTCATTTTGAATCAATCAAACAACGCTTTTTATCACAGCTTTCTTTATTAGCATTTCGAAACTTTAAGCCAGTAAACATGGCTTTTATATCATTAAGAAATAATGTAGGATAATAATACATTTATTGCTTTATATCAGAGTATTGCGAATGTTCGTGCCCGATTTTAATTAACACGAAATGACTTCAACTTAATACATGCGATTTTTATGCACTGAAACCCGTCATCGTCCAGATGCTAGACAAAATAAGTTGAACGTTTATGTTTAAAGATGAATGATGAAAAGTTGCACTTTCGACATATTATGCTCTTTTAATTTTGGAAAGTAGTAACACTCGGAACTGCAACAGAAACATTCGGAAGGTTTATTTGGATTTTGCTCCATTCCTTCAGACAGTCAAAAAGTTGTTTGACAGATTTCGTCAGCTCAAACGATCAACCACGCTGCGGGTGACCTTTCGACAGGGAATAAACCGCATTTTTCGACGGAAGCGATTGCTAAGAGTTTGGAAATCGATAGCTCACCTGCCTTTCAACATTTGAAGAGACTTGGATTCAAGAAAAACAGCCGATTTTGGCAAACCGAAAAGGTGTCTTTATCCACCACGACAACGTTTTGTTGCAAAAAGGACCTTGCAGAAGCTTAAAGATTTAAAATGAGAAACTCTCCAGCAACCTTCATATCTCCTGACTTAATGCCCTCGGACTTTCATTTGTCCTGGCCTCTACAGAACAATTTATATTAGAAAAATTGAATCAGTAGAGTCAGACGAAAACTACCTCACAACCTTCTTCCAAAAAGAAAAAAAAAACGAAGCTTTTAAGAAAGTGACATTAACAAGTATTTAGGAGACAGTTGTTAAAAACAATGTAGAATAGTTTCTTAACTAATAAATGATTTTTTGTATGTAAAACTTATTTTTAAAATATTTTCCATTCCACTTGGTTGGTTTATTTACACTGTTTTCATTCGGACTATTGTCTTCCTCTTTTTTGTTGTTATCACAATGTTTCGGTTTTTGTTCCCTCCAGACTTCATCAGGTGTCGATCTATTCGGGTAACCTTCAAGGAATTCTGAACCAAACTGTGGTAGGCTGTCCTCATTCTACTAACCATGTATAATGATATTGTCAAGTTTTTATTTTTAATGCTGCTTGGTTATTGCCTGATCGTTTCCACTGAGTATAAGTATACACAGCTCGACTTAGGGATTGAACTCACAATGACTGCCATCAAATTTTGCATATTTTACCATTTCATATTCGAATAAAGATCAACAAACTTACTTCAGTAATTAAATTCATTAACCCACTACTACAATATAACCTGGTATAATATATCCTAATCCGAAATAACCGATGGATATGAAGGGGGAGGAAATTATATCATACTTCGTGTAACATTGCTTAGTTTAAACAGTAGGTATCTAGGCAATATTATACCCAAATATTAGTAACAATAATAGACATTCATTATCTGTTATATTTAACAATATATTTTTAAATAATGATCTGCTGCCCCAATGCCCAATATATATATATATATATATATATATATATATATATATATATATATATTTGTCATCCACAGACAGACTGTTTCGCTGTTTCATCAGTGTGGCTAGTCGTCCTCTAGCTAGGATCGAAACCCGACTGAATTTTATATATATATGTATGTATATTTCTCGGTTGTAACAACATAATTGTCCACCCCACAAAATATTTAATATCTAAAAAATCATTAAATTAATTTTCTTTTTTCAGATATTTAGAGAAAACGTTTAGCCATCTTGACACCATTTGTAGTAATCACTGGAAAAAAACCTTTGAGTTATTCAGTTAGAAAGAGAACAGGTTAAAATCGTTTTGTGTCAGCACCACTGTCTTCCCAGATGAGTAATTTTGAGAGGAACAAGATCCTTCTGGTCTTCAGTAATGGTACGAACATTCATACTTTGGCTTCCATCTTCAAAGACTATTCATTAACCATCAAGAGAACGGTGAATAATTTTAAAAGTAGGGAACAGAAGAGAGGTAAATTGAACCAGGAGGTCACAAGAGAAAGAGGAATAATCTGTTCAACTCATAGCTAAAGGAATCAATTAGAAAAGATACAACTCAATGCATAAAATTTTTACACGTGAAAGAGAAGTTTTAGCTATGACAGTACAAAGAGCAGTGAAAAAAAACTTGAAAATAAAACCGTACGTTAATCATGTGAGGCACCTTGTTACTCTAGGATAGATCGTTATAGGGCGAAGATCATTTTGAATAATTTGGAATATGAACCTGGAATAATACATATATATATACATATATATATATATATATATATATATATATATATATATATATGAATTTTATTTCAATCCTTTATGAGCTTTCGACCTTAAGCTATGATTAATTAATGATTAACATGTAATTTTTGTTTATAATCGATTTCATTACGATACTTCTGTTAAGCTTGGAGAGTGATTATACACTCTTATTGCTCAAAATAGTGTCTAATTGTTTTATAAAAAAAACCTGCGCGAATTCCAGTATGATAACTTCATTCATTTCTAAGATAGAACGCTTCCGAGCTTTATCTAAAAAAAAGTGTTAACATTAAAACTTACCAAAATATGCTAGTAAATAATATAAGATCAATTCTTCCTCTTAGCACCACATGGGCATTTACTTTGATTAGCTCAAATCCATATTTTCCACGGCTATATCTCTCTATTTTAAATATTTAACTTTAAGTCTCTAATTTTGTATTAGTCCACTATTTGAGTTGAAAAATGCTAGCGTATTGACGCTAGTTGAAATAGCTCTTCTCATGAGGTAATTTTTGATTTCTCTATTATGTAATAAACAAATATATGTATGTATTCATATATATATATATATATATAGATATGTGTGTGTGTGTGTGTAAATATATTTTATGTATATAATATCAAATGAGAGAGACGATTTCGTTTTCCCAAATGTGATTATGAATTTTTTCCGTTTTATTTTTATAGAAATTAAAAACTGTTTATGACATAATCTCATATATATATATATATATATATATATATATATATATATATATATATATATATATATATATATGATAAACAAATTAAAAAAAAGTAAATTTACGCAAACCCAAGGGACAAAATTTGCCTACCTCGATAAGCCCAAAATTATTTTAAAAATCGATTACCTTTTCTGATTCCCTGCGATGCAAACACAAGCGTGCTCCCATCAACGAACTTCGAATGTGCGTGCGCGCTTCTACCAAGGGAACGCCTCTACTGAAATTCATTTATTCCGAAATATCTCGACTAATGCCAAGAGGCACTAACTCCATATTCACGCAAGCATATCCACTTCTCACACGCAAGTGGCACATTTCTGGTTTTATAACTAGTTCATATCTGTTAATTTAGTCATTATCAACATTTGCTATCTTAGGCTTTTGTCCATTTAAGATTTACCCGTATGAATGATTTGCGACCGTCTGTTTTTGTCAACGTGATTGACACTAACAATGTAGATCGTCTTTATTAAACAGTATTTCTTCAATTTCATATTAATATCCTCTTCTATGCCAGCAATCGTTTAAATCATTTAATTCATTAAACAACTTATCAGTAATTTATGCATGGGCCCATCACGAATTAAGGGAAGTAGTTGGAGAGGTAAACCAACCATTTTTATTTATTGTTTTTCTTTTTGTTTAATGAATTAGATTACTGAGAATAATAACGCTCAGTTTTCTTATGTAAATTTATTTCACTTATTCTATTTTGTTATTTTTTTTTCAGTTCTAAATTTTCGGATTTGAAGTTAAATTCGAGTCTGAGGTCATAGAATCTTTAGTCTTTTGAGTTACGGTGTGGTTGGAGTGGAATAGTTGTAATTTATTGTCGTGTCTGCATTTGAAAAATATATTTTCTGTTCAGGGCTTTAACTTGTGCTAAATCAAAGATTCCCAACCTGGGGCTCATGCCCCACCGGTGGGGCATGGTAATATTTTGGTGTGTCATGCGTAGGATATGCACCCTTCAGCTTACTATACACACCGAATAAAGGGGCAATTCGAGAATGAGTTATTAACTGTGAATTGTTTTCTAGTCGCCTCAAATTTCACTTTGCATTATTATTTCATGATCAAAATGATAAAACTATATTACAGAGGAAGCTTTCATTCAAATATTTTATATTTCTGCCTTTCAGTTCTCTATTATACGTTTTGAAACTATATATATTTAACTGTCATTTTTTAATTTTTTCTCTTTCATGGACGCCATGATCTTTGGAGGTAACATCCATCCAACTGAGACATCCGGAAGAGGCATGACACGTGGAAATAGAACAATCTACTCCCGGTGAACGAAATAATGGGTTCGGTTTGAAACCCCAATCACCTGAAGAAGGCAGAACCGTACAACGGCCGAAACGTTGTGAATATGGCAATGAAGATGAGGATAAAGAGTCCGAACAATAATGTAAATAATGAAATTTTAGTCAAATGTGTTAGTTCTTTGCCTGTCACTCAACTTGTTCGCTCTTAGTGATTACTTCACGTGAATTGCAGTAAAATTTTGAATATGTAAGGATTAAATATTATTGCATTAGAATTTTAGAAATTCCAAAGTGGGGCATGGCCGCAAATCGGTTGGGAACCACTGTTTTAAATAGAGTATTGTCGATATTAACGTGAACGCCATTAATATGGTATCGTTTTTTATAACTGTGGTTCAATCTTGCAAATGGACACCGCATACGTTGTTAGTTTCAACACATTGAAAATTGAATGGATACAGTGAATAGTATTCTTTTTTGTGTCACTTGTATTTATTTCATCTTAATTTCGATTGTACTTCATTGCAATTACTCAGAAGGTCATTCTAATTACATTAAATCCGAGCAGAAAACTAGTGACGTTTATTGACTGCCAGTAAAATTGTTTGATATGCCGTGTCCGTTCAAGATGTAGATCAATATGGATCTCCACAACTTTTTAAACTTTGCATGACTTCGCAATATTTATTTTCTATCTCTCTTTCTCTCTCCCACACACTCTCTCTCCCACACACTCTCTCTCACTCGCTATTATGCCACCCATTTTCAAAAGCCCGTTAGTATCTTACTCTCTGTTTGCCTATTCTCCTTTTACTATCAGTATGTACAGTAAATGTCAAATTCTACAAAGTTCTTTATTTATTGTGACGTAGAGTTTTCAAAGGTTTCATTATGATTGCATCAATGTAAACGTCCTTATTGATTCCATTTTCTTTAAAATACCTCTCTTGTCCATATGTTTCGTCCATAGTATTATCAGTAAAGATAAATCAACCCACGCCCCTGTTGCCTCATGCATTTCTCTTCGTCTGTGTGGACATTTTCTAGAGTTAACTGCAATGTCGGTGGATTGATATAACGTAGCAGTTCTTTGGTTTCGAAGGAAAATTTTCAATTTCGTAATATGTTTACCTTTTATAGGGAATCTTTCGCTATTCCAACGCGAGTTAGTATATTTGTCAAATTTTCCGTTATTTGTTAAATATTGCAAGTTTCTAGATTTCTGTAATTGCTTGATTTTTACGTTTTCAATTCGTAGATCGTATCTTGGGTTTTAACCTTCCTGGTCTTCCTTACGACCATGACTTCACTCTTAGAATTCGTTCTTGGTTAGTCCTTTCTTCCCACTTTCCTTTACTACTTTGTCTAGAAGTCCCTGTCGTTTTCTTTACGTGAACGCCATTAACATGTTGTCATCTGCGTGTATTATTGTTATTACTAGTATAACGGTGCCGTCAAAATTGATGGCAAGAAGGAATGTATTATAGTAATATGCATTATACTGGAAGTAATTTTCGTTTAATCCAAGCAAAAATTTTATAATTTAAAATACTTCGTTGTTAACGTTAATAATTGAACAGTTTATACAATTTATAAACACCTAAAAAAGATGTCCGTATATTATCGTCATAAATGTTACATATTACAAGGAAAATTATGTTTACTGCAAAAGTTCCCAAAGTACAATATTTTTATATATACTTGGAAGGTTTGAGTTATCCTTGACATTCCGTAGGTTCAATCTGTAATTTCAGAGTCTGCTTATTTTTTGTATAAACTTGGAAGGTCTGAGTAATCCTTGACAGTCCGTAGGTTCAATCTGTAATGTCAGAGTTTGCTTATTTTTTTGCATAAACTTGGAATGTATGAGTAATCCTTGACAGTCCGTAGGTTCAATCTGTAATTTCAGAGTCTGCTTATTTCTCGTTCTACTAAGTGTTGTGGTAGGATCTACCTAATTTGCATAGTGGAGTACCGACTATATAAATATGGTCGGTACCGGGAAGACAGAGAGGCGAATCAAGAGATTCAACTAGAGACTCAGCCCGACTGCGACTTAGTCAACACATTCTCCAGGAACGGTCTTCCCTGGAATATACAAAAGACTATATGTAAATATTGTGTACACGTTCTTGTTTCAATACATTTTGTTCTAAGTACATTTTGTGTTGCATTATTATTCCATGCATTAGTCAAGTTTCAACACTAAGTAAGGAAAACATATCTTCAGATTTTGTTTCTTAATTTTTTTTTTCTCAAGCTATTACCAAATTCCACAAGATATGTTCTGAATCGTAACATAAAAGCAGCATTAAAACTATCTAATTATTTAATTGCATAAGCTTTTAATTACTATCATAAATAATTTAAAAAAATGTAGGATGAAGTGTGAATAAAAGAAAAACTATTTTGATGACAAATTAATCATTACAAGAATTGTTCCCTGCACATTTTTTTTAATTATAATTTTATAATAAGTTTAAAAAGAATGTCTGTAAATGAACAAAGCATTCCTGAAGATAAATGCGGATTATATATTGGAACCCTCATCGATAGCGATATCAGTACGCGTTTAACGGGACCAAGTTAGCACGGCATCGGGTGGGTGATCGTTATTTTGCACATTGCTCCTCAAGTGTCACACAGACATACAAAAACGTAAATATATATGTGACTTTATATCTATCTATCTATCTATCTATCTATCTATCTATCTCTCTCTCTCTCTCTCTCTCTATATATATATATATATATATATATATATATATATATATATATATATATATATTCTTTTTTAAACAATTCATCCCGTGACAAGGCGATAATTCCGCTAAGATATGAGAAGCTACTGGTAGTGAAAGAGAATGAAAGACAGCCGGAAAACCCCGTCCTAAACATGAGACACGAGATAAACGCCTGTTCCTGTTCAAAAAACCGGATAGAAGTGTCTACCGGGTGATAGACTATCCTATCTACTGCTCGTATTACTAGTGTACATAAAAAAATCAAATATAACATTCAGTAATCCGAGTAAATAGAAAATATATTACTGAGGTAACATTTGATCATTTCTTCGGAACAGGATTCATATAGTTCGCTTCGTAAAGGGATCTACAACTTTAAAATAGGCTTCTCTGGAATAGTCTTCATTTCCCACCTACACTATTTAGTGATTTCTGTAAAATGAAAGGCTTAGTGTTGTTCAGAGCCAATGATAATATAAACAAATACTAGCAATAATTGAATAATGGTTTAAAACTACATCTACTAATACTTCATGACATAAGAATTTATTAGAAATTTAATGGCATAACAAAAGCATCTAGATTTCCTCTCAGCTTCTTGCTCTATTTCTTCTAATTAAATGATATTTGTTTTATAAAATTGGTGCACATTGTCTCGCTACTTGTCTACTCCGGCGGCTTACCAGTTTCTGTTGCAGGCAGCTGCTCATGCACATTTGCGTTTGTTTAGCATCCATATTATCTACTTCTGGTTTATTCTGCAACCGTGCTCAGGGGACCTTAGTTAGCGTTTTTGAGAAACAGCTCATCGTCCGGTGTGATCAACAGTTTAAACCAGCTCAGTACGCTCAAACCCTCGGTCACGATGACTTTTGATTTCGTGCTAGCAAAACCCTCGTTGGCCTCTGAACAGTTTCATCTACCCAGTTTCATTCATAACTCTTGCCCCAAACTGCGGTATGCATTTGAAGCACTTTGCCAAAGCTCATCTCCCCAGGACGATAATATCAAAAAGTCACCATATTGACAAATCGACTATGGTGAAGTTTTTAGCAGATTTGTAACTTTTTGATATTATCGGACTGGTGAGGCGATCCCAGCGTGCGGTAGTATTGAAAAGAGTCTGAAAAAGCAGGATAAAAAATTATTTTGTTATCGTCTTATACATAAAGCTAAACCTCTCGTACCCAAAATTATTCATTCGTATTTAGACATCATCAATTATCGGCTGGAAGACGTGTGGATTTGAAGGCTTTATTCGAGCATTCGCCTTCTAGCGAGTATATGAGATAACCTCTGACTTTTTTTCTCGGGTTGTTTGCTCATATATATATATATATATATATATATATATATATATATATATATATATGTTGTCTGGTTGTCTTACGTGGGAACATCCTGAGCGCAGCTAGGTCGACACGCTGTTTATATGTCGGGAGCAGCCACTCACATTCTGTGAGTGGCGCATGTACACCTATTGTCTATGATTTCATTTGACTGTGCAACCCTCATGTACCAGGCTCTACTGATTTTTTGTTTGACACTACATACAAAACCTTTAATAGATTTTACGTGAACTTAATACATATTGGGGTCGCCATAGATAAACTTGTAGAACAAATGTTTCTTATTTACGTTAAATTCACTTCGGGCCATTTGGCCTTTCATGGCCTGAAGCATGTTAGTTGAAGTTTTACTGTTTTCTCATAGTTATCCATCTTTTCAATTTTGCCACAAGACAAATTTTCACTTCATTTTTGTCTTTCCCACACAGACGAGACAATATTTGTCACAACGTTTCGGCCGTTGTACGCTCCGGCCTTCTTCAGCACATGTGCTAGGCCACAAAATCTCCTGAGTCGGCCAAGCATAGAAATAAATACAATATGGGAACCAGTAATAAGGAGTGCCAGAGAACAGCAATGATAACAAAAAGTTGCAATATGAGATCTGGTAAAAAATGGTTGCTGAAAAATTAGGTTTATAATGCTCAGAAAATCATACCCAGATGTCCTCAAGGACACATGGTACAGTGGATAAAGGCGTTGGTTAGATCCAGTGACAGACAAAGAGTGTGAGTTCAATACCCGGTTCAGGCAGTGGAGAACTTTCAGAGGGAAAGTTACCAGGAGATAACTGACATCCATCAAACATGGCTCGTGGAACTAGAACAGTCTACCCCAGTGATCGAAATAAAGGGTTCGGTTCGAAATTCCAACCACCTGAAGAAGGCCTGGGCGTACAACGGCCGAAACTTTGTGACAAATATGGCGACAAAGATGAGGACAATAGTCCGACTGATGTAAATTCTGTACATATTTTATTTCATCACTATCTTATTTTCATATCTTTTACTGTCTACGTAATGCTTTATATTTATAATCTAATTTAAAAAGATCACTGTAATGTAAATAAATGTTTCATGTGTTAAGCATTTCAAAATATATAATATTTAATGATTTTTCAGACTAGTCACCTAAGTGTGCAGTCGTTTTATTTATCAATGCACCTTTTATAGTTTTATATATAATGTATAGCATATACTGTAGAATCAATAAAACCTTTATTTGGACGACAAACATTCGGCGGACGGACGTTGAACCGAACCGACTTTTACCAGAAAAAGTAATGGCGTTCTTACATGTATGTCACGCTCTTTATAGGAATGTGCTACATATATTTATTTACTGTAATAATTTATATTTTTTGTCTTTTTTGACAGTTTTTTTTTTTATCTATTCTGTATATATTATATTTTAATTAAATATTAATATTAGATGATAAGTATTTTGAGAAAAAGCATAATTTACTACAGCGGAAATCTTAAGATGTTACGGTATGAAAGATCTTTCTATTTCGCTTTTAATGATCATTATCTTAAAAGGGATGAAATAGCTTTTATCTTACTGTTAAATACGGATTTAAATGATTAGATGCTACTTTTTGGCCAAATACACTCAAATATTTTTTTAAATATTAATTTCCATGAACGAGTATTGAAATAAGAAAACTTTTATCTTTAAATGTAGATGTAGTAATTTAATCACTTGAAATTCAGTGGTAATTATTAGTCCTATTCTACCTTATAATACTGCTAATTAAAATACTTAAAGTGTTGCTTGTTAGTATTTTTACTTGTACTTTTTCGGTAAAATGTCTGTTGGCCAAATGTCCAGCCGCGCAATTAAGCTCCTCGTATTGAAACTAAAGACGACAGTTTCATAGCTTGGCATATATTTGCTCGCAGACACATATTTTATTTAAAATAATCCTAATAAAAACTCTCTCTCTCTCTCTCTCTCTATATATATATATATATATATATATATATATATATATATATATATACACACACACACGTTATTTTAGGATATTTCATTGACAACCAGTTAAAATCGCTACATAGTTGCAGTTAATCTGATTAAATCGTTCACTGCCAGTAATTTACAATCGCCTGATAAGGTGCGTTCTATACGCATCGAAACACGACTGCAACTGTGTAGCGATTTTAACATGTTTTCGATATCATATCCTAAACTGTTTTAAAGTAAATTTTACGAACGTTGGAAATGTACTCTATTTCTTCTCATCTCACCTGCATATATACACACACACACAGACCACATATATATATATATATATATATATATATATATATATATATATATATATATATATATATATATATATATATATAAATGGTCACTTTTAATTCGACAGATACATGAGTAGCTGTTTGTCCCGAGTTTCCTGTTTATTAATTTTTTACCGGTTCCTTTCTTTCATTGCCTTAATCCTTTGAACTCTTAGTTTTTTGTTCAGTGACAGCAACATTTTATTTTGATATTACTGGGGTGGCAATTTTCTGGTTGCTGCATTCCAGATGGTAGTAAAGATCCCTAGTGCTTAGAGAGGCTGCTCTGGTCAATAATATCAGAGTATTTGTAGAGCCATGTTGCGCATGGACAGTTATTCCTTCGTATAATTTCACGTGATCAACCCTGATGTTTTATTATGCTTCAGTCTCAGCCACCTTCCTATCGGTTTGTAAAATCATAGACGATAGGCCGCTATAATTATTTTGGCATTTTTATTCTCCTTAAAAAGGCCGACTGCTTTCCAATCAACTCTGATCTTCAAAAATTTAAATGCAATGTCAATCGTTATCTTTTGTTTTAATACCTGTTATTTATTGTTCTCTCAGTGTTTTTAATTTTTCATATTCTTTCATACTCTATATTAACCCGTTGTGTCTTAGTGGCTTTATTCCCTTGCTTGGAACGAAATGATTGAAATAAACATCTTTATTTACTTTATTCTCTAATAATCTAAAATCATCAGCTTGTGGGGTTCAACTTCATTCTTTTAATAATGTTCTGCCATAGTAAATTAAACTCAATTCGACCGTGAGACGAGGTAATTCTTTTCCTTTCTACCTGCATTCTAAAAATGAAACCTTACTGGCGTGAATACCGTACATGAAAATATAAGGTATGCAATTCAAGTGTTTATGATCAGCTTTTTACGCAAATAAATAGCGTTATTGAAGGGGTTAAAAATCAGGCATTTTTGGTTGCACTATACACAGGTAAATACACAGGGGTTAAAATTCAGGGGTCGCAATATACATGGTCGACTTATACACGGATATGTACGGTAATTAATGTTAATATCAACATCGTGCAATTTACTAACATCCTAATTCCCTATGTCGAGCAATATACAACCAGTACCGCTGCCATTCTACTTTT
>OZ038478.1:81355649-81390649 GCA_964036315.1 Acanthosepion esculentum
AGGACATGGGCGATCATGGCTCTTAGTAAATATTTGTTTTCTCTATCTCCTAATCTCTATTCTTTCATCCATTTACGCGAGCTAGTTATATAGGTTATTACGCTACCTTCCTTTCTCTTTGTTTTAAAGTCTTGTGTGCGTGTCAAATATTCTCAACACGCATTTTCTCATTATGTATCCTAAAGGTTTCAACTCTCTTTCTGATTTTAAGTATAAGTGACTGTTTCCATTTTTCTCAAACGTTTTCATTATTCATATGTACAGTCCATGGTATTCTCGGTAACCTTCTGTAGGAAAAAACATTGCTGTCGCCTCAAGTCTTTCTGTATGTGAGACTTTCTAGTTGGGGACCGGTATTACGTAACACGTCCATAATCTTTTCTTTGTTACCAATGAAATTTTCCTGTTCATACTTTGCTGAAATTTTGGAACGCATCGCCCGTCTTCTGTTAAAAAACATTTAAATGTTTGCACTTGCTTCATGTTGGTATTTCCACACTGTAATTCGCATGTTGGGATCTTTTTGCCGACAACCATCCAAGTTTTATTGTAGTCGACCTTTAGTCCTTTCTTCTTGCTTCCCTTTACTACCTTTTGTTCAATCTTCAAATCAATTATATCGTTATAACGGACATCCTTAATATATATTATAACTCCGATGGAGAAACGCATAGAAAAAAGAAACTAGTTTTTAACTATTGGTTAATATGTTATTCAGTGGATCCTGGGCATTCACCTCATAAAGCGAAAAGTCATTTGAAGCAACAGAGTTGGTTCTAAATCGGTATGCAGGGGACAGAAATTGTGATCCAGTCGAAATGACACGGAAAAGAAATATATGAAAACTGATGCAGTGAAAAGAGAGTTGGGATTTCTGGGACACATAATGAGAAAAATTTGCAGAATGTCACACTAAGAGGACATAATGAAGACAGAAGAGGCAAGTTAAAATATCGCATAACTTATCCATAAATACACATTCTTGGACAAAAAAGTGTCTAAAAGAATGTCACTAAAAGGGATTATTATGTCAGATAAGTATATTGACAAATGTAAACTGAATGAAAAGACGCAAGTGATTAACAACTCTGCCCAACAACGTTAATTAAACATCACAAAGTTGAACGTAACTAACCGAATAAAATAACTTCTGAACAGTATTTTTAGTGACAAATGCATAACTGGTGGTTGGACTAGAAATTCTGTCCTTCAGAGAAAAAGTCAACCAACACAACTTAGAATACAACAAAGGGTAGTGGAGTAGTATTTGGGACGAGGCAAAGTTATGTGTTACTTCAGAGTTATATCAACAAAAATGCTGATAACACGGGGGAACAATTCTGAACATAGTTTCTGATGAGTTCGTTTTTCCACTTGATTTAGACTAGAATTAGCATTCTGATGTCAAAACTACAGTCAGTTTTCTTCTATCATATCAAGTTTTTTCACTACAGACCATTCTCGAAATAAGCACAATTGTACTGATTAACTAATAGCGCCTCTTTTATGAGTTGCGTGTTCAAAAAATTAATGAATAAAATCGAAAAAAATCAAGGCTGGTGTGTTTGATGGTCCACAGATTCGGCAGCTCATTAAAGATGATCATTTTATTGGGACAATGTCAGAACTTGAAAAGAATGCTTGGCCATCATTTAAAGACCTTGTCAAGAATTTTCTTGGAAATAAACGAGCAAGCATTACACCGAAATTGTCCAGAAACTATTGGAGAGCTACAAAGCCCTTGAATGTAACATGTGCACCAGGTTGCATTTTCTGCACAGCCATCTTCGTAAATTCCCGGAAAACCTAGGTGAAGTCAGTGATGAGCAAGGTGAGCGATTCCACCTTGATTTGAATGTCATGGAAGAACGGTATCAGTGTAGATGGGATGTAAATATGATGGCTGACAATTGTTGGAGCATAAAACGAGATTGTCCACAAAATGTACACTCCATGAAAAGCTATAGGCGTAAATTTTTACCTTAAGTAATTGCACACAATTTGACTTACAGTAATAATATTCTTTGTATGAAAAAATATATTTGTACAAACATTACAGCCAAGCAATGATTTATTATTTTCCATCATATGTAAATTTTAAACCATACAATAAAATGAATCCAAATATACTAGATACAGTATTTTATGTTTCTTTATACAATGCGAGGGTACAGCAAAACTGTGGTCATTTTTGGATTCAGAAGCCAAAAGTTAGTCGAAATTGAGTGTCAAGATTAACTAAACGAAAATTGCGTTCCCCAGTGTAATTATTCAAGGTCTTTGGACTAGACACTTTTCATTAGTCGTAAAGATTACGATGAAGAAGCCTTAGTCAATAATATATGTTTCTACGGGAAAATATTCCTTATTCTCCGAACTTGATTAATGCCCACTTGGCTAGAAAATGTTTTCAAAGTCTTCCAGAGATTAACCCAATAGGAAACTGGAGACTTCATCATTCAAAGGGATATATAGGAAAATGGTGAACTATATTAAAGCTAATAAGACCTCTGGAAGCAATAAAGACTGCTATAGTTAATATTATTGTCGACAAAATTTTAAAAGTTACAAATAATGGAAAAAGACAGATCAAATCTTTAATCGTTAAAGGAGATTATATTAACTTATAGCATAATATTTCAAGTTATGTTATATGGTGTTAATAAAATTTGTTTATAGAGGTGTTATCCCTTGAAATTATCGTAGCCGGAAATTTGGCCGAAAAAGTACAGGTAAAAATAGAAACAAGCAATACTTTAAGTATTTTAATTAGCATCATTATAAGGTAGAATAGGACTAATAATTAAATAAATATTTACAAGTGATTAAATTACTAAATCTAAATGTACAGTTAAAAGATTTTATTTTAATATTTGTTTACTGAAAAATATTTTTTTTTAAATATTTGAGTGTATTTGTGTAAAAAGTAGCACCTGATTATTTACATTCGTAATATTACCGTAAGATAAGTATTTTGAGAAAAAGCACATTTTCCTACTGCAAAAATCTTTAAACTTTTACATGAAAGATCATTCAATTTCGTTTTTAATGCTCATTATCTTAAAGGAATGAACTAGCTTTTACTTACTGTTAAATATAAATTTAAATAATTAGATGCTACTTTTTACCCAAATAACACAAAGAATCGCAGAAAAACAGTTTTAGAACACGATTCTGCCCAAACTGCGATATTCATCTAACGTTGAAGAAAGCGATTGTTACCGTTTTTTAAGTTACAAAACGCTTTTATGGGTAAATATTCTCGGATAAAAACAAGGTTAAAGTTTTCTCCGAAAACTTTTAACATCAAAACTGCAACAAGTGATCGTGAATACCTAATGGAATAAAATATATTTTTTACTCGTTTGAAAAATAAAGTACATAAAGAAAAATGAAAAATATTTATGGCAACAAATAATAGTATATTCATAGCACACTATAATTAATATTAAATACAATTTTTAATAATACAAAAATGGTCTGAATGCCACTGATGCGAAACAGTTCTAGTGAAAGAACTTTGAATTTCTCACTAATTTTGTGTTATTCTTCCTTCTAGCTACCCTGTCGTATTCTTATTTTAGTTTTTTCTTCATCTATGTTTATTTATTACTTGAGTGATATTTGCTTTCAGAAGAACGAAAAGAATCATGTTGTGAGTAATAAACTAGACGACTATTTAGTGAGAACTGCAACCTGGGACTTGTGGAAATAAAGAGGAAATAAAAGAAACAACCTTTAAAAACTCATGTTGATAACAACCAGAACAAAATTGGAAAGAACAAAAATGAAAATAGACGACAACATACTGAACTCCCCGGACAATAAAAATGGACGAATTAGAACAGAAATTGGGAATATTATGATAAAAAACACAAATTACAAATACATATATACAAATTTTAAAATAAAACGAAAGAAAATTGAAAAAATACAAAACGAGAATTTAGAAGGTCGAAATCATTTGTAAGATCAAGTGCAAAATCGAATATAAAATAATGGTGGGGAAAAAAGACAATAAAATAGCAAATAATGAAGAAGAGGCAAATGCGTTTAAAATCAAATTATGTCGACTGATTGCTAAAGCGTGTCACAAGGAATGAAGCATCATGGGACATTTTAGGCGACATAATCGTGTTACGACGCTTAGAATCCTCGAGAGTGTGACTGGGTTGTAAGTTGTTTGGGGAACAATCGGTTTGAGGTCGGGGTTGAAAATTAAGATTGTGGAGCTGACGTGGAGCATGGATGAACCGAAAATGTAACCTTTACATTTAAGGAACTGAGGGTGTTGCTGATGAGAAGAGTCTTTTTTGTGTCAACAGCAAGCTTTGAACGACTGTTGAAAAAGAAAATGAAAAGCTTCAGAATAAAGTTATGTTAAAATTCATCGACAAAGACATTGCTACATAAATAAATATATACATATATGCATTCAGAAAACATCAGTTATAATGTTGCATTTCCGGAGAATGAATTTTCACTCATTTAATTGTTAAATTTTTAGTCATCAACAAAGTCATTGTTAAATAAATTGAACTTCCGCTGAAGTCAGGTTTTCATAGCTGGTATAAAGATTATTTTAACCAAATGACCAACATTCATTTCAAAGTGTTCCAATAAGTAAGACTATTCCCAAAACAATCTAATCTGGAAATGAAATGAGAGTAATGACTCATACATTGAATATATCATAAAAATTCAGAATAAAGAATTATTAATACCAGAGCAGAGTTCGAATTCCAGTCAGATCCATTACATTCACTTACGTGCTTAATACCCTTGGGAAAGTTATGAATTCTCTTCTTCTCCCTCCCCCAGATATAGGTAAATAGTAGGACAGTCCAAGTTCTATTGGATGCCTTGGATGGCAACTGGTCTAACGCAGAAAAAATGGCAACCTCCTGCGGGAAAAATCTGCCTCGTCAATCATGTATCAAAGCATGGCACATAACTGACTGAATACTAGACACTTCAAATACCTTGGTGTATAAATTTATTGATAATAAAATCAGTATACGTGATTTAATAAGGGATAGATTGCCTTATGGCTACTTTTGTCCAATCATGTAATATGCTACAAACCGAAAAACTGGCTGCTGCAGAAATACCTACCACATATACTTCCAACATAATAAGACATTAGTGGCAATGGCGTCTTAATGTAGCTAATGTCTTACCATTATGTGGGAGGTATTTCTGATGCACTTTGATTTAACCGGAAAAATGACTTACAGCAAAAAAAAAAAAATAAATAAATATATAAATAAAATAAAAGACTAGGAGTGTTAGAAAGCAATGATCAATTACACCCAGAATAGATTTTCGCATAAAAGAATATTAAGTGTGAAAACAGTTACTTCCACAATAGATTTTGCCTATTGTTTGGCTTGATTTATTTTGTTTTTTTACGGTATATCAACCTCAATGAGTCATTTAATGCCGACAAAATTTTTATTGTTGGTAATATTTTTTCCAAAAATGTATTGCTTTAATATTTTTTCTTCGAAAATGTATTGCTGGTAATAATGTATTACTGGCAATAATTATTTACAAAAATATATTGCTGGTAATATTTTTTCTTCGAAAATGTATTGCTGGTAATAATGTATTACTGGCAATAATTATTTACAAAAATATATTGCTGGTAATATTTTTTCTTCGAAAATGTATTGCTGGTAATAATGTATTACTGGCAATTATTATTTACAAAAATATATTGCTGGTAATATTTTTTTCTTCTAAAAAATAATACTAGTAATATATTTTTGAAGAAAAAATAATACCAGCAATATATGCTGGTATTATTTTTTCTTCAAAAATGTATTACTAGTATTATTTTTCTTTCAATATATACTGCTGCTAATAATGTGTTCTTGTAATAATTTT
Source organism: Acanthosepion esculentum (assembly GCA_964036315.1). Classification (NCBI taxonomy): domain Eukaryota; kingdom Metazoa; phylum Mollusca; class Cephalopoda; order Sepiida; family Sepiidae; genus Acanthosepion; species Acanthosepion esculentum. The sequence goes on from OZ038478.1 coordinate 81,361,539, forward strand.
TCCTCAAAAACTTTATTGCTGGTATTAAAACCTACTTTTACACTTTCATAGTGTTTTGACCCCAGTTTGGGGTTTAACTACTTGCCCATAGATAGGAACCTAATAGGTGCTACCACCGCGGATCAGGGGGGAACACCAGCAATTAAGAGGTGGTTCCACGCTCCTAAAAACCCCTGAACATAGGCCTTGCTGTCGGATGTAGTTTGTCGTCATATCCAGGACGCGGATGTAGTTTTTCGTAATACCCAGGACTGTTGAATACTGTAAATGAAACTTTAAATCCTATAAGTGTATGCAGATATGACTGACCAGGAAACCTGATCCTCTGGGAATTATACAAGATATTTAGATTTGATTAAGCAAACAGATCATGAATTCGAAGTGTTTTTCAGTAATGTTCCACTCGATAAGAACATTGAGCGCCACTCAAGGAAGCGGGTTGCTGTTTAAATGAAAATAGTGAGTATAGCGTGATATGAAAGACGAGGTGATGGGTAATGAAGATTCTGGATAAGGATGGTAGATAACGATTGACTCTAGATTTGAACAGTTTAAGATTTAGACTTCGGTGAAGCATCCACGTGGCAGTCTGTTCCAGAAAGTGCCAGTTCTTGAGCAAAAGTGGAATTTTGTCATTTCATTTGGAATACGGGGCAGATGATGTGATTCTACTCGGTGGAAGTAGTATGACGTATTTAGCTGTAAATTTCTGAATCTACCATATTTAAGAATGTACCTAATCTGAACATTGGTCACGAAAATAACGATAGAGTCTTTTGCGATGTCAACAAACACTCGTTGACACTTTTGTGATGTCAATGAATACTCGTTGTCACTTTCGCAATGCTCGTTGTAGTAGAGACTTTGTAATCACAGATACAACTATAGTAACGCCGTTGAACTATACTGCTGTCAGATGCCTTCGAATATTACTCACACTAATTGTAATTGCTCGATCCTACTCGCTCGAATAGTAATCCGTATAGTGAATAGTATAAAGAATAGTGTAGAGAAGCGAATAACGATCAGTATATAATAGAGTATGGAGGGCAAAGTGTGATAATATTTATTGCACAATAGGAACAAACGTGCCACAATGCCAAAAAGGGAAATTGGGAAAAGGATAGGCTTCTCTTTTGCTGTAAAAATTAGCTAGCCGCAAACACTTACCCGAACATACAAACAATATTACTTTCATCAAAACAACGCATTCTTACTTACCATTCTTACCTCGTCCACCATAATGCCTCAGAAACTCTATGAAGTCCTAACTAGTCCCCATATGTACAATTCATTGTCTGTGAGCGGGGGAGGAGAATATGTGATAATATTTATTGTACGAATGTACAAATAGGGCACAAATGTCCAAAAGGGGGAAAGTGGAAAAGGATGGTCTTCTGTCTTATCATTATACTCAGCGAACCACAAACAGTGACCCAAACATACATACAATATTACTTTCGCCAGAACAGCGCATTCTTACTTAAATTTCTTACCTCATCCACCATAATACCTCAGAAACTCTATGAAGTCCTAACTAGTCCCCATATATACAATTCATTGTCTGCGGGTGGGGGGAGGGAAATGTGTGATCAATTAGACGTTACGCTACTTTTTATTTATGCGTTTCCTCTATAGTCACGTGAACTACTTAATTCAATAATGGGATCGCCTGCGTTTGCTAACTGGGGATCTGTGTACAAACTCAAGCAACACTTTTGCTCGTATGTAACAGAATGCATGACAGTCAAAGAGCTCTGCACAAATGATGACATCCATGCATAGGGACTAAATTTAATCATCTTTTAGTAAAATATATAACGAAAAATATATCAGTTGATTTAGTCATTCAATCGAACATTAAGATGGAAAAATTCTGAATGAATATCTGGGAGATGACTGAAAAATGTTGTGTAGACAAAATTCTAAAGCAATCTTTAAAAATCTGGAAACTAAAAGGAAATGGTTCCGACAAACATTTCGCCTGTTATGGGCTGCATCCTTTCGGCACGTTCATGGCTATCTACAATTACTTACCCTTCCAAGTAGTTATTGTTTCACTATTATTCCACCTAGTTCCTGTTTTGTAATCCATCTACATAAGCTAATTATATGGGTTATTCGCTGTTTCCGTCTACCTCTGATTGCCTTCAGTTTATCCTATGTGTTAAATTATCCCAATACACTTTCCACTGTGCATCAGTATTCCGTTATACAGGAGGATTTATATGACGTAACAGTTCAACTATATTTTCTTCGTTTCTAACATTATTTTTCGCTGTTTCGTAATACAGTTGAATACCTGACAACCGGATTAAGAAGTCCTTCCGGATATGAGGAATTGGTTACAAAGTCCGGATATGAGGGGTTATATTTAGATTAAAATAAAAGAACTGAAATCAGGTTTAACATTTATTTTCAATGTTTTATAGCAAACAACATAATCTAATGGTGAGTGAAATATAACGGGATTGATTTCAAAGAATAAAGAAATAAATTATGTAATGTTAAGGAAATTAAGTATACCACGTATGCAAAACAAAGAATGTAACGAGGATTTTTAATCGATGTTGCGTGATGATTCTTTCTCTTCTAATGTCATTCTAAACTTTTCAGCATTTCGTTTAGCTTTTGTTCTTGAATTTTTTTTTTTAATCGGACGACGGTTTTTAACTCCACGTGCGTTATTGCAATCGTCATAGCTGAATGCTGGCTTTCTTTCCATAAAACTGACGTCCTTTTCAATAGCTTTTTCAATTTCAGTCCAGGTTTCATTACAAACATGCATCTCGTCGCTATCGTGCTGCAGATGAGTCTCGTTATCATCCTGTCCTTTTATTCGCATCATCTTTTGCACCAATACAAGCCATTAGGTTGAAATAAGCATAAGCAATTATCCAAAGTAATTTTCCTGAAAAGCAGAAATTTCAAATCAGTTACATTCACTTGCCGATTACCATAAAGTTTTCTTAAGATTGATGTTTACTCCTTTCTGTTACCATTTTGTTTGGGTCCCTGCTGTTGTCATCAACACGGTATCATCTACATGTCTCATCGTTCAGATTTTACCTACCATTAATATATCTTTTTTTGAATTTTTAGTTCTCTAAGAACAACCTCGATAGAGCGGTGCATTAACCCGTTCCCGGCGAAATATTTTTGGGGAAAACATTTCATTTTCAGACGAATTTTTTTATTTGTTTCTGATATAGTAACCAAGAAACTAAGACGCTTGAAGTAACTGAGCGGTGACTAACACGTCTAGCGGACGTATGAGTTGACACTTGGACGCGTTACAAGCTCAGAAAGGCATTAAACATCAAGATCGTCGTATAAACACGTCAGTAGCAGGTTTTTGAACGACATGTTTTGGACGTGTTTATTTTTTCCGTGTCAAAACATATATACACGTCTACGTCGGGGAAAGGGTTAAACTCGGCGAGAAGACGCATTCAATTATGTATGATACAGGCTTAGACAATCATTTATCTTTCGATACATGACTGACGAGGCAGATTTTTTCCTCGGTTGCCATTTCATTCTGCGGTAGACCAGTTGCCATCCAAGGCTATAGAAACTGATCTGTCCTGCTTATTTTCCCATAAGCTCGAGAGAGAAAAGGATTCATACCTTTCCCAGGGGTATTAGCACGTAAGTGAATGTAATGGTTTCGAGTAGAATTTGAACTCAGCTCTCCGGTTCCTCAATGCGAGGAGTTATCATTACTCCACTTAAGTGAATATGATGGATTCGACTGGATTAGTCATTTAGTTTTAATATATGGATATGGTCTCTTCTTTTGTTTTGCTTGTTCTGATAATAAATAAAGTAGCATTAGTCTATACGAATATTGTGAAGAGTATTGGAGTAGTGACGCCACTTACTGTCACTTTAGAATAATATTGGTATGAAGATTCACTAAACAGTAATAATTTATCATTATTATGATATTGATATAAATATCAATAAGAAGACTTGTAAATATGAAGATAAGAAAAAACGTAACGAATCAATATTGCTCATAATAACAGCAGTTAAAATGAGAACAGCAGCAGCCGTAACAACAATAATAAATACTTGCAAAATAAGTGCAATACAAAAGTGAAGCCAATATAAAATAAAACGGAAAAAAATTATGTAAAAAAAATGTGAGGGGGATAATTATATAAATGAAAACCAAAGAAAAATGTAGAAGCCATGTGAGAATGCTTGGAATCAAGGAGCAAAAAAAAAGACAAAAAAAAAAAGAACTACGTTTTGGCTGAGCAGAGCGGGAATTGTCGAGACGCTGTAAGTGAATAATAGAAGGTCATTGTCGAATAGTTGCGGCCAACTTAGAGAATGAGTGACGCTAGACAGAATGGTCGGTGACCGGCCTCGGTGCCACTCTGCGCAATAACTTGATAAACTGTGGTCTGTGACAAGAAGAAAGGTAAGGGTAAAGAAAAAAACCATTTTCCAATATTTCGGAGCTTTTAAAAATACCCAATTAAGAAAAAGTTTATCGAATAAGGTTGTGGCGGGAAATCTCCAGTGTCTCTGAATGGCACTTGAAGTTGAAGAAGAAATAAAGTGGGTGGAGGTAGAGATGCGCGTGGATAAGAGCAATAATAGCAGAGGGAGCATATATTTAAGACGGAAGGAGGAAGATAGAAAGGAGAAATTAATGAACGAAAATTAAAGAAAAGTAGATAGGGACTAAGATATTGAAAAATCAATGATAAGCAAAAATAAAGAGAAAAAAATCATGTGGAATATAAAATGAAAGAAAAATAACGGAAAAGAGGATGAAAAAAAAACCCAGTGGATGAACGAAGGGTGTTATAAATATAGAAAGAGAAGGAAAAGTTGAACGAGTGGAATAAGAATGAAATATAAAACTAGAAAAAAGAAGAAAGACAAAATCAGAAGTGAAATTGGCAACAGTAAAAATGGAAGAAAGACAGGGGAGAAAAAAATGTAAATAGAAAATGAAATAACGAAAGATGAAAAAAAAAGGAAATAATGAAATAAAATAAAAATGGTGAAGGAATAAAAAAAAAAATTGAGAAAAGAAATTTGGAGAGAAAAGATGAATGGAGAATAAAAAGTGCAGGCATAAATAAACAAAGGTAGACAAATAAAAGAATATCGTAATTAACTGAAAACATGCAGAGTGCTTCTGATAGAATCTTGTAGGGAGAAACACTTTGGTAGTAATGGCAAGTAAGAAATTAAAGGAAGTGGAAGAGGAAAGAAGTATTTAATATATAAAACATTGTGAAAGATGCAATTAATAAACAGAAAATAGTCATTGATCAAAATTTTCAACAGGATAGGGTAAATGGGATGTTAAACACCGTGTCATAAATGCCGAGAAATTAACTGGAAATAGACAAAAGAGTAAAGCGCTAAGAATCACTTATACGTCTGAGGTGTCTTTTCTTTTTCTCGTCCATAAGTATTCTTTGTTTACTCTACAGATTGTATTGATTGATATTTTTTATAATTTAATCTTTTCTTTCTGCACTACTAATAATTTATTGCTTGCATCTTTATATTAATAATTGCAGAAAATTAGTAAAATAGAGGCATATATTAAACAAAACTTACAATTTAATTACCTTAAAAATAAAGTAAAAACCTAACAAATCTGTTTCGATTATACCAGCGCGGAACAGTTTTGTATAGAATTCACCACATACAAGATAGTAAAGCCACTAATACAAAAGAGGTTACTGGCCGTGAAAGAATTAGAATACAAACGTTATTAAGCAGAAAGAACAACAGAAGAGTGATCAGGAAGACAGTAGATAAATTTTAAGACCAAATTTGGCTGGTAAGCAGGGAGCCGGAAGTGTGTTTCACAAGCGAGAAGTGCGAAAAAAGAAACTGTTAGCATAGAACGTACAGTTATATCTAACCATTTTAATTGTGAATTGATGAGACCTTATTGTCAATCTAGTACAGCGTTTAAATTTATAAAGTCTAAGTACAATTGCGAAGAGCTAATCCGTTAAAATTGCAATGAAACTATTCAGAGAAAATAGGAAATAACGTTATGTCGGTGAGAAAGTGACTGAAGCCAAGAAGCTAGGTCAGGACCAATAATATTGTGGATTCGTCTTTGAATTTTACCATTATCTCTAAATATATAACAAGAGAACCGGACCATATGTGGCAGCAATATTCGAAGCATGGACGAATGGTATACTTATAGATAGATATAACAGATTCAGGAGATACAAATTCTCCAGCACAACACAGTGAACCAACTTTTTAGCAGATCTAGCAATGGGTTCAATATAGCCTTTTCACTTGATGTCAGCCAAGAATGTTAGGCTGAGAAAGCACATCTATTTCGAATGATCTCGCCAGGACCACTCTATTCGATTTCCTGTATACACTATCTAACCGCTTTTGGCATAAGATGCGCTTTATAACAAAAATTGATAAAAAGTCTTTTATGTAAGTCTTGCGTTAGAGAATAAATTTCAAACCCTTACATTATATCGAACACGGTTTAAATACCACCAGCATTCACAGTGCGCTATTTTATATATTGTCTCAAATTGTTAATCATTTCATGTTTTATTGGCATATAAAATACCCATTGTGATGTGTACGTCTATTTGCTGAGATATTATCACATTTCTCTGCGCGCGTACGATGAAAACTCATTTGTTATGCGCAGATATCAATAAACGGAAACCATTGCATTAAATGTCTTGAATTTTTCAAATTTATACCTACTATGCTAGTTTGAATCTTTAAAATGGACTGAAGAAACGGACAAGAAGAAAATTGCCAATGTTTTAAGTTTTTGGGCAACACCGATGCCGTTCTGAGAATGGAAGTTTGATCATTTATCTCATCGTCGGGCTTTTTAAAAGAAATGTTTGTCAAACTATGGAAGTTGTAGGCATTCGAGCAAAGAGAATCTGCCGGAAAGCACCAAATGTCGAGTCTTAAATCGAGTGAAAAAATCAACTGGCCTAATTTAAGACACCCATTAGGAAAACCGAAGGAAGTGGGCAAAGAATACAACAAATCTTTCCACTTTGCTATCCTTGATAGTCCAGACGGTTTGGAGGCTACTGGCAGGTTGCGACGTCAGCGAATCAAAGGTGGAGTAATGTTTTGGGATGTGATTTTAGGCAGTGAAGTGTTGGGACTATAGCTACTTCCAGATGGCGTTAAATCGACAACTCGTATACTGAATTTTGTAAGATACACGTAGACGAATCGTTCAAATGAATCTCCAACAATTTTTTGGTACAATTTCGGTGATGAAAACGTGTGTATATTCGAATAAAATGAATATGAAAGACACTCGTTTAATAATGTTTCGGCTTGTCAGCAGACCTTGAACCTTTGTAGAGCATTATGAGGATGGTTTTAACTGGCTGGCTGTAGGTTACCTGCAAATAATAGCTTTGTATTACCTGCCTGTTATGAAGAAACGAAGCATATCACAAAATCAATGGTTGAAAATTTATAAAAATAGTTTCATATAAATTTTCTCTTTATTAAAATGACATCGTGTTCAGTGTTTTCTTAAAGGAAAATTGTCTTTGGAAACTTTACACGTTCTGTAAACATAATTTATTCCAGTATGTTTCCGGAACTTTCCGTAACACCTCTAATAATATGCTTACAAAATCCGGTAACCTTAGCAAAACGGTTGCCACCTGGTAAGAGTAGCATGTAGTCTAATACACACACTCTAGTAAGAGCGTACAACGGCCGAAACGTTGCAATAAATATGGCGACAAAGATGAGGACAATAGTCCAAATAATGTAAATAATGTACATAATTCCTCATCTCAGAGATATAGACAGATACTCTCTAGGAATAGTTGAAAATTTAGTGGATAGTCCTGAAAAGGAGTACAGCTCAAATTCTGTTTATTGGCGATTTAGATTAAATTTTATTAACCTCTCCTTAATGTCATTAAGACTGGATAAATATATTTCGGGTCATAACTCTTGCTATTATTAAATTAGATATGCATATACAGTGTAAACCGGATATAAGAGAAACCCGGATATAAGAGAGATATTTTATGGTCCAAAATTAGAGCCATACTTACCTAAACAAAATAGACCAAACCCTGATATAAGAGAAACCCGGATATAAGAGAAACCCGGATATAAGATACTTCTTCTCCGGTCCCGACAACTCTCTTATATCCGGGTTACACTGTATATGATGTTGAAATTGAAATGTTCGAAACGAATTTGCATCTTTGTAGTGAGTAAATTGTTTTTGTCTATATGAAAAAAAATATAATAAATAATTATTGCTCTATCAGTATCGACTCCTCTTTTGGATTAATGCTGTGAACGTTAGAATTTATATATTATTTTCGTTCTCATTGCATCGTGTATATATATATATATATATATATATATATATATATATATATATATATATATATATATATATATATATATATATATATATTATACGAGATTATAATAAAACATTTTACGTCGCTACACAGAAGCTTTCATCTTTCAGTACTCTGATTGTACTATATCAGGCGATGTTTGGTAACTGGTGATAAAAATGATTTTCTAGGGAAATTTAAAAACGAAACGGTAGCTTTTTTCCGAAAGTTAAAGGTGGGGGAATAAGGTCAGAATTAAAAACATACTTGTGGGCATGTCTCGATTAACCAATAGAAAGTCACATCCACGCTAAATTGTAAAATAAGGTCTGAGGGTGGAGGTACGCGAGTTATTTTTTCATGTCATGAAACATGAAAGCTTTTATGCAGCGACGTAAAATGTTTTTTTATTTATTATAATACCGTATAAGAAAAATATTATAATAACATTTAGTTCTACTTTGTATCTAGCATTTAAAAAAAATGCTATAAACCGTGAATTTTTACTCCATTTGTTCTTTCTCTTACACACACACAAACACACACACATATATATATATATATGCATATATATGTGTGTGTGTATGTGAGAGAGAGTGTGTGTGTGTATCAGATAATTTTTACATTAGAGACAACTGATATCATCCTCGATATAAAAATGAAATAACGTCTCTTTCCTAGAAGATTATCTTTAAACATCGTTCTATATAAAGCAAAAAAGCAAAATCTCTGAATTTTTGACTAACTTTTAATTTTTAACTACTAACTGTTGACTTTGGCTCCTTTTGTTCTTCTCTTATTTGCATATATATATATATATATATATATATATATATATATATATATATATATATATGTGTGTGTGTGTGTGTGTGTGTGTGTGTGTGTGTGCATCAGATAATTTTTACATTAGGGACGACTGATATCACCCTCGATATAAAAATGAAATAACGTCTCTTTCCTTGACGATTATATTATCTTTAAACAGTGTTCTATATTAAGTAAAATCTCTGAATTTTTAAAACTTTATCCCATACTCTAACATCAGAGACAAACTCACATTTCGTAGCAATAATCTTATACACATACATAGTTGACGTACGTAGCAAACTTTTCTTTGATACAAACATTATTCCTTTACTCCACCAACTGTATGAAGACAGCAACAAGTATTTTTTTTTTAAAATACAATCTCGTCTAAATCTCCAGTGATCCATTTGAACAGAGATTCCATTTTTATTGTTTCAATCAATCAGATAAAATGGAAGACACTATAAGGAACGTTCTTCAACGTAGGTGAGCACTTCAAGCAAATCGTTCTTCTCTGAGTTAGGTAAACATGGATATTTATACCACCCATATATATATATATATATATATATATATATATATATATATATATATATATATATATATATATATATATATATACTGCATAGTATTTATCAATTTAACACATACAAACACTCATCAGTTGTTGATCGCTTTCGGCGTGAAAGAGGCATTTACCATGCAGTATTGATGCCCATATACAAAATCTTTCTCTTTATGTATCGCTCTTTCTCCCTCTGTATCAGTTTTTGTCTTTCTTTGTCTCTCGCTCCCATTCTCTGTCGCTCGATATATATATATATATATATATATATATATATCTTTCGCTATTTCTCTGTCTTCTCTATCTCTCTTTCTATATTTTTCCCTTTCTACCTCTTTTTCTCAGCCTCTATCTCTTCCAATCCCTCTCTATCTTTCTCTATAACTCTCCCCTTTCTCTCTCTCTCTCTCTCTCTCTCTCTCTCTCTCTCTATATATATATATATATATATATATATATATATATCAGTCTCTACATATCTCCCTTTCTATAACTCTCTTTTTCTCTCTTTCCGTATTTCTCTTTCTCTCACTTTTTGTATCCCTCTATATCTCCCTCGCTCTGTATATACCTCGCCTTTCTTTCTATGTATCTCCCTCTTTTTCTTTCTCTCTATATGTGTATATCTGTCTCTCTCTACATATATCTCTTTCTATATCTCTCGTTTTATCTCTTTCTCTCTCTGTGTGTGTGTATATATATATATATATATATATATATATATATATATATATATATATATATATATATATGATAGAAATTTTAAATAGGACGAAACGGCAGTCCAGTGCTTTCTGCATTCTGTTGACAATTCTTCTAGACTCGACGAATTCATTTTATATATATATATATATATATATATATATATATATATATATATATATATATATATATATATATATATATATATATATATATATTCCCTCTCTCTTCTTCACTGAAATAACTTCTTACCAGCTGTCAGATTTTGGGGAAAGGCTTCTTGGTCGGTCATAGAACTTGTCACTTCAGTACACCTTTGTATAGCTAGACAAAAAAAATTATTTTCTGTGTCTCCCTCTGTCTAAAGATATTGTGTACGTGCGGGTTTTCGTGCGTCTGTGATTGTAAATTTTCGTTGTGATATCTTCTTGAAAAAGCTGTCTGTTCATTAACTTATTTGTAATAACTTCCTTTTAGTTGTGTTTATTTATTAATGTAGGTCTATCAATACAGACATAGGTATTTTAGAAATAGATTTATTTCAAGCTAAAGCAATAAGGAATCATTTGCAATGGAAGACGCGGACGAAACACAAAAATAATGAAGTTACAATTAAATGTGGAAAGAAAAATTTAACTGCAAATAATATTGCTTTTAGAATCAAGTAAGAAAAGCAAAAATCGGGTGTCTCTGCGGACAATGACTGTACGATCGGTTCAAACTGAAGCACGAGGGCTGCCCGTCAGTTGAAATGATGGTTAGGCGATCGTCAGTCATTGTTATGTTGACATGATACAAGTTCCGCCATATTAAAATTAGATTTGCGTTAACAGCACCGTCTTAACTTAGCACCCACTTTTTCATTGAGCGTTAAATGTTATCTGTGAAAACAGAGTGAAGTCATCAAGTGTTGGATAGATGGACGCCTTGTGCTAGACGCGGAAGCAAAGCAGGTAACATAAACATACAAGCATTATGTGCATGCAATCACACAATGCTGCTCCATTATAAATAGGAAACTCGCATTAAAAGAGAGAAAACCTTAAAGGTGCCCACGTAAATTTGTTGTGAAAAACGCATTTAATCACAGTTGCATTTCCAAATGTACCCCAAATAATGAGGCTGATATTGATGTGTAAACAAATAAACATTTTTACAACAGATACCCCCTTGTGCAAATTAATTAAAACAACCGAATTAGTTTCCTTTCTTTAAACATGCGGTAAGTTTTAGACCCACTGGTGTGACAGGGTGAAATCGATTTCTATTTTTCCCTCAGATTAGGTCATTTGCAGTGGTGTGCAATAATATGAACATATATTCGGGGTGTATAATGAAAATTGTTTGGCCTTGACAAATATTGCATCATCCGTTATTGCATGAGATTTTTATCACGCCCAGACCTTATACTCTCGACTGTCGATTAGTTGTTCTACGGTCACTGTCTGTGACGGGCGTTACGCCAAGGAAGCGTACGAAAATTGTAACGCTGCCCGAACACACTGGGAAGCCCTACCAGTGAACAAATCAAAATACTATCGAATGGCACGGAAACTCGCCTGATTTAAATCCAATCGAGAATCTGTGGTCAATCTGCAGGAACGACTTCGTGGAATGGACATAAGAAGTACTAACATGTGCACTGAGTTATGTTTCACTTGAAGAATACGAAAAAAAAAGTAGATAATAACGGTATTATTTGTTCTGTTTCAAGTAATTTGCACCAGGGTGTATAAGAAAAAGATCATGAGTTTTATTTTGTTTCAAGTATACTCGAAACAGACGCATATATATATATATATATATATATATATATATATATATATATATATATATATATATATATATATATATAAAATAAATGGAATGAATGTATCAATGGGCGTCTCGTAAGATAATAGTTTGCAACATAGTCTAGGATTGCATTAAAACTCAGTAATGAGTTCGATTTTCATTCAGTTTTCTGTACTTGTGGTTTTACGCAAAATGCAGGCTGAACTTGGGAAGTAATCCTAGTAATTTCAAGGTGTTTGCCTATTTGTAGTGGGCCAGTCAGTCACTTACATACCATGCGATACATGACTGACAAGGAAGATTTTTCCCGCAGTAGGTTACCATTTCTTTCTGCGCCAGACCAGCTACCATCCAAGGCTATAGAACCCGGTCTGTCCTGCTATTTACCCATAGCTAGGCGGGGAGGAAGAGGATTCATATCGCGTAAGTGAATGTAATGAATTGGACTGGAATTCGAGACGATATCCATTACTCCACCGTGCTTCCTGTGGTGGGTACATTAAAAAAATAAGTATACACCAAATTCCAACGACACATGTTCCTTTCCAGTGCTTCAACCATAGTACTGGAGTAGATATAGAGGTGGGTACCATATTTCTACTACGTCCACAATTGTATAAAATGTTTACCTCATTTCCAGTGTTTCTGCGATGGTACGACGTAAGATACAAGTCGATATTGCCTGCAGTTGTATCACTGATAAAACTAAGTTACGACTCTGACCAACACGCAAATCTGTATGTTGCGACGTTGAGACCTATGAAGGTCCACCGGAAAATCAGTATTAATTGTTAGAATTAAAATAAAATCAAGAATTTAATTTAAATTTGTAAATGATCTGGTATTAATCTACCGACAACCCAAGAATGAGAACTGTCCTTGAAATTGGATGGTGAGTATTAGGTTCTAAAAATGTACCGCTAGGGAGAAAAACAAAAAAAACAAAAAAAAAACAGAGATAATAATTCAATATACCGGTAAATGTAAACACAAGAAATTTTATTCTCAAACAAATAGGCCAAGAACATGTATTCAGAGAGGGGCATGTACTGTTTAGAATGCATTTAAATATGTCTATATTTCTGAGATGAGGTATTATGTACAGTATTTACATTAGTCGGACTTTTGTCCTCATCTTTGTCGCTATATTTGTCACAACGTTTCGGCCGTTGTACGCTCCGGCCTTCTTCAGGTGGTTGGAATTTCGAACCGAACCCTTTATTTCGATCACTGGGGTAGACTGTTCTAGTTCCACGAGCCATGTTTGATGGATGTCAGTTATCAGTTATCTCCTGGTAATTTTCCCTCTGAAAGTTCTCCACTGTACCATGTGTCCTCAAGGGCACATGGTACAGTGGATAAAGTCGTTGGTTAGATCCAGTGACAGACCCAAAGAGTGTGAGTTCAATACCCGGTTCAGGCAGTGGAGAACTTTCAGAGGGAAAATTACCAGGAGATAACTGATAACTGACATCCATCAAACATGGCTCGTGGAACTAGAACAGTCTACCCCAGTGATCGAAATAAAGGGTTCGGTTCGAAATTCCAACCACCTGAAGAAGGCCGGAGCGTACAACGGCCGAAACGTTGTGACAAATATAGCGACAAAGATGAGGACAATAGTCCGACTAATGTAAATACTGTGCATTTAAATATATATATATATATATATATATATATATATATATATATATATATATATATATATATATATATATATATATATATATAGTCTGGGTATTACATCAAACAATGTATGGACACGTGGCCGAATGGTTAGAACGTTCGCTTTCTGACCATGCTCGATTTGTCGGGAATGTTTTGATGTTATCGGTCTGGAAGATGCGGTACATTTGGAAAGTGCATGAAAACCATACAACAGGTTGACCCAAGCCTTGTGAGTTAAATTGGGTGCTAGCCTTGTTCAGTCTCTTGATCACGCTAGATTTCTCTCTCGGAAACTGTAACTACGGTCCGCTCAGAAGTGATAGAAAAACGATGAGATGCTTGGGAACGTGGTACTGCGTATACGGAGTGACTTTGTTGTTGGGAAATTGATTACTTGGGTCAGTTTCACAGAGTGCGCAATTATTGCACCCCCACCCCCAGGGATTATTATATCGCCAAATTCATGAACCACTGTTTTAATCCACTATGTTATTGTCCCGTAGTAATTCAGACAGAAATGAAAATACTTTTACTTTTGTATTTTATCTTCGCAACATATTCAGTGAAGAAAACGTATTATAATTCATCAGTGCGAAATCTTTCAACTACAGAAACTTCGTAACGTTAAATAACGTTAAATGTTTGGAGGGATAATCTATTTCTGTGTTTCTTTAGGGTGACACTCTCATACACATAAACACATATACATACATGTGTACGCATTTTGGAGCACACAAACACATCCATAATCCCAGGCTAGGCGTAGATATATATCCATGCGTTCAGGTATACATACGCAGTTGTAATTCTATTTCGTGTCGAAACCATAGCTTTTGTAGCGATGTTCCTTTCAAAAAAGGAGCGGGTAGACGTGTTCTTGACGTTTTTTAGATCTACTGCGTGGGCCGCCTGGGCCGCCTGGGCCGCCAGAGCTACTTACACTTCCCAAACATAATCATACAAGCATAAATAAATCCAATTTTAAAAAATAAACCACTCTGATGATCGCAAAAACGTGAAACCCAGGGTCACAAACGCATATCCATACAACTGAATATATATATATATATATATATATATATATATATATATATATATATATATATATATATATATATATATATATATATATATATATATGTATATATATATAAATAAAAAGGAAAGAACAGTAAGATATAAAATCCGGTGTTCTTATAGATATTTTTATTTTTACACAATAGTGCTCAATGTAAATTTAAATTTACAGAGCATTATATATATATATATATATATATATATATATATATATATATATATGAGAGAGAGAGAGAGAGAGAGAGAGACTTAGTTCATCAATAAAAGTAATTAGTAATTTGAAGAATTTGCTTCTGAGAACAAAACGCGTGTCTTGAATCTTTATCCTTTTTGTCAATTCAATTAACTACACTTTCCGGTATAATTTAACATAGACATGCCACAATGTAACAGGAAAATATTTACAAATATCCTATGTTACATTTATAAGCATTCATGCATTCTCTCCTTTCCTCTCGCACTTTCTCTTACTTCTTCAAACTTGGATTAATTTCAATCCTGAATTACAGTACTTTCTAATGAAAAATCAATCCCCCAAAAAGGCCATGGCATTTCAGGGGATGTCTCTCTTAGGATTTAGAGTGCGAGGGATAAATTTCGACTAAGTTACGCAAAAATTAAAATAACTTTGACAACTCATTTTTACTGTTAAAAATTTACCAAAATTACGCAAAAATATCTTGATATACTAACGCATGGATTTATTCAATAAAATCGCCATTGGCTTTAACCGTCACATCCAGACGACTTCGGAATTTCTTGCAACTGTTCTAGACAGTCTTTTTATTTAAATCGAATGCTACCATAATATTTGCCTTCTGTTCATCTTTGGTATTACAAGGAGTTTTGCTGGTCTCTCGCTCCCCACAAATAATAATCAAGGGGGTTGCTGTCTGGGGAGTTAAGTGGCCAAATGTAAGGGATGGTGTGTTCGCAGAAATTGCCAGACAGCCATGACTGGGTTCTTCTGCTTGTGTGGCGTGGTGCAGAGTTTTTAGCAGACACTCTCTTGAAACAGGGAAGCACTACCTCCACAAGACACTTGATGTAGGCCACCTTGTTGAGTCTGAAGCCCTTTGAGAAGAATAATGGGGGCATAACGTCGCTATCACTAGTAATCACTCTAATTACCTTCGTAATCACCATCAGACTCATCCAACTCTTTATGAATCCTCTGCAATGTCCTCAGAGCTTCCGGCGCGGATGACAAACAGTGCAGCATACTTTTCCCAAATTTCTTGCGGAGTAAATTGCGTCCTACACTGTGCAGTTTGTAAAATTTAAGAAAAAAAACAAACAAACAACACGGAATATGGAATGGCGACAATTTACCCATCGCACATCTTTTTTTAAAAAATTTTCAGCGAAATGTTATGAATTTTTTCACGACGCTATTGGAGGCAAACATACCAGTAGTCTGATATTAAAACCGTATCTGGGAGTAAAAGAGACGGACATCTGCCGTCCACAATGACATTAATGCGAAAGTACACATCTTCTTTTTATGTGTCGTGTCCTTTCAGGACGTAGGAGATCATGGCTTTCAATTTCACCCTATCCCTTGTAGCCCTCAATAAGTTTCGACCCTCTGCTCGCTCCCCCAGACTACGTTCTGTCATCCACTTGCTTATTCCCACTAGGTATGTCATGCTTTGCTTTCCCTTGGATCTTTTTCCCCTCTATTTGAGCTGTGAGGTATCAGATTCTCCAGGCCCTCCTTTCTTAATACGTGTCCTAGAAATTTCATCTGCCTCTCCCTGATGTTGAGTATGAGCTTCGTCCTTGTTTCCATCCTCTCCAAAACCTCATCGTTGCTCACGCGCTCGATCCATGAAATCCTTACCATCCTTCCGTAGATCTATAACTCCGTTTTTTCTCTTCTTCATCTTTGAGGAGACCGTCTAACATTCGCTGCCTCATAGGAGTAGAGACGTCAGGTAGCAGTTCAGTACTCTTTTCTTTGTTACCAAAGAAATCTTCCTGTCTCGAAATACTCTGCCAAATTTTTGGAATGCGTCCTTGACCATTCTAATAAGTCTACGGTTCTCAGCGTCGCACTTACCGTCCTCCGTCAAAACACTTCCCCTATATTTAAACTTCCGCACCTGCGTGATTTTAGTGTTTCCGACCTGTAAATCGCATATATGCATTCTGTCTTCTTGTATGGT
Source organism: Acanthosepion esculentum (assembly GCA_964036315.1). NCBI lineage: Eukaryota > Metazoa > Mollusca > Cephalopoda > Sepiida > Sepiidae > Acanthosepion > Acanthosepion esculentum. The sequence continues at coordinate 81,378,695 of OZ038478.1, forward strand.
TAGTCCCTTCTCGCTCTCCTTCCAGTACACTACAAAATATAAATATGACGATTCATGCACTCTGCAAAACACTCAGTCGATGACACAAAGTCATATGCATGTATACAACTTTAAGATAAAAAATATAATTTGTAACGCAGAATATTTTTTAAAAAAAAATAGCCTCTTTTTCAGCACTTAGAAATAAACAATCAAATATATTGACGAAAGGTAACTACATAAACTATAAACACATATATCTATCTAGTTTCCTATATATGTATTGAATTAAATTCGCACACACTTGTTCATTTGTATTTCTATAATAAAACAAATACAAGTGCAAACGACCGTATACTTAAAAACGCAGATTTGGGGGGGGGGTATTTTTAAAACTTACACATTAACAATATACTTTCTCAGGAGAGGCATACACGTTTATAATCATATGTGCACACATACATTCTTTGTCGCACCCACGTACATGCACAGATATAAGTAATATTATTCCCTTGCGTTTTTTTGCAATAAACCCCATTACACATGTATACACATTCATGTACGCAGTAGGCTGTATTTCTTTTCCTCTTTCCATCCTTTAAATAGAACTCTTCCACGTTTACACATACATTAATAACAACATGGCTAACAAAAACTGCCTTAACAAAGAAAGCACTGCAACGACAAGAGGAAAATGTCCCCGACTGAACGATAAAAAACGCGAGGGGAAAATCTGATAAAAGTTGCAAACAAAGGATTCATAATGGCTGGACAAAAAAAAAAATAGCGAACAACGGGTAACGAGCCAAGGGAAGAAGGACGTGGGACAGCAATAAAAAAAAAATATCGGCTATGTTAACTTAAAACTATTGCGTCAAGAAGCAATGGATTCTGGAGTGTTAATAATTCTTTTGGTGGGTCATCATTGAGGCCATCGATTGGAGATAACAAGCTCAATGCATCGCGAAGGAAGGGTTGCACATTTCAAGAAACAGGTCGAAGAAAATAATGGGATGCTCTTGGCCTCCATCTTCGTTAACTGCATCATCGTCGTGGTTTTCATTATTATAATAATAACCGTGATTATTGTAATTGTCAGTATAGTCAGCAACATTTTTATTAACCTAGACATCATTATTCCCATTATGATTTACAATCAATGTTAGTGTCATGGCCATTATTTGTAGAATTATCATCGTTACGTTCCTCATTAAGTTTTCTCGATCATAGCCGCAGAATTATGAACATAACTGATCATTATTAGAAATTCACCATTTTGATCATCATCAGAGATTTATAAGATATTACTTTATTTTGTATGGAGGATTAAAATATTTAGAGCTCTGCTTGATATTTGATAAGATCCACCCAGGACAGTTCTACAGTTTTATGCGAATGTAGAATGCGTTTTGCAGGACACTGTTGGCGAACAAAACAAGAATTTGCGAGTAATCTACTGCTTTTTTCACCTAGCTGTGAAGCATGACGGGTTGGTCGCACAGCAACCACCTACATTGACCAGCAAATGTCATGACACAAAATGCGACTCTAATGACCTTCCGAACTTGATGAAGGACCGTCATGGTTGATATCCGAACATCACGACATTATAACTTTTTTTTTTACGTGGACCTCCGCCTGTAACGCTAACTGATAGACGTATTTTATCTTGTCAGAAATGCTTTCCGATGAGAGCCTGAGTTTGATAACTTTGCTTGTAGTATTAGTAATCTGCCTGGAGTGGTTTGACTTGAAGGTGACGTATCTGAAGACATTATTTTCCTGTACAGTTCCACGGTGGGTTGATGAGATTTAATTTAACGTCTAGATATTAAAAAAAAAATGTTATGTATCATCTATCTCATCTATCAGGTAAACCTCATACGGAGATACTTTCAAGCCACTACAGAGGCGGTGTTAATGTATTGTGCCACTGCTTTGACATTAATTAAAACCCAAGTGTCTAAGCTTGTAGGAAACCGAGTGTTATAGAACCCTAGAGTCTAACCTTGATGGCTGTTGCGAGCTATACTTAACACTTCTTGGAAACAACATCCAACTAAATTACAACTCCCTGATATTTCTACAATCTTACGCGAACACAGAATGTGCTTTGCAGGACACTGCCTGCGAGCTAAACAAGAAGTGATCTACTGCTCTGGACACCTAGCTATGGAGCATGACGGGTTGATTACCCAGCAACATTGACCTGCTATGTCATGACACAAAGTAGGACCCTAATGAACTTCCGAACAGGGTTGTCTGGGTTGGGGTGATAGACTGATGAATGTCCAAGCTAACTCGACCGAATAAAAAAATTGCTAACAATAACTGTTTTTCGTTTATATGACGTTTATTTTCATAGATTAGACGATCATGACTCTCCGAAACTTCCTCTACTTTCCAGCTCTAATGTTTGTCCCATTACTATGCTGTTCAATTTCTTTCTTCTCTGCAATCGATTCACGCATAATTTTCCCACTGCTCCATTTTGCTTCAGTATATCTCCTATATATCTTTCTTTGTATGTGTTGTGTCCTTTTAGGACGTAGGCGTTCATAGCTCTCCACGTCTCTCAATCCCTTTTAGCTTTCAATAAGTTTCGTCTCTCTGCCACCTCCCCCAGACCACGTTCTGTCATCCACTTGCTTAAGCCTACGAGGTATAACATGCGTTGTTTTCCCTTGTATCTCTTTCCCTCTTTTCGACTTATGAGTATCAAATTCCCCTGGCCCTCCTTTCTCATTACTTGTCCCCCAAAAATGTCAGCTGCCTCTACCTGATGTTAAGTATAAGCTTTCTCCTTGTTTGCAACCTTTCCAAGACCTCATCGTTGCTCACATGCTCGGTCCATGATATCCTTAGCATCCTTCTATAAAACCATATTTCCGTTGTCTCGAGTTTTTGTGAGGAGAACGTCCAACATTTGCTGTCGTTAAAGGGGATAGAAGTCAAAGTGTCGCAGAAAATTAAAATGTATCTTTCTGATTCTAAGTGCAAGTTCTATTTTCTTTCAAACATCTGTGGAAGCACATGCCCGTTGCCACGTCTCTTGTGAGAAAAAAATGGCCAGTATTCATTGCTATCTAGAAGGTTTGTTCTTGCATAACAGCTGAGCACGCTTATCTTTATTTCCAACTAAATTTTCCTGTTTCTCTATATTTTGAGTTTTTGAAAGGAATCTTTCACTATTACAACGCGTTTTCGTATTTCAATGTGACATTTACACTTGTCAAAACATTTACCAAATAGTTAAATTACTTTATCTTGGCATCTTCAATTTCTCGTTCGCATCTTACGTTCTTCCTGTTGCTAAGGATCTAAGTTGTCATCATCGACCTTTCTTCTAGATTCCACCTACTGGTATGTCTAGGAATTCCCACAGTTCATATTTAATTTGTTAAGTGATACATTCTTAGGAAAATAACTACTACTCTTACTCTAAAGGCTCCCGTTATTATTGATTTTATACTATTAATTCTTACAAAAGAAATTCGATTCGAAATGTGTTTTATTTTTTGATAAATCAATCATACTCTCATTTTGTAATATTTTTCGACATTTAATATTTGTTTATATATTTTTTTTATATTTTTCGACATTAAATAGTTATTTGAATTTGATGAGCGTATTCTGGCTTGTGCTCAATTGACTTTAATATGTCTGTTTCAGCTTTATTTCATTCTGTTGGGCTTGTTGGATTACTGCTCCCTGACGATGACAACTGGCGACACGATATTTGAAAGGCACTTTCCCCTTTAACATTGGGAGCGGCAACACGCATTTTAAAGTAAATTTCCTGATTTTAACTCGTGGTGAAAGCAATTCCTTATAGCAATACAAGTTGAAATAAACCACTACGCTATATAAGAAACGAAATTTTGATCGGATCTTACTACGAATACAATACCTTTGTCAGGTCATTTGAGTTGCTAAAATCCCTGTCGGTCAAATTATGCGAAATTTTTAAATATATGTACTCGTACATAAATTCTGAATCCAAGGTTAAAAAAGGATATATATATATATATATATATATATATATATATATATATATATATATATATATATATATATATATGTGTGTGTGTGTGTGTGTGTGTGTGTGTGTGTGTGTGTGTGTGTGTGTGTGTGTGTGTATTTTTCAAACACTGTTACCAAGTAAAAAATCATTTTAAAATTATTCCCGTGCGACGACGTTATCTTCAACCACTACTCCTGTTCAAAAGACCGAGGAGGAGTATAAACCGGACGATATGTGAATATACCTACCCCTATTCGTTTTTCTCTCTAGTCCTCTTACCTTCAATCTAACCTGCGAGTGTCAGATTCTCTAGGCAATCTTTCGCCATTGTATCCCCCAAAATTGTACTCCATCTGATTCTATATACAAGGGTAATTTTTGCTTCCATTTTCATTAAAGCTAACTTGATGCTCATCTGTTGTATCCATGGGATTCTCACATTCTAGTCATACTTCTGATAAACCACTTTTCTATTGCCTCACTTCTCCTCTTCCTCGGTGTTCAGATCTTAGGTCCAGGTTCCTATTTTTTCCTGGTTAGTAATCTAGTAATATTGATCTATAATATCTGCCTATATCTCAGAGATGAGGTATTATGATTACTTACATTATTTACATTATTCGGACTGTTATCCTCATCTTCATTGCCATATTCAAAACGTTTCGGCCGTTATACGCTTAGCCATTTTTCAGGTGATTGTAATTTCGAACCGAACATTTTATTTCGTCCATCGGGGTAGATTGTTTTTGTTCCGCGTGCCATGCCTCTTCCGAATGTTTCAGTTATTTCCCTTTAACTCAACTCTCCAACTGTTTGGTTCAACACTGCTGTGGCCTGGTATTGAAGTCACAACTCTTTAAGTCTAGTCGCTGGATCTAACGAACGACACGTGTCCTTGATCTGTGCGATCTATAATGTGTGATTCCACTCATAAAATGAGATGAGAATGTATGGAGGCACTGTTTTATGTTCTATTTAATAAGTTCCGTTGGCAGAAGTGTTAAAATTTTGTAAATAATTGTTTGTTATGTAATTAGAATTTCTGTGGCCAGGAGTCATGCTTTTAAAAAGAAACTGTCTAATGAATTTTGTGCTTGAAACCACTTTTCAAACTAATTATTGAAACAATCCAGTCATGTTAGCATTAAAGAAGAAACAGTTCCTTTGAAAATGGTTATAATTAGAGCTTGACATTTCAGTAAATCGCTCTCTTCATGTGAAATGTTTGGCATTAACAACAGTGATGATGAAAATATCCGTCACGGATTTTCTGTGTTTATTTTAAAATGTACAAGCATTAAAAAAAATAATCAGCGTTTTCTGCATTTTCTCCGACAGTTTTACTTTTTTTCGGAGAAAATTAAATACCTTCGCAGGAGAATCGTTATTTTTATACATTTTGTAGCTTACAACTTCAGAAAAGCGCCGTAATTGTTATTTGCTTCTGACAGAATGACCAAGAGTTTAAGCCGACTTCTACAATGGAATCCGTGATATTAGCATACTGTCTAAAATTATAGGCCAGAAATAGAATGTCTAATCTCCTCGCTGTCCATTTTAGAATTCAGTGAACAAAATACTTTCTCATGGTATCTGGAAGTTCTCAAGTGCTTGTTCGTGATATATATATATATACATACATACATACATACATATGTATATATATATATATATATATATATATATATATATATATATGTTCGTATAATGTGTGTGTTTGTATTCACGTATATAGGAAATAGGCAAGAGGAACTATATCGCTTACAAATATTAGTCATATTTTATATTTTGCGTAGCATTAATTTATCTCGTTTCTTTTTAGTCCTAAACATTTTTCTTCCTCATATTCATATATATATATATATATATATATATGTATATATATATATATATATATATATATATATATATATATATATATATATATATATATATATATATATATATGTGTGTGCGTTTGCATTCACGTATATAGGCAATAGACAAGAGGAACGATATCTTTTACAAATATTAGTCATATTTTATATTTTGCGTAGCATTAATTTATCTCGTTTCTCTTCAGTCCTAAACATTTTCTTCCTCATATATTATATATATATATATATATATATATATATATATATATATATATATATATATATATATATATATAGTGTTTGGGCAGCAAAATTATATATATATATATATATATATATATATATATATATATATATATATATATATATATAGTGTTTGGGCAGCAAAATTTGTTTCAAACATCTTTCATTGAAAGTTGCCGACATAATTAACATTTTATCGAGTTTTTCCATCATTCTAATATTTTCCCGTTTTTCAGAGGTTAAAGAATACGCAAACTGTTCATAGTTATAATTGTTCCCTCTGTTTTTGTCTAGGTCTGTAGCCATTATCAAGAATTTTGTTTTTGGATGTTGAAGTTTTTGCGTGTTTACTTCTACATAGTATTTTAGCTGCCTGTAGACCTGGGAATCACTTCTATTTCGAAAACCCTTTAACACGCTGTTTTCATTGTTAAATAGTGTAAGATTGGGAGAGCGGGATAATATTTTTTTAATCAGCAATGACTCTTCAATGATGAGTTGTATCCGACTATGTGATTTGAAAAGAATCTTTGTTTTATCAACTATAATTTTCCTTAAATGTTCTTGGAAATTATGAGGTACTAAATGTTTTTTTAATCACAATCTGCTTCGAAAGGTGGTATGTAATACGCCTAGCTAAGGAGGCCGTGTTGTGTCTGATATAGGTAATTGATTTTTGACAAGTAACACTGTCTTGTACTCGGCCTTGAAAATGGTGTATTATACTAGTCACTGGTAGTTTAGATTTGGTGGGGTTATTTGTTAGTGACGACAAGACTTTCGGTCTTCCATTTTCTATAATATATTATGAACTTTATATGTTTTCCAGGGGTTACAGCAGAAATATGGTTTTAAAAGATAGCAAATTTATCGTGCTTATTACTATTGTTCATCTAGTTGTGATAAAATATGTTGATGTTTTGTTGTGTTGTATTTTTGTTACTGGTATCGTATATTTTTTTGTAAGAATAATTTTATTTGCTTATCAATAATGAAGTTGCGAAAATTATTGTTGACTAGTGTTCGTTTTATTTGTTTTAGTTCGCTTAGAAATACGTTTTCTTAAGTGGAATTTTGGTATGCTCTATTTCCGAAGCTATTTCCTCTTTTCCGGCATTGGCTATCATAGTTTGGAAGACAACAATTCCTAATAATGGGTATCTATACGGGGAGATGATAAATTAGTTGGATTTTAGCTCTATCTCAACGTTGAGCAATAGGGTCTTGTTATGTACCATGGGCTCATATGTGAATTTTAGTCTTGATTTTTTTTCAAAGGTTATTTTTAGGTTTGCGATTTTATCTTGATTTTTTATCAAAAAGAAAATGTCATCCACGTATCTTTTGTAGATTTCAGGTTTATCGGTTGTTTTAAATACTTAGATTTCAGTGTAGGACAGGTTAATGTCGGCGAAAGGGTTTCCCATGCTAACACCGGTAGTTTGGATATGTCTTCGCATTATGGTTATAGAAAGAAGCTTTCGTGGTACAAGCGAGGAGTAGTTTCTGGAAAATAGTGTGTCGGATTCTTGGAGGAGGTATTGTCCGGTAGTTTGTAGATACAGTCGCTAATTATGTTGATTGTTTCTTCATCAGGGACAATGGTAAAGAGGTTTTCGACGCCCAGCGAGGCAATAGTATCTCCTAGGAAGTCATTAGTTGATTCTATGCTGTAGTTGTCGGGTGTGAATTATGTGGTTGAGGGTTTTTGATAGATGGTGTACGGGTGTAGGTATTTGGGATATGATAGGTCGGAGAAGAAAAACTGGTTTATGCATTTTTAATTTGCCTTAAATATTTCTCGGTTGGTAATCTCCAAATATTTTTTTCTTAATTTTTAAGCTATCAATATCAGCGTTGTGCGCTGTGATTAGTGTATTTACATGTTTTTTTTTGTGTTTCTCTGGGGTTTTTCCTTAATTTGGTGAATTTCATTGTGTTGTCTAGGATGGCTTATAACTTCTGGTTATATTCCTGTCGTTTGAAACACAGAATTATTGGTTTTGTCAGTGTGTCTAATAACAATATCGGGGTTGTCGCGTAACTCTCCCGCGAACGATTTGAGTTTGTCTGTAAGGATATTGTTGTGTTGACTGTGTAGTGAACGGATTTTAAGCCTTCGGCTTTTAAGCGGTCTTTTAGATTTGGGGGGCACCTTAATTGATTTTCTGTTGTGAGCTGTTCGATAGATTGGTATAGAATTTCGATTTCAGTTTTCTTTTGAAGAAGGTCATATGTAGGTCGGAGGTGAGAATTTGGGCCATTATTCCCGAATTCAGCTTGGTGGTCGCTGAGTTCGTGATCGGAAAAGGTTAGGAGTTTACACTAACCGTTGGGTAGTACAATCTTCCCATTGTATCATTTTCAGAGATTTTTGTATTTTTTAGTGTGTGTTTTTGGTTGAATTCTAACATACTGTGGAGGTGGCCGAGGAAGAATTCGATAGTTTTTCATTGTGGTTTTGAGAATATTTTCGGTTTTAAGATGCACTGTCCTCGCTTTGGCTTTTATTACTTGTCGTTCGACGAGTATTTTCTCGAATGTGCAGGTGCTGTTTTCCTTGTTGGCTGCCAGGACATTTAATTTATATGTATTTGGGCAACAACCTTTCTTTCAAACATATTTAATATCATCTGAAGGTCGTCTGAGCGTTAAACTCTGGTTACGACTAGGGTCACCCTTTCATAGGAATTAAAGTTTTCAAGCGTTTTTGCTCTCTCGATGTATTCCAGGCGTAGAGAACTTTACTGAGTAGGTAGGTGTTTTCCTTTAGGTCTTTTTCTTTTTACTTATTGCTGTCCATTTTTGAGATTTTATTGTGTTTAAGGGTATTTTGGTCTTTGGGAAGTTTGTCCGTTGGCTTTGTTTCTTCTTTAATAATAATAATAAGAAGAAGAAGAATATGTATCATAATAATAATAATGAAAGTGTGTGTCATAAATATGACAGAGTATTAATCAAAGATATATATATATAACAATGAATACAAAATCCTTAACAATCCATCAGGTCAGGTTATAGTTTATTTCGTGGATCGCACGTCTATCTATACAGACCAGTTTTACATAAAGAAACCGAGTTCAATTTATTCAGGCACAAAGAAAAAAGAAAAGTAGAAAAAATAAGAAAGAAGAGAGAGAAAAGAGAAAAAGGAAAAAATAAGTTTTAATATTAAAAGGGAGAAAGAAAAAAGATTGAGAAAGACAGAGATGTCACTATAAGGGTTTTTAGGGGAAGAAAAAGTGAGATAGAGATGGGAAGAGGGAAGGGAAAAATAGTGAGAGAGGGAAAGAAAGGAAAGAGGTAATTAAGTAAGTTGACAAGGTGACCCAGAAAATTTTTTTTTCTTCGGGGACATGACAAGTTAAAAAATAGATAGAAATAGATACATTGAAATTGCCTAGTCATTTTAAGCAGCGAAAACATCACCATCGCATTATAACCGTCGCAGTCACAAACTGATAATAATAATAATAAATGTTTGACATCAATATAAAGAATTAACATAAATTTTGTAAATTTAAAGTAATTTAACTAAAAAACAAATCCTTTAAAAAAAATGTAAATTAAAAAACGTCAATATATATATATATATATATATATACTAACGATGTGAGAATGTTCTTAGGAAGATCTTTAATTTAAAGCAGAATGACGATAGGGCAGATTATTAAGTTTTGCGGGACGACAACTTTGATATTGTACGTTTGAGAAGTCTGGTCATCAAAAACAACCTTAAAGGACCTGATTGTAAAGAATCCTCCAGAGTTTCCATTGCTGGAGGGTTTGGGCATCAAATTCTGGTGATACGCCATGTCAAAATGTCTTTGAGTTGTCTGAGGTAATCGCTCTGGTGAAGAATTTATTATCTTTGGCGGCGACAGAGGACATGGAAGAGCGAAATCCATACTGCTTGTCGCTCACGAAGTTGTTTCTCCGGAGGTGAATGTTTTAGTTTATTATAGCCCCAGTCAATGTATTTGAGAAAAATATTTTAAACTATTCCATTTAAGATTTCTGATTACTGGAATGTGAACGAAAATTATCTATGAACGCCTACGTTGCTTCTTATTCTTACTTGTAGAGTGTGCAATGGGTAAATTGTCGTCATATTATACTTTTTAATTCTGCGCATGCGCATTCTTTATTTTTGATTTTCTCGATTGCACAATATAGTAAGCTGAGTTGGGCACTGTCTGTGAGAAAAAGAGGATCATGACGCAAATCACTCCACCAGAAATTTAGAAACGGCATGCTGTACTGCTTCGTATTCGTACCCAAAGGTTCAATACGAAATTTTCATAGTGTTTGGGTGCCAATCTGAGGACAGTGCAGAGGATTCGGAAAGAGTTGGATGATATATCCGGTCAACATCATGGTGTTTGTGGCAATGTGGTGGCAATGTTATGACTCCATTTATCTTGCCACAGACTCAACACAGAGGCCTACGTCAAGTGCCTTGAGGTGGTAGTGGCTGCTGGATGACCTTTTGTCTGGCAACAGGACTCTGCACCATGCAACACATGCAGAAGAACTCATGACTGCGACCACATCACACCTAACTCCCCAGACTACAACCCCCTTGATTATTGTGTGTGAAGCTCAGTTGAGAGAGAGACCAAAAAAATCCTTATGAAACGTAAGATGAACTGAATGCAAGGATTATGGCAGCATTCACCATCTTAAACAAGGAGATTGTCCAGAAAATGTGTGGTTAAAGCCAATGGCGATTTTATAGAATAAATCTACTCTGTACTATTTCGAGGTATTTTTGTGTCATTTTGGTAAATATATCTGTTAAAATAAGATGTCGGTGTTATTTTTATAATTTAGACGACAATTTATCCATCGCATCCTCTATCTTCAATTATATTATTAGCAACACCTTATTGAAATTTCAACTAAATTTTTTTACATACTCACAATAGGTAATCGCAAACTGCGATCTTGTTTTTCTTCGTCTGTTTTGTAAATAATCTATTGTCTCTAGTTTGATGTTAAGCTTGACAAAGAATTGACAATATTCTTTTAAAAATGATTAAATTAAGATCTCCGTTAAACGTGAAACAAGGCAACATAGAATTCACACCATATTTTGATATTCTGCCAAAGAGTATTATTTCTGCATGAGAATGCGAACTTTAAAATAGGGAAACACTGAAGCGTCAAGTAATCTAAATCTTCCTTTATTCTAATCCGATTACTTTTTCTTCTTCATCTTGGTGGTCAAGAAGTCTGTTGTTGCTATTCGTTCGATTATGATTCTTACGACCGCTAGACTGCCACAGTTCGGAACTAGTAAGTGAGATAGGGTTGGCTGGAAACGGTAATGGAACTATCAAGGAGAAAAGATATGATCATCTGGTTTCTACCCGTGTTCGTATCGCAGAAGCGTAGTTGGTATAATTGAGATATTGCCCCAACACGGCCAGTGTGACAGGACAGGGGTCATCACTCATCAGTAACGGTCAGAACTTGTCATTAGAACTGGTCCATCCATCTATCTCGTTATCGTCCACACCTTGACACTGACGGCCATTCAGAGTCGTGACAATGATGGATGGGACGGCCAAAACCTTCCCTTCCTTCCACTTGTTACCCTCCATTTGCTCACAAACTACACGAGCCCCTCTCCAGTTTTGCTCCTATCTCTCTCTCAATCTCTGCACTCTCCTCACCCACATCTTGTTCCTTTCTCATCATCTTTCTACGACTGTACAATATTTTAACGCTGACCAATGTCCACCACTCATTTCATTATTCTTCGTGCCATTTGCATATACTTATGCTTCTCTGTCATCGTCATGTTATTACTCTCGATTTTTTATTTCCTCAATCCCAGTTTTCTTTTCT
>OZ038478.1:81395649-81403149 GCA_964036315.1 Acanthosepion esculentum
TGTGTGTGTGTGTGTGTGTGTGTGTGTGTGTGTGTGTTCGTTTTTTGTTGTTTTTTTTTATCACGGGTCGTGTCTCGTCACCGTTTTTTGTGTGTCTATATATCTAAATATGTCTGGACGCTTATGTATTATAACCTGAGTGTGTTTGAATTGTTTTACGTGAGAGGTGGTCATCACTGTTGAAGTAAACTGTAAAATGTATACATTTTTGTTTGGAGCTATCAACATCCTTTTTAACATAATTTCAATGAAAGAATAAATTACATAACATATGTATTTTTTATTTTCTCCTCAGTAATTCTACTATTTTAAACTTAATAGAGATTAGATTTAGATTTCTAAATAGGTAATTTTTTACTTTTAATTTTAATTTCAAATTTTATAAATCTTTTAATATCTCTGATAACCTTGCTTCGTTGTCAAATTTTTTGAATTACCATATACTTGTATTTTGATTGGTCATTCTAGCTTATGTAACAGCGTTTACCCCTAGCGAAGGATCGTTAATTAATTTGAAACTTTTAAAACAATTTATTCTACATTCAACATCATCACTTGATAAGACACCAGAAGTGTTGAAACAAAATGGCTATTTTTGTAGTGATTTTATAACATATTTATGTTATATTTAAATAAATAATTATATATATATATATATATATATGTGATGTGTGTGTGTGTGTGTGTGTGTGTGTGTGTGTGTGTGTGTGTGTGTGTGTGTGTGTGTGTGTGTGTGTGTGTATCAGTTTAATAAATATATAAATATTTTGGCTGGATGTAAATATATATATATATATATATATATATATATATATATATATATATATATATATATTATCTACATACATGTGAAAGCAGGCGCGATAATCTGCCCTCGTCAGACAGCAACCAGGGGAATTATCACAGTTTCCGAGGCTAACGCGGTTTTGCAACGAACAGCTTTTGCCACCGAACAGGGTATTGTTTGTGTATACGTGTCAGTTTCTTGGGATTTCCTATTAATCTGCAACTTAAATTTCCAACGTTGTGTTAAAATACATTACGCACTGGTAGCGACCGTTGATAATGATGTAGAACGGAAGGTAAAACGTCGAAAGTAGCATTGTCTTCCTAGCATGGTTTTATTTAACTTTATTTATTTTGGATCTTGATTAGATCGAACTCGATGTCATGTATATATATATATATATATATATATATATATATATATATATATATATATATATATATATATATATGCAGGTGTGCATTGAAATAGGAAAGAACACGTTAGGTAGATAATCCGGTGTTCCTTAATATTTAGCTTTATTCCCAAATTCTCGCTTGACAAGGAAGCGGGTCCGGACACCTTAACTCTTCATAACTTAAAAAATTATGTTAGGGGTCTCGGCTCTCGCTTTTGAAACATGAGAACTCTTATGTAGCGGAGGAATCATATTTTTAAAAACTAAAAATATTATTATATTATATATATATATATATATATATATATATAGTCAAACCTAATGAGCCAGACACACCTACCAAGGTTTCACTTAGGCAGATCGTCAGGGTCGGCTAGCTAAAGAGGCAACAGAAAACGGCATATATATAGAGACGACCACCAAGACACCACCACGTGACCAAGGAAGAGAAAAAAAAAAGAGAAAAAGAAAAGCGACAACGGGGGGTGGGTATAGATTTATTCAACTAACTAAAAGGAGAGGGGATAGTTAAGAAAACACAAACAATAATGATAACGCTACAATCGGAAGAGAGAAGCTTATTTCAGTAACCAAGCATTTCTGTGTCTACATTTGTTATGGCGTTTTCTGTTGCCTCTTTAGCCAGCCGACCCTGACGATCTGCCTAAGTGAAACCTTGGTAGGTGTGTCTGGCTCATTAGGTTTGACTAGGTTTGCTCTACGCTTGTATTGAGCTCTTTAGTTAGTTGTTTACTCGTATCGGGGTTTTTTCTTTGGGCCTTGAACCTGTATCTGTGCGATTATTTTCGACAGACTTTCATGTTCCTGGCTCTTTCTTTTTTTTAAAACCTTTTTTTCCTTCGTGATTGATTTGGCTATTGTTAAATCAAGAGTTCGAAGGTTTTTCGACACGAGTATAGTTACCTATATTTATATATATATATATATATATATATATATATATATATATATATATATATATATATATATGTATATATATATATGTATATATATATATATATATATATATATATATATATATATATATATGTAGATGTCATGTAAATATATATATATATATATAATTATGTCATGTATATATATATATATATATATAATTATGTCATGTATATATATATATATATATATATATATATATATATATATATATATATATATATATATATATATATATGTACATGGAATGTCATGCAAGATTATAAATACATGTCATATATATATATAAAATCATTTTAATATTAAATTTTGCCTTCGTCAAAATTTCCTCCTTTAGCCTTCATTACAGCACCACAAACTTTTGTCATTCGTTGTAAAAGCTTCTCAAAGTATAATTTTGATAATTGATTCCATTCTTTTTCAGTGGCTTTTTTCAATCTTCTGTCAAGTTCATCCCATGCTAATTATGGGGTGGCTTCAAACTTTTGAACTTTAGTATGTATATATATATATATATATTTGAATTGGACATAGTCCGACAATTTATTTAAAGACATTTATAATATGTTTAACGTTATTTTTATAGATACGCTAGAGCAGATATGAATAGAAGAGATTCATGGAAGATTTAAGTTTAAAGATAGTAAAATCGATCTTGCTAACCAGATGCTTCTTCGTGGCCGAACGGTTAAGGCACATCACGCGAAATGATGGTTCCATATAGGATACAGGTTCGATTCCTGTCGGAGAACGAACATTTTCTATGAAAATTTCTCGGACATTCAGGCCGGTAAATCTTATTTAATACTGTTTATTATAAAACAGAGCATTTGCTTAAATACTTGTATCTATAAAAAGAACGTTAAACATATTATAAATGTCTTTAAATATATATATATATATATATATATACATGTCATATATATATCTATATATATATTCATGTATGTATATATATACATGTCATTTATATATATATATATATACATGTATATATATACAGTGTAACCCGGATATAAGAGACCCTGATATAAGAGAAAACCGGATATAAGATAATTTTTTATGGTCCCAAATTAGAGCCTGTGTTAATGTATATATAATAGACCAAACCCGGATATAAGATAAACCCGGATATAAAAGTCTTCTTCTCCGGTCCCGACAACTCTCTTATATCCGGGTTACACTGTATATATATATAGAGGAAGAGGTTATAGTCGTTCGAACGAGAGAAAAGTGTGGATATTAAAAAGAAGAGAGAAACCGCAAACGTTTTTGGTTGTCATGTGGATTTTAACAAAATATTATGCTTTATTTTCCATAATATTGCTACACGTGTTTCCTGTCTCGCGACCGTCATCAGGCAAAGGGTGGAGATTTCCACATATTATTAAAAATAATTCATTTTTTTCTTTATGTTTTGTGATCTTAAATATTCTCGATATGAGACATTTTCTTTTTTTGAGTTAGAGATCCAAACGTCTTTCTTGAACTGGCAAGGGAAAGTTCTGCGTGAAAGGTTATAAAACAATTAAGATTAGCTCGAGAAATGGAGTAGTTGTCGGCATGCTTATCTTTTAATGACCCCCGTGTGTTCTTAGATCTATTTCCATTTTCGTGTGCTTTTGTCAGCATGCGTGTATATATGTGTATATCCCCTCTCCATACATACACACTGTCTCACTACGAAGAATCAGTGAACACATCTGTACACCCGACACATACACACGCACATACACAAACACATACACACACATACCGTCCCATTACAAGGAATCAGTACTTAGACACACATACACACACATACACACAAACGTACATACACATACTTCCCAAGTTACATGGAATCAGTATACATACACACACATACATACACATATATATATGTACACACATACACACATACTTCCTAAGTTGTGTGGGGTTTGTGTGTGAGCCTGTGAGTAGTTCTCCTGCTTTTGTTAATATGTGTGTGTACACCTGCATGTGAGCGTGTATGCATGCATGTGAGTGGTTTGATCCCTGTATTTGGTCACTATGTTTGCATGTGTACTTTTGCGTGTGTGGTTATCATCTATTTTGTTCTGGTTTAAATTTGTTTATGAAGTTCTTTTTCTTGTATTTGTAGGTAAGAATAATTGTCTGTTTGATATATTGGCATAATTTTAAATTTTCCCTGGTTACATTTGAAGATGTGTTGCGATACAAAATGTTTTCTGTTGTCTGGTAATTTTATGTTGCTTTTGTGTAGGGAGACCCTGTTGTTCAGTTGTTGACTGATACCTATATATGACTTCTTGCATTTTGTGCATTTTGTGCATTTGAGTACATAAATCACATTCTTGTAGCTGCAGTTTAAGTTTTTATTTATTATGAATGTCATTTTGGGGTTTTCAAAAGTGTAGGAGTTTCCTTCTATAATGATGTCACAAACTCCACTTCTGTTTTTTGTTGCATTTTGTGACTCCCTGTATTGTGTGTTTGTTAAATTTGGATGAGGTTTTAGGTTTTTAGATTGGTGTTTGCTTTTAATTATTTTGGTTGTTTTCAGTATATTTTTCAATTTATTATTCTTGCTAAGTAAGTCTAGAGTTTTTGTAATTTCTGTGAATAATATTGGATTGTTTTTTTTTTGTATGTTGAGACATATGCTAGAGTTTGTTCGACGTTACGTTTCTTTTTATTTCTAAGTTAGTCTAGTGGAATTTGTTTTGCGAGTTCAAAACCTTTGTTTATTAGTGGTGTGGGGTAACCTCGTTTTTTTTAGTGTTTTATGTAGTTCTTCTAGGCGGGTTTTTCGGAGGTGTTTATCAGTGATTATAGTACAAACCCTACGTCCTAGGGAATAGGGGATGAATTTTAGGCAGCTTTTTGTGTGATGGCTCTTGAAATGAAGATATTGTTGCGCGTCTGTAGGTTTATGGTAGATATCTGTGATTATGTGGTTGTTTTTTTCTTTCTAATGAGTATATCTAAAAATGGTAATTCTTTTAAATTATATTCTTGCGTGAATTTGATTTTTGGGTGTAAGTTTTGAAGTAGAGTGTGGAATTGGTTAATATCACCCCATGAGGATTTCCAGAAAATGAAGCAATCATCTAAGTATCTTTTCCAAAATTTAGTGAATTGGGTTTTTATATTTTCACCATATATTTGTTCTATCCTTTCATAGAGGTTTTCTTCTAGGTAAACTAATGTTAGGATGGCATATGTTGGTGCCATTTTTGTTCTCATTGCAGTACCCAGGGTTTGGATACAGTTTTTGTTGTCAAATTTAAAGGTGTTATTGTTTAGAATTAGGTCTATACTATCGATAATGAACTCTTTAGTGAATCTCGGATGTAGTATTTATGAATGTTTTTCCATCAAGAATAAAATTTCCTTTTTCCCTAGTTCATGGGGTATGTTTCGTTATAGGCTACTAATGCCAAAAGTTGCCATAAGCGTTCCCGGAACTACCTTTTGTGGTATGCAGCTAAGGAAATGAATATCGTCTCTGATGTGGCTTTTAATTCGCTTAGTGAATGCTTGCAATATTATGTCTATTAGGTTACTGAGTTTGCTAGTTGGACAGGCTGGTCCTGCTACTATTTGTCTGAATGTAAAGTCACTGGGGTTTGGGATGCTAATGTATTCAGATTTTTGTGTCTGTATAGCTGCTTTTATTTCATTCGATTTGTGAATTTTAGGTGGTCCGTAGAAATTGCTTGTTTTTGGCACAAAGTTTATTAGGAAATCCTTCTCATTTTTTGTTAATATTTTATTATGTGTTGTGTAGAGTTTTGTAATTTTTGATATAATGTTTTTGTCTATGTTAGTGTCAATTAATTTGTAGTTGTTCCTATCCTCTAGTGTTTCTAGAATTTTTGTTTTATAGTATGTTCTATCCATGATCACTATAATGCTGTCTTTATCTGCTTCTTTTATAATTATATTATTATTTCATTGAATGCTCTCTAAGGCTAGTCTGTCTTTGTCTGTATGTAAGGTTGTCGAATGGTTTGGATTTTTCTTGTAGGCTGAGGTTCCAGATTTTCTCAAAAATATATTTAGCTCATTGGTATTATTATTTTTGTTTGGTAATAAATTGGATTGTTTTTGTACCAATGATTCATCTGTAACATTTTCGTTATTATTAAATATTTCTTTTAGTCTCAATTTGCGTTTAAATTCCTTAAGGTCTTTTTTTAGGTCTGCTATATTGCTTTTCGGAGCAGGGCATAATTTTAGGCCCAAATTCAGTAGGTTGATTTCGTCATTTGAAAGTGTATATGTAGATAGGTTTATTATTTTCGGTTTTGTGTCATCTAAACAGGTTTTCTTGTTCGGTCTGGGGCTTCTAAAAAGTAATGATTGTTTCTTTTAACATATTTTGGGTTTTCTATGAGATACACTCTCTCTGTACATTTTGGGTTTTCTTGCCAGTGAGAGTATTTTTTTGATAAAATTGGGGTTGTTGTTTCTCGATGGCTCTATATAGGTGTGTTTGCTTTTGTTAGGAGGAGTGTTCCAGATGTTACTAGATTTGTTGCTTTTGTATAGATTGTATGTGGATTGTGTGTAAAAATTTTCGGGGAATTCTGATTGTACTCCTGGATATAGGTAATGGCTGTTAGGTTTGATTTGTTGAGCTAGCTGGTATTTGTAAGTGTTGGTTTTGTGAATGTGTGTGTATTCTGATCTTCGTCTGTTTGTGTTATGGTGCGGTGGTCTGTGCAGTTTTGTTTTTGCGCTGTTCAGTGTATGCTCATAATTGTATCTGTTATGTGGGTGTGTTTGTGGATGTGTTTGCGTAAGGTAGAATGTGTTAGGGTGCTTACCTTGCGGGTCTATTTGTGTGTCGTAATAGGCATTTGGGTTTTTGATTCTGTTGGGTGGTTTTCTCTGTATTTGCTGATGGTTGTTTTGTGTTGAGTACTGTGTTTTTTTGCGAGTTTAGATTGGTTTATTTTTTGGAGTTTGTCTCATTTTCCAATTTTTCTTTTCTTGGTAATGCTTTCAACCAGGTTATCCTTCTTTCCAAAATAATCTGAGATTTTTCCTCCTCTTTTTTACATTTTGACTCCCATAATTCTGACAGGAATTGGGGAGTTTCTTTGGGACATAATTCCTTGACTTTTGTTAATAATTTGTTATCAATCTCTGTGTATTTCTTTGTAAAGTGTATTGTTTTGTCTTCTTGTATTTCAATTTGGTGCCTGCATTTTTGTTAGGTTTAGTGTATTTTTTATTTGTTTTTGTTTCTCCGTGTCTTGTGTTTTAATTTTGTCGCGGAATTTCCTAGGAATAAATATTTCCTCCATTTCTATGAAGGATTTGTATATTTTTGCTGTTTCTTTATTTTTGATGGCATTGAAATATG
>OZ038478.1:81408149-81418149 GCA_964036315.1 Acanthosepion esculentum
TGTGAGTGGAAACATGTGTAGCAAAAATATGGAAAATAAAGTATAATATATATTTAGAAAATCCGCATTATAGCCAAAAACGTTTGTGGTTTCTCTTTTCTTTTTAAAATACACACTTTCTTCTCGTCGGAATAACTCTTACTTAAAAATTGGAAACTGAAAAGAATAAGTAAAATAAAAACAAATAAGAAAAACAAATAAAAGAAATTAATCCAAGCAAATAATAAACAAATTAAGAAACTCTCCCCGACAAAACAACCGTTAGAATAGACTTCAAAGAAAAAATAAAATAAATAATCAAAAACAAGTAAAATTAATCAATGAAAATAAATAAAAAAGAAAGAAAGTAAATAATAAACACATTAACAAAACACACCTGCCAAAATAACCGTTAGAATAGATTACAACAACAAATCCAAAAATAACTATAATTTCCTTCCCAAAACAAAACAATCTACAAAATAAACGATCAGAACTCATCCCCCAAAATGTTTTATATCGTTACTAAAAATCGAAATCCGAAAAGAATAAATAAAAATATATAAAATAAAAATAAATAAAAAATAAGTAAAATAAGTTAATCCAAATAAATAATTGAATAAAATAACAAACCGCTCCCGCCAAATTGACCGTTAGAATAGACGAACCACAATTCACCACTGACCCTGTATATAGATGGTCGAGAAAAAAACCAGCATATCTGGCCTGATGATTGCGTTTAGCATGAAACAGTCAGTCGCCTCTGAGTGTTAACTTCAGTGTTCACTCATATATATATATATATATATATATATATATATATATATATATATATATATATATATATATATATAATAGTAAATTATAAATATTGATATGCATTAAATTTAATACAATTATTTCATTTTTAGAAAGTTTTAAGTATAAAATTATTCTTGTAAATAAACAATCTAATTAGTGTTTAATAATTTTTTGTAAATTCTCAAGAACAAAACAAATATATAAATTTAATTTTATCATATGTTTTAAGCTTTATTCCAGTTCTTATCATCGCTTTTAAACAAACATTACTGAGGAGTGTAGTTTTTTTTGTTTTGTTTTGTTTTCTTTGGCTAGCACGAATTCTAAATTTTGCCGAAAATTTTATTAAACAAAAAAAAAAAATGGCCCCATTATCAATCGAAAGTTTATTCCCTTTCTGACTTCCGAAACCTGTCGTGTTTTTTTCTACCTTTAGTGGTTTAACTTGATGTTCCCAAGTTAAAAATGAAATGGGTTCGAGTCTTGTCGGGAGGTATATAATTTTTATAAAACTTTCTTTCTCCAGGCGGGTAGATATTAATTTAACTGTTAAAAGAAAAGTTATAAGGATATCTTTTTAAATACGTGTACACGCTAAATATAATGTTTATAATACGAAGTATATATATATATATATATATATATATATATATATATATATATATATATATATATATATATATATATATATATTAAATATATATATATATATATATATATATTAAATATATATATATATATATATATTAAATATATATATATATATATATATATATATATATATATTAAATATATATATATATATATATATATATTAAATATATATATATATATATATATATATATATATATATATATATATATATATATATATATATATATATATATATATATATATATATATATACATACATATATATATATATATATATATATATATATCAGTGTGTGAGAGAAAGAGAGAAATCTTCCAAAAGGCAAGCATAGAATTTCACGTTTTTCCCTTTGCTTGCCATAGAAATATATGCTTTCATATAACTACGATTCCCTTATCAATTACGTCTTGCTGAATCAGATAATTTGATATTATAAAATTGATATTCACATATATTTCAGTCCGTCCGGACAATTTCTCTGTATACATCTGCCAATAAGCACATTCCGTTTTCGTCAATAAATCAACAGCGAATAGCACAGTTCGCTCAGCGTTTACTCTTTCTCTCTTCACTCTTTAATCTCTAACTTTTTTCCATCTCTTCCCATCTCTATCTATCTAGCTAGCTAGCTAGCTAGCTATCTCTGTTGAGTTGATGGAAACCCTCTTCAGAGTTTTTATCGTTCGCAAATAGTTCAATAATGTCCAGACGCTTTTCTTAGAATGATAGAGCGTCATGGCGGACGTTCGAACGCTATCTAATTCATCTGTTTTGTTTTTTTTTCTTTCTTTTTCGTTTTTATTCCATTTTCTAGCATGATGATTGAATGTCATCCTTGATGGTTCCCTCTCGACACACGGGAGTCACTCACAATGCAATGGTACACAACTACTAGAAAACCCATTTTCGGTGCCCACTTTTGCAAAGTCCCTTGCAATAAATTGATTGTACTTTATCGAAAAAAAAAAGTCATCGTGTTTTGATATTTTCTTCATTTTTTTTTTTGTTCCTCAGGTTTTCGTTTTATTTGCTTATTTTCTTTCAATCTTCACACTTGGTGTTTTTTTTTTCTTCATATTTCTTTTCTAGTTTTAATTCCTTTTTAAACAAGTATTTTTTTGCCTGCGTTCTATTTTGCTTACTTCGTTTTCATTTAATCATTTTACTTCCTCTTTTCCTCCTTGTCAGCATTCGTTTTAAGTTTTCCTTTTCGTTTTTTCTTTACTTCCATTTCTATAAGAGTTATTTAAATTATTTTATTCTTTACTTATATTTTATATCTCATTAATAATACACCGTTATTTTATTTTCTCTACCTATCTCTTTACTCTACCTATCTTTGTTCTCTACCTTTCTCTGTTCCCTACCTATATCTTTTCTCTACTTCTCTATGTTCTCAACCTATCTCTTTTCTCTACTTACATATGCTCTCTACCAATTTATATACTCTACCTATCTCTGTTCTCTACCTATCTCTGTTCTCTACCTATCTCCTTTTTCTACTTATCTCCGTTCTCTAACTATCTATGTTCTCTACATATCTCTTTTCTCTACTTATCTATATTCTGTAGCTATCTCTGTTCTCTACTTATCTCCTTTTTCTACTTATCTATGTTCTCTACCTGTCTCTTTTCTCTACATATCTCTTTTCTTTTACACAGTTCTCTACCTATCTCTTTTCTTTTACACAGTTCTCTACCTATCTCTTTTCACTACTTATCGATGTTCTCTACCCCTCTCTGTTCTCTACCTATCCCTTTTCTCTATTTATCTATATTCTCTACCTATCTCTGTTCTCTATCTATCTATCTCTTTTCTCTAGCTATCTCTGTTCTCTACCTATCTCTTTTCTCTACTTACCTATGTTTTCTATCTATGTTCTCTACCTATCTCTTTTCTGTACCTATCTCTTTTCTCTACTTATCTATGTTATCTACCTATCTCTATAAATATGGTGAACCGAAAGTAGGTGGACAGTAAATAATTTTTTAATTTTGAGATTCCACACTAATACAATTACATTTTTAATAAAGCATTTTTACATATTCAATTAAATTTTATTCTATACCATAATACAATACAAAAAACATTGAAATCTTTATCAACGTAGGTCTTGAAACTGATGTCCTATCTCTGTTTTCTACCTATCTTTTTTTCTCTACTTCTCTTTGATCTCTACCTTTCCCTGTTCTCTACCTATCTCTTGTCTCTGCGTATCTATGTACTCTACATAACTCTTTCCTCTACCTATCTCTGTTCTCTACCTATCTCTTTTCTTTTACACAGTTCTCTACCTATCTCTTTTCTTTTACACAATTTTGAAGTCTATCTTCCACGCTTCGACAAACATTTTTGCACTAGCTTCTTTCTGTATTACGTTCTTGAATTGCATCTTGATGGTATTTTTCAAATCACCAACACTTCGTGGTTTTTGAGCCCATAGCTATAATATAACCAAATCCCAGGCCCTATTCAACCTACTTTCCACTTACTTATGCTTCAAACTGTATATATATATATATATATATATATATATATATATATATATATATATATATATATATATATATATACACACACATATATGTATATATATATATATATATATATATATATGTATATATATATATATATATATACATATATATATCAAGTATGTGGTGCAGTTCAATTTCCATGACATGAATCCTTCATACAAAAAACAGATATTGAAGTTAATATATATATATATATATATATATATATATATATATATATATATATATATATATACAGAGTTGCCTGACGATTGCACTAGCATGAAACAGACTGTCGCCTCTAAGTGCTGACTTCTATGTTCACTTTTATATTTACACACGCTCTATCTCTGATATTGAGGACTTTATCGCATAAATATAGCACACTTTAAGACTATATATATATATATATATATATATATATATATATATATATATATATATATATATATATATATTTGTGTATTTAGGCAGCAATCCTTCTTTCAAGCACATTTCATTAAAAACGACTGACAAGGTGCTTTTATTTAGTTTTTTATATAATTTCTCGTGCGATCTAATAAAGTTTTTCTTTTCAGAGGATAAATTATATAAAAATTGTCCGAATGTTCTTTTCCGAGCGCTTTCGGCTATACATTTAGCCATTATCAAGGATTATATTTCAACTGTTAGAATTAGAAATAGTTTGTGTGTGTTTTATAAAGTGATTCATTTTTTTTTTTTTGTTTCAAAACACGGTCAAGATATTATGTCCATGTTCAAAGTTAATATTATTAAGGGTTGGTTTGTTTAATTTTATAAGTAAGGATTCCATTATTTTTAGCCTTTTTTTGCAAGTGGATGATGCTATTATATTAGTGTTGTCGACAAGTATATTCCGAATAGTGTCCGGTAGGTCTCCATGAATATGTAAATGAGATCTAATTGAGCTATTGTCAGAAAGGTGTAGGGTTAATCTGCGTGTTAAACGATTTGTAGTGTGGCCTATATAATTATTTACGAAAGTTGATTCTTGAGGAATACAATTCCTTAATGGACATTTGAATTCGTAAATAATATTTGCTCTATTTAATTTTGTTGTAGGAGGTGAATTATTATTTTTAACTATAAGGTTACAAGTTTTAAATTTTTTATAATAAATAATTAATCTAATTTTTTTGCTATTATCAACTGGTGCTATGTATTTTTTTATAATGTTATTCATTCGGCATTCATCCTGTTTGTAGTTATCGTTCATTTGATTTTTATAAAAAATATATATATATAGTCATTAGTCGCACATGGAAAATGAATAACATCTCCTAATCAAACTAATGTACATGAACATGAGCGTTTCTAATTCTTCAATCGCAAATAGTAAACAAAGAACGACCATCTGATGATTTTTCAATGGACAGATGATCTGTGGCTATTTCTTAATTAAAAAATGACTATATTTATGTCAGCTGAAACATGGATTTCACTCCCTTTTCACTTTAATATTTAGTTTCTAAATTAAGTTCGGCCAGTTCTCGGATTGATTCGTTTACATCTTTTGAATTGATAAGACTTGGTAAAATATTAACCTCTTGGTATGAGCCTTATGTACATCGGCAAGGATAGCAGTCTTGTCCATTATTATCGTTAAGCGAGTAAAGAACCTATTTGGTTTGTGAGCGTGCAGTTATGTGGAGTTTAAAACCTAAATCTAGTCACATATAGCACAAATATACAGTATATATTTACGTAGCAAGTATTAATCCAAATATGTTTGGTAAAATTAACAGCGTAACCAAGAACTTTTGACGGATTATTTACAAGATCGATCCCAATACAAAACACATTGTTAAAAAAATTGAAAAAATACAGTAAAAAATGTACTAAGACCTTGTCGCTTGTATTTAATAAAACTTTATA
This sequence comes from Acanthosepion esculentum, assembly GCA_964036315.1. Taxonomy (NCBI): domain Eukaryota; kingdom Metazoa; phylum Mollusca; class Cephalopoda; order Sepiida; family Sepiidae; genus Acanthosepion; species Acanthosepion esculentum. Next base: position 81,413,998 of record OZ038478.1, read on the forward strand.
TATATATATATATATATATATATATATATATATATATATATATATATATATATATATGTGAAAAATTTTTCCGAGTTAATCTGTAAAAAATACAATATGTATAAAGGTAAAAGACAATAGAAATAATGTAATATTCAATGGCAGGACTCTCGAGGTTTTTCCTTCTAAGTGAGTTATTTTCTTTTTCTTTACTTTTCTTTCTGTGTCTGACTAGTGCTCTAGTTAAGTTCTTTGTGGTGTCTCTTTTTGTGCTCATAGATGCACGAGACAAACACAGAAAAAAAATCAATCACAATTTTGATTTTAAAAATGATACAATCATAACAAAAGAAAATATATTTTATATATTTCCATCGTGGGGTCGATGATGTCTTTTTCATCCGCACACTAAATTACACGCACACACGCGCGCACGCGCACACGCACACACACACAGACACACATATACCTACATATACATACACACACACATATATATAAACTATACACACACACACACACACACACACACACACACACACACACACACACACACACACACACACACACATATATATATATATAATAAAAAGACTTAAACACTAATATTACATGGTCATAATTTATTCCATTGGAATCGTAAAAACGATCCAATTCATCAGACCTACAGATTCAAAAAGAAAACAGAAAAACCAACTCCGGGAAAATATTAGTAAGAGTATATGTGTGAGAGTGTGGGAGGACATGAGATCTATATAGATGGGTAACAGACGAGAGAGGCAGGGAGGTCCAAAGGTGGAGGGGGCATTAACCTTTAACATAATATTTACCACTAATATTGTCTATATATATATATATATATATATATATATATATATATATATATATATATATATATATATATATATATATATAAATAAATATATATATATATATATAATTACTACTCTCCAAATCAAACGTACACAATTGTATCAAGAAATCAAAAGAAAATAGTTGAATCCGTCAACGCAACAATAAAAACAATATTTCTACACGTGACAGTACTTGACGTAATTTTCCGTTGACAATATGAATGCAGTAGCGTTTTCTAAATTCTTTGTTTTGATAAATTCATTTCGTTTTTGCCTTGAAAAAGTCCACACTGGACGAAACGCGTCGACTAATAATACAATTTTCCTGTCATTTACCCTTATTTATATATATATATATATATATATATATATATATATATATATATATATATATATGTGTGTGTGTGTGTGTGTATCTGTGTATATCTGTATATATATATATATATATATATATATATATATATATATATATATATATATATGACACACACAAACATGCAAGGAAATAAAATTGTCACATATTGAATGTGTATACATTTTTGACTTGCGTAGTGTATTTTCGTGTAAGTCAGTGCGAAATATTCTGATAACATCTTTATTTGATCATATTTGAAACGCTCCTATCAGTGTACCAGCTAGGTCTAACTGAAGAGAGTGAAGCATAGTGCGATAAGGTTTAGGCTGGTGAAAGCATCGAGAGAAACCCGCGGTGATGCAAGTGTGTTATGCTAGCGGTCTCTTTATGTTCAGTGAGAGAAGTCTGGAACTGTTTGTATTGTCGGTTTTCGATATGCTACTTGGTCATTTCTGAGACCTTCGCACCATGTCGGGTGTGACGCGTTGGTAGTGATTCAATATTAGCCAGAGTAGTCTATACTGACATACCACGTCCTAGACGACCACCACAGACACTCGCCGTGAACGATTTAATATAATTCAGAACTAGCAAACTGCACGTCGTTCAAAGTTTATTATATATCAACGTGGATAGTTAGATTTGTTTTTACTCAGCCTCTCAGTGCTAAAGCCATTGTACCATATATTAACGGAATGATTTTTGATAGGGATGTATGAGTTATTTAGATTCCTTTGACATTCCCGGCAACTCTCATAGCCACACGTATTTAAGATTTTGAGAGTATTTTGGGTTACATTATTTACATTATTCGGACTATTGTCCTCATCGTTGTCGCCATATTTATTACAACGTTTCAGACGTTGTACGCTCCGGCCTTCTTCAGGTTGTTGGAATGTCGAACTGAACCCTTTTTTTCGCTCACAGGTGTAGACTGTTCTAGTTCCACGTGTCGAAACGTTGTAATAAATATGGCGACAAAGATGTGGACAATAAAACAATGTAAATAATGTATATAATACCTTATCTCAGAAATATAGACAGATATTTTGGGTTAGTTGTGCATTCAAGAAGACTCGAAAAATCTTGCTATGCCGTGTGTTTTTTTATCACTACACTGGAAATGAAAATGCGCGAATTCGTCTGTCGGAAATATTGACCAATACCAGACTATGACTGACAGGATTTTATTTCTTGGATATTAAAATTAATATTAAGATAAATTAAAAACAGGATGAAAGAGTTAAAAAAGCGTTATAACTTTATGCAATTTCGGTCAGCTCTTGAGTGTGGGAGTATTTACAGCCTCAGTGTTGGTGTTATTCTGCTATATTTCCATAAGCTAATAATCTTGTTAAGCGAGTTCTCATAACCTTTCTTTTTGTGTGCCATGTCCTTTCAGGGCATAGGCGATCATGGCTCTCCACCTCCCTCTATCCCTTGCAGCTCTCAACAAGTTCCTTCTCTCTGCTTCCTCCCCCAGACCACGTTCTGTCATCCACTTGCTTAAGTCCGCCAGGTATGTCACGCGTTGTTTTCCCTTGTCTCTCTTTCCCTCTATTCGACCCGTGAGTATCAGATTCTCCACGCACTCCTTTCTCATTTCTTGTCCCAGAAATTTCAGCTGCCTCTTCTTGATGTTAAATATAACCTCCTTGTTTGCATCCTCTCCAAAAAACCCATCGTTGCACACATGCTCGATCCATGATATCCTTAGCAACCTTCTGTAGAACCATACCTCCGTTGCTTCGAGTCTCTTCTTCATCTTTGAGGAGAACGTCCCACAGTCTCTGCCATAAAAGAGGACAGATGTCACGGAGCAGTTCAGTACTCTTTTCTTTGTTAGAAAAGAAATCCTCCTGTCACGCCTAGCTTTTGGAATGCGTCTTTGGTCATCCCAATACGACTTCGGATCTCAGTGTCGGACTTATCGTCCTCTGTCAGAACACTTCACAGATATTTAAATTTCCGAACCTGCTTGATTTTAGTGTTTCCGACCTGCAAATCGCATTTCGGGCTGATCCTTTTACTGATGACCATGCATTGTTTTCCTGGAGTTTATGCTTAGTCCCTTCTTCTAGCTCTCCTTTGCTACCTTCTGTAGGAGGTTTTGTAATTTCTTTTCCGTGTCTGATATCAGTACTGTATCATCTGCGTATCTTATGTTATTGATATTGTGGCCGCCAATGATGAATCCCGGTAGGATTTACGATTCTCTCAGAATTGTCTCGCTGTTTACGTTTAATAAGTCCGGTGTGAAGATACATCCTTGCCATACGTCCCTTTCTATTTTTGTATATCTGCTGAACTAATTCTCTATCCGCATGCAGGTCGTTTGCTGCCAGTATAGGTTCTTGATTATTCTAATATTTTTCCCAATTATATCTATGTTGCTGAGCAGTTTCAACAGATCTCTGTGACGTACTTTGTCGAACGCTTTTACGTAGTCTATAAAACACGGGTACACGTCCTTCTGCATTTGTATTGCTCTTTCTGATAATATTCTGAGCATGAATATCGCGTTCCTTGTCCCGGTGTCGTTAACGAACCCGCACTGTTCTTGTCCTATCTCTGGCCTGATTCTGCTGCACGCTCTGTTCATTAGAATACAGATGATGAGTTTTGTTGTGTGGCTCATTAGGCTGGTTGTTCGGTGGAGCTCGCATTCGTTTGCGCCTCGTTTCTTAGGTAGAGCTATGAAAACAGATCTGCTGAGATCTTCTGGTATACACCCATTGTAGTAGAATTCATTTATTACTTCTGTGATCTTGTCTTTGCCAAAAATCATCTGTCGGCATTTCCGTTACAATTCCGTCTGGCCATGCCTCCTTGTTTCTATTCAATTTCGCCAGTGCAGCGTCTACTTCGTTTTTCAGAATTTCAGGTCCGTCGGTAGTTCTGTGTATTGCTGGTTGTTCTCTTTCGTCGTGGGAGAGTTCTCCAATATATTCGCTCCAGCGATGA
>OZ038478.1:81423149-81440649 GCA_964036315.1 Acanthosepion esculentum
AGAACCATTGGCTGCTGCTGTAGGTCGTCAGGAGGAGAAGTTAGCGATAGCTACGTATCAGGACAATGAGGTGTTGTTGGGAGAGAGAATGGAAACCATGTCAAAATGAAGGAACGTAGACGAGAACTTTCTCAGCCTGTACGACACCAGATGAAAACAAATAAAGTATATTTTTTTCGGTGTCGTAGCGGGATAAAATTGGTTGCGCGTTGAGGAATACTTGTTACATTGCGATTTGATATTTCGTCTTCGCGTCAGTTATTGCAAGCGCTAAAGTCAGTGTACAGTTTGTTTACGGCCGTTATTGTTGTATTTGTTTACTTATTTTGTCCTCGTCACGTTGAGTCTTTTTCGTTGAATTGTTTTTGTTTGTCAGCGGTGCCGTGAGAACACCAACATCAGGGCGGAATGCCAACATATCGAGCCGACTCCCACTGCAGTAAGGCCTTCGGCGTGGTCAGAAGATAGACCCAGACCCACAAAAGTCTTAATGAACAGTTCGAAAAGTTTATTTCTGGAAACGATCTAATACTGGTGCCCTCACTTTTGGTGGCGCTGAACTCTAAAACCATTTCCCTGTTGACTACGGACATTAAAACACGGAAATGAATCGGCATCAACAGGGTCATCATGGAAGAAGCTCTACAATCCTCAGTATTTTGGCCAAGGTATTAGCCAGAAGAAACAATGCAATGTGAGACATCTTATTACAGATAGAAGACGTCGCCAAAGCACTGGACGGCAGTATCCTCACAACAAAACCAGTTAGGCTTGAAACTGAATGTATGGACACAAGAAAAACAAAGGTGACTTTGCACAAAGTGCCCTTGTGCATTTCAGAGGACCACCTGGGCCTTTTCTTCGCAAAATCTGGGGCGGTAGCTGATCTCTCGGCTGTTAAAAGCAAGGCAGGCTTTGCCACCGGAGATGTGGAAACTACCATCACAGTAGACAGGAAAATTTTTCATGGACTTAACCAACATGCTGTTATGTGGTGGCCGTCCTATCTATGTTGTAGTGGAAGGACGCTGACCTCTCAGCTGGTCCTGTGGGACCGTTGGTCATCTTTCAAATCCTTGTCCTGGGAACAGGTCGGAACTACAACTCCAACCAACCACTTCCAAGGAAAAAAAGAAGCTTCCAAATGTCGCAGAGAATGGACGATCGTAATGAAGAATGGAGAAAAGGCTGCAACTCCTCCTCACCATTAGAATGCCTCAAAGAAGGAGGCAAAACAAGTCGGTCCGAGAGAAGCAGAAAAAAAATCAGCAACACCAGCAGGAAACTGATCAACAACAGAAGCCCCAACTGGAGCAGGAGAGTGAGAGTAGAAGGCAGGACGAGTTACAAAAGCAGAAACAGGAGGACCTCCAACCAGTGCAGCAAAGCCAAGAGGTGGAAATGGAGGAGTTGCCCCCACCTCCGTCCTCATCTTTGAAAAGGAGGAGAAAGGAAGAAAGAGAGTAAAAAGAGGGAAAAACTAAAAAAAAATAGCTCGCAAACCAAGACACAGAAAGGAACCTCCTTTCTTCCCATTTCAGGGATCCACCTCTCCCAACCCAGTACCTCCCAAAAGAAAAAAAAATCCCTAAAGGGGAAAAATCGTGTAGACAGGCAGGCTATGGAGTGGGACATGTCTTTCCAGAAAAAAGCACTTTTGCGCCCTCTGTTTAAAGTAACTTCCTTCGGAAAGTCGGCAGAAAACCTCAGAAAGTTTCGTAATGCCCCTGCAGTAATAACGTAGATAAAGGACAAGGGGAAAGGCCTAAATGTTTGGGACCACCTTTCAGAGACAAGAGATGCGTTTCATAGGATCTAGATAGTGGAGGTGGGAACATCTGACCTAAAAAAAAAAGCAAACATTTTGAGCAGAGAGGGTCCCGGTTTTACTCCATCCCTCGTTATATAGTGCTCTTAAATTAACCTATACCATGGACGTCGGTGGCAATGTCCTTGATGTTCGCATGACGTAAGAGAGGAAGCTAGGACAATCCGTCAGTGTCTTACTGGTTAGATGTACCCTGGGTTCGAGGTGTTGACTTTGTCCATGTCGATACGAGACACCGGTTGATAATGGCCGATATATCCGTGAACAGTTGCCGTTTATGCTCCCAACGAGCAGATGGAGCCTGTATCGTTTTTCCCGTCCCTGGTGCATTCGTTGCGCTTAGTCATAGTGGGGAACTGGAATAACATTGTAGACCACAACATAGACAGCAGGCGGGGAGATAGCGGGAGGTCGGGCGATCGTAGCCTAATTAGACTAGTGCAGGGAGTGTCGGCTATTGGAAAGAAGTGTTGGGAGAGGCATAAGGATAGTATTAGGTCCTTCACCCGCAGCGCGCACGAGATAACGCTACAAAGGTGAAGGCTCTCAAGGATAACGAAGCCGCGAACATGAGCGCAGAATTGCGCAAGGAACATATTCGTCGAGGTTCCGATCGATACATTCGTGAGGCTAATATCACGGAGGGGCCTACTCTGAGGTCAACCGTTAACATGTGCGAATCGTTCGGAAGCATTTTGAGAGCCTGTTAACAATGGAGCCCGGTCTCCGTGACGAATAGTTTCTCAGCTATTTGTCTGATTTTCGACGATTGATGCGGCTAACCGTAAGGCTGAGCGCACAGAAGGTGAAGACTAAATGGCAATGAAGAGGATTGACAGTGGCAAGTCTCAGGGACTCGATGGTTTGTCCTATGAATTGCACTTGAGTCTGTCGCTTTTCTTTGAGCCGATTTTGACTCTCGTGTTCAACAACTTGTTCCGGCAGGGGTCCATCTCCAACCTTATTTCCGGGGATGTGGTCACGCTGTTGAAAAGGGGCAAGGATGGTGGCTAGGAATTAGATGATTACAGGCCCATAATTCTCTTAAACACTGATTAAAAGATTTTCGCCAAGATGCTAACGGAGCGTTTGCAGTCAGTTGCGGAAATTCTGTTGTGACTCGATCAGACTTGTGCTGGAAAGGGTCGAACAATTCAGAGCAACCTTCATCTGATCCGCACGATCCGAGAGGGCGTAAAAGACAATGAGAAAGCTGTGCTGATCAATTAGAATCAGTCCAAGTATTTGATAGGGTCGACCATCGGTACCTGCGGCTGAGGCGTGTATCAATTACGACATTCCTCACATCCTTTAACGGTTGTCTGTACTGTCTCATTGCAAGGACTGTTGGAAGGAGATCTAGCGCTTGCTGTCCTCCCTCTTGTGGGGTGGTCGCAATCAGAAACGTCTCTACCCAGCGCCAGTGTCATGGAGGCTGAGAATGCCTCCCTTGTTGATTCATCGACACGCCTCAGGATTGGTTTTCCTACGCCGCGCGTTTGCAGAGGACTTAATCTTGGAGAGGAGTGTTGTGAGGCCTCCCCTAGCCTTACCATCACCCCTCACGTTTCTAGATCTGAGCACCGTCGTGCGGACTTGAAGGACGTTCCAGTGATGTTTCACGGTCTACGAGGCTCTTGTATCAAGAATTAGTGGAGGCGGTAGGGAAGGATCCACTCTGTTGTCGGCTCGGTTTGTCGGCATCAGAGTTGCGCTCTTTCTAGTCTTGGGCGACAGCGGCGAATTACCTCAGTAACCCTGTTACCTGTCGAACCCGTCCCTGGTTAAGATAAACTATCTTTGTTTACCTAGCTAATGTGAGTAAGTGTCGTCCCTGGCCTGTTTACGGCTTTTCATTTTTTGGTTGATCATAACAAAGTAGAGATTCCCAACCTCCCCAGTTTATTTTTTTGGCCTCCTTCTTATCTCGACTGGGTCAGTTTTTGATTTTTCCACGCCTATATTATTTTATCCTTTCCTGTCCGTTAGCGAGTGGGCTTCTTGATTCTGTCTGAAGACAAAATACAGCGGCCACTCTTATTTATTCATGAATGAACGCGCCCTTCTAATGTCTGTTCATTTCAGTTTGATATTTTGTTATATTTTAGTTCGATATTTTGTTTATATGTTGTATTTTGGGTTTCAACCCCTCACACTCATTTCATACCTTCAGTATATTTTCATATATATTTTATAAGAACATTTATACATAAAGAAAATATTACGTCATCTGTTTTGTAGGTTCGCTGTAACTATCAGGTATTGTGGTATATGTAGTACTGAATGGTGAAGGATGGCTTCTTGTGGTGAATGAGTTAACTGTAATGAATGAATGGGTCGTGAATAAGATTCCCTTCCGATAAATAGTTAATCCTGTCTAGCCTCATCCCACTTTCCCTTTTGCCTTGTTCCACAATTATTGTATATTACAATAATAAATCATTACCTAGCCACTTGACGAGACCTCACGGTCGAAACAATGGTAGTGTAGTAGGATGTAGGATTTTACATTTTCTTATTATATATATATATATATATATATATATATATATATATATATATATATATATATATATATGGCTTTTCTTCACAAGAGTCTTGGATTACCCCTGACACTGACACAATCAGAATAAAAGTGATAGCGATAAAGAAGGAAAGAAGAGGGTACAGGAGTATATAAATAGACGTGTTTGTAAGTGCCCACAAGTGTACCTGAACATATTTTTGTCTCTGTTTTAATAAACTCATTACTACTTTGTGTTTATGTCCAGTAAAGTAATTACCGTATTTCTCCATGTATAATACGCATTCATCCATAATACGCACACCTAAAGTTGTGCGGAAATGCTTCTACTCATGCATAATACGCACCCCTTGCTTAGTAATCAAACCCTATAAACTGTACCTCTCCAATTTCATTACGGTCAGCATTTACTACTCTGATTATTTAAAAAATGGTTTCAACCATAGAATAATATTTTTCTAATTTAATTTTATGATGATTCTTATTTTATTTTACGGCAATGTTTTAAAGATTTTTATAGCTGTGCATAATAAGTACCCTTGACTTTGCTTAATTATTTTTTGGAAAAAAATGCGTATTATACATGGGAAATTACGGTACTATGGATTTGCTGATTGATCACAAAATGTGATAAAAGAAAAATATAATTTTCTTAATTTTCATAACAAGATCAATGATTTAATTCTAACAATTATATTTGCGCTATTTTCTATCGTGTGATTTCGTAGAATTATTCCATATCTTAAGTCCGACATGAATCTCTTGGTCAAATAAATATGTATGACTTTATTTTTCCTCTGGAAAAACGTGCAATATTCTCCAGTGCTTGGACTTTTAACATTGTTCTGAACATGGTGCTTGCATTTTGGGATTAAATAGGAAATGATGTTTTGAAATATAAACGATATACAGAAATGAATAAATCAACACATTACGCACTTCGTATCTTGACATACATAGTGGCTACTATTCCCACTTTACCCGGTCTTCTGTGCTCATCAAACATTTAGGCGTACAGTGTTGCAAGAGATAATTTGCATACGTGTCATTTTCTATTAATGTAATATATATTTGCATATCAATATATATATATATATATATATATATATATATATAAATAATGAGAAAAGGAAAACTGCTTTACCGACCCATTTCGCTACTTGAGGGACTTTATCAAGGCAAATGTAAGGATTTTATTTTGCAGTGTGTACTCATAAACAGAAGTAAACATATCGTTAAGTTTTCAAAATAATTAAATTTAAACACGCACTAAAATATTTGTAAATCTAAGTAATGTAATGACTAATAAACGAAAGTAGGTAAGCGTTGTTATTGCTGTTGAATTATATATATATATATATATATATATATATATTTATATATATATATATATATATATATATATATATATATATATATATATATATATATTCTTAGAAAGGAGATATTTATAAAAATCTAGTGCGTAAGTTAATATTTATTACAGAATTGATAGCTGCACTCTCAAGAACTTTCCCTCTAAGTTATTTTCTCGTTTAATAAAGTGCCATTTCTGAGATCGAAGTTTCTAAGCACTTTTACACATACATACGTATTTATACATTAATGAATAGATCTTAATAAATCTCAGATTACGTCTTTAAGAAATAATACACTTGAGATACAACTAATCACAAGTGTAATATGTCTTAAAATACTAAAATACCTAAAAATATTTTTTTTCTTTTAAGGAAAAATTAAGAACTTTTACGAAATGCATGATTCCGGCAAATAAATTTTAATTTCAAACGTATATACAATTTCGAAAATTCTCAGTTGAGTAACATGGGTTGTGTATTACATTTTATTTATTTATTACTATACATACATTGGGGCATGCGCATATACATATATATATATACATGCATACATACATACACACACAGACACGCATACAATATATATATATATATATATATATATATATATATATATATATATATATATATATATATATATATATATATATATATTATAATATTTTTATTATAATAGAATACAATAAAAACATTTTACATAGCGACACAAAAATTTTCATACTTCGGAACTAAATTCATTGCTCTTCGGGAGATGGTAGATAACATAATGAAAATGCTTTATTTGGAAAATCTGAAAACAAATCGTTACGTCTTTTGAAATTTAAAAAGTGGGTGAGTGGAAGTTCTAATATCAGATTTAAGAAATTTATTTGTGGGTATGTCTGGATTAACCAAATTTAATTTGGACATTAGACCTTCCTACCCGCTTTTTTTTTAACTTTCAAAGGGTTAACGATATGTTTTCAAATTTCCCAAATAAATCATTTTTATCATATGTATCTTCGCCCGAAGAGGAACTATTATAGTTCCGAAACATGAAAGTTTTTGTGTAGCAATGTAAAATTTTTTTTTTTTATTGTAATCTATCATAATAAAGATATTTTAATAATATTTTGCTCTGCGATGTATTGAGATCGTTTTAAAAAAAGTAAATACGAAGAACTGTGGATTCTAACTCTATTAGTTTTTTCTCTTTCTTAAGATATATATATATATATATATATATATATATATATATATATATATATATATATTAGAGAAAGACATCGAGAAAATCATACATTGTATGGCTTTCAATTTATGCATAATCTATTCACTTGACATGTCCCCCCCGGAAGGACTGATCTTCAACAGTTCAACAAAGCGTGTAAATTTCAGACTGAAACCAGTGAACTACTAAGCAATGAACAAACTGCTGGCTAGCTATTGCTTTATCGTGATGGTTTCGCCCGACGAAATCTTACCGCTCGCCAGACTGAGTTCATTGTGTGCCTTTTATCTGAAGCGCACTGAACGGATTGTCATACGAACGCAAACAGAGACCCTCTCAATGTGGGGTAGGAGATATCTGAGCGTCTGTAAATGCCACCAGAACTGGAATGTTTCCTCTTTCTGTCGCTCTTCTCATCCGTGTTGGCACGTCATTTCCCAGTTGAGTCTCTAGTGTCTGATGATCATTCGGCATAGTGGAAGGAAGGCTCTAAAATGTTCACAATATTTTCAAAGTTAAAAAAAAAACAAAAAAAAAAACTAACAAACAGAAAGGAAAAAAAAAACAAAGTTGCCTTATTTAATAGAATGACTTTATTTACTTATGATAAAATAATTCTTGGTCACATCTAGAAGAGATTTCATAAATGATTGAAGTCAACATTCAGAGGCGGTAGGCTGCCTGACGATTGCGTCTAGCATGCAACAGTCTGCCTCTGAGTTTTGACTTCATTGTTCAATTTATATTTACATACTCTCTATCTCTGATATTGAGCACTTTATCCCATACATATAGAAACCTTAAAACCATATTTCTTCACACACACACACACGCACACACACACACACATATATATATATATAGGTATGCTATACATATGGATATATGTAAATATAAATATGAAAGTGGACACTGAGTTCACCACCGAGCGGAAACAATCTTTCATGTTTCAAATCAATCTTGCGTGGCCTGATGATTAAGAAAAAATTGTCAACAGGAAAAGTGAAATGAAAGGATCGAAACCAGTTCGCCACATCATACTACACGCTTTTTATTTGACATATATATATATATATATATATATATATATATATATATATATATATATATATATATATATATATATATATATATATATATATATATATATATATATATATTCTTTCGCTTCACATCTTATCGGGACTATTTCATTATCGTTAATCTTTTACTTTTATTTATTGGTTATTTATAAATTTGTCTTTGTTTGTGTGTTACACATTTTGACATGTTCGTATTCTTAGCAATTATATATATATATATATATATATATATATATATATATATATATATATATATATATATATATATATAATTTCTAAAAATCCTGACATGTTTGTATTTTTGCAATTGTATATATATATATATATATATATATATATATATATATTAAATATATATATATATATATATATATATATTAAATATATATATATATATTAAATATATATATATATATATATATATATATTAAATATATATATATATAAATATATATATATATATATTCATTTAATTTCTAAAAATACGTAAATGTTAAAAAAATAAGAGTAGCATGCTAGTCGGGCTATATCAATTGCGACTAAATAGAAAAACAGAAGGGCATTCAACGTTGTGTAATGATTAGCAAGCTTGTCTCCTTAGAACAATTACGACGAGTTTGAGCCTCACTGGATGTCCCATGTTCTCGGCCTTGTGCCACATCTAAGCTTAGCTTAGAACATCACCATACAAAATTAGTAATAAAAGAATTTTCTTTAAGAGGCCATTTTATTAATTAAAACTCTTTTTGCGTCTAATTATGTCGAAAATTAAGTAATGTTGATTTCAGTATGTATATATATATATATATATATATATATATATATATATACGTAAAAATCTATGCATCAAGTTTCGTTTGGTTTTATTTGTTTTACGGCATATCAACCTCAACGTGTTATTTAATACCAACAAAATTTTTAGGATAGGTTTCTATGAATAGAATATGTATTCTTGGGTTTAGTTTGGTTTCGTTTATTTTGTTTTGCGGCATATCAACAACAATGGGTTATTTGACGCAGCCAAGATTTTTATGATAGGTTTGTATGAATAGAATATGTATTCTTTGGTTGAGTTTGATTTCGTTTATTGTGTTTTCCGGAATATCAAAACAATTGGTTACTTAATACTGACAAGAGATTTGGGATAGGTTCGTATGAACAGAATATGTATTCTTTGGATTAGATTGATTTCGTTTATTTTGTTTTACAGCATATCAACCTCAATGCGTTATTTAATGCCGACAAGATTTTTCGGATAGGTTCGTATGAATAGAATATGTATTCTTTGGTTTAGTTTGGTTTCGTTTATTTTGTTTTACTGCATATCAACCTCGATGGATTATTTAATGCCGACCAGATTTTTTAGGATAAGTTCGTATGAATAGAATATGCATTCTTTGGTTTAGTTTGGTTTCGTTTATTTTGTTTTACGGCGTATCAAACTCAATGGGTTATTTAATACAAGATTTTTTTATTGCTGGTAATATTTTTTCCAAAAATGTATTGATGGTTTTAAAACCTATTTTTACACTTTCATTGTGTTTTCGACCCCAATTTTGGGGTTACCTATTTGCCCATACCTGGGATCCTAACAGGTGTTACCATCCCGGGTCAGCGTGGACCTGGGAACACCAGCAATTAAGAGGTGGTTACACGCTCCTCAAAACCTCCTGATCAGAGGCTTTGCTGTCGGATGTAGTTTATCGTCCTACCCAGGAATGTATGCTTCAAGTAAGAGAGCATTATGGATTCGTTTAATCTCAGTTACAAACTTTCAGCATGCAAACTGTACAATTTATTCAAACAAAATATTTGTACTCAAGCAGCAAAGATCATAAACGTGAAGATCTTTTTAAGTCATTTTTCTTTGTTTTTACTTTTTGTGTTAACCATTAGCTTTTTAATGATGATAGACCAACCTTTGACGATTCGATGAAAAAACTGATAAGCGAGACACAGCGTGACTTCTGCGAAATCTTGATCACCTTACCCCTCACTCAATTTTCTATCAGCAAACATAATCTTTCCTTTGCTTTTTCTTTCCACGTTGTGTTAGTTTTTTTTATATCTCTTTTGCCTGCTTCACCTCCACCCCGATTCTTACTGTCGCACTCTTTATTTTGACTTTAACGCCTTATGTGTTTGCCATACCTTAGGCTTGTTTCAGTTTCTTATTTTCTTCATCTTTTCTCAATTTTCGTTTTCATTTATTTGTTCATCTCACATGTACACTTTTCTCTCTTTTGCATGTTTTTTTTTTTTCTGTGATTTCGTCAGCCACCATCACATTATACACCCAGATATAAATATATCGACGGGAAGTCTACAAACATATTCAGAAACAGTACTTGACGCAAACCTACATAGGACATAAGCAACTTCGCTACTTGTCTCATAAAGGATAATATATGCGAAAAATACGAAGTTCCACCACGGATCATGTTTCACACGCGCGCGCACACACACACACACACACACATACATATATATATATATATATATATATACATACATATATATATATATATATATATATATATATATATATATATATATATATATATATATATATATATATATATATGCATTTCCGGATCAGAAGAACCATTTGAATCAGAAATCCGAACTCATGAGTCCTTGCATCCATACTAAAATTTCCTCTTAAGCTCATATGAGGCTGGATAAAAATAATTAGGCATATTTCAATTACCCCCCACACACTGATACATTTATAATAGCCATGCTTTTCCTCCTTTCCCCCTTCTTATTTTTTTCTTCTTCTTCTTTACCTCCTCCTCCTACTTTTCTATCACTCCCAACGTCGTGCGTTTGTTTGTTTTTTAAAATAATATAGCGTTCATTACTATTTTTAAAATAAAGCGTTGGGATGTCACTTGATAAAAATCGCCCGAGGATAACGTAAGGTTTAAACAAAGCGGAATCAAACTGATCTCCTAATTTTAAAGTACATTATGCACTCTTGAGACACAGCCAAATTCTGCAAACAGAAGCCGCCTATGCTAAAACACAAAGCTCTTCGGTAAAATGAATAGGAGCACTCCGGTTGACTGGCGTTTGTTTACATTCGTAAAAACAATACGCTTGAATTAACAGTTTCTCTGTCTCGAATGGTGATGGCATAGTGGTAGAAACACCAAATGACGCTAAATCAGTCGGGTTTCGATCCTGGCTTCAGGCTTTCGGACTTCTTGTCGCACTGATATGCTGTGTTACAGCGTATCAGTATTGTTTGCGGTTATTCTGTCCCCAACGTTTAATGTGTGTAGTAGTGAGTTAACTAACATGTATTCCGTTTAAAAATGGAAGGATATTCATATCAAAATTTGACATTCGGCCAAGTGCGAGGTAATGGAAGCGAGGCTACACGGCTGTATCAAATTGCGTTTCCAGACCGAAGGCAGCCGAGTCATACAATCTTTGCTGCTGTTCATCGTCGTGTTGCTTTGACAGGATTACTGACTTCACAGACAATGACTCGAGGAAGATCGATTGTATATTTAACAACGTCTACCGTAAACCTAAAAATCAAAAACGATGGATTTTATTTTGACTTTTGATTTTTGGCTTTGTTTTGGTATGAAGAATCCGCCCCAAAGTTTGTAAAAGTATGTTTGATAGCTTTGTACATACATACACACACACACACACACACACACACACACACACACACACACACACACACTTTTGTCAAAAATCAATTATATATTTTTTAATTTATTTTAACAAAATTAAAAATTTTAAAGTTTACTTAATATCTTTTAAAACAAACATTTATTACTTTATGCGCCGAAAAACTGTATTTTAAAACCAGGAGACAGCAGGTCTTGAGAGGCGCTTCGTGCAACTATGTGATGATTGATGTTTTCAGCAAGTATTGACAGCTTACTCAAGGAAATGTTTAAGTATGGAAGGAAAGAAGTGATATAATTTAGCTTCTTATTGAACCAACTGATTTAGCTCGTTATTTTTAAGGAAAAATTTTAAAATAAAACTGTTGAGAGTGAGATAAAATTTCATAAGAATGGTACATAAAATTAATTAGGTACCTTTTCTCATGAAAGTTTAAGTGTACACAATTTAATAAACATTTACGGTATTATTTTATTTCCACTCATTTTATTAATTTTGATATTTTATTTATGGAAAAATATCATAACTGAGATAATATAAAAATAAGACCATATAAATTTCATAAGGTAGTTACATAATACTTTAGGTACCCTTATCATCTGAAATATTAACATTTTTTTCTTTTTTGTTAATTTTTTTCAAATTTTTAAAATCTTAATATGACTATTGAAAAGGTATTTTTTTCTCATAATCATATACACTTTTTATTTTATTTATTCATCGCCAAAAAATGAACAGATGTCTAGAAATGCAATGAAACTGGTATCAGACTGGATCGTCACTTTAAGCTATAGTTTAATTTTTTTGTTTTAAGTAAAAGAAAACATCAAAAATTTCTCCACACGTGTTTCGCAAGAACAATGTTTCGAAAAGGCTGTCTAACAGTGGAGAACAATATTTATACCTACGCAAACCACTTGACGGACTATTGTTTTCATGATACTTCCGGTCTTCCGTATATTTGAATTAAGCTATTTTATGGACACAAATAAAACATGTTATAATATATTGCTGATTGTTCATTGTAATCAGCTTTACAATTTATAATCTGTAATGATACATATATATTTAATAACACCATCGACTGAACTGTACATCATTTTCATTAATTTTACAATATTTAACAACTTTAATGTAAAAAAAAAAAAATAATTTAATAAATAACAAATAATTGTTGTAAAAATTTATTTTTCATCGAAAACGTTTTTTTTTTTTTTGCTTTCAGACAATATTATCCATATTCATAAAAACAAGTAAAAGGAACTAAAAACTTTTAAAATTAAATAATATCTTTGTTTTATTGAGTTTTGTATGTTAGAGTTCAGAGTTGATTTTAAGGTAGAAAGGTGTCAGCTAAAAAAACAAAAAAAAAAAACAAAACATGATTTACTTTCCTCAAAGCCTTGTGCTTTTAACTAATTAATCGCTATAAATGCACAGACTTGAATTTCAAGAGTCTTCATAAAATTAGTTGGTGGCGAGGTAATAAATATAAAAAAATTACCAGGACTTTTTAAAAAAAAGTATACATATTTATAATGATTTCCATCACTTATAAATAGATACTGAAAGTTTCATTAAAATCCGACAATTATTTTTATTTTTGCAAGATTTTCAAAATTAATGTCTGCCATTAAAAAAGTGCACCAACATCCGCCATGTTATTTAGTAGTAGTTTTGCTGATGAAAAGAAACAAGATTTTTCAATCAAAAGTTAGAATGTTCTAATAAAGACAGTTCTTTTTTTAATACTTAAAAATTACTTTGTTCTTTCCTCTTAATAATAACATAAATATTTTGATGATAAAATTTTGTTTTCGTCAAGTTTAAGGCCGGTATTATACTGCTATGTTTATCTTCAAGCGATGCCAGTACCTAATTTAATGGTCATATGTGTGCAAGTAGAAATCCGTTCTTAAACATGTAAATTAAATTCTTACAACCCTTTGTGTCTATTCACTGGATCTAACCAACGTATTTATGAGTTGTGAGTTCAATACCACGGCACAGAAGTGGTAAACCAAACTTGGAGAGTTGAGTTAAAGGGAAATAACTGAGACATTCGGCAGAATTCGGCACTTGGAACTAGAACAATAAAGTCTGGTGGACGAAATAAAGGGTTCGATTGGAAATTCCAATCACCTGAAGAAATTCTGAGTGTACAACGGCCAAATCATTGTGAATATGGCAATGAAGGTGAAAATATCAGTCCGAGTAATATAAAGAATATAAGTAAATAATAGGTCTCTTATTATACATTAGCACTAGCACTCAATGTGCGATTTTTATATATATATATATATATATATGTATATATATATATATATATATATATATATATATATATATATATATATATATATATATGGTTAGTTAGTTTACGAAAAACTAGGTAATCCGTATGGGTAGACCCAAGGAGGATAAAATCCAGAGAGCTCAATGAAATAAAAAGGCTGTGGTGAAATAAAGTATGGATTCTTAAAGTGGCCTGTTTTTATTTAATATATATATATATATATATATATATATATATATATATATATATATATATATATATATATATATATATATATATATATATATATATATATATATATATACTTCGTATTATAAAGATTATATTTAGCGTGTACACGTATTTGAAATGATATACTTATAACTTTCCTTTTAACAGTTAAATTAATATCTACCCGCCTGGAGAAAGAAGGTTTTATAAAAATTATATACCTCCCGACAAGACTCGAACCCATTTCATTTTTAACTTGGGAACATCAAGTTAAACCACTAAAGGTAGAAAAAAGAATGTATGTATTTATGGCTATACAAATATATGTAAAAAGAAAATTCAAATAAGTCGACTTAGGCTCACTTTGCATCAGTTCTCGTCAGTTTTAGATAAAAAAAAATGTATTACCTTAAAGTTAAAAATATTTGCACTTCAAAGCTACGTGAAAAAAATACAAAAAAATAAATGTATATTTGCGTGGCTATATATATATATATATATATATATATATATATATATATATATATTTCAATATATATATATATATATATATATATATATATATATATATATATATATATATATATATGTGTGTGTGTGTGTCCGTGTATGTGTGTGTAATTGTTACTGTTTGCAAGTATGTGCGCATATGAATATGAGCGAAATAGACGCATATGTCCAAATAAAAATTATTATGCGTACATATACATATGATTTTGCAAGTACCATGTGTGTATTTATGTGCATGAAGTGTACGTGCACACTTGCGTGTGTATGCATATAAATTCATATGTATACTTGTGAGTATATAGTATAACTGTTTATTAACATCTATACTGCTTGCATCTATATTCTATTGAATCGTTTGCTCAGAATTTTTGAAGTGGATCATGTCAAGACATATAAACGCCCTCTCGGATATATATATATATATATATATATATATATATATATATATATATATATATATATATATATATACATATACATATATATATATATATATATATATATATATATATATATATATATCAAGAATATATATATATATATATATATATATATCAAGAATATTGTATTTATGTAAATATGTATGCGAGTGATAAAATATGCAATCAGACAGACACACGCGCGGGCACACACTCTCTCACTGATGTACACAGACAAACGCACACATAGAGACGCAATATATATATATATATATATATATATATATATATATATATATATATATATATATATATATATATATATATTCTGTTTTTTGTAGTACTCGGTGGAGATCTAGATGTTGATTAAACAACGTTGACTTCGTTTGAGCACTGGCCGTGACTGAGTAGGAACAGTGGTCTCGTCATATTGAGATAAGAATCGTCTTCACACGTAACTGATCAAATGCGGAACCCGCCACGGCTCTGTAGTCGTTTGAGTAGGGCTACGACGGGTGATTAGTAAGCTCTGTTCGGGGATTGGAAGGCGTGCTGTTTTTCTTAAAGCAGACCTAGCACATACACTCACAAAATATCGCTTAGAATTATACATATATCTTAGCCATCACTTGGCGCAAAGCGCGCGCACACACATACACAAACCCGCAAACACAAACGGTATCTGTTTTTGTTTTTTTATCTAATTGTGCGTATACGTCTATCTACGCATCGATTAAATCGCATATGAAACGGAATTCTCAGAATTGTTTGCGTTAATAAATACGTCGGTATATGGGAATACATGTCGATAGATAAAGTCAACTAGAAATCTTGGGTTCTAGGGAGACAAAAATTACCATATGGTGAGATCTAGTTTACTTTGGATGCCAGCTTTTACCTACTATGGAAATAGGCCGTTCTCAGAAAATAAGGTAACGAGGATATCTGCATATCTAGCTACATATTTATTACGTTATATTTACTGGATACTCATATTGTAGTAGACCTTCCGTTCATTTTTAAACTGTTTTATTTTGTCTACAGGCTTGAATATTCGAGAAATATTACCAAAGAAAAGAAAGTGGCATCCGGCAGAATTACGAACCCGCATCCTCCTGTGCAGGAGAAAGCATCTTTAGATAAGACGTGCCTTGCCTAACTCGACTACGAATAACGCTCCGATTAAGTAAGGTTGTAAATTGCTTTTTAAGCACATCTTTCTCGTTTTAGATTCGCGAAAGTTCATAACGGCTCAGTTTTGTATCCGAACCGTTAAAAAAGCAATTGCTAAGAAGTAACGGATTTTCTTTAATTTTTTAATCCGACATACTTTTATCACTTTAAGCCTTATGTTTAGTGGATATCCATATTTCAGTAGACGTTGTTTATTTCATTTTTATTATAGGTACAAAGTATTTCGCTTAACTAATGATGGCAAAAACAGGATGTGCTTATTTTAAAACAATCTTGTTGGTTTTTCAATACAATACCTAATCATGTAGTATATTGGATATCACTGTGGAAATTGTGAATTGTTTAAATACAAGCTTAGCCTTTTGCTTTCGCTTGGGAATGGCATAAATTATTTTCTTTTCTCCTCAAGGTAAGGTTTAAATAGCAGGGTAGACTGCGTTCTCAAGTCTTGAGTGGAACCCAGTTTAAGAGAAAGAAGACTTTGATTTACAGACTTTAGGAGAAGGAAGCGAAAAAACATTTCCCCCAAAATGCGAGGCAATTAAGATAACTAAGAAAAGATATGTGAAGATACCAGATCGCCTAAGTCTTCAGTGTTCTGGTATTAAATATCTCATCCTCATGAAAGAATAAAAACTATCTACATATATCTACGTACATCTACTTAATTTTACATCTTGTGATTAACATATTTTTAAAGGAATTGGCAGCATATATTTCTTTATTGATGGAAATATAATCCCGAATTCTTCTGTGCAGTCTTTAAATATCACAAAATATCGTATAAAAACGCAAGCACATATATAACATAAACACAAAAGAAGACATAATTTTCTATGTGTTGGGTTCATTCATGACGTAGATAATCATGATACTGCAAAATTTCCTGTCCTTTGTAGCGCTTAATAATTTTTGTATTTTTATTTCTCCTAAAGCTCGTTTCGCCATCTATTTATGTAACCCATGCGTTTTTTTTTCATCTGTCCCTCTTGCCTTCAATCTATCCCGTGAGAATCAGATTACCCAACCCTTTTTTCCTCATTATGTACCCTAGAAATACCAACTATCATGCATATTTATATGATCAGATTAGGTGCTTCCGAGTAAAAGTTAAATGAACATTAAAATAAATACACCGTTTCTTTTGAAGAACTAATACCTGCTTTTAAATCATTTAACGAAATACTGCTCAAAGTGGTCAGTAAATAACCTAGCAGA
>OZ038478.1:81443149-81453149 GCA_964036315.1 Acanthosepion esculentum
AGTGGACTTACATCGCACCAGTGGAATACGAAGAAAATGAGACTCATTCACTGAATTATGCGTGGCATGTCAAGCCTTAAATGTGAAATGGTCAGAAGTTGAATATAGTTCGTCTGAACATTTCACATGAAAATAGCGATAGAGTAGCGAGTGTTTTACAAAACTTCATCTTTAGGAAAACTACTTGTATATAATTCATTACTCTCTGTGTTCGCGCATACACCTTTGAACTTTTGGAAAGCTTCTGTCCGTATTGGTTGGCAGTACTTTATTTCCGGCATGTTCTAGCTCTTGCAATTGTAGAGGATAGCAAGTGTTTTAAAGTACTTACTAGAACGGTAAAGGGATCTGACCATTTTCGAAACATGTTTAGTGATTGATCGCATGCAAGAGTTCTACTTGTGGATTAGGTTGTCCTTAAGTCTCAATGACCAAGAAATCTGTGAGCAAATCTACGTTCATCGCGATAGAAGAAAATTCATGGTCCCCTCGGGGATGATGGAACGTCACTAGTTTAATCGTTGAGACATTGACTGTGACCGCGCAGATTTTTCCCTACTGAGATGCTCGGTCAGAGGAGAGGTCAGCTGCCAGTTTCTGGTCATCTAGATTTTTATAGGCGCAACCATACACCGTTGTGTCATCAGCATAAATATCGACAAATATTTGGAGTATACTCTTAAGCAAATCATTAGTAAATCGTTGTCCAGAGAAACGAAACATAAGATCGCCTATGTTGAGTTGACTAACTTCACGAAGCTACACGTTAGGGAAGATTTGACAATTGAAAGAAAACAAGACTTTCATTGATTCTATAGCTGGATAACACTGTACGCGAGTCCTTGGAAATATCGAATTCTGTAGTCCTTGAGATTTATTTATTATTTCATGCCTCACTGATTAACTGAGAAATCACAGTTATGATAACAACAATGAACCAAGCTAGAGCGAATTCCGTACTGAGTGTCGCTCAAAATGTTGTCCATATTGAGGAGGTCAACAATTATAGCCCCGAAAAGTTTGTTAATGTCAATGAGAAGGTTGATGGATCTTTAATGAGACGCGATTAAGGCTGATTTACATTTTTGAAATCAGGACATGCACGATTTTGGCGGGGGATTTTGGCGGGGGATTTTGGCGGGGGATTTTGGCGGGGGATTTTGGCGGGGGATTTCTCCTTCAAGCAGCTTTTAATTAGTTTTGCTAATAAAAGGGATAAATTACTGGCAGCCACTGGGATTTTATGTGGTCCGATATATGGAGGAATATATGTCCACGTTTTTGTGTTATTAAGTTTGAAGAAAGTTTACGGTAGATGGCGCTGTATTGCCGTGTATACACGGTTACATTTGACATTCGTGTACATTTGCGAGTAGTCTGTCTTCAGCGTTTAATGTGTGTAGTAGTGAGTTAACTGGGCAGTTTTCCGTTTAAAAATCTCAGGATACGCATATTATGAGCAGGCAGATATGATTTTCACATATGATCTCGTGAATGTTAATGGACACGAGCCTGAACCAGATTGCTTTTCCGGACCGAAGGCAGCCGAGTCATCCAACCTTTGCTGCTGTTTATGGTCGCGTTGCCGAGGCCTGTCGGAGGCGATCCAGGTATCAGCACACGTCAAGTGGACCTAGCATATCGTACATCTCATAGTAGCATAGGAAGAGTATTCCAAGTGTAGCTCCTGTATCGGTATCATTTGCAAGGTGGGTATGTACTTTCTTTTGTTGGTCTCTTCAGTGTTGTTTATAGACGAGGCAAAATTTGGAAGAGATGGAATAACAAATTTACACAAACAACATTTATAGGCGATTAGGAACCCCATGATACAATACAGGCTAGACACCAGCATCACTTTAAGAGAAATGTATGAGCTGGAATTATAGGTGACTGTCTGGTAAGTCCATATGTTCACACAGCACGTCTTACAGGAAATGTCTACAGGGATTTTATTTCGAACACACTTCCAGACATGCTAGCGGTTGTACCTCCGCTTATACGAAGACATGCATTATGGGGCTCCAGTATTAGTCACATTGTTTGCGAAGAACAGGCTGACATCTACCATGAAAGATAGATACTTAGGGGAAAACATTTTTCACGTCATACATGTTCCCCGACTTCAGTCCTTTTGATTTTTATATGTGGTGGCACATAAACAATTGGTTTATTCAGCAGCGATAAACAATGCAAGGACGATTCATCAACGTGTCCTGTTTGCCTGCGAAACTATGCGAAACCATGTGGGGGTATATGAAAGGTTCCACCAGTCAATAACCCAATGTGTGTATGGGTTTGTAAAATAAAAGGAGAGGACATTTTGAACACTAGTGATGAATTGCTGTGCTGAGGTACAACGATGGAGTTTTGGCGCATATGCAGTTTCTTGATTTTCCCTTCTCTCTCTCTCTCTCTCTCTCTCTCTCTTTATATATATATATATATATATATATATATATATATATATATATATATATATATATATATATATATATATATTTAAAGATATTTTTTGAAGGTACAAAATCTTATCACAGCAATAAAAGTATGAAGCTTGATATGACTAGACATATTAAAAACGGGCGAAGCAACCGGTTTCGCTCCCGCTCATCAGGCTTCCAGCGGGAGATTTAATTTAAATTAAAAAACACAGATAATGTACAATGAAAAGGAAATGTGGAGGAGGAGGAAAAAAAAATTATGAGCAAAAGGAGCTCGAGGCAAATGACAGCGAGCCCCAACAAACACTCAGGTTGTTTGCACAAGCAAGGCTTGCGGGACCCGATGTAATATATATATATATATATATATATATATATATATATATATATATATATATATATATATATATATATATATATATATATATTTAAACTACTGCTACTATAGAAACGAGATTAACCAAAATTTTAACATAAAAAACTGCTATTCTGATCAAAGTAGAAAATAATTCCCTTCGATTTAAATGTCTAGTGAGTGCTTTAACCGTAAGGTCATCGACAGTATAATTTGCGCTCTGGCCCTTACAACATTCCACTATTCCTGACAGACCTTGTAATATCACAGTGCGTAATGATACATACAAATATAATGGAAAGAAAAAAGAAAAAGACCCCAAATGAACTCGGCTAGATAAAAAAGAAAAAAAAAACTAAAATTTCCAACACGCCTTTGTCGTGCTGATGTGTAACACTACAAGTAAAATTTAGTCCTATGTCACCCTGAAGGACGCAACGCCTCAGAAGTAAAGTTTTCCACTTTGTCATATATTTCCCTCAATACATACATACATACATGAATTCACAAACATATATATATATATATATGTTTGCGCATATATATATATATATATATATATATATATATATATATATATATATATATATATATATAACGTGTGTGTGTGTGTGTGCATGTGTATTTTGTTTTATATGCGCAGTACTTAGTGGAAATCGCTCAATATTAGTGATAGAGCTAACATATTCAGTTGTCTGGATATGAGTTTGTGACCCTGGGATTCACGCTTTCGCCATCATCAGATAAACTCTGATTTTGTCTGATTATCGCAAAAGCGTGAAACCGAGGGTTACAAACTCATATCCATACAACTGAATAAATTAGCTCTATCACTAATATTGAGCGTTTTCCAATAAGTACTGCATATACAAAATAATATATATATATATATATATATATATATATATATATATATATATATATATATATATATATATATATATATATATATATACAGGAAGTGAGTGAAAATGGTTTTCCTGGACTTGGCCCCTAAATTTTATCCTTTTCTTTGAACCACAGACAAGCGTGACAGTCAGTGAGTCGTACATTTCCCTCTTCATTGTTTCGGCTTCAGATTTTTCTTTCCGCAAATATCTTTTAGTGTATATGTGTTTCACAGTTGACATACGATAAGGGCGTGTCTCATTCTGCGGCAAGCGACTCTTTTGCCAGTTTCTTCTATATGACGCACTCTTTCAAACCGAATTGATACATTTACATACGTAATAACCACACCCATAATCTCCCACTAATTTCCTCTCTTTTGTTCGCATATGTGCACCTTCAATTTTCTATGAAATAATTCTATTTAGATCGTAAGAATCGAAAGATACTCCCCACCAAAACATTTCTATCGCACGACTAAAACAAGCCCCTACGAAAGTCATGTACTTATTTTATATATATTTTGAATACGCTTTTGTTTTTCATAATAATAATTTCAAAGAGTAAAAGATATCGTCAGTAATGTCTTTCCAATATATTTTAATATCTCCCACTCCCTTTGTAAGATGTAATTTTCATTGGGACAACTTTTTTTGCCCAAGAAGGGCTGCTTTGTTGAACCGTCTCTAGATAGAATATTTTCCAATTATTGCAATCTTAACCTTTTCAAGTCTTGAGTTAACCATTAACTAGAATTTTCTGCATAGACTCATGAGTTTCGAATTTTGCCTTGTCTTACGCTCATACATCACCACACTAATTACCTATATTGAGTGCCTCTTCGGCCTTGTATTGGCTGAGCGTTTGTATTAAAAAAAGCGTCTCTCGCTCTTATATGCTGATTATGCATAAAATCTCAATATTATTTGTTAACTTTAAATGTATTATTGTATATTGAAACTTTTCATGTCTTCTCAACATGCGAATATTTATATTTTTAAATCGTGTGTATGTGTCTATTATTAAATATTATCAAAGATTCCTTACTAAAAATGTTATTCAAAACTCACATTGTCATATTTCATATAATGTTGTAATTATACATCAGGTTGAGGAGGTTGTGAATCGCGTTTCTCATATTCAGTAAGGAACTTATTCATAACTTTCTACGGTTAATAAAATGAAAAAACAATATCTATGACACGTTCGATGCGGTATATTCAGAGGAAATTCGAGATTCTATTGTTAGTGCTGAAACATCAATATGATCTCTCTCTCTCTTTATCTATCAATCGATCTCCCAATCACAATCTATATCTATCTGTCAATATGTCTCTGTTTGTCTGTCTCTCTGTCTCTATCTACCACCCTTTCTTTGTCTGTCTCTTTGTCTGTATGTATCTCTGTCTCTCATTTTGTATATCTCTGTCTGTCTGTCTCTATCCACCTGTCTCTCTTTCTATCTGTCTCTCTCTCTGTCTCTCTATCCGTCTCTCTTTCCGTATCCCTCTCTTTGTCTGTCTTTGTCTGTCTCTCTGTCTCTAATTCTATATATCTCTGACTGTCTCTCTATCTATTTTTCTATCTATCTATCTATCTATCTATCTATCTATCTATCTATATATATATATATATATATATATATATATATATATATATATATATATATTTCTCGACCTATCTGTCTATATATATATATATATATATATATATATATATAAATATATATCAATCTCTAACTCTCCATTTCTCTCTCTCTCTCTCTCTCTCTCTATATATATATATATATATATATATATATCAATCTCTAAATCTCCATTTATCTATAAATATATATATATGCATATATATATATATATATATATATATATATATATCAATCTCTATCTATCTATTTACATATGTATCTACCTATTTATCTCTCTCTCTCTCTATATATATATATATATATCAGTCTATAAATATATATATCTGAATATATCTCTCAATCTTTCTCGCTGACTCTCTCTCTCTCTCTCTCTCTCTCTCTCTATATATATATATATATATATATATATATATATATATACCAGTCTATAAATATATATCTGAATATATCTCTCAATCTATCTCTATATATATAGAGATATATATCAATCTTTCTCACTCACTCACTCACTCTCTCTCTCTCTCTCTCTCTCTCTCTCTCTATATATATATATATATATATATATATATATATATATATATATATATATGTATGTATGTATGTATGTATATATATACCAATCTCTATATCTATATCTATATCGAATTTTGATCCTGTCTGTCTCACTTTCTTCCGTTTTATCATTTGTTTCCCTCTATCTCTTTATCTACTTTGTGTTTGTATATGCATGTATGCGTATTGTATATTAATATGATCGTTTGGAAATGTGTCAAATAAAAGCAAATATAAAACAAAAACTCAGACATAGGAAATACTGTATCGCTAACTTCCAAAGCATTCAGGCAATAATGTGTCCCATTATCTTCGATTCGAATTATCCCCCAAATCTTCTTCCCTCACCCAAGCAGTTTCACTAGCCTTTTGCCTTTGTCGTCAATTCCAGTCAAGCAGGTCATGACGTTGCCTCTGTGGTTGAGGACCGACGCCGCCATCTAAAACATCTCTCGCTATCTCTTTCCGTTTTGTTTCCTTCACTTTACGCCAAATTCGGTCGGCCCGTTTGTTCTTTCTTTTTGAGTAGACGTTTTGCTTGAAGGCATTTTTCGGCTGCTACACTGAAGTGCTTTCTTCTCAGCGTCCTTAACGCAATCGCCGTCAAAACAAAACCACTAGTACATACAACTTCACTATTTCATCCGCACAGAAGCCTTTTTTCCTTTCATTTTTTTCTTACTTTCCTTTTTTATTTTTTTGTAAAATTTCTTCTTTCGTGTGTCCTTTTGATTCATTTACCTTCAATCTATGCTTCGACATGATGACAATATCACTTCGTCATTGCATTTTTTCTTCTTATTTTTTCCCTTTTTCTTCTGATTTTCCAAAGTCGTCACTTTATAAAAATAAATTTTGTTTACATAAAAGTTTCTTCAGATTATTCGACTTGTTTACGCAATAAGTCTATTTACCTTTATATTATCCCTTTCCCTCAACTCATTCTTAAATCTATTTTAACTTTCTTTTCCAAATTCCCGCTAATTTCTTCACCTAATCTTATTTACTCTTCTTTTCTTCTTTACTACTCTTAAGATCTGTCGTTTTTTTCATTCTTCATGAAAAAAAAAACCGCTATTTTCTTGCGTTTATCCATGTCTTTTCCATTATTTTGAATGATCGATGATACAAAATTTTTGCGTTTATCCTTGTCTTTTCCATTATTTTGAATGATCGTTGATTCAAAATTCTTGCGCTTATCCATGTCTTTTCCATTATTTTGAATGATCGTTGATTCAAAATTCTTGCGTTTATCCATGTCTTTTCCATTATTTTGAATGATCGTTGATTCAAAATTCTTGCGTTTATCCATGTCTTTTCCATTATTTTGAATGATCGATGATTCAAAATTCTTGCGCTTATCCATGTCTTTTCCATTATTTTGAATGATCGTTGATTCAAAATTCTTGCGTTTATCCATGTCTTTACCATTATTTTGAATGATCGTTGATTCAAAATTCTTGCGTTTATCCATGTCTTTTCCATTATTTTGAATGATCGTTGATTCAAAATTCTTGCGTTTATCCTTGTCTTTTCCATTATTTTGAATGATCGTTGATTCAAAATTCTTGCGTTTATCCATGTCTTTTCCATTATTTTGAATGATCGATGATACAAAATTTTTGCGTTTATCCTTGTCTTTTCCATTATTTTGAATGATCGTTGATTCAAAATTCTTGCGCTTATCCATGTCTTTTCCATTATTTTGAATGATCGCAGATTCAAAATTTTAGCGTTCATCCTTGTATTTTCTATTATTTTGAATGATCGCTGATTCAATTCTTTTGTGAAATAGTTTCTAATTTCCGCGTTTTAATTTTTCGAAAGGTTAAGAAAAATATTATAAACAGGAAAAACATGTTAGAACCAAAACAAAAAGCGCTGAAATGTTATGCAACACCAGTCCACCTATATGACAGTGTATGCTGGACAGTGTCTTTAGTGAAGAAGATGACACTTGAGGCAGAATAAATGTGGTGCTAACGAAAGATGCTGAGAATGCCATAGATTGAACATGTGAATAACGAGGACGTTTTAAGAAATATGAGAGTTATACTTAAAATCAAAGGAAACATTTTTGGAAGGCAATGAGGAAAGAACAGACTGAAAAAAATCGCGCACTTAAAAGACTTATTGAAGGCAAGAGATACAAGGAAACGTCGAATGACCCACCTAACAAGCTTATGTAAATGATTGGCAGGACAAGGATCAGAAGAAACAGTAAAAAGACAAACCTTGTAAAGAACCATATATTTCAGGAATTTGTGGAGAGCAGTGATCGCCAAACGCCATCAAAGAGAATTTCAAATGGACGATGCTTGTTTTGCTCCATCTTATTTCCCATTTGCAAACTTCACTTCAATATACACTTCATTAAATAAAATTCTTTAAATTTCACTTGAATATATTCGACATTTTCTTCCTACTGTCGCCATTGAAAACACCCACGCTCATTTTTCATCTGTTGACTTGCCACATGTTTTTCATTTCAACGCATTTTCCCCCCTTTAAGTCGAAATTCGGTACTCTCTTTTTCATGTTTTGATTCGCTTATTTTGCTTGCTTTTCTCTCTTTTTATTTTCAATTACCTCATACGCTTTTTTTTGTATATGTTTTTGCTAGCCGAAACATTCCATTTCATCTTCGTCAGAACGTTTTAATTCACCTCATCAAACGGTTGCCTTTCCTAGCCTGCTAATGTGTTTTTTTTATTTTTGTTTCCCTTTGATCGACTCATCAATTTTGGTGGCGAGGGAGTGTTGACGATCTTGACATATCTTCCCTAAGTAGAGTCTGATTTTTTCCGCCCGATACAATTTGCGAAATACGAATTGAAAACGTATAAAATCTAGAAGCATTCAGAATGCTAGAATAATCGTCAACACTGCCTTATTTTTTGACTAGCCAAAACGCCCCCTCACGCATTTTATATACTTAAATTCGTATTTCTTTTTATGTGCCGTGTCCCTTCGGGACGTGGACGATGATGGTTCTCTGTTTCCCCCTACAACTTGTAGCTCTCAATGTCTCGTCCCTCTTCCAACTCCCCAAGATCACGATAAGTATCTGAATGCGTACACCCCTCCAAAGAATAGATACTTACTCAACCCCACACGAGGTCAGGTTGTGACACAAGGTCGGTTTTAATGTGGGGAGCTCGAGCGCGTGCAACAAAACAAAAATTCCCCGAGACCCCGCAACCGCCGGTTGCGCTGGCCTCGGTGTGTGCATCGATCCTTCTCTCTAGTACAATGAGAAGGCACGGCATCGGCAGCTGTTCCCCAGGGCCGGCACCTCTCAGTATAATTTTCCTTAGTTGCGACTCTGTCCAAAGACAGAGACGCAACTGAGAGATGATAAGTAGATGTGACATTACTCAAAAACGGTGGTTACTCATTTCCCCCACGAGAATGAGACGTGACACAAGGTCTTTTTAAAGTGGGGACCCGAGCGCGTTCACCCGGGCGGGGACAAAAATTACCCATAGACCACGCAACCGTCGGTTGCGCTGGCCTCGGTGCGAACACAGATCCCTCCCTCTTGTGCAATGGGAGGGCGCGGCCTCGGGCAGCTGTTTCCCAGGGCTGGGCACCTCTCAGTATTATTTTCTCAGTTGCCCCTCTGTCCTTTGACAGAGAGGCCCCTGAGCGCAATCTGTCCAAGGACAGAGACGCAACTGAGATATGATAAGGAGACGTGAAATTACTCAAAAAGAGCAATTTACACACTAAATCTCAATATCTGCATTATATATTATCTACTTTTAGGCAATATCACTCTTGATTAAATTTATTTGCAAATTGATTAAAAAAAAGTTTATTTCATTAATTAACTTCATTCATTACTGTTATTCGAGGATTGTTTTGATTTTCATATCAAAATAGTTCCCAAGTTGGCATTTACGCGGATGACACCACAATTTACTCCTGCCTCCAAAACAAATCTAGTGTCGCTGACAAATTTAACCTGGCAATTCGTCTCGAAAAGGACCTCCAATCGGTTGTGAACCGGGGCAGGGATTGGTTTGTTAACTTTAACGCCTCTAAAACAAAACTGCTCTCTATTAATCACCACAGGGATCCTTCCCTGCTTCCCATTAGAATGTCTGAAGC
>OZ038478.1:81458149-81485649 GCA_964036315.1 Acanthosepion esculentum
ATATATTTTCAAATTATCAGATTATCAGAATATATAATATCAGATTATCAGAATATCAGATATAAATATCAGAATAGATTATCATAACATATAATATCAGAATATTTTAATATCAGAATATATAATACCGAATATCAGATTATCAGAATATCAGGTAAATAATATCAGATAAACAGAATATCAGAATATATAATATCAGAGTATCAGATTAGCGGGAATATCAACATTTATAATATCAGTATATCATAATACCAGAATATATAATATCAGAATATCAGATTATCAGAATATCAGAACATAATATATCAGAATATCATATCAGAATGAAATGGTTTAAGGGGAATTACTTCTGTTCTATCTTTTGAAGAAAGAATATTAAAATATGCACATATAATGGACATGGTGCGATGGATTTTCGTTAATAAAACACAAAAGAAAGAAAAAGATGCCAGGTAAAAATCTTAAGTGAATCTTATATCAAGACATATTTTTCTCATTCTTTTTATCTTTTTTTTTTTTTTTACAGTAAAGTTCACCCTGTACGAGGCACGAGGGCCACTCGAGGTAGAGGGTTACGTTAAGAGGGAATTTGTGTCGATAGGAGGGGTAGATAACAGTTAACGTACGACTTGAACAGATTAAGATTGTAGTGATCGGGGAAACACCTTCTTGCCTGTCGGTTCCACAGACCAGTGGTTCGCGGGAAGAAGCTGTTCAAGTGGAACTTATTTCTTACTGATGGAATACGGAGGGAATGGGGGTGGGAGTAGTTTAATACTATGTAAGTGGCACGGCGTGTCCCCTTGCCGTTTAGATTTGAACTGACAGGATTAAGGAATGTAGTTTGTCCGAGCACTTTCCGTGTAAGTTACGACAGAACGACGAGAGGCTTGCCACCACTCGCCTGTGGAGGGTGGAGAATAATCCGTTACCCACAGGAGTTCGGGATGCTTCTGGACTCTGTGACGACTGGAGAGTGATGTCTAGGCAGTTTCGGCCAGAATATGTCAACTGTACTTCATTTTTGGCCCGATCTGGCTCTTATAACAAATAGATGATAGCATGTGGAATCACGAACTTACTGGAGTGGTACACAGAGCCAACCATTTTACGTTGCGTCGAAATACAGGGTGCGATGTGTAACTTGTAACCATCTTATATTGTTAATTTCGCGCATGCGCGTTGTTTGTAATTTTTTCGACTGCAAAGTTTAAGTCAGTTGGGCACCGTGTATGAGAAAAAGAGCACCATGACGCAATTCACTCCGCCATAACTTTGGAAACGGCACGCTGTACTGCTTGGCATTCGTACCGGAAGCACCAATATGAACATTTCATTGTTTGTACTTCAATCTGAGGAGAGTGCAGATGATAACAAAATTGTCGGATGAGTCTAATGGTGATTATGAAGGTTTTGGAGTGAACATTAGAGATGGCGACGTTATGCCTCCATTCATCTTCCCACTCCGACTAAACACATCAAGCAACTTGAGGAGATAGAGCTGCCCTGGGACAAGGGGCTATCTACCAGAACACCCTATGCCTGGAAACAGGACTCTGCGCCATGCCACAAAAGCAGGAGAATCCAGTCATGGGTGTCAGAAAATTTCTTCGACCACATCACCCCTTATATCTGGCCACCTAAATCCCCAGACTGCAAACACCTTGAATATTATATGTAGAGGGCAGTTGAGCGAGAGGCCAACAAAACTCCTTGTAACACCCAAGATGAACTGAAGGCAAGGATTATGGCAGCATTCACTAACAAGGTTATCGTCATGAAGAGCTGCAGGGCATTTCGAAGCCAATGGAGATTTTATTGAATAAATATACTCTTTAATATTTCAAAACATCTTTGTCTAATTTTCGTAAATATATCTGTTAACATGAGATGTCAACATTATTTTCATTTTTGGTGCAATTTCGACGACAATTTATCCATCGCAAACTATATATCAATATGGAATTGATTTATGTTGATACGAAAGAGCGGATTTACTCTTGGGAGATAAATCTATTTAATAAATCTATTAATCATCTACTTCTTTTGAGTGAATAGATTTATACAAAATCTGCTCGCCCTAAAACCTGGTATTTTCTAGTAAATTTACTGGGCGACATCATTTTTAGTCGTAAACAAATTTTGTTTCATAAAAATATATACGGATATATTTAATCATTTATATAGGTTTAGTAGGCTTATATTTATATTAATAGTAAATATTATATGATTTATTTGTGCATGTACAAACAATGACGATAAATACATAGTAAAAATGAAATTCTTACGTTATCCTGAATAGTAATTCCGTTTTGTACATTCTAAAACTAGATACACACATACGCCTATAAGTAAACTAATAATCACAACATAAGTAACAGATATTAATTTAACCACGTATACATGATATTCTTAAAATGAATAAAATATGATAGGAATTTATCAATTTTTTTATTCCTATATACATGAACATACAAGTACCGCATACACAGACATTTATATATATATATATATATATACATATATATATATATATATATATATATATATATATATATATATATATATATATATATATATATATATATATATCGTGCTGTTTATGTATTTCGTCATCTATTTGACAAAACACTCATATTAATCTCTTTGAGAAAAATTCTAACTTCGACGAAAACGAAAAGTTAACAAGAAAACCTTATGGTTTAAGCGGTCCTTTTTCAGAATTCGCGTGCACCTAATTAGTGGGTTGCCCCTTGCGTCGTTTATTCTTCAGAATTTTTCTTGTTTATAAATTACCTTATCGAAAACGAACTATTCTGTGATATATTGAATAGATTTCAGGAAGTCATGGTGAGTTTCTGATTAGTTAATTTCTAGCTTTTGAGACTTTTTCCCATGACTTATTTGAACAACATAAAATCTTATTAAAAACATTCTTATGAATCAAGACATTCAGTGAATGAATGAATCTATCTATCTATCTATCTATCTATCTATCTATCTATCTATCTTTGTTCTCACATTTATATACATTCAAAAACTTACAAATGTGTTATTTATATATTATGCAATTTGAACATCTCTTTGAACAAATATTTAGATGAAGAAATATAAAAATTTTTACTGCATATATATATATATATATATATATATATATATATATATATATATACATATGCCATATATATATATATATATATATATATATATGGCATATGTAGATATGGCAAACATGCGTATATAATACTTAGAAATATATATATAGGGAGAGAGATGAATCAAATTTTACATATAGAGATGTAGATAAAAATAATTGAAATATACAAGCAAAAATATAATATATGATAGGTTCAGAAAGAACAATTAGAATATTTCTATATGAGTATCACTTAATATATAACTTAGTTTAATTGGTTTATTATATAAACACTACATTTGAAATTAAATCTGAAATACGCCATTGCCTCTGATTTCGAATTTTAACCGATGTTCATTTGACATTTTCATTTTTCAAAGATTTTACTTGGTTTCTTTTCGCTTTTGCTCAAAGCACCTCATTGTTATAGCAATAAGCTTGTCAATTTAATCAATGCAAATTCTTATGATAACCTTTTTTGCTACTCGATATGTGTCTTTGATTAAATGTTTTATTAAAACCTTTGACATGTTATGAAGACATATGGTCGTTACAGACATGAAGCAAAAGAAAGAAAGACTCAATGAACATTGGAAATTAATATATTGAAATCTTTCTTGTAAATCATTACCTTGTTATGATATTTTCCATGTCAGGCTGTGGTTCTTTTCAATTCCATAAAATCATCGAAAAACTTTCATTTTGATCTAAAGAAATGATTTATTTTTTGAATATATCTACCAAACGCAAAAATTATATCATTATAATGACTTTCATTTCTAAAATGTATCTTATTTTTTATCTGTTGCTAATTTGAAATGTGATTCAATATTTACTGCGTTCGTTATTTAGAGTAGCACAAAATTATTTTTTGACGTTATTTAACTATAAAAAATGACCTTTCAACATTTAAATGGCTTCCGGACCATCATTTCAAAGCAGAAAGTACAAATAAAAGTGAATTTTTTTTTTATGTAACTGTTGAATAAACTAAATAAAAGTCATTGTTTTGGAGTTTATACTAAGAAAGAAAGTTTCACACGTATCTATATTCCTGCCTGATTCTATCAGTATGTGTTCGTGTGCTAAAATAAAATAACTTTATTATTATTATTATCATTATTATTATAGAATCTCCTTCATGTGCCGTGTCCCTTCAAGTCGTAGGCGATTATGGCTCTCCACGATTCCCTTTCCTTTGTAGCTCTTAATACATTTTATCTTTTTGTTATTTCTCCTAAACCCTGTCCGCCATTCATTTTCCTAAACTCATAAATGTGTTATGCTTTTCTCTTGCCCTCAACCTGTCCTGTGAGTATCAGATTCTCCAAGCCTTCCTTCCTTCTTTATGTTCCCCAGAAATTTCAGCTGTTTCTTCTTGATGTTACTGAGACTGAAAATGCTACACTGTAATTCGAAGGCACATTGTGGTAGCGAAATATGTCTTACAGATCGTAAGCAAAATATTAAGAAAGAAGAAAAATTCGTTAGAAACAATGAAAAAGAGAAGCGAACAGCTATGTACTAACCACAGTGAATGCTGGGCAATCTCCTCACAAGCAACAGAAATATGGTTTTATAACAGAATGTTGTAAATAACATGGACCGAACAAGTTAGCAGAAACGAAGTTTCGGAGAAAATGTGAAAAAAAATGTACATTTATACTTAGCATAAGAAAGAGATAGTTGAAATTTCTAGGGCACATAATGAGAAAAAAAGGCTTAGAAAATTTGATACTCAAAGGATAGATTGAAGGCAAGCGACAGGAAATCAGCGCGTAATCCACGAAATGACTGGCAGAACCGGGATTAGGAGAGATAATAAAAAGACACACTTCACAAAGACAGGAAATGGAGTGCCATGATCGCCAACTTCCTGAAAGAACTCAGCACATAAATTTCAATACCGCCAACATCCTTTCTTACATCGTTGACCATGTTTCATACTGTTAGGACGTCAGCGTACGTGTGAATTATTTTGTATTCACGCTCTCTCTTGATTTGTTTCTACGTATAAACGCATACAACTATACATAGTTACAAATGAGATATCGGTGTAAGAACTTATTAGAGTTTATTCATTGTAATGAAATCGAAAATCAAAATATTTTTTGAATGATTCTCTCCTGCTGTTTGAGGA
Organism: Acanthosepion esculentum; assembly: GCA_964036315.1. Classification (NCBI taxonomy): domain Eukaryota; kingdom Metazoa; phylum Mollusca; class Cephalopoda; order Sepiida; family Sepiidae; genus Acanthosepion; species Acanthosepion esculentum. The sequence continues at coordinate 81,463,426 of OZ038478.1, forward strand.
ATTTATATATGAAATGCATTTTACGCCTAAAGTTGTCTTATACGAATTTATCATTCATTTCTTTATATAAAAGCGCGTGTACGATTGTATATAAGCAAACTTATTTACTTGCTGCAAGTTAGAAGACACATTTATGAATATATATATATACACAGTGTAACCCGGATATAAGAGAGTTGTCGGTACCGGAGACTAAGTCTCTTATATCCGGGTTTCTCTTATATCCGGGTTTGTTCTGTTTTGTTTAGGTAAGTATGGCTCTAATTTGGGACCAAATAAAATCGCTCTTATATCCGAGTTTCTCTTATATCCGGGTCTCTCTTATATCCGGGTCTCTCTTATATCCGGGTTACACTGTATATATATATATATATATATATATATATATAGTGTAACCCGGATATAAGAGACCCGGATAAAAGAGAACCCGGATATAAGAGAGATTTTCTCTGGTCCCAAATTAGAGCCTGTGTTAATGTATATATAATAGACCAAACCCGGATATAAGAGAAACCCGAATATAAGAGACTTAATCTCCGGTCCCGACAACTCTCTTATATCCGGGTTACACTGTATATATATATATATATATATATATATATATATATATATATAAATTATTTAAATATATATATTTTATATATTATATTTATATATATATAATTATATATATATTTTATATTATATTTATATATATAATTTATATAATTATTATTTATTATTTATTTATATATTTATTTATTATAATTTTATCATATAGACAAACCCATTTTACTCACTACAAAGATGCAACTTCGTTTCAGTGCAATTCAACTGCACCTCGACAGGTGAGAATAGAAAATATGGACAATTCTGCTTGTAGGCAAGTCGTATGTGAAAATTCACTTCATTTTTTCCATTTGTTTGTGATAAAAAATGTACATAAAAAAATGTGACGGAGTGAAACAATAGTGCTTGTTGATAGCAGTTTGGTGAAGAATGGATTGAGTGTTTAATGTTGACTGGTCTGTGGAAACTTTTTTGCCGATAAAAACCGGTCAAATATTTTAGGCACATCATCTCACAAACATCCCAAGAGTGAGAGGTAGGGGAGGAAAGATGGAGATATGGGATAGTATTATGTTTGAGTAGGTAAAATTGTAGCGATAGTTCTAGTAGTAATTGGGAATATTATTTTTGGTTTATTATAAAATTTGTAGAGCTGAATTGCATGCCTTTATGTTGGGGTTATCACTGCTAATTCTGTAATCAATGAACGTGTTTTGTGGATTAAAATTTAGAAGTGGTGATTTGCTCTAAAAAAAATAAGGTATGCTAATATAAGCTTTTATAATCATATTTTGAAATATTCCTGGACAGTATGGCGTGTAGAATAAGTATGGGTATAAAACAATTTATCTGAAAATATTACCAGTAATATATATAAAAAAAATAAAGAATCATAATTTAATTACTGGAGAGGTACATAAGAGGGGAGGGAATATATCGAAGGATGTGATTTATAATTTTAAAACGTTTATAGTTATGGAATTAAGAATTTAACAAGATTGTAGTGTTAGATCATTTGTATGTCTACAGAAAACGGTTGTTTCATATCTTTGATTTAATAATTGGATGTTATTCTAAATTATAATTTATTTATAAATTATAATTTATTTAATTATTATATCTATCTATCTATCTATCTATCTATCTATATATATATATATATATATATATATATATATATATATATATATATATATATATATGTATAATTTAGAATAACACCCAATTTTTGGATGAGTTTTTCCTTTGACGTGTATCATATTTCTCTGTATGCTATATGTTGCGCCCTCTTTAGGGATCTATCTTTTTAATATTTTATATTAAAAACAGCTACTTGAATTATCCTTTCCACTTACAGATTATTATCTTTGTCTCTTTCACTATATATATATATATATATATATATATATATATATATATATATATATATTTATATATATAGATAGATAGATAGATAGATAGATAGTAAACATTAAAATTATAAACACATTTCCGTCTCTGTGTATATTTCTGAGATGTGGTATTTTAATTATTTCCTCTATTTCTATTGTTAGAATTGTTGTCTTCATTTCGTTGCCATATTCACGACGTTTCGGCCGTTGTAAGCCCCGGCCTTCTTCAGATGATTGAAATTTTGAACCGAAACCTTGATTTCGTCCAACGGCGTAGATTGTTTTTTTTTCAAGGTGGAAAGATTTAGGTTAGAGGAAGATAATTGATACTGAGATATCCGGAAGAGGCATGGACAATAGAACTAGAGCAAAAATGAGGACAACAGTCCGAACAATGCAAATAGTCTAAAATTTACTCTAATTCGTTATTGCAAATATTTTATTCATTGCATTGATAATGTTGCTTACTTTTTCCTACTGTTTTTTCACGATTTTAACAGATCACTTTTCGGACAATTATATTAAACCGATGGAATTTGAAAGAAGTTGTGAAGTAGCTGAACACCCCCACAAGATGGACTGGTCTAAGACTGTTTAAACAGCACTCGCTCTTATGAGGGAGAAGGCGTAAAGTTTAACTGTTTATTACATTAATCTGTGTTCTCAACCGTGTACCATATTATTCTCTGGAATAAACTATTTCTTATTTTCTATATGTGTTTTAACCTTTCGTATGTACGACACAACAGAAGAGAATTAAATGAATGAAGAATTCAAAACGTATGTGAACTGAGTACATGCATGGTCTTTTATTTGATCATAGCCCTCCAAAATTTCATTTCTTTTATTTTTTGCTGTAGGTTACTTTTGAATAATTTCCATCCTTTTTTGTTGTCTCATCAATCCAATCATAAAAACTCGTTAAGTGGGTTACTCGCTTCTTATTCCAACTTTTCTTGTATACAGTCTCATATGAGTGTTAAATTCTCCAAATCCTCTTTCCTCATATCTCCCAGAATTTTCATCTGATTCTCAGTAGCTGTTTCCTTGTTTTTCTTCTCTTAAAAAGTTTCACATTACTCGTATAATCTATTCATTATACTCTCTTATATGGGATCTAATTAAGCTGTTATAATTTGAAGAGAATATATAGATATACGAGGAATTTGTGAAATATGGGATGCGAGAACATTCATCTATTGTTTTTCCTGAATTGATGAAGTTATTAGCTGAAGATTGATTTGAATTGTTTTTACGTCTTACCAACTTATAGCAGGTTCTTATTTTTAATTCGTAAGAATATTTTGGAGATAATAATTTACTTATAAAAGTCTTACTCATTAACTCACAGCTAGGAGGAGAAGTGGTATATTCATATCTTTCCCAAGAGTGTTTACGCGTAAGTAAATAAAATGAACACAACTGGAATTGGAATTCGGCTCTCAAACTTCCAAATCCGAAATTCATTAAATATCCATCACACCACCCTCGCATCCATGCTTACAACACCTATAATTCCCCAGCTGTCACCAATCTGGGTACTGCCCAGACTGGACTTTGCTTATCTTCGGTGAACGTACGGGAACCGCTGTTTCGACTTGACGCCGTAACTTAAAGAAAGAATAAATGGTTAAAAAACATTTGATAAAATTGGGGAAAAAGTTTAACAAACTAAAAAAATAATAAATAAATACATTTTTATATTTGCTTATTTATTTCTTTTTGCTATATCAAACTACGATCTTCTGTAAAACTGAACAAATAATATCGCCGTGATAAGTATATGTATATATATATATGTATGTGTGAGTGACTGATTTTATTCTTAATGGACGTATATTCTGAGCGGAAAACAAAATGTATATTGACAAAGTTGCTGAAAAGAAAGAAAATAAATTGAGATGGTTAAACTAAAGTAATAAAGAATAATAAATTGTTAAGCAATTGTCAAAATAACCGCCAAGACACTGCAGATAATGTTTGTGCGCATGTGTAATTACATGCGCAGAAGCAACTCTCTAAAAAAAATATATATTTGTATTCTGACATGTCTGCCTCTCTGTACACAAACATTCAAGCACATGCTTATACTCAAAGGTATAGCCATGAAAATAATTTTAAAATCATATATCATACAAATCGCAATTTAAAAAAAAATGAAATCGGCCAACCTCAGTAGATTTAGCATTTCATAACTTTCAGGGACGAACAAGTTCTAAAAATCGATATAAGCTACGTTAATTTTGCTAGAAATTGTAGAAATGTGAATTACAAAATTGTTTAAATAGTCTGACTTTCATTTCTTCTACACCTGCTCTATTTTAACGTTACTCTTTTTATCACTACTCTCTGGATTGATATGGACATTTAGAGAGTGAGTCTTTCACGGACGTTGCTTTAACCAATTCATGCTTGGAGTAATCAATGATTAAGAGAAGCATAAGCCATTCTATCACCTCTTCGCTTCCTATTACCTACTATTAAAAAGCAACACAAAATCGAGTGAGTCGTGTAATGAAATTAAGTCTTGTAAATTTTTAAAATTAGTTAAATTTCCGTGTATTCATTTTAACATTGAAGTTTTTTTAAAAAACATTTAAAACATTTATATCTTTAAATAAATGTAAATATTTACATGAAATACTTTTTGATATATCAATAATAATTTTTTTCAAAAAGCTTCAGTTTTGTTGGGAATGTAAATTATATATACTTTTCATCAACTTTCTCCTATCTATCTATCTATCTATCTATCTATCTATCTATCTATCTGTTTCTTCTATGTTATTTTTCTATTTTTATTCTTCAATTTACTTCTTTTATTTTCTTTCTTCCACTTTTATCTTCTTTCTTCTTGTAATTTCTTTCTTCTGTCTCCTTCTTCTTCTATCTTCTTTCCTCTTTTTCTGTCTTCTTTCTTTTTCTATCGATATAAATAAAGCGCAGAGTACGTGTGTCCGTCCGAGTTTTCGATTTCGGCGAATCGTAAACAACCTGAAGTTACAGGTTTACTGTAGTTACACGCGATTAAAACTTTAAACAAATAACGCATTTAAAGTTAAAGTTAAATATAGAATAGAGTGAAATATTTTTTAAAAATTATTTATTAAAGGTTTAACTTTAATTTCGTTTTTCGTCGCCATTGCAGTTGATATCTTCTAATTAAACCGTAATTAATACTTAAGCCGGGCACAGTACATTGCTCATGTTTTCTTTTCTTTTTCTAGCACGCGTATTGGGACATATTCGAAATATTATATAGTTCCGGTTCCTTAATGTATTTTAAGAATGACTTTATGTGACGGGATCATAAAGAATGGAGATTTTAAAAGAAAATAAACATTTATGCGTAAAATAGATGTAAACAAACTACGGAAATCGATTGCATATACGAAGAAAGATTATGCCGAATTAAAGTGTCGAATAAAGATAAAGTAACTTTATTATTTCTAAATTCTTATAAATTCACGTACACAGAAAGCTGAAGTTAGATGACCGCTCGAAGGCCTGTTTCTAGGCTAGTTGTAAATAAAATAATCATGAAACTTTATCATACGACTATCACAGAAAATAAGAAAAATGTCATTCTTTACTATGCAAAAATATAAAACAATTTGTTTAGGGGATGAAGTTTCTTTTAAGAATTTATTTAAACTTAAGCCTTTGAGCCCTAACCACCGCTTAACCGGTGGTAGAGAAAAATGATGTAATGCACAGACACCGGATGAACAGTGGTAGAGAAAAATGACGTAATGCTCAGCCACAGGTGAGTAAACACTATTGTCACTATTTTTATATCTACCGTGAAACATTACATACCAATTATTTCCGAATTTTGATTCAGGAGTTTAACTTGAGTATTACTCTGTCCCTCTTAAATGATGGTAGAACGGCCGAAACGTTGTGATAAATATGGCAACAAAGATGAGGGCAAGAGTCCGAATAATGTAAATAGTGTACATAATACCTCATCTCAGAAATATAGAGAGATACTGTGTGGGAAAATTAATTAAATGGGAATATTGTAAATGATTGCGATTTGCACGCACCAAATAAGCTCACCAGAATTTATCCTAAAATATAACAAACATTAAATTATTTAGGGTTTTTTGGTATTCAAATGGATTAATTCTGCAGTCTAGAAGAACAGAGCTGATCTATGTAAAAGACGAGAAAATTTCATAAGTAGGAGTTATGACTGATCCAGAAAATCAGAGGGTTGGGATAACAAAGTTGTCACCTGTTGGATCAGTTTTGAAAACTATAGCAAAAGTGTTGGAAGAATTGGAAACCTTCAGAATAACTGAGAAAAATAACGCAAAAATACTGATACAGGAGGAGGAATATCGAAAAAATTGCTTTTACTACATCAGCAGTAAAAACCATCATTATTACTAGTGTGAAAGCTCAATGTGTACTGTATATGCTATCCATTTCTATAATATAGACAAGGTTTAAGAAAAAAAAATATTCTCATAGGTTGTTGGTTTGTTATATATACCGTATATAATCGAGTATCATGCGGCTTTTGAAGAGATAATTTTGAAGCTAATTTTAAGGGGGTCGCATCATACATGAGATAGAACATTAGCGTATGTACTTCTGGTGTTGGCTACGCCGTTGACCATACTATACATCCATTTATTGTTGTCAAATTAGCTTCAAAAATAGATATTTAAAGGTCGCATGATACGCTAGTATATACGGTACATAATATAATTACTATGACTAATACTATTATTATTATTGCTACTGCTTAATATTATTATTATTATTATTATTATTATTATTATTAGTAGTAGTAGTAGTAGTAGTAGTAGCAGAAATACAACTATTGTTCCTATTAATATTACCCTGATGCTATATAAGGTAGATCTCTCATGGCTTCTGATTTTAATTGATTGGAATTGATAACATCTACTTGTTTTTCTTGGTGAATTTAGAAGGGCTACAACAAATATTTCGTTTAGTACCACAAATTTGCGTGCCGACTGGTTGAACTAAATTAATGTTCATGTCCCACCCCCCGCCTCATGAGCTAATGGACTGCACATTTCTGTATATTCTCGAGTGAAGTGAAGAAGTATTATGACCGGGTGTCGAGAGGGTGATTTAAATTTGAATGATGAGGCAACCAAGGCGACATACTTGGGACCACCCTCAATCAGAGACCGTCAGGACAGTCTGGGTATTGAAGGTAATTCTAATTTGTCCCCACCTGCAAATCTGTCATAATATCATGCGCATTTGGCTTTAATGCATGTACCCGGCATAGCCTTATCAGACAAAGGTGTGTTGGGTTTCGCATATTTTGACTCGAATGACACTTTGTTGGTGTACTGTCCTTTCATTTAATAATAATAATAATAATAATAATAATAATAATAATAATAATAATAATAATAAAATAGACATAGAAGAAAAGAAAACATCTATGAGTTGGGAGACTAGAATTGTGTTAACGACTAATTGTGCAGGCTGGAATTATGTATAATGAGACTCTGACCTAGAAGAGAGAAAATGTAAAATTGTACGGGACTTTGAAGTTCAAAGTTATCACCCAATGCAGGTCAGATATTTCGACCTTGTCATCATATAGAAAGAAAGGTTGATCTGTCTGATAACGATTGTCGTTATTGCAACAGACCATAATGTGAAAATGAAAGGGTCCGAAATGATGAAATAAAAATATTGATATCTGTCAAGGAGTTAATTTTTACTTATTTATCTAGTCGTGATGTCTTATAATCTAAAGCGGCTAGTACTACAAGCAATGGCAAATAGTCAAATTTACAATACAGATATATATACATAGATATATACATACATACACCTCTGCCCGCCTATCACTCTCTCTATCTATCTATCTATCTATCTATCTATCTATCTATCTATATATATATATATATATATATATATATATATATATATATACAGACAGACAAACATACTCACAGACAAGGTCGGGGTAGGGGCAACCTTGATTGGGCGTGCCGAACAGTGCTTTGTAAGTCTCGCTATCTTATCAACATTTCCTTTTTTCTATCTACATTAACAAATGTTACAAATTAAACTAAACATAACTGACTGTTAAAGGTTGAAAAAATTTCGTGGATTTTGAGGTCATTCTGGAGTCTTTTTATTTATTAAATCCGTGATTTTTTTTTTACTCATGCTAAGTCTCGAGAAAATACAATATACAGTTCAGTATTTTGCATCCATAACGTTAAATATGTTAAAATTATTCAACTTTTTAACAAGAAAAATCTCTAGTCGATGTTACAAATTGGCGCGAAACATTGTTCAATTATGGAATGATCGATTATGACATGTGTTTTATTTTATATTCAGATCCATTGTATAATGTATTTAATTTCAATTTTCCTAGTTGATTCGTTGATTTATTGCATATGATCCATTATTGTACATAAGTAGGCCACATTAAAATGTATGTTTTATATGGATACAACCTTATGACAATTGTGGTGACCATGTGGCCTTGGCTACGGCCATGCATATATATATATATATATATATATATATATATATATATATATATATATATATATATATATATGAAGAAATATAGTCTTAAACTGTGCTATATTTATGGGATAAAGTGCTCAATATCAGGGATAGAGCGTGTGTAAATATAAAAGTGAACATTGAAGTCAACACTTAGAGGCGACAGACTGTTTCATGCTAGATGCAGTCGTCAGGCCTGAAGATTGCATCTAGCATGAAACAGAGTGTCGCCTCTAAGTGTTGACTTCTATGTTCACTTTTATATATATATATATATATATATATATATATATATATATATATATATATATATATATATATGTATGTATGTATACATGTGTGCGGGTGTGTGTATGTGTGTGTGTGTGTGTATAAATATATATATATATATATGTGAAAATACATATTGTGGACCTTGTGGCACGTAGTGCAGCAAGTCTCTTTATTCCGCCCTTCAAATAGTGTGGTTGGTTCTGTACAAACCTTCACCACTATAATCAAATCATATATGTCTGGCAGTCGGTTCCTTGGAACTGGGTTGCTTGACCCTCATACGTCGAGTACGACGGGAAAGTCCACTATATATATATATATATATATATATATATATATATATATATATATAGTCTGCTCAAGATATTTGCAGTATAAACTACAGGTGGGCTCTCTGGGTGTTGAATAACCACTAAAAGCTCCTGAGCAACCATCTGCAATAGGTTTTGGCTAGCCGCCCTAGTAGACAGGCATCCTCGAATACGAGTGGTCAACAATAATATATATATATATGTGTGTGTGTGTGTGTGTGCGTGCGCGCATGCGTGTGTGTGCGTGTGTGTGTGATGCGTACATACCCTGCACACTATGTTGCTTTTAGAAGTATGCTCCTTTGCTGAGTTACTTTTTCGTTACGCCTGTGAACTTTTCTATGATTTGGAGTAGCATACTGAATGTATCATTGTTGTTCAATGTCTGTGAAATTCGAGTGATATCAGCTGATGCCTCAACTGAAAAATGTTGAAGACAAAACAGAAATTCTACACTGGATTAACTAACATTTAGTGTATAAGATGAAAAACAAAACAATGCATTGATGGGGATCTTAATGTATTTTAGAATGCCAATCCTCCTTTGATGAATAAATGACACTTTAAGACACAGGCTTCAAAAAGCAATGGAGGAGACTTACTCAAAAAGATACCGTAATTCCCCATGTATAATATGCATTTTTCTAAAATATAATAAGGAAAATTAGGGATGCGTATTATGCACAGGTAGAAAAATATTTTAAAAATCGATGTTTCATTGATCGATTGCAGTTGCAAAATGACTACTCACCTCACCAGATAACAGACATCACTTCAGGATTTTCAACAGCAGCAACAACTATTTTTTTTTTTTTTTTTTTTTTAAGCTTATCACCCCAAGCAAGGCTGGAAGCCACTAGCACGCAAGGGGTTACAGAAGGTTTGGAGGAAGAGCAGATAGGAGTGGTAAAGGAGAGGATGTGGAGAAAGATAGTGGATCGATCAAGGCAAGGCGGTTACAGAAGATTTGGAGCGAGAGCAGATAGGAATGAAAGGTGAAAGGATGTGGAGAAGGGAAGTGGATAGATCAAGGCAACTGGAGATGTCGATTGACGTTACACTTAAATAGTTGGAGATTATATTTGTCAGGAAAACAGGAATAAGGAAGGGAGTTTCACAGGCGAGATGTGCGAGACATGAAGCTATTGGAGTAGAAGAGACGTCTACATCTAACAGTTTCAACGGTGAAGGGGTGGGAACGGGTTGCCAGCCTCGCATGAAATTCAAAGAGAAAATAATGACATAATCATGATGTTGACATTCCGCACTACTTCAAATAAAAGTTATGTAGGAAAATATTATCAGTACTGGAACGAGAGATAACAGCTACTCGATTGAGAAACCTATTATCCTGAAAAAAAATTTTAAGACAAATATTTTATGAATTACAACCGACAGCACCACTTTCTGCATTGTCAAAGAATGTCAAATGTCAATAATATCAAAGTTAATTACACACTTGTGCAAATTAATTGAAACACCGCTTTAGTTTGCTTTCTTTCACCATACGGTCAGGCCCACTGGAGTAGTGACAGGGTGTAATCGACTTCTATTTTTTCCTCAGATTAGGTCATTTGCAATTGTGTGCAGTAATATGCATATATTTTGGTAGCGTAAGATGAAATTTGCTTGGTCTTGAAAAAAATTGCATCATTCGTGATTGCATCAGCGTTTCATCACGCCCAGACACTATTGTCTCGAATATCGATCAGTTGTCCTACGGCGATTTTCTGCGATAGACGTTACTCCAAAAAAAGGCGTACGAAAATTGTAACGCTGCATGAATACAATAGCAAGCCTTATCAGTGAGGAAATCAAAGTACTATCAACTGGTTCGGAATCTCTCCTGATTTAAATCCAATCGAGAATCTGTGGTCAATCTGCAAGGAACGACTTCGTGGAATGGAGGAACGAAGTACTAAAATGTGAACCGGTTTCATGTTTCATTGGAAAATACGAAAAAAAAAAAGTAAATAATAACGGAATTATTAATTTTGTTTCAATTAATTTGCACAAGGTTGTAGGTGTCACTAGTAACAAATGTCAATGAATGCCGAAGGTTTTCTTATATTGAAGCTGGTACAATTATCATTAAAGTTAAAATGTATTGGGTTCGAATATGTATGCCTGTTTCTCTTAATCTTTCTAACTTTCTCATGCTGCCTGTTTGTTTAATGCACAGGAATGAGAAATGTACGAAACTGGAAATAGAAAAGACAAAATATAAAAATACTGAAATGTTTCGTCGATGATATGTGCAACTGAAACCACCGTGATCATATTTTTGCCTCGGAAATAAATACATTTTGAATAACAGGTGCTACAATATATTTGTGAACAACGATTAATACATGACCAACCTATATCAATATGTCCTCCTTTCTTACTATATGAATACAGAAACAAAATCGTATAACTATGAATTAATATGAAATTCATTGAAACCTCATTTCTTTTACGGTAAATTTAAAGTAAAAAGACACTTAAAAATAAATTACCATAAAACTAATATACATTTTTCTTGTGAAACAAGATTCTTTTCCTGATCATGGTTACAGTACGAATAAATAAATAAATCCGTAATTGCCTTGTGTGTATACATATATATATATATATATATATATATATATATATATATAGATAGATAGATAGATAGATAGATAGATAGATAGATAGATTTCAGTTTCGTATCCGAACGTAAACAAAGCAATTTCTAAAGACGTAATGATGTTTTATTTATTACTCTGACTGATGTTATCACTTCCCGTTTTATTTTTGTGTCTATCCATATTTGAGTAGACGCTCCGTTTGTAGTTGGATTAATAAAAAAAAAAAAAAAAAAGAAATCGATTACTTCTTAAAAAGTTGCTTTGTTTACGTTCGGATAGGAAACTGAGCAGATATGCTCTTTCGAGAATCTGGAAAGTATTTGCGCGCGCACGCACGCACACACACACACACACACACACACACACACACACACACACATACATACATATTCATGTACATAGTATTAGACAGAGATTAGCTAATAACAAAATAATACTCACACATACACAGAGTAAAAGAAACCTTCAGATAGTGGAGGCAATCTCCATTAAAACAAGGCAACCCACACTCAACAAAATTAAATTTCAAACTAGTCACAACACATTACATTGCATCTAGACATATGGTTCTGTTGTTAAGATTTCAGCCTCACGCGGGGTATGACGTCATAGAACCGCGTCTTGAACTTACGACCTAAATCCGCGACCGTTATTGTCGCATAGCAATCTTCTATGTAAACAGAACAAAATATTATCTTCGATAGTGAGTATCTCTGGTAAAATGTCCGTATAACCACTCTGAAGATGGTTCGTGTGAGTCGAAAGCTCAGATCATGGACCAGCTTAAAAAAAATTATCTAAATGTTGGAAAATCTTTGTCTTTATTTTCACCTGAAATTAAAGCAAACATACGAATATTAGAACGGCTCATGATCAGACATAATAGACATTCATTGTCTGTTATATTTAACAATATATGTCTATATATGTGTACTTAGGCAGCATCCTTTCTTTTAAACACGTTGTATTAAACGTCAAAGACAACTTAGTCCTGCTGATTTTCTTTTGTATTTTCTCATATTTTCGAATGAGACTTTTTATTTAAAAAATTATATTGGTATATATATTTTCCAAAAGACAACCGAGTTACTTTCGAACGTCATCGTTCATCATCAGGGTCAATTTTTTTAACTTTAGCCAATTGCCTTGCAGCGGAATCGTATTGCTACATTTATACGAACCAAATAAACGTTATGAATTATTTTTAATTCAAGAGTTCGCGTTAATGTTATCACGTGCAGGCGAAGACATGTGATCGTATGAAGGGGTGAAAAATCTTTTTTTATTGTAAATACCTAAAGAACAAAAATACATTACGGAATTTAAAAAAAAGAAATTTCAAGGTAAATGAGTATATGATTATCTAATTACGTAGAAATATATTATAGACATTGAAGGATGTTTCCAGAAATATTATAAGCTGTGCGATTAATAAGAAGTCTATTGCTTTTAATGTGTAGTGTCTCTAAAATTTTAAGGCGTCTAATGTCTGTATGTTGATCAATAATTTTAGTATTGTCTATAAGGATTTTACGAATGTCAGAATGCAGAAGGGAAACATTATGTGACATAAGATGTTGTTTAATAGCACTAGAATTATTCAATCGTCTGGAGAGTCGGGTGGTTGTAAATCCAATGTATGTATGTGGATTAGAAGAGCATTCTTCCAAGGGACATTTAAACTCATACACAACATTAGTTCTATCAACCACAGCAGCAACTGGAGAAGGGTTATTGCTCATTACCAGGTTAGAGGTTTTAAATTTACTATAATATATATTAAGTTTTAAGGCTTTGTTAGAATCAACAGGGAACACATTATGGTGTATTATAGACTTAAGGGCCTTTTCATCCATACTGTATTTTCTGTTCAATTGTCCTCTGTAAAAATGGTTAATTGAGGATAGTTTTCTGGGTGTATCTCTTGTTAGGTCTGAGAAGTATCTATCAAATTCATTATCAACTAGATAGCTAGGAAAACCGTTATTAGTAAGGGCTTGCTTGATGTTAGTCAATTGCGTATAAAATATTTTATTAGTAGAAGAGATAAGTTTTGCTCTAGTAACTAGGTTGGAAATAAATGGACCGTTTATATTTAATGGGGCATTCACTAAGATAGTTGAGGGTGCAATTGTTATCACTTGTAGGTTTTTTGTATACAGAAGTGTTAAAAGTGTCATTACTAGTATCAATTAAAACACCCAGAAAAGGAATCTTATTATCTTTAGTTAGTTCATGTGTAAAAAAAAGGACAGAATTATTTTTGAAAGATTGTTGTAGAAAGGTTAATTCATCAAAGTTTTTAGCAAGTATAAGAATATCATCAACATAACGGGGGTATATGGTAAGTGTTTCAATAATACCAAAACTTTTATCTTCAAGATGTGACATGTAAAAATTGCTAAATGTTGGACCAAGGACAGATCCCATAGACACGCCGTCAACCTGTAAATAAATATTATTAAGGTGGTCATAGAATGGAACCTGGGTGGGGCAGATTAAAGGGATTTTTTTTAGAATATTAGGATTAATTTTAAGAGGTTGCATAAGAGGGTTGTTATAGATGTAATTAATAATTATATCAATAGTTTCAATGACGGGGACGGTAGTAAATAGACTTCCCACGTCAAGGGAAGCTAGTATTCCATTTTTAGGTTTATGAGAAACGTAAGGTTTGTATTAACTCATGAGTAGAGTTAATATTATATTTATTGGGTAGATATGGTGTTATTAATTTATTAATAATTTTTCTCAATTGGTAAATAGGAGTGGTTACTTGAGAAATAATAGGACGAAGAGGGAAGTTAGATTTATGAATTTTAACCGTACCATAAGGTAGCCAGGCTTATAGTCTCCAATAATTTTAGGAAGTTTTAGGCTATCACATTGAGCGTTATTAGCTGTTATAAGTTTGTTAATTTTTGTTTTTAGTTCATTAGTGGGGTTTTTATTTATTTTTTTAAAATTTAGTGTGGTCATTGAGGATATTTTGTAATTTGTTATAATAATCAATTTTGTCAATTACTAAAAACATGTTAGTTTTATCGGCTTTTCGAATAATTATGTCAGGATGTTTTTTTAATTGTCTAACAGCGTTTTTTAGTTTGTAGGTCATAAGAGATGAGGAAGTATGTTGAGGGTTACATCTATTCTTCAAGGCTTCATCTTTTAATAAATATTGCAAGTCGGAGGTGTTAGATACCTCATTATTAAGTTGTAGTTTTAAAATGTCTTGATATAGCATTTCGATTTCTGTTTTTTTTTTAAATCTTTTTATAAGATTTCATGATATGGCAGTTAGGGCCTAAGTTTAAAAGATCCTTCTGTGGCTGAGTCAATTCAAAACTAGAGAGGTTAATAAATTTTATCAATTCCATTGGGAAGTAGAATAGTTCCTTTGTATAGATTATTAAGTTTCCTATTGATAGAAATCTTCTGAGAAGTTATATCCTTTTCAACGACTGGTTTAAGCCGTAGTGTTATTTCTTGAAATTGTTCCGGACTGGTAAGTTGTATAATGTCGTTTTGTATACATTTAGAGGCAGTATTTATGTGGTTAATATTATTTTTGGCAATATCAATTTGTCGTTTAACAAGATATTCTTTGTAATCCCGGGTGTTGGTATCATATAAAGCTGCGGGATCATGTAGCTTGAAATATGTGTACTTAGGCAGCATCCTTTCTTTTAAACACGTTGTATTAAACGCCAAAGATAACTTAGTCCTGCTGATTTTCTTTTGTATTTTCTCATATTTTGGAATGAGAGTTTTTACTTCAAAATTATATTGATATATATATTTTCCAAAAGACAACCGAGTACTTTCGAACGTCATTTTTTATTTGGTTCGTATAAATGTAACAATACGATTCCGCTGCAAGGCAATTGGCTAAAGTTAAAAAAATGACCCCCCCCCCACACACACACACATATATATATATATATATATATATATATATATATATGTTACTAGCTCTTGTTTGGACTTTCGGACCAAGAATGACACTTCATTCATTGAGTACATACTAATTTTATTAAACCTGAACAATATTTTTCTAACATTTGACAGTTTCCATCAAAACAATGATATAATTTGTCTATTTGGAACTTATTACAAAGATAAATGATAGACAACATTTTTGGTTTTCCTATTTGAGGTCAGTACAAATAGCTTGTGTCTATTTAAAACCCTTGAACAACCAACTTAAAATTGGCCATGAAAAATGCAGGGTGGCATCAGATGAAGTCCAACAACTTTGAATGATTGTGCTTCGGACATTGATTGACATTGCATAGCTTACTCAATGGAAACTGAAGCCTTTTGAACTTCAAGGAAGATCTGGAAGAATTAAGGGGTTTCTTGGAATTAAGACTAGGTATCGAATAATTCGCCGAAAAAACAGCATAGTATGATGAAAAATGGCCCCACACTTAGTAAAAAAGTTTTATTGTCAGAATCCTTATGTTATTATTAAGAGGAATGACCAATAACTTTTTTATTATTTTTCTTTTTACTTTTTCAATCCTTTTGAGTACGTTCGAAATTTTGATTAAATGTCTTGTTATTTTACGTCAGCTATCACGTAATATTTACCATAAGAGTTTTACTGCCTTTTTTGAGCTGCAAAAATCAAATACTTGTCTTATTTTACTGAAACTTGCAGAAGTTATTCACAAATGAATGAAATTATTTTTAAGTGGTTTTTAGTAAGTCATGGTAAAAATATTAATTTTTACGTCTGTTAATCCTTCCTACACACACCCTTATTAATTTTATGAAAACTCGAATATTCGACTTCTGTGTAATTTTGTGATTATATTAGTTAAAAGCAGAAGACTTTGAACAATATAAATCATCGATTTTTCAGTAAATTTCGCTCCGAAGTTACCCAAGATTCAGCTCTGAAATGCAAAATAGAAAATCTAATAAAACTAAAACATTATTTATTTAAAAAAAGCTTTTATATATTAAGGACACTACTGTCTGACGCCGAAATACTTTTCCGATAAAATATGAATTTTTACAAGAATTGTTTTCTTTTTTCCAATTTTAAATACAAAATGTGATAATTTTTTAAAAATATTATAAAAAGTTTGAATCTGTATATTTTTGGAAATGTTGTTATTAAAAAGATCTGCTTTTACAGATCATAAATTTGAAAGCTTATTATAATCTATGCCAATTTATAAAAATTAAATTGAATTAAAGTACCCAGCTTTGTTTTATCCGCAGACGAATTTTGAAATAACTGATCTTGAAATTTACGGAGCTTTATAAGCACATACATAGAGTTTTAGCTTCTGTTTTTGAAACATGAGAACTCTTATGTAGCAATGGAATCATATTTTTAAAAAATAATTATAACATAATGTAATATATATATATATATATATATATATATATATATATATATATATATTTAAGCTTTTCACCCCAGGAAAGGCTGGAAGCCACTAGCACGCAAGGGGTTACAGAGGGTTTGGAGCGAGAGCAGATAGGAGTGATAGAAGAAAGGATGTGGAGAAGGATAGTGGATAGATCAAAGCAACTGGAGGTATCATTGACGTTACATTTGAATAGTTAG
Organism: Acanthosepion esculentum; assembly: GCA_964036315.1. Lineage (NCBI taxonomy): Eukaryota > Metazoa > Mollusca > Cephalopoda > Sepiida > Sepiidae > Acanthosepion > Acanthosepion esculentum. Next base: position 81,480,668 of record OZ038478.1, read on the forward strand.
AGATTATAGTTGTCAGGGAAACAGGAAAAAGGAAGGGAGTTCCACAGGCGTGAGGTGCGAGATATGAAGCTTTTGGAGTAGAATAGACGTCTACATTTAACAGTTTCAACAGTGAAAGGGTGGGAACGGGATGCCAGCCTCGTAGGACGCTTGAATTCATGGAGCCTGGGAACCAGCGATAGCAGCTCATCGGAGCAATTACCATGGAAGTATTTGTAAAAGAGACAGAGAGAGGCGACAGCGCGTCTGTGAGAGAGAGTCTGCAGACGAGAAGCCAGATTAGATTGCATACCCGTTTCTGGATCTTATCAAGAACCCCGAGGCAAACAGAAGGGGCTCCAGACCATATATGGCAGCAATACTCCATGCAAGGGCGGATGGTTGATTTGTAAATTTGGAGGATCGATTCCGTGGAGAAAACATTCCTGGCCCGGCACAGGGTGCCAACTTTCCTTGCGGTGGATGAAGCAATTGACTCAATGTATTTTTCCATCGCATATATAGTGCTGGTGTTAATAAAACAGTGCTTGATGTAATATAAAAGCTATGAATTATAAGAGCTATTAATTAATATATATATTAATAAATACATATTATCCCTCACCGGTAGTACGATTCGGAGTTTCATACGCAACGCGTTCTTCAGGTGCTGAGAATAAACTGACCGTTGCGTAATTTAAATTTTAATAAAATGATCTGGTTAGCGCAATGTTGGCAGAAAAAATCCTATCTCAAATGGCCAATGTATGACTAATAATATTGTATACCGACTTAGCATATATTACGGTAAGGATGTCAAATTTTATTTTCGTTCCCCTGAAAAACCTCGCAAATTTCGTTTCTAACATCAAACTGCTTTACGCAATTTAAGAGGCATAAACAGCACCCTCTCGAAACATTTCTGATATTTAAAGAATGATGGTAATACATCCATTATAATGTGGGTGTTGTATCAAAAGCCAAATCCTATAATGGGAAAGGTGATAGATGTAATTTATGCCTTGCAGAGAAATTAGTTATCTTAAAACACTTAAATCACCCTAGCTTATTAAACAAGAGAAATGAATTGATGCTCACATGCAGGCATAACAAAAAATATCTGTTGAAATGCGTTGATCCAGATTAATTTTGAGTGTAAATTATGACATTTCACTTTTATAATATTCATTTTTTAATAATAATTTTATTTTGAAAAAACTCCAGTAATCTTATGCTTAAGATAAAATAAAAATTCACAACTCTGTAATTCTCGTATAATATATGGACTGCACCAACATTGCTTTAACAAGATATTTTATGAAAATTTAAATTATGCTTGAAGATTGCGTTGTACATGAAACACTAAGTCGTGCTACCGATGCCTGTTGATATATATATATATATATATATATATATATATATATATATATATATTATTATTATTATTATTTTTATTTTTACTAAAAGAGATTATAATAAAATCATGTTGAAATTGCTACACAAAAACTTTCATGTTTCAATGTTTTGTTTGTAATTCTTCGGGCGATAGTAAGTAACTCGTGATTAAATGATTTTTAATCATTTTTTTAAAAAAAGTGTTACCTCTCTTTTGAAAGTTAAAGGGAGGGGGACATAAGGTCAGAATTAAAAAATAGAATGAAAATAATATATTGCTCTACTTTGTATTGAGCACTTTTAAAAAGTAAATGCTACAAACAGTGGAAATTTACTCCATCTGTTCTTTCGCTCATTTATATATATATATATATATATATATATATATATATATATATAGCACAAAATCTTGGTTGTCACACTCTAGATTTAATTAGTAAATTTCATATCATCATTGGTATTATTAACTCTTACTAAGCTAGCATGTTGATGCTATTTCATATATTAGTGCATGACACACAAGTTTACTTAAAATTTTAACTCCTCCAACACGAACATTATTATTAGATCGCCAGGTAGTCTAGGCAAAAACGGGTAAAACTTTAAGTAAATTTCATGCAGTAATTGGTTAATTTTATTATTATTATTATTATTATTATTATTATTATTATTATTAAATCTATGGTAAATCCCTTCATGAAGAGAAAATTTCTCAGGAGTGTTATTGCATTACTTTTAGTTTTTAGATTATTACTCGAAATTCAGGTAACCGCAAACTTTTTGCATACACACGCACACACACACACACACACACACACACACACATATATAGTATTCATTCAAAAGTTATAACATGAACACGTTATAACATTACTACAAATATACCCATTTTGCTCTAGCAATTCTGGTGTCTTGTCAAGTGATGGCGTTGATTGTAGAATAAGGAGTTGACAAAAGTTCAAAACGAAACAAACTCCTCTCAATAGGGGAAAAATTATTAGGTAAGCTACAATGACGAATCAAAATACAAGTATATGATAATTCTTAAAATTGAACAACGGACCTTGGATACAATTTATTAAAGCCTTAATGCTCATATTGGACACACTCCATTAACCACCACAAGGACCCATCCCTGCATCCCATCAGAATGTCTGAGGACCAACTTCTCGAGAGTTCCTCTCTGCGGCTGCTCGGTCTCACGCTGTCCGCTGATCTGAGATGGAACAAATACATCGAGTCAATTGCATCATCCACCGCTAGAAAAGTTGGTTCCCTGTGCCGAGCCAGGAAATTCTTCTCCCCTGAATCGATCCTCCAGGTCTATAAGTCTACCATTCGACCTTGCATGGAGTATTGCTGCCATTTATGGTCTGGGGCCCCTGCGTGTTGCCTCGGGGTTCTTGATAAGATCCAGAGACGGATATGCAATGTGATTGGCCCTGATCTGTCATCTCGTCTGCAGTCGCTCTCTCACAGACGGAATGTTGCATCACTCTGCCTTTTCTACAAGTACTTTCACGGTAATTGCTCTGAGGAGTTGCTCTCACTTGTCCCTAAGCCTCGTGAATTCAAGCGTCCTACGAGGCTGGCATCCCGTTCCCACCCCTTCACCGTAGAAACTGTTAGGTGTAGACGTCTTTTCTACTCCAATAGCTTCATGTCTCGCACATCTCGCCTATGGAACTCCCTTCCCTGTTTCTGTTTCCCTGACAAATACAATCTCCAACGGTTTAAGTGTAGCGTCAATCGTCATCTCCAGTTGCCTTGATCTATCCACTTCCTGACATCTTCCATTCCTATCTGCTCTAGCTCTATATCTCCCGTAACCTCCCCACCTCGATCGGCCCTCCGTCCTTCTCTTTCTCCACAACCCTTCCTTCACCACTCCTATCTGCTCTTCCTCCAACCCTTCTGTAACCCCTTGCGTGATAGTGGCCACTGGCCTTGCTCGGGGTGATACGCTTAAAAAAAACAAACAAAAAAAAACACACACACACACACACACACACACACACACACACATATATATATATATATATATATATATATATATATATATATATATATATATATATATATATATAATGAAAAGGCGGTTCCTGGCAGAAGTTTAAAGGAAAAATGATGAAAAACTTTGCTTCAGCTTTTCCCTCTGTGATTGGACGCCAGTAGAGAAAGATGAAATACGAGAGACAAAGAGAGTATGCGGTTGGATGATGGAAGAACGAGCAGTGGAATAAAGATAATAAAATTTGTCATTATTATGGTTATAAATGTTTCCCGTTTTGAATTGGATCTGTGTTGGAGAAATAAGAAAATATTTGGAACGTGCGTCATCCTTACACTGGTGAATGTGTATATTGAAAACTAAGTACGCCATCTTATTGAAAGAAAAAAAAAATGTCAGCCATGAGTAATATCACGAGGTACATAAACGAATGTACGAAAGCATTATAGAGAAGGATAGATAATTTAGTCTATAGTGAGGGCCGACATTTTGCTTAAACAAAATGGCTAAGAAGAAGAATTAACTCCTGAGTTAATTCAATGAGAACAAAGCAATGTTAACCACGAAATGCGTCATGACGATACGTATGTTAAATATTTGGAATATTTCTAATTTAGTACAAATTAGATAAGTGCATAATTAAATCGGTTAAATTTGCGGTATTATTATGAGAAATATTTTAATACATTTTTCCTCAGAAAAATACTTAATGTAGATAATCATTTAGACATTATAAATATGCTTAGATACTCCTATTTGCGCACTGCGAGGAATCGGAGAGCCGAGTTCGAATTCGAGTCGAATCCATTATATTCACTTACGTGCTAATACCCTTGGCAAAGCTATGAACCCTTTTCTTCTCCCCTCCCCAGATATGGGTAAATAGCAGGACAGACCGATGGCAACAGACATTGGATGGCAACTGTTCTACGGTAGAAAGAAATGGCAACCTACCGCTGAAAAAAATCTGCCTCGTCAGTCAGGTATCGAAAGATACATGATCGCCTAAGCGTGTATCACGCATAGCACATAAATGACTGATATTCACTTAGGCGCAAATACTCTTAGGAAAGGTAAGAATCCCTTACTTCTTTTCCCCCCAGCTATGGGTAAATAGCAGGAGAGACCGGGTCCTCTAGCCTTGGATGGCAACTGGTCTACCGCAGAAAGAAATGACAACCTACTGCGAAAAAAAAATCTGCCTCGTCAGTCATGTATCGGAACATACATGATCGCCTAAACGTTTATCAAGCACGGCACATAACTGACTGATATTCATTTAGGCGCAAATACTCTGGGGAAAGGTATGAATCCCTTACTTCTTTTCCCCCAGCTATGGGTAAATAGCAGGACAGACCGGGTTCTGTCGCCTTGTATGGCAACTGGTCTCCCACAGACAGAAATACTGCGGGAAAAAAAATCTGTCTCGTCAATCATGTATCGAAAGATACACGATCACCTAAGCGTTTATCCCGTATGGCACATAAGTGACTGACTGAAGAATTGAACATAGAACAGTCTCCTCTAGGCGTAGCGTTACCCAAACTGCTACAATATCAAAATAGTAAACTAAGAACTCAAGTCATGTTGTCAGATA
>OZ038478.1:81493149-81510649 GCA_964036315.1 Acanthosepion esculentum
GGATCGAACTCGCTATTCTGTCGCAAAACATGCTTGCTAGACATAAATTTACGTGACCAAATTTACGATTTTAAAACAGTACTGACATTTTAAGAAAAATGAACAAATATAAACTTTTCTGAATTAATTATTATTATTTATAGACGTATACTCGTATATAAGCCTAAATCTTTTGAAGCCCTACACAAAAAATAAAAAATAAAAAAAATACCGGTCACCAAAAATGCATGATTTTTAACCTATTCAAAAACCTCCTGCGAGCTCCTATTTTTTGCGTAAAAATTTGATCATAAAAATTCGCACTATATTAGAGTATATACGGTCCAATCTGTGGTTAACTTGGGCAGGAAATAGCTTGAATATTTGAATGCCTTTAAAACAAAATTGCTCTCATTTAACCACCATAGAGAAACTTTCCTGCCCGCTATCATCATGGTTGATGCTGAATTCCAGGATAGCGGCACACTGCGCCTGCTTGACCTCACGTTTTCAACTGACTTGAGGTGGAACGACTACATCGAATCTTTAGATGCATCTACTGCAAGGACAGTTGTGTCACTGTGCCAGAAGGTTTTTCTTGTCAGAGTCCATCTTGCACATTTACAAATCTAGCATTTGTCCGTGCACTGAATACTGTTGCCATATCCGGTATGGTGCTCCTGCTATTCATCTCGAAGTTCTTGACAAAATCCAAAGAATGAATCTGCAATGTAATGGATCCTGGCTTTGCATCCTGACTTCAGTCACTTTCACACCGACGTGACGTGGCTTCCCTTTGTCTTTTCTACAAATATTTTCATTACAACTGCTCTGAAGATCTAAATATGTCAATGATACCTGATCTACAAACTGATTTCTTACAAAGAATACATATTCTATTCATACGAACCTATCGTAAAAGTCTTGTCGGCATTAAATAACCAAGTAAGCTTGATATGCCGTAAAACAAAATAAACAAGGTGAAGCCAAACTCTGTCTGTGGAACGAGTATTCAGCTAGTAAATTTGGAGACAAGTGAAATAAAGTTATCGGCAGATTATTGTCATTTAAATTGCATCTTTGCTTGCATGGAATATAGGGATTTACTAAGCATATCTTAGATGTGAACCAAGGACGAACGTATGGAAGAAACAGTGAGGATCGAACTCACAAATCGATCACTGCAGTCGTAACAGATATAGCGAGACAAGCTTGCTAACCATTACACCACGTCGATGCCCCCCTTGCTTACACGTGAAAAAAAAAAAAAGAGTAACTTTTCTTTTTCTTACTTGCAGTGGGAGAGCTTTAGTATCAGGCCTATAATTATTACACTGTTGACAATAATTGATACTAATCTATTCATGTTTTAATCTGTCGGTTGATTCATACCAACCCCATCTCGATATCAATTTATTTATCTCTATTGGTACCTAAAAACTGACAAAAATAAATATGCTCACAAAGTAAATATCCAGGTTTTATTACCTGTGATTGAAGTGAATTTATGTTAAGTCTAAAAAACAAAAAAGATAATGGCCGCAAAACATAAACCTTCGGGTAAAAATGGCGCGTGAAATGAGAAGGAAAATGGCGCGACTAAAACTAAAAACCCGTTAAAATTTTAAGACTTAAAATAAGATAATTATAAGATTACAATGAACTTAACGAAAATTATTCGGAAAGAAATAACATTTCTTTAAAGATTTAAAAATAATGTTGAATTGTGTTTACGTCTATCTGTTGTAACAACAGTAGAAAACTGGAATTGCTTTAACAGATTTATTACATTTTGGTACAGGGAAACAATTTAGAATAGGAACTAGGGAAAAGAAATATCCGTGAACGGTTAACTGTATTCAGCAAAGCTTACTGCTGCTACAGCTCATCCTGCTATACCTCTTGATATTGGGGTATTTTATTTCTTTCGTTCGATGGCCGAATCCAAACTTGTAGGGAAATATTCTCCCTCATAAAACTACTATTGGATTAAATTATAAATATGCATCCAATCTGCTGTTAAATTGGACAAGGAGTGGCTTTTTAGTTTTAACGAGTCCTAAACGAAACTGCTTTTTAGTCGTCTGAGAGAACCATTTTTACCTTTCATCATCATGGCTGATGATAATCTCAAGGAGTATGAGTCACTGTCCCTTCTCAGATTAACCTTTACTACTGATATGAAGTGGAAAGAGTATACCGAATCAACTGCTAAATCTACAGCTAGGAAAGTTGGTTCACTGTGTCGAGCTAGACAATTTTTCTCACCAGAAACTATATTACCTATTTATAAGATAACTATTCATCCTACCTTTGAATATTGATGCCACATCTAGTCTGGTGATCCTGCTATATATTTAAAGATTCTTGATACATCCAGAAAAAGAATCTACAAAATTATTGGTCCTGACCAGGATTCTCGGCTTCAGTTACATTCCCACCGCCATAATGTGGCTTCCTTATGCCTTTCTATAAATAATTTCATGGTAAATGTTCTGATAAACTCTCCTCTATGATACCTAGACTTTATGAATTTAGGCGCAGTACTAGATTGGCGACAAAATATCATTTTACAGCTGAAATGGCTAGATGTAACCATAAGTTCTATGCTAACAGTTTCTTCTCTTATTCCTCTCGCCTGTGGAACTCTTTTCTGGCTTCTTGTTTCCCTGTCAACATTGGTTTTCAAAAATTTAAATCTAATATCGGTTTACGGCCATATCACGTTGGAACACCTGTTCTCGTACGATCACCAAATTATAGTAACCATGAGCTTGGTCAGTGCCTAGATCGGCGACCACTTGGGAATAACAGCTATTGTAAGTTGGGACGTGCGTATGGTGTAATGGATAACGGCCCGAGATTGAAAATCAAGAGAGCCGAGTTCCAATTCCAGTCGGGTTCGTTATATACACTTGAGCGCAAATAACCTTGGAAACGATATGATTCCATATATTCTCCTCTAGCTATGGGTTAATTAGTAGAATTTGTTTCAGGAAATCGTTATTATCTCTTACAATATAAAAAATATTTTCCGGCTTTAAATAAACTGCAAAAGGTTGATAAACCGTAAAAAAAAAATCATTCAAAAAATGCGATGTCAATCGTTAATTTCTGTTTTCTTATTTGTTGTTTTTTATTGTCTTCTCTCTTTAATAGTATTTTTTTGTATAAGCTAACATACAGTAGCTCCTTGCCTCTTATTGGCTTTATTGCCTTGCTTGGGGTGAAATGATTTTTAAAAAATGCAAGCATACACACACACTTTGAAGTTGAATTGGACATCTGTGTGGAGTGGGCTTTAAAGTCCCTTTCATGACTCTTTCTGCATTTAAAATAAACATATTTTCTAATAAATATAGTATTTTAAATAGACAAACGATTGAGATTTGAAATTTGATGTTTTTGCCGTCAGTAAAGCGACGGGGTACCGAAGTAACAATAATAATTCAACGTCTCCAATTTCTAATCTAAATAATTAAGAAATAGATATTAGTGCAAGCATCAATGGAGACACAAATATTTCGCATTTCTTTGTTTTAGATTTCATTTTGTTTTTCCCATAAACAGATGTCTGTTCTTATATTCTAATAAGTAATGCATATACAAGCTGAACCAAACGGCAATAAATTGAGTTGAAACTTAAAAAAAAAAAGAACAGCATAAAAATGTCGGATATATGTTACTTTATTCATCATAAATAATTACAATATACTTCCATTTTGTACTGGTATTGTAACAGATGTCGTCTCAGAAAATATAAATCGGCTATCTAAGTTCAAATTCTGATCACGGCTTTTCTGTTACTCTTTGTGTTGTAAAGTAGCTAGCACGCCTTCAGTACTCTACCAGATGGCTTGGCTCATATCCTTAAATAATCTACGATTAAGGACTTCAACAGTTGCTTAATGAATTGATACTAAGCTGAATAATATTCGGACTGATCTTACTTCGTTTGGCTATACAGCATTTGACCCAAATCTATTCCTTCTAAGCTGTCTTGTTAATTGTTTTGTAACTTATTGTTCTGTGTTTTTTGTATGCATCCGTTAGCACCCGATACTGGCGCTGAATAAATATATTAAGCACTCATTATTCTCTGAGTATCATTCATCTCGACGATACAACACTTTGTATTAAAGCTACTGAGAAAGGCGTGATTCTTAGAGACTGAAAACTCTGAATTCCAAGCCGGGAAAAAAACACTCAATGATATTTCCACAAGAAGTCGTAACTATTTACTTAAAATCAAAATGAATTTGTAGAAAGCTGCGACTGCTTCAGTCCTGGAAGGATATCACATTTGAAAAAAAAAAACAATTTTGCAATTTCAACTAGATAAATAAATGAGACGATGGTGAAAAATCTACGCATGGCTCTTTTCTCAAATTCAAACCCAGTGAATCCTACATCAGATAGAAGAAAGATAAAGAAAAATATCTTCATCCTTTTTTGGGCCATTTAAAATTTTGTTTGCTCTAAGATTGTGATTTTTTATGAAAGTGGTTCTGTTAATTGAAATTTTTAACGAGAAAAATTCACAAAACATCAGATGAATAATTGCTATATATATATATATATATATATATATATATATATATATATATATATATATATATATATATATATATATATATATATATATATATATATATGAATTTTGAAAGAAATATGTAACAAGTGTATGAATAAATTACAAAATTGTTGCCTGGCAAAGCAACGATACAATGAGAGCATAATTACTTTTGGCATACAAAGATGTATCTGAAAGAAATCATTTGTTTGGTATATTTGTTTTTTAAGTACATCAATTTTTCTCAGATTATTTAATGTCAAATTCTGCGTAAAATAAACTGGCAGATATTGATATTTTTGTGGTGTTGAGAGGCAAAAAGTCAAACCTTTGTTTGGTTTATACGAGAGTAAAAAAGAAAGAAAATAAAATAAAAATTGACATAGGTCTGGTTTACGCGTAATTTAAAATGTAAACATGTACGTTTGATTTTACCCGAGAGTCAAACAGGAGAAACTTATACATTCGAGCCAAAATGTTAGATAGAGATTTGAGCCGAAACGTTACACCATGTGTAGGTTAACTAAAACAACCGATTTAGTTTCCTTTCTTTCAACATACGGTCAGTTTTAGACCCACTTGAGTGACAAGATGTAATGGATTTCCATTTTCCCTCAGATTAGTTTATTTGTAGTGGTGCGCAGTAATATGAATCTATGACGAAATTTGTTTGCCCTTGAAAAATATTGCGTCATCAGGGATTGCATCACACTTTCATCACACCCAGTTACTACTGTCTCGACTGTCGATTAGTTATCCAACGGCTATTGTCTGCGATGGACGTTACTCCAAGAAGTGTACGAAAATTTTAACGCTGCACAAACACACTGGCAAGCCTTACTAGTGAGCAAATCAAAGTACTATACACTGGTCCTGAAACTGTCCTGATAAAAATTCAATCGAGAATCTGTGTTCAATCTGCAAGGAACAACTTCTTGGAAAGGACATACGAAGTACTAACCTGTGCTCTGGGTCATGATTCATTGGAAAAATACGAAAAAGAACGTAAAAAATAACGGAATTGTTCATTTTGTTTCAATTAATTTGCACAAGTGTTTAGGCTTGATTTTCACGTCATTATATTTATAAGATCATATGTACTGCGGCCATAACAAAAGTAGAGTGTCTAGGGCCACAAAACTTGTCGGAGACCTTTCCTCTTCACAGTAGTTTCTCCTAGAATGATTAGTACCTCAAGGCAAGAGATAAAGCAGAAAATTTAATTAAAACTTATTCATTCTACTTTTCTAGCTTATTCTCTTTTCTCCGATTTTTTTTTTTTGTTAAATCGACTCCGAAGCAGAAAAAATACGTATTTCACTGAAGTGTTCATAAATACGTTCGTATCAGAGCTGTACTTAATCTTAATGTTACGAAACATCTGTTATATGTAGATTTTATAATTAAACCAGTTTCAGTTTTTCTAGGTTAGTTTATAAAACCTGACACTCGAAGCCGAATACGAAACCTCTTAATTCTATGCCCGTGCATTTTTATGTGTTCTTCTAGCTATGTGAGCGGCTTTGTGTCTCATTCTGCTTATTTTCATCTCCCAGTCCGGCCATCTGTAAGCTCCATCCGTTTGTCCTTTCGTTTTTGCCGTTTCTATATTCGATCGACCAGGCCAGATCTTCCGTTATTTAATGTATTTCCCTTACGTCAAACACTGATTATTCTGCCTGATCATTGTCACCAGGTCATGTTATTTGCTCAACGCTGCATGAAGATAATGTCTCGCGAATAACAGAGTCTCGTCTCATCTTGTTTTAGTGGACTACGAATTCATCTAGTTTTCAAGATGTCTGACAAACGTCGTGAAAATTGACGGTTTGTTATCCTTATCGTCTTCGGTTGGCCACTGATAAAGCAGGTTAGGTTTTTCAATGAGTAGTTGGTCAATTTGTAGTCTGATCAGCAGTGACTACAGTACATGATTTGTGGGCAGGAATTCTGTTTTCATGTACCAGAAATAAAGAAATGAACTAGTGACTAAAAGCTGTGCATTAATTTCTATGATGTTCATGAGTTTCAACCAAAATTTACAATGTCTTTCAGAAAATGAATCATTTTCCATCTAAGCTAGATATCTCGCTTGAAATGTGAGAAATTCAAAATAATGCAAAAAAGAAACGAAGGACAAATGGAAGATTTGAACGAGTGCGTATTGGTACATGTTTACTTTGATAAAATTTAATTAACATAATGTAATATATATATATATATATATATATATATATATATATATATATATATATATATATATATATATATATATATATATATATATATGTATGCAGGTGTGCAGTGAAATAGGAAAGAACACGTTAGGTAGATAATCCGGTGTTCCTTAATATTTAGCTTTATTTTCAAAAGGACAGTGCTCCATACAGAAGTAGAGCTTATATTATAATAATATTTTTAGTTTTTAAAAATATGATTCCTCCGCTACATAAGAGTTCTCATGTTTCAAAAGCGAGAGCCGAGACCCCTAACATAATTTTTTAAGTTATGTAGAGTTAAGGTGTCTGGACCCGCTTCCTTGTCAAGCGAGAATTTGACAAGGAAGCGGGTCCAGACACCTTAACTCTACATAACTTAAAAAATTATGTTAGGGGTCTCGGCTCTCGCTTTTGAAACATGAGAACTCTTATGTAGCGGAGGAATCATATTTTTAAAAACTAAAAATATTATTATATTATATATATATATATATATATACCCAAGTATATGGACTGGTGGAAACGGCATAAATTCCAATAACCAACAAATACTATTCTTAAAAGAGTGCTCAATACAGAGTAGAGCTAATATAATAACACTTCTGGTTTCTTATCAAGTGATGATGTTGAATATAGAACATTCTACATTCAACACCATCACTCGATAAGACACGAGAAGTACTGAAACTAAATGGCTATTTTTGTAGTGATTTTATAACATATTTATGTTATAATTTTAGAATAAATAATAATAATAATAATATATATATATATATATATATATATATATATATATATATATATATATATATATATATATATATATACCAGGTGTAACAGCACAATTGTCCAATTCTTAGATTAGGCTCTGAACTGTTGTATCTTAGAAGTGATTAAAGCTATTTTACTGGAATTCTCCGAGGTCTAACATTATTGGACATTATTGTGCAATAAGAATGTATAATTACTCTCCAAATTTAACAGACGAATCGTTATGAAATTGATCATAAACGAAAATTAAATGTTCGTCCTTAATTAATCATAGCTAAGGATCGGAAGCTCAGGAAATATTGGAATGAAGTTCAAATACCTGTATATTATTCCAGGATCATTTTCCACCTTATTCAAGATGATCTTCGACCTCTTTAACTATCTAACTTTTTGTCCTGGAGAAACAAGCTGCCTCAAAGGTTTCTCAAGTCTTTTCACTGCTCCTGAAACTTCATTCTCACGTGCCATACGTCTTCCGAATTGAGTTGGATCGTTTCTAATTGGTCACTTTAGCTCTAAGTTGAAATGATGATCAATCTTCGTGTTGTGACCTCCTGATCCAATTTATCCACTCTACTGTTCCCTCTTTTTAAAACATATTCACCGTTCTCTTGATGGTTCTTGAATAGACACCAAAATATGAATGTTGGTGCCATTACTGAAGGTCTGAATTATATTTTTCCTCTCACCATTGCTTAGTTGGGAAGTAACTGGGTGTAACAAAAAAAAAAACATTATAAACTGTTCTGTTTGTAGCTGAATAACTAAAACCGGTATTCCGTGATTCTTACGAAAAATGTTGTCACGGTGTCTAAACGTCTTATCTAAAAACCTGGAAAAAGAAACTCAAACAGATTAGTGTTTTTTTTTTTTTTTTTTAGATATTTAACATTTTCTGGTATTGATAATTATGCGGTTACACGAGTTGGGCATTTTTGCTGTTACACCCGATATGTGTGTGCGTGTGTGTGTGGGTGTATATATATATATATATATATATATATATATATATATATATATAAAAGTGAACATAGAAGTCAACACTTAGAGGCGACAGTCTGTTTCATGCTTATTTTAAAATAACCGCCTAAATAGACTACCCACAATAAGCTATGTAAGCAAATTTTTGGTACGTTAATAAAAACACCGATCAAAATAAAAAAATAAATAAATATGTAAGATAAAAAATAAAAATAAAAATAAATAAAATCAACCCAAATAATTTGACACAAATAAATAAATAAACAAACAAATAAACGACTTCCAGTAAAATAACCGCCAAAATAGGCTACCCACAATGCACCACTGAGCCGAGAAAAATAACAGCACTCTTGGCCTGACGATTGAGTGTACTGTTCTTTTGTATATTTTTTTATCAATCTACGTACCACGCTATCTCCCAGAAACTGTAACTAAGGTCTGTTCAGCATAGGTGCAGTATAAACCACAGGTTGGCTCTGTGGGTGATGAATAAACACAAATATGCCAGACCGAGAGTCTGCAATAGGGATTGGCAAGTAGACGGGTATCCTCGAATACCTGTGGCCAGCTGTTATTATATACATATACAGACATATATATATATATATATATATATATATATATATATATATATATATATATATATATATATGATTAGAATGTGAATAACTATTTTGCTTCGGTTGATGAGGTTGTTTTTGATTTATTCCCAACTCTGTAATATGCTAGCGAAAACAAATTTTATCAAAACTCTGGATAAAATGAAATTCTTTCAGTTTTCTGTAATTTTCATTGCTTCATTTGAAATGGTTGACTCCATTTGTTTAGGCCCAATCCACACATGCAAAACAGGTGTATGTTAAACTCTAGTTAACATGTTTAAAGAATGAATATTTTTTTAGCCTGTATGCTAGACGATCGTCGAGAAGATATAAGCAGTTCCCATGACTGTTAGAAAACAGGCAAGATGATAAATGAAATAATTCCTTTTGAGGAAATTCTTCAGTGCCACTTCAGTCTTTAATGTTTATTGGACTATCGAATTCATATCACAGTTAGAAACTAGCTAAGATGACAAATGAAGGAATTTGTATGAGGAAATTCGGCTCATGGTATAAAAATATAATGAAATATTACAAAAATGTGTGTGTCTCTGTGTGTCTGTGTGATACCTTTTCACTCGAGATCCATCCGACAGATTTTGATCAAACTTGGCATATATATTGTACAATGTAAGAGGTAGATTCTTAGCGTGAAAAATCGATATTTTTAAAAAAATCAATAATCGATAAAGCCGAACGCAATTCAATAAATTTAGTTCTTTTCCTCCGATTTCGTTCAAACTTGGTATGTAAGTTACTTACATTAATACGATCTCAACGATACCCCATTTTTTAAAATTTCTACACCACTGCGTTTAGCGAAAAACCGCGTAAAACAAAAAATCGATTTCAACACAAATCGATTTCAACACAAATATTAAACTAAATCCAACTCACTTTTCAAGCAATCTAATACAAGCTTCAATCAATTGTAGCCAACAAAAAGTTGATTGTTTAATCTTCATTTAACTTCATAATTGAGTTCAACCATATAGTTAAAAACCCACGTAAATAGCGAAAAATGACGATTTTTACTGGTTTCTTTCTTATATTTCGTTGATCTTTCAACCAATTTTCATCAAAATTAACAATTGCTTTATAAATGTATCACCTATTACATCGCTGGTAGCACACTGAGAAATTGAATTTCAAAAACTCCAAAATAATTGTGGTCTGAAGTGTTTCTTCATGTTGCCTGTTTCACCCCTTCATATCCTCGGCTAACTTCGATTGAATAAAGACAGAATACATCTGTCTTTATCAGTAGCTGCATTAATTCAAAATGTTTTTAAATGAAAGTACTTTAAAGTATTTGAAAAAGATAGGCTCTGTTGCATCTAAACATGATGCTGTTTTTGCTTCATTCTAATTGAACGCATTTTCTGATCGACCAGAAGTGTATGGCTGCTAGTAAATATATAACATAATCAATTTATTAATCCTAAATAACATTGGAACCACGACCAAATTTCTCTAGTTGCACATTTCCATTCGCCTTTAATGATGCTCTCCAAGAACCTCAAACTGCCTGTATGATTATGAAGAAATATATCTTATCATTACTGTAGGCAAAACATTTTTAGCTTCATCGGGCATTTATTTAATGTTAGATATTAATGTAAATATATGTGTAGCATTTTGACCAGATGTGCAACAATAAATTAGAAAATTGGAAAAATACATCAGATATACTTTGTTGGCGGTGAAATTTAATATACCACTCAATCTCTGTCATACACTCACACAGATATCAAAATAGATGTGATGATAAAGTTCAATAATAAACTATGCATATATATATATATATATATATATATATATATATATATATATATATATATATATATATATATATATCAAGGAAAAACTCAATATATCATTAAAGAATTCGTTAATTTTTTTTTCAGAAAGACAACTGCCTCGTCAGACCGGAGTTATAACATGGTCTCAACCATACAAACAATTTATAAAAAAATATTTTATTTATTTGAGCATTTCCTTTTATGTATATCAGATTGCTCTGTATTTTGCTACATTGAGCTCTCTCCATGGATCTATCTTTTCAATATTTTATATTAAAAAGACCATATTTTGATTATCCTTAACACTTTCGGATTTGATATTATCATCACTCTCTCTCTCTCTCTCTCTCTCTCTCTCTCTCTATATATATATATATATATATATATATATATATATATATATATGTATATATGTATATATAGTTGGATTGATGTGAGTTTCTGACGAACTCACATCAATCCAACTAAATATGTTAGCTCAATCTCTGATATTGAGCGCTTTCCAATAAGTACCACACATATAATATATAAATAATATATATAATATATTGCGCGCACACACACACACACACACACACACACATATATATATATATATACACTATATATATATATATATATATATATATATATATATATATATATATATATATATATATTGACATTGAAAGAGAGGAAAATCATACATGAAGTATTTGTATAAATGATTAATGTTATTTGTCAGCGAATTTGTACATTTTATGTTTATACGTTTATAACTTATTGTATTTTTTTTTCAAATTCATTTGAAATTATTTATGCTTATATATTCAAATGCTGTTTGTGAAGAAAAATATAATTGTTAATGGATAAATAAGACATTGATATATAATTTAAGATACGATTCATGATAACGATCTTCTGTTTCAACCTCCTTTCTATTAAATTGAAATAATTTTATAAATTTATTTTTAGTTCAGATTAAACATTTTGCAAAAGCGACGAAACTTTATTTCACAATACGAAAGTCAGTAAAGACTGGAGGACATCTGGTTATGAGTCCCGGTCCCTTCAACATATTCAATATATTTTCATTCGTCATTAATATTTGTTTTTGTCTTTTCGTGATTAAGCACACTGGCCTTTTTACGCATTCATCCAATCTGAGAAGCCCCGGATGCTCTCCCCTGACATTTATTCATTCTAATGCCCATCGTTGAACTCAACTGAAGACCGAGCCTCCTTTGCTGCTCTTCTCTCCCTCTTACCCATGCAATGTGTGTCCATGTGCGATGCAAATTATTTATCAGGATAAGATGGTGGGAGAAGAAATGAAGGGAGGAACGTTGACAATACATGAACAGATGGGCCGGTCAAACTGTAAACAAATAAACAAATACATTATAAATAAATCAAGAATGAATAAAGAAATAATAATAATAATAATAATAATAATAATAATAATAATAATCAATGAAAAAAAACAAATAAAAATAATAACTAAAAAGAAATAATAATACATGAACAAACAAAAAAAACTATAATAACCAGGAAAAGCTATTGTACCGTCTAAAGTCGTGGGTAATATATATATATATATATATATATATATATATATATATATATATATATATATATATATATATATATATATATATATATATATATATATATAGGATACAGGTTCGATTCCTGTCGGAGAGCGAAAATTTTCTATGAAAATTTCTCGGACATTCAGGCCGATAAATGTAATTTAATACTGTTTATTATAAAACAGAGCATTTGCTTAAATACTTGTATCTATATAAAAAGAACGTTAAACATAATATAAATGCCTTTAAATAAATTGTTGGACTATGTCCAATTCTAAAATATATATATATATATATATATATATATATATATATATAATTCCGTGTGTGGAAATAAATTTATAAACGAAAATATGAATTACTAGTTAAGCAATTCGCTGATACTTCACAAAATTGATAATAGAAATAAAATTTTAAAAATAGAGAATTGTCTAACGTTGAGGAATGTAATTTACGAACCTTTTTCAAACATCCTGTCTGAAATTTCATGTATAATAAGATTTTATATTAGCAAATATAAACTTAATTCTTTATCATATTCTGTATCATTTGATTTAAATCAAAATCGACTGTATCATTATTAAAATCAAGAAGAATACTGCAGTAGTGACTGTGTACTTTAGAGATTTGAATTTACTTAATCTCAAGGGAGAGCCACCAGACATTACTGATTTGAAAACTAAAATAATTATAATAGCAATAATAATATTTGCATTAATGAAACCGTGGAATTTTCTCAATTTTTATTTTTACTTTCTTATTTAATTTTTGAAAATATATATACACGTATACACAAACTTGCCAAAAGTAATTTCGTATAGGGAGATGCCAGTCTGTTGGACTGTAAGTTCAAATGTGACACTGATAGCTGGCACCACCTAAGATATAATGTTTTGTTATTTAATTAAAATACATACGAACTGACGTTAGTTAAGAAAACGCTTTTTTTTTACATTGAAATATTCAAGGAGATATTAATTTCCATCATTGTTCGGGTTGAAACAAAAAGAAAACAACAGAACAGCAAGATTATCTGAATTTGTAGCTTTATTTATGAATACAAACGAACAGTTATTTAATACATTAATTATAATTTTTGTATATTTCATTTCTGTATAAATATTTTTTTAAAGGTTCGTAATTATGTACATGAGGGTTTTTTTCCTTATATTTGTTGTTACTGCTATAACGTTTCAACAGTTTTTTCCTGTGATCATCATGTGTTTATTGATCCGGGTAGGCTTCAGTGATTTTCGAATAATATACTATTTAGGCTGTGTGGGCAAACTGTTTTTGTTCTGCTGTCCACATCTTGGGATATTTCGTCTCGTTATATTTCTTGTCGTTATTACTTCGCAATTATTGCTAGCTTTATTTCCATTGAGTCTAAGTTTGCATAACTCAGCCCAGGCACACAAAAACTATGAAACACAATCACGAAACAGAGCTATTATCTATTCTGTTATTGTCCTGTGGGACAATCTTGAATCTAGAACATGGATTCCTAAACATTATGAACTGCTATCTTGTCTGCTGCTGAACCTGCTGTATCTGTTGTTACGCTTGAGAGCCTTCACTGAGGTTTTTCTTTTCTTACAGCTTGCCGTGATTTCTAATTATTTATTAATGGTTCCCGTACGGTATCTATTTCTACGCAAGGCATATTGAAGAGACTGCAACATTTTAGCAGATGTAAAATTTAATTTAGTTGCATAAAATTGTACAATTATATATTACAAGTAAAAACAAGTAATTTTTTAAAATATTTTTATGAGCAGCATTCCTGTAACAATATCTGTTTTCTACTGAGTATTCAGTGAAGAATTTACAAATAATCTCTGAGAAATTACGCACACATAACAGCTAAAAGATTCTATTCACAACGTTAAGAGTGATAATAACCGTTTTCATCCATGGGAAAATAGGCATTAATTGACTGAAAAATGTACACCACTGTGCAAATTAATTGAAACAACCGATTTAGTTTCCTTTCTTTCACCATACAGTCAGTTTTAGACCCACAGGAGTGACAAGGTTTAATCGATTTTTATTTTTCCTCAGATTAGGTCATTTGCAGTGGTGTGCACTAATATGAATCTATTTTCGGGGTGTATGATCAAATTTGTTTGGCCTGGAAAAATTTTATGTCATACGTGGTTGTATCACATTTTCATCACGCCCAAACATTATTGTCTCGACTGTTGATTAGTTGTCCTACGGCCATTGTCTGCAATGGACGTTACTCCAAGGAAGCGTACGAAAATTTTAACGCCGCACAAACACACTGGCAAGCCTTACCAGTGAGCAAAGCAAAGTACTATAGCCTAGCCTGGAATATCTCCTGATGTAAATCCAAACGAGAATCTGTCAATCTTCAAGGAACGACTTCGTGGGATGGACATACGAAGTAGTAACATGTGCACTGGGTCTTGTTTCATTGGACAAATACAAAAAATAATAATAATAACGGAATTATTCGTTTTGTTTCAATTAGTTTGCACAAAGGTGTATTTTTCACACAGATTAAATTTATATTTCTCTCAAAACAATTTCTCAGAACAATAGGTTTCTGAAGCCCACTAAATAAAATCGCTCTTTTTAGAATTGATTGCACTTTCCTTACTCACCTTTTATTTAATGTAGTGTGGAAAATCACCATGTTTTACATTGTGATTCAGCCTGTACAACGCACGGTGTCCATTCGAGGCGGAGGTTTGCAGTAAGAGGCAGTTTATCCGGAAAGGAAGATAAGATAACAGTTAAGACTTGAACAGGTTTTGTAGCGATCGGGTAAACACCCTCACTGTAGTCGGTTCCACAGAGCACTGGTTCGTGTGAAGAAGCTGTTCTGTGGAACTTACTTCTCACCAATGGAATACAAATGGGCGGTTTTCTACATTGTAAGTAGCATGGTGGGTTCTGAGTGTGAAGGTTAGACCTAACGAAACAATGGAATGCATTTCGTCTGAGCACTTTCCACGGAAGTAGCGATAGAGCAGTGAGAAACTCGCCACACCCAGCCTGCGTCAGAGATGTTGGAGGGTGGTTATACGATTTTTTCGCTTTCCACTTATATATGTTCTATCTATTTAATTACTTTTTGTTATTTGTGATGCTATTTGTTGTTACCGCGCTAAAATAAAACCTAAGAAAGGTTTCTTATCAAGAGAAAGTGTTATGTGCTGAGAAACATTGAAACGTGAAGAGTTAATACCAAAAACCTGTGAGAACTATTGAGGATTTAATTCACACACAAACGAGTTGAATTGTATGTCGAGCAGTTTGAACAATGGAAAAGTGACCCAGACTTAGAGGGAAATGTTGATGGACACACAGCTGCAAATGCAAGCTTTAAAGCGAATATGTCATTTTTTTTCTTAAACAACAAATTTGGAGATTCCCCTGGTCGAAAGTTGAGATGAAATACCAGGAGAGGATGGATAAGCCACCCATGCTCACTGAGGAGATTTAGTGAGAGGTAATAATATGAGAGAGTGGAAGACGCGAATTCCCCAGAATTATCGAATTCTCTTACTTCACCAGTTTGGGCGAATGTCGAATAATACGAATGCGCAAAGCGAATTCGGAGGAGTCGCAGAAGAAAGAAGAGAGGCAGATGAGACGGAGACGAGAACAGTGACGGAGACGGAGACAGGTGAGAGACGGCAGAGAGTCTGTCCCAGCCACCGGTCGTGATACACCACACGTGATTGCCTGCCGAAGAGAACCGCCGACTTCATCCTTGTGCCGAACTTTAACAAAACAGCAACCCAAACTTTCCCATGTCAACAATAATATCACTTCCGACTTAGACGCGGATTGGGCAGATAATTCATTGCATGCGACCTCTGATATAATCAATTATTGTACGAAGGACTGATATAAAGACAGTATGTACTATTTGTTCAATTTATTCGAGTGTTATTTTTTCCCCTTGCCATGCTTGGACCAGCCCTACACAAATATACTTGCGACGATTCGATCTTGGCTTCCTTATGATCACACTTAAATCCCAACGTGGGATAGGGCAGATTTGGGATCGAAGCGGTCTTCATCGATCAGTCCCGGTGGTGGAAGTCATGGACGGCCGGTGGGGGTGGGGTGTTACGATTACAGTTTACGAAAGTTCTTTGTAATTCTATAGCGTCTAATCGAGTGGTTCCTTCAAATGAAGCCATGTTGGTTTCATCATTGATCTGTGAAAACGGTTGCATATTTTAGACACTTCTGAACGATTTGGACACCATGTATGACAACTATAATAGTTGGGATCTGATGAGGCTTTACGATTGAAGGAATGATTGGTTAAATCAAACAATTGTCCAGTAATACCGTAGCACTGAAGCTTACGTAGAATACCAGCACGCCAAACCCTCTCAAATGCCTTTCATATATCTAGAGCAACAGCGCGAGCTTTGCTGTTATTATCAAGAGTATATATATTCCGTGATGGCCGTAAGCGCAGCAGTAGACCGGGTAAACGGAATCCATATTGTTTGTCAGAGAGTAGGTTGCCAGAGCTAAGATGCTTAACCACTCCAGCGTTGTTTAAAGCCCCGAATACGTTGCTGAAAAGCGGTAGGACTCTAATATGGCGATAGTTAGAGGGGTAAGAAGGTTCTACAGAGTTCTTATAAATATAGATTACAGAGGAGGACTTCCAACAACCTGGAAAGCAAGAAGCAGCGAGGCTAGGATTCCGTCACTTTCACTAGCGCTAGAGGAGTCTAATTTAGATATCCGAGACCAGTGAGGCGGTTATGTGTATCTAACTCAGTACAACTTCAGTTCTAGGGGGATATCGGTTGTGAATAATCCAGATGTGTTGAGTTGGAAGAGAATTTCCGAGCAAAGCATTCATCTGCTGTAGATGTCAGGACTTTAAATTGATTGAATAGAGGAGGGACTGGAGATTTGCTGTTGTTCTGCACACTTTTGCAGATCCCCAATAATATCTAGAACCAAACTTGTGACATGCTATACGTTATTTCACTCTATCAGC
>OZ038478.1:81515649-81520649 GCA_964036315.1 Acanthosepion esculentum
ACAATGACTGAAAAGAAAAATTCATAGAACTTTATCCGACAGTAAATGTGTCGGTGGCTTATTCAATGTGTATTTTGATATACGAATTTCGAACAATGAGAAAAACACAGGGGTAGGACAAAATAATTGGAACAGGTGCAAATTCCACTCCTATATTTCAAAGACCTATTATATTAAGAACTTTAACTAAAACTTCATTATTGCAGGTTACATCTATTGTAAATACGTTTATTTATCTAATTTATTCTTTTTCTCTTATTTATTTTTAAAAAATTTAAGCGAGTTCGAAAAAGGGCAAATTGTTGGAGCTCGCATGGCAGGAGCCTCGATCACTAAGGTTGCTAAACCGGTTGGTTTTTCAAGAGCTACCATATCAAGAACTCTGACGCAATTCGTGAAACAGGGCAAGACCTCTAGCAACCGTAGCAATTCGGGCCGAACTTGCAAACGTACTGACAATGACTGACGGGCATTGGAACGCAATGTGGCAAAAAGTCATCGGACTACTGCGGCTAAAGTGACAGCTGAGTTGGATAATCATCTGAATAGTCCAGTTTCTACTAAAACTGTTCGTCGTGAGCTCCATAAGTCAGCATATCATGGAAGAGCCGCCGTAAGGAAACCTCTTCTCTCCACTCGCAACATTCAGAAGTTGTTGAAGTTGGTGCAGTGGTCACATAGCCTGGTCTGCAGACCAATGGAAGCAAGTCATATTCTCAGACGAGTCCAGTTTTTCTCTTTTCCCAACTCCAGGGCGAGTTTATGTGTGGAGGCAGCCCAAAGAAGCTTACAACCCTGACTGCCTTCTTCCAACAGTGAAGCATGGAGAGGGATCAGTGATAGTTTGGGCTGCCATATCATGGAAATGCCTCGGTCCAGTAGTTGCCCTGCATGGTAGAATCAACAGCAAAGATTACCTGAACATTTTGGGAAATCATATTCATCCAATGGCCCAGACTGTATGCCCTGATGGCGACTGCATCATCCAAAACGATAATGCTCCAATACATACCGCTCGAGTGGTTAAGAATTGGTATGAAGCGCATGAAAGTGAGCTACAACACATGGAGTGGCCTCCCCAATCTCCAGAAATCAATATTATTGAACATTTGTGCTACATTTAGGAGCGACAAGTTAGGAGCCGCTATCCTCCACCGTCGTGTCTTAAAAAGCTGGATCAGGTGTTAATGGAAGAATTAAACTCAACGTTGATTCTGATTCCGCAGAACTGGGTTGGGTGTGAAAAAGTATTTGTTATTAACATTCTTTTTTCATTCGGTTTTTCCAGTTACGAGTCCTTTTTTAAAGCTGATCGTTTTGTGTTCATTTTGTTTAGTTCTTTTTTCGTAACATATTTAATGTTTAGTATAGAGCTTAGAAAAAATTCGCAGTGTGAGGCAAGGAAGGGCAAACATATTTTAAGTCAAGTTTGCTGTATGAGTCGCACGATTTTTGAATCAAGCACGGGCAACGCCGGGTAATGCTGCTAGTCATTAATAAAAAAAATAAATTAGTTATCCTCCTTAGTTGATGATCTCGGATTAAAAATACTTTTACGGGATATATTACCCACTTAATTGATTTAAAAGAATTGTTCAGAAAACAATTATAATAAAAAACAAACAAACAAGGGCGACTGAAATTATTGGAAGATCTTGCGCAGTGCCCACCGCACCGTACTTGCAGATACACGATGTATATTATTCATGGATGATTGACAATGTAACGTCAGTTTAAAAATTATTTTAAAAAATCGCGAATGCCCATAAAATAAAAAAAATATGTCAGAGATCAAAACGGGACATCAAAACACGCTCCCATCGGGTGTTTCGGGATTCAGACGCACCGGCCCTGCAAACAGTTTCACACATATAAACTCTCATATCTACAAACATTAAAAATACTGGTATTTATAAATAATATTTAAAGAGAAAAAGCCTATGCAATATATAGATATACAAAGATACCGTATATACACACTTGTGCAAATTAATTGAAAGAAAACGAATAATTCCATTATTATTTACATTTTTTTCGTATTTTTCCAATTAAATATGATCCAGTACACAGGTTAGTACCTCGTATGTCCATTCCTTTGCAGATTGACCATAGATTCTCGATTGGACTATTTCGTTACAATTTTCTTACGCTTCCTTGGAGTAACGTTCATCGCAGACAAAGGTCGTAGGACAACTAATAGACAGTTGAGACAATAGTGTCTGAGCGTGATAAAAATCTGATGCAATCACGGATGACGCAATATTTTTCAAGGCCAAACAAATTTGATCATACACCCGGAAAATATGTTCATGTTACTACACACCACTGCAACTGTCCTAATCTGTGTCAAATATCGATTACACCTTTTCACTCCAATGCATCTAAAACTGACTATATGGCGAAAGAAAGGAAACTACAGCAGCTGTTTCAATTAATTTGCACAAGGTTGCCTTTGTGCATATGCCAGATTCAGGTATAGTGCGACCCATGTATTTTCTGCATGAATTTTAACACCTCTAAAACAAATTACCGGTATTTAGTGCAACCGATCATCGAAAATGCATGTTTTTTAAACTATTAAAAATTACTTGTATATAGTGCGACCCCACTATATGTGATTTTTTCAGAAAACAAATGATCATTAAACCTTGCTTGATATTTGAAACGACAGATATGTGCCTCTGCAGAAAGATGCTGAGGATACCATGGACCGAGCATGTGAACTCATTCTACTGATCTCTATAATTTCAACAAACTTGCATTCCTAACCTTTTGAGCCCTGTGGTAGAGAAAAATGAAGTAATGCCCAGCCACCGGTTGAACAGTGGTAGAGAAAAATGACTTACTACCCGGTAAATCATACCGGTTGAACGGTTCGTAAACCCTTGTAACCATTTTTATATCTACCGTGAAACATTACATACCAATTATTTGTGAACTTTGACTCAGAAGCTCAGGCAGAAGGCTTAATATTGTTCAGGAACGCGGGGGTCAAATGGTTAATTCCAACAATTTCAGTTACATGTAGGCTGGGCTTGTGATGGCCAACAACAATACTCAAAGACAATCTTTCTTAACTGTTGGCTTCAGCCAGAATTTTGTATGCCTTTCCCTTGAACAAGACAAGACATTGTTTTCCCAATGGATGGAATTACAAATCTTGTCTCAAATTGGCACTTAATGCAGTAATGACTAATATTATTCACCCGAAAGTCGTGTCAAATTAAGGTACTGCATTATTTGTTTTATGGTATGCTTCAGAATATTTTCTTCAGAAACGGCTACATATTTTATTATTTGCATTAGCGCTATTATCCAGATCTTTGATGTCCGTATCAAGGATTTCGGACGTTTTACCATCCGGCCTTATTCAGTTATTTTTTATAAGCATATCACCCGAAGCAGGACGAGAGTGCCACTAGCACGCAAGGGGTTACAGAGAGCGAGAGCAAGAGTAAAGAAGGGTGTTGGAGAAAGGATAAAGAGAAGGACGGGGATGTATATTAACGCATCAGAAAATGTCGATTGAATATTTAAAGATTATAGCTATCAGAGAAGCGAGTAAGAGGAAGGGAGTTCCAGGGGCGGTAATTTCAAGATAAGAAGCTATTGGAGTAGAAGAGGCGGCTAGATTTAACCATTTCGACATTAAAAAGGTGGGACAGAGATGCCAAGCTAGTAGCATGCTTAAATACATGCTGTTTGGTAACCAGTGAAAGTAGCTTGTCAGGGCAGTTGTTATGAAAATACTTGTAGAAAAGACAGAGGGAATACACAGTATGTCTGTGAGATTTTGTCGAGGATCTCGAGATGAAATGCGGGGGCACCAGACCACATATGGCAGCAGTAATCAATGCAAGGACGAATGGTTGATTTGTAGATTTGAAGGATGGACTCTGGTGAGAAAAAACCTTTTGGCGCGACACAGAGAACCAATTTTCCTTGCTGTAGATGAAGCTCTTGATTCAATGTAGTTGTTTCACCTTAGGTCAGTGGAAAGCGTAAGACCAAGCAGGTGCAGAGAGGCGCTCTCGTGGAGTTGGGCATCAACCATTCTGATGGTGGATAGATTAATGTTTACATGCCATTTCCTGCTCCAGTCAATCACAGATTGGAGATCCTTTTCGAGACCAACGGCTAGGTTAGTTTTGTTAGCGATGCCGGATTTACTATTAAGGCAGGAGTAAATACTAGTATCGTTTGCGTAGATGCGAACTTGGGAACTGATGAAATGATGTGGGTACTGCTGATGTCGATAACCTTCAATGATTTTCGAAAGTAATTGCTAAGTTAATTCTGGTTCAGTTTGCTTTGTGTCTGTTTGTAGTACTCGACCCAGTGATCAAATCAAAACTACTCTTCAACCACATTCATAAAGCAATACTTAATTCAGTAGGAAAGGAAGAAATGCGAATAAAAATTACTTTTTTCATGTTTAGATAACGTAATATTCGTTATCTGTTGTATTGCGTTAATAAGAATAGTGTTAGACATGAAGTAGCGTTTTCATATTAAAAATATTTTCCCTCAAGTAACCCTGTTTGTATATGGGGTATTCTGTTGCCTCATTCTTTTCTCCGGACAACAAATGACATTTTCCGATTCAACCATGCATATTAGACCTCCTATCAAGTCGCGACGGTTAGCAAAATAGTCATGAAGACAATTAGTATTTACATAAGTTTATTGATTATAACCGGTTCATGATCCCACCCGTAAACCTTCATTTCAGAAAGAGAAGATACGTAAATGGCGATATATACTAGTTTCTCAACAAGATTAGTTTCCTAAAATATAAAATATTTTTTGTGGGTAATGACATATTTCCAGCAAACACACACACACACACACACACACACACACACACACACACACACACACACACACACACACATATAATAATAATAATTATTATTATTATTATTCGAGGATACCTGTTTACCAGGGCGGCTATTGCAGACGCGCGCTCAGACACACTTGTGTTTGTTCAACATCCCGTG
>OZ038478.1:81525649-81618149 GCA_964036315.1 Acanthosepion esculentum
GATTCACATAGAATTCGTAGCCATAAAAAATTGTAGTCATTTAACAAAAATGTATCTTAATTATTCATACTTTGAAGAATTAAAAAATATAATATTTTGTTTAATTACACACATGTCCATTATATTTGAAAATTTCGAAATTATGCAGGTATTATGTAGTGCTATATTTATTTTATTTTTGTCATATATATTTATTATTGTTATGGTCCAGGTTAGGACCAAGGAAGAACATGGATACAAGAGTAGAAATAACGAAGATATATTACACGAAATAATAATACAAGATGTGGAAGGTGTTAGTATGACTGTCAGTCTGGTTTGGAGTGAACTACTATCGACTCGACTCGATTCGTCCCTCTCTCTTGAGAGACGTAGTATACATAGTGTTAGGAAGAGTTCATTCTGTAGTTATAGGTAAGGACCCATAACAATTATATATATAAAATGTTATATATACTATATATAATATAATTTTTTTTATTCATATAAAAAATACTGCTATGTTAATAGATCACTACACAATATTGTTTGATAATAAATTTGACACCATCAAAACTGATTGTAATATCTTGTGTCAGAAACACCAAGATCAATGTAGTTGCTAGCTGAATGGACAAAGACTGAATGAGATCATCAAAATTGATTTTGATATCCTATGTTTATCCTTGTTTACTAAAATAAATTTTAAAGTGTAAATAGACTACTTTGTCTTTTCATTGAGTATTTTAATGTGAAAATTGAACAGCCTAAAAGTAAAAGTAGGAGTGGTTCAAATTTAGGAAGAAAAAAATGATCGATGGGCTGAAAAAGGTGGGAAAACGCTGGGCTAACTTGGTTGTCTGGTTAACCATTATGACTGTATATCGAGTTTGATTCTCCCTAGGTGTCCTGTACTTGGCGCCTTGTGCCAACTTGGTGCCAAGTTCTGTGAATTTCAGTTCTTTCGACATTACCTTTTTACTTTCGTTTTTTCTTCAGAGTCCGTTATTATTTATGTATTGGCAATTGTTGTTTTTTGTGGTCATGAGGTGAAATTTACAGTTATTTTATTGCCTCACTTTTTCCTAGTTTTATTACTACTTACACTGGGTAATTTCAAAGTACTAATATGTCCGATATGGGTGAGAGATAAATAATCATTTCTTAAAGGGTCACTTGCGCATAGATGAATGTTGAGAATTTCATATAAGGACCGTTACGAATCCATTTTTTTTTATCTCTGTGTGCCTGTTTGCTTGAGATCGGAGCAAAAAATCGCTAGCCTTATTTTTTCTGTTCAATTATTTTTTTTTTTTTTTTAATTTCAGAAGTAATATTTCTATATTCGTATATAGATTTATTCATTTTTACTATTTGCCATCTATGAAAGTGCTTCATCATCCCCTACTAGCGGAACTTGGCATCTTTCTAGATGATGAACTGGTCTAAGTTGTTTTTACTGGCTTTCCGAGAACTGGAGTTCTTCGAATTAAGATAAATGTTTTGTTTTTTTTTTTATATATATATATATATACCATGTCTCTTCAGGACGTAGGCGATCATGGCTTTCCTATCCGTTGTAGCTCTCAATAAGTTTTGTCCCTTTGTTACTTCCTACAGGCCGTGTTCTGTCTTCTACTTGCTTAAGCCCGCTAAGTATGTCATGCGTTGGTTTCCCCTTCTTCCTTTTTTTCCTCTATTCGACTTGTGAGCATCAGATTCTCCAATTCCTCCATTCTCATTACGTGTCCCAGAAATTTCAGCTGCCTCTTCCTGATGTGAAGTATAAGCTTCCTCCTTGTCCGCATCCTCTCCAAAACCTCATCGTTACACACACGCTCGTTCCACGATATCCTTAGTATCCTTCTGTAGAACCATACCTACGTTGTCTCGAGTATCTTCTTCATCTTTGAGGAGACCGTCCAATATTCACTGCCGTAAAGGAGTACAGATGTCACAAAGCAGCTCAATACTCTTTTCTTTGTTATCAAAGAAATCCTCATGTCTCGTAATACTCTGCCTAGCTTTTGGAATGCGTCTTCGGCCATCGCAATACGTCTTCGGATCTCAGCATCCTCTGTCAAAACATTTCACAGATATTGAAATTTCCACACCTGCTTGATTTTAGTGTCCCCAACCTCTAAATCGCATTTCGGGCTCATCTTTTTGCTGATGACCATGCATTCTGTCTTGTAGTTTCTTCTCGCTCTTCTTCGCTAGGTTCTGTTGGATGTTTTGTAATTTCTTAATAGTTTAGGGATCGAAATAAATGGTAAATCCTAAGGTAGAAGAATACGGTGGCGTTAATATATTATCCAAGCCAAGCTGTGTCAATTTCTGCCGGGTCTGTAAAAAAATGTCTTCTGGAGTTTTCGTGGTGGAAGACCACTCTCATCAGATTTCAGAATATGTATAGATATAATAATTTTCAGTAAACTTGTGAAACGATATGACGTGTTCAAACGGCGCCTATTGAAAAATGCTAAGAACATTTGTTTCAGCTCAATATGTTCATACGAATTTACAGAAAGTTTTTCTCCCCGGAATCGATCCTCCAAATCTATAAATCGATCATTCAGCCTTGCATGGAGTATTGCTGCCATATATGGTCTGGAGCTCCTGCTGTTTGCCTCAGGGTTCTTGATAAGATCCAGAGACGGATATGCAATGTAATTGGCCCTGATCTGTCATCTCGTCTGCAGTCGCTCTCTCACAGACGCGACGTTGCCTCGCTCTGTCTTTTTTACAAATACTTTCACGGTAATTGCTCCGAGGAGCTGCTTTCGCTGGTTCCTAGGCCTCATGAATTTAAACGTCCAACGAGGCTGGCATCCCGTTCCCACCCCTTCACCGTTGAAACTGTTAGATGTAGACATCTCTTCTGCTCCAATAGCTTCATGTCTCGCACATCTCGCCTGTGGAACTCCCTCCCTTATTCCTGTTTCCCTGACAAATACAATCTCCAACTATTTAAGTGTAACGTCAATCGACATCTCTAGTTGCCTTGATCTATCCACTTCCCTTCTCCACATCCTTTCACCTTTCATTCCTATCTGCTCTCGCTCCAAATCTTCTGTAACCCTCTTGCCTTGATCGATCCACTATCTTTCTCCACATCCTCTCCTTTACCACTCCTATCTGCTCTTCCTCCAAACCTTCTGTACCCCCTTGCGTGTTAGTGGCTTCCAGCCTTGCTTGGGGTGATAAGCTTAAAAAAAAAAAAGAAACCACCATTTTCCCAGTATCTTTAACGATAGATACGTGCTATTGATCCATCGCTAAAAACACCGGAAGAATTGGTCGGTTCCCCGTACCGGTCTATTAGGAATGGTTCTGCTATCCTCTAGCTTTACAAGAAGCGGATACAGGAAAAAAAATGGCGTACTGCTGTCATACATGGACAGGGGATGCCTAGTTTTCACTTTCCAGTCTTGATAGAATGAAAAAAGCGTCTCCCCCCTTCCTTGTGGCTGATGAATTATTTTCCAGCCTGAAGTCCATTTCCCATAGATGAAACGTCTCAAGCTTCTCACTTCTCTATCCATATTCCCATAAAAAGTTTTCATATGAACTACATTCCTTTGTTCCCACAGTTCTTATCTTCAGGGCTTAGACCCACTATAACAGGAACATTATAGCGAACCACCTTCATTCCCCTTGTATTTCATTGCTGAGATGCAACATACCCATGAGCATTTTCTTCCTCTGAAAAGCCGCTTTGTGTAACCGCCTCCTAAGTGGATGCTACCACGATCACTACAATCTTAACTAGTTCAAGTCTACGATTAACCGTTATCTTCCACATATATCCCTATAAACAGTTCCTCTTAATCTGTAACACTCTACCTCGATTGTTTCTTGGGCCTTGTACAGGGTGAAAATCATTGAAAAGTATAATGTATACCGCCACCATAAGCAAGAGTTGTATGACCAGAAATCAGATGAGTGTGGTTTTCTACTAGAAAAACGCCAGAAGACATTTCTTTACAGACCCGAAAGAATGTTCCGATACTAAAATAATCACTAACCGGTTCACTATTTCCCAACGAATGCATAAACATATCATGCAATCTAAAAAGTGTACGACGTTGAAGAGTTAGAAAAGAAAAAGTCCTGTTTGAGACGGAATACAATAAAAATACAATAAAAAAACGATTCTAGGGAAACATTTTTTTTTTAATCCAATATAATCTACCGGAATTTTTAATACTTTTTGCATATTCTTAATCACGTTATTGGAATAATTAAGTTTAACGCATGGATATATGATTCTGCTGATTTGAGCGTAATACTGACCCTATCAGTCGGGAGTTTTGAACATGAAGATCACCAGTATCCGTCATCTTCCTATTGTTGTCGTCGTCGTGACTGTAGAATGAGTCAAGAAGCTGACAACATTATGCAAATAAGCTTAACCGCCATGTACACACGATGTCGCTGCGTTAGAATAATCAGACTTCGAAAACGAAAGTAGTGAAACGAACCGTACAAAAATTGGCGCGATATGTATCTCACTTTGACAAGATGTGGGATGATCTCACTTCTGATCAAGCGAACGTTTTTCAATGATGGGAAACTGGATAAACAGCTGGGTTAATATCTGAACAGCGAGTAAATAAACGCACGGGCAAAGGAGTTGGACGACTTTTTTGGAAGCAAAGATTGGTCAGGAAGTGTAGTATATTCAGAGATACAAGGCGCACCCGAAATTTAGTTGTGAATATATAAGGAGAAAATTAAGTTGTGGTAGATTATCTACAGCATAAATTTATTTTGGCAGAACTTGAATTTAGCTTGATACACACACACACACACATACACACATATATGTATATATTTTAATTCACGTAACAAAGAAATCCGAAATTACCTTATGAATATAGACTGTTTCAACTAACGTCAATGTGTTAGCTATATTCAACTCAAGTGGATTGTAGTCAGTGTTGGAACTAGAGATTTAAAATGTAATATTTAAAAAGGACAACAGGTAAAAAAAATTGATACAAAGCCAATCCAAAACAAAGCAGACAACAGAAACTGCCCGCGAATACAGTCCACCATTTGAGTTGAATAAAGCTAACGCATTGACGCTAGTTGAAATAGTCTATACTCATGGGGTAATTTTGGATTTCTCTGTTATGTAATTTATATGCCCTTTTATAATATATATATATATATATATATATATATATATATATATATATATATATATATATATATATATCGAAATGTAAAGGAACGAAGAGTAAGATTTCAGCGTTCAAAACATTAATTTAAAACAGAGCTCAATACCAAAGTAGAGTTGTAAATATTTATTTATTATGCAGTGATACATTAAAACATGCACATACCCACTACAAATCTGTACATTTTGTTTCAACGTTAAAAAACACCGAAAACTGTTTTAACGTTTCATCAGGTGTGGAATCACGATGCGAGGAGTACTTTCTTAAATAAACAAAATGAAGCAAGTTCACACAGAGAAATACAAGGAGGGTTAAATGATGAATTGTGTGTTGATATGTTCTTGTAAAATGGACAGGGAAATGGAGAACATTTATAGTATTTTCCGGAACAATGGTTACCCGGAGAATATTATTAAACGCACGACAGAACGTAAGGCTAAACGTTTTAGTGGTTTAGTCATTTTCGCTCCGTTTTTGTGTCCGGTGTATTTGAAACTACCGTGGTTATTCAGATGTAGTCAGATACTTGCTAATAGGGTGTCGGTTTGAATAACATCATGTTTTCCTGCTGTTAAGTTACGTGTTATCTTTGACACTCATCCGATATTCTCTTCGTTGGTTAAGGACAATTTGCTTTGTCATCAAAAAAGTTTTGCTATTTATAAATTTAAATGCAAGTGTGAGGCTGATTATGTAGGGTGAACAAATCAACGCCTTGAGACGCGTATTAGACAATATTAGACAAAGTGCTGCAAACAGCAGCACACTGCCTGTAAATCAGCTATCGGGCAGCATAAAATAGATAAGATATGACGTGCTGTCAAGTACACAGATACAGCATTTAGCATTTTATGCACAGCGCGGTTAACCAAAAACTTGGGAATATTGGAGGCAGTGTATATAAAGTTACATCGACCTTCTCTGTGCCAAAAAAAAGTGAATTTTGTTCGTTCTCTGTTTCTTTTAAGAGATCTGTGAGTAAAATATTTTCTATTTTATAGCCACTAGAAACATACGTAATTTGGTATATTGCCATATTACTTTTTTCCTCATTTTAGTAATAAATTTCATTTTAGTCGTGGTTCCCCATTTAACCTTCATGTATATACTTGGATTTCGCTGTGCAAATTTGTTTCATTTTGTTTATTTAAGAAGTTACTAATGTTTTTTTCTGAAGTGTTGGTCGTAAAAGGTTCCTTTAAAAAAATTCGTTCTTGCATATTTAAGTCAATATATAAATTCTGTGGTGTCAAACTTTTGTTTATATTTATATATATATATATATATATATATATATATATATATATATATATATATATATATATATATATGTATGTATGTATATATTTAATATTAATTAGTAGTCAATATATATATATATATATATATATATAAATTTCCAAGAGAATAGAATCCATGTAGAACTCAATGTCCCGGACAGAATAAGAATATAATATAAAAGGCAGAAACACTAATATTCCATGATTATAATCTATTACATTGGAATCGTAATTACGATCCAATTCATCAGACCTACAAATTCAAAAAGCAATTTTTAAAAATTTTTAATTTGTATGTTTGATGAAGCGAATCGTGATTACGATTCTAATGTAATAAATTATAACCATGGAATATTAGTGTTTGAGCCTTATATATATATATATATATATATATATATATATATATATATATATATATATATATATATATATATATATATATATATATATATACAAATGGTGTTCCAATAAATTGGACCGATTTTAAATATGAATTAAGTTTAAGCGTTTGATTATTTTTTTCTTTTTCTTTCAGATTTAACATCTTAAGTCTTTGGAAATTTCAACCATGGAAAGATTAACAATCAAACAACGTCTTAAAGTTCGAGTAGTACAATTCGAAAAACTGTAAATTCAAACAAACTGGGTCAGTGGCAGATGTGAAAACACCACTGCGTGCTCGTTTACGCCGTTCAGCTGAAAACATTACGGCAGTACACAAGAACGTTGCCGAAAATCCAGACACCTCTATTCGTCATGGCGCGCAGAAATTGAACCTCTCCATAACAACGTTACATCGTTTCCAACTGCACTCTTGGCTGGTCGATTATATTGAGGAAAAAACTTGCGAAGTGCGAGAAATGTATTTCTGCTTGAACGTCCATTTTCGTAATAGGCTTCGCTAACTTTAATACGTTGTTTGGTTGTTAATTTTTCCATGGTTGAAATTGCCAAAGACTTAAGTTGATCATTAGATGCTGAAACTTAATTCGCATTTAAAATCGTTCCAACTTAGTGGAACACACTTTATATATTTATTTATATATATATATATATATATATATATATATATATATATATATATATATGTATATATATATATATATATATATGTATATATATATATGTATGTATATATATATATGTATATATATATGTATATATATGTATATATATATATGTATATATATATATATGTATATATATATATGTATATCTGTATTAGAATTCCTTATACCGAAAAATTCACCTTATTTATTGAATGACCCTCGTATATATATATATATATATATATATATATAGAGAGAGAGAGAGAGAGAGAGAGAGAGAGAGAGAGAATGAGAGATAGATAGATAGATAGATATATTACGTCAAACAGTATTAAAATAAATACACCATATTTTAAATAGACGACCCATTTTTATATCTTAAACAATGTGTATTGCGTCTACCGGCCTGAGCAATCCAGAAATCCTCTTAAAGAGAAATGCGTTCAACGTCCTACGCAGTTAAATCATTTACCTTTAAATCTGTGTTTGCTCATACGGTTATCGTCTAAAATAAGATTTAAAATCATAAAAACATATACGCATGTTTAGTATTCGTTAAATGCACTTGAATTTCATATCTGAATGTAGAGAGAGAAGCATTCATTTAAAATTTGGTTCTTGACGTCAGAAACGTACGAAGCATCTTGCAACTCTGTGTACTTTTTAGACAGAAAATGATGCCTCCACTTCACAACGGTACATATACGTACAGTGTTTTCTATATTAAGACGTTCGTTTATATAAGTGTTTACCAGATAGGATATCAAAACAAATTTGAGAAAAATGTATTTAAATATAATTAAACCGAAATATAATAACGTTAATTTTATACAACTGCAGTTCAACGAATAAACATATTTTCAATTTCACATTTAAAAATATCTTAGTATTTCCCCCGAAATGTTTTGAATCTTTTTTTTCAACTTGTTCGTTTCTGAATATTCAGCAACTTACAAAATGTTCTCGCGATCAAAAAAAACAAAAATCTATAGAATGTCATGGAAATATAAAACTTGTGGAAGAAAGTCTTAATCTAACGTTCTTAATTTTTCTTGGCTTTCTCTTGCTTCAGACTGTAAATGCTGATAAAAGGTATGAGAGTGACTAACGGTTGAGGGTTACTCTGTGGAGGTGTATCAGTATAAGAAACGGCAAAAAGTGACATCCTTGGGGCTATGCAGGTAAGATAACGTCTAATTCTAGCCTTGCAAAGGTCATGATTTAATTAGTGAATAAAATATCAGATTTCTTTCGGAGACGTTAGAAGTATTGAGTTGAAGTAAACTTTAGAAGGAACTGGAAACCCAATCCTAAACAGGAAACAAGGGATAAACCTCTACTCCTGTTCAGAAGACCGGTGCGGAGTATGAACCGGACGATAGGCGAACCTATCTACTCCTTTTGAGGGCGGAAATAATAAATAGTGAAAAAAATGTCAAAGTTCAGGTAGGGACGTTAAAAATATGGAGTTGAAGTAGACATTTGAAGTAACCGGAAACCAAAACTTAAACATCGACCAAGAGATAAACCTCTACTGTTGTTCAAAAGACTAGGGAGGAGTGTGAGCCGGAAGTAAAGCAAGCCTATCTACTCCTGTTGGGAGAGGGGAAAATAATTTCAGAATAAATGTTCAGGCTGAGACGTCAGAAGTACTGGGTTGAAGAAATCGTAACAGCTGTGAAATCTAGAATGCGTGTACTAACCGAAATTGCGACTGTATCTCATATTGAACTAGATGTTAATTTTTTAAGTGTATTAAACTATTTTTTTCTTTATGAACTAATTTATATTAAAAAGAAAGAGTGTTAGATGAAGATTTACAAGTGATATAGGTGCTGTGTGAGAGCTAGATCACATCCCAAAAGAGCTAGAATTAGCAAATTACCTCTGGGGAATCCCACTCGTTTACTGTCAGTGATACTTAAAGCACTAATATTAATATGCAAAAATAACCTATGTTTGAATGTATGAACGTAGGTTGATTTCACATTCAACTCCTTGAGCGCAAAATCACAGATAAAAATATAATCCAATCACTGGAGATACTTACCTGACAAGGAGAGATTTCTAGATTTTCTTATGTTGTTGGCAGAATTATCAAAAAATATATAAGTATTTTATTTATAAAATACTTATATATTTTTTGATAATTCTTTTTTAGCAGTCCTACCCATCTAGAGTTGATACATAAGAAATCCCATCAACTGCGTAATCTATAGAAAGTTTTTATCTGCCGTGTAAATTTCAATGAATGAAAAGGTAACCATTTTTTTTTTATTGCTTTTCCTCGAATCTATTCTTAAATGTCTGGGGACCTCGTCCGTGAAAGCATATATACTCAAAGTTTTCGCTTAAACCTATAGATAATAAACGATAATTTAATAATATTAATGACAAAAGAAAGAAAAAAGGCTGAATATTATTATATTTTCTGTTGGTGGGTCACAGATTTAACAAGTTATATAATGAACAAGGTGCGCATGTCTTTGTATAGGAGTTGATGAATGAGAGTTCAAAATTTCTGACTATTTGCGACTGTTGAAAAAAAAGTATCTGTCTATATCTCTGAGATGAGGTATTATGATTACTTGCATTATTTACATTTTCCGGACTGTTACCCTTATCTTCATTGCAATATTCACAACATTTCGGCTGTTTTACGGTCTGACCTTCTTCATGTGATTAGAATTTCGAACCGAACTCTTTATTTCTTCCACCGTGGTAGATGTTTCTAGTTCCACGTGCCAGGGCTCTTCCTGATGTCTCAGTTATTTTCCTTTAACTCAACTCCCCAAGTTTTGGTTCACCACTGCTGTGGCCTGTTACTGAACTCACAACTGTTTCGGTTTAGTCACCCGATCTAACCAACATGTTTATTCCACTGGGCCATGTATTCTTAATTGAAATAAAGAATTCAGTTCGGTGGACGAAATAAAGGATCCGTTTCGAATTTCCAATCACCTGAAGAAGTTCGGAGCGTACAACGGCCGAACCCTTGTGATTATGGCAATGAAGATGAAGATAACAGTCCGAATAATGTAAATAATGCAAGTAATAAAAAACAGGTTGAATATCCAATGCGGAATCTAAGCAATTAGGTATTCAAATGCGAAATTATTTTAAGTAACGTTCTTAAATTGAACAAAGCCATATATCGGTAATCTTTCGCAAGCTCAGAAATCAATCTTAAATTTAAAGATCAAAATATCCCCTCCATAAATTACTTTTCTCATGTTTCCCTTCTGGCGATTAAATATGAAACTGTAGACCCCTCGATTAAATATTTTCATTTTCAAATGTAAGTACTTGCCAGTTAGTTTTTTTCTTTCATATTCCAGACTTGCAACAGATTTTTCCTTTGTTTATAACACCCCCACATACATTCCACACACCCACCCATACACACACACAGACACGCAAAAGTAAAGAATGAACGAATTCATAAAACAGACTAAATAATATTTCTGTTTTTGTAATTTAATTACTTACTGTGTTAATTTAAAATTCTGGCTTTAATTTACTTTGGCATCAATCATGGCACTGTTGGGGTCGGGTTTTATAGAAATAAATTAATCCCTTCTCGAATTTACAGCAAAATATTCAAGTTGTAGGATATCAGTTCGTTCGTTATAAATAATGAATGGGATTTTTTCTTTGTATTACCATAGCAAATTACCTGTCAAAAATGACATGGTTATTTTCATAAGGATCAGCACTTTTGCCTCGAATCAGTATATTAGTTCGCTCTGCCCGAGGATCAAATTGTGTCACAACGCCCGGTCCTCTGTCGAAGATCAGTTTACGAGTTTTAGTTAGTAATTTTAACTTAATCTTAACCAGTAGTTTAAGCAGTAATATCTTGACGTAGTGGTTATCATTTGCCTGTGTAACACCCGGCCAGGTGTTCGAGTCACGGTAAAGTTTCCATCTTGATTTTGTGTATCAGCTGGCTTTTATGTGACAGAAGTTAAAGGCAGACAAAAAAAGAACCCATTAATAAGTTACCATATTCTTCTCGTTTTATATAACTGCAGCCATACTGTTTTGTACCAAATACAGGAACCGAGTGTTCCAAAAGTCGAATTACCTTGTAAATTTTATATTTATTTACCAACGGGAATCCACTGCCTTAACCGGGTACTGAACTCACATAATTTGGGCCCTGTCACTGGATCTAACTAACGCCTTTATCCCCTGGTTAACGCCGTGGATTTGACTGTATGTGACAATATATTATTCAGGAATTTAATTGGTCGAATTATGGAAGGCGATGTCATGCAAATTTTCCATGGTTGCTATTTCACAAGTGTAAGTTTTCTGCCAATTGTTGCGTGATTTTGGAACACACTGTACAAAGAACATGAAAGGAAATAATGGTGCCACAAAGAAAATTATATGCAACATAATCCCAACAATCAAATAACCATAGTTCTTTGAAAGAAAGAAATTAGTCTAATCTATAATTTAATAATTTAATTTTTTTACAGAAGTATATTAGATAAATTCTGAATAGTCATCTGATAGTTATTTTAATCTATTTCAGAACAAAGAAGTTGGAAAAATGCACGAAAAGTGTCACGCGAAAATTAAATAAAATAGGTGATAGGCAAAAAATAAAATTGAATTTTGGTATTTTTCTTTCTGCTCTGACCTGGCATCATGACTTCAGTGACTTTTCCGTAACTCGGCTTTCCTCTGTCTGTTCTATAAATATTTTCATGACTATTGTTTAATGAGATCTTCTCCTTAGTACCTCAGCCGCGTGTATTTAACACCTTCAGCCACGCATTCCTGAACAATTCTAACCCTTCTGTCTGAAACCCTGAATCGAAATTCGCCAATAATTGGTATGGAATGTTTTCACGGAAGTAGTTAAATTATCTGTCTATATTTCAGAGATAAGGTATTATGTTCGCTATTTAAATTATTCGGAGTATCATCCTCATCTTTCTTGCCATATTTATCACAACGTTTCGGCCGTTATACGCTCCGGCCTTCTTCAGGTGGTTGGAATGACGAACTGAACCCTTTATTTCGCTCGCTGGAGTAGACTGTTCTAGTTCCACGTGCCATGTCTAATTGATGTCAGTTATCAGTTATCTGCTGTTCATTTCCCGTCTCCAAGTTCTCTCCACCGCGTTAACCAGGGGATAAAGGCGTTAGTTAGATCCAGTGACAGGACCCAAAGTATGTGAGTTCAGTATCCGGTTAAGGCAGTGGAGAACTTTGAGAGGTGAA
Organism: Acanthosepion esculentum; assembly: GCA_964036315.1. Lineage (NCBI taxonomy): Eukaryota > Metazoa > Mollusca > Cephalopoda > Sepiida > Sepiidae > Acanthosepion > Acanthosepion esculentum. The sequence continues at coordinate 81,538,382 of OZ038478.1, forward strand.
TTACCAGGAGATAACTGATAACTGACAATCATTAGGCATGGCACGTTGAACTAGAACAGTATACTCCAGCGAGCGAAATAAAGGGTTCAGTTCAACATTCCTGAAGAAGGCCGGAGAGTATAAAGGCCGAAACGTTGTGATAAATATGGCAACAACGATGAGGACAATAGTCCGAATAATGTAAATAGTGTAAATAGTTACAAATGTTTACCAACCGTTCAACCGGTGGCTGGGCATTACGCCATTTTTCTCTACCATCGGTAAAGCGGTGGTCAGGGCTCAAACGGTTAAACCTACTACTTCATTTCCAGTTAGGTCTAATTGTCTGTAACCGTTAGTTCTATTCTAATAATTGTTCTAGCACCTCTCGCCCGGGAACTGTCTTCCTGTTTCTTGATTACCTGCCACCTACAATCTTTAAAAATTTAAATGCAACGTCAGTCGTCATCTGCTCTCTTCCTGGATCATGTTCTTTCCCCCACCTTCTCACTAACGCCTTTTTCTTTCTCTTTCCATCTCAGTAGTACTTTGCATCTTAGTGGCCTTATCGCCTTGCTTTGGTTGAAATTATTAAAAGGAAAATACTCTTGTTTGATCCGAGTTAGGAAAGTGCGTTAACTGGGTGAATTTTCGGCACTGCCTTGTATAGTCATTTGTAAAGATCTTGTGTGTTAATAACCTCAAAATTCTAACGAGTATCATATAAGGTTTCATTTGCTTGCCCCAAATATTTATTCTTTTTTTCATTCAATCGGTTCAATTATCTGTACAACCTAAACAAATTAAAGTTTAAAAATGGAAATAACTAAGTTATCTTTCTAATGCTAAGATCAACTTACGCCCCAAAATTAAAATTTAAACATCGACACAGTAAACACATAAAAAACTTACTTAATACTTAACTTCAAGTAACTTAAGCGGACAACTGCAATTATTACATTCTAAATTACATGATTTATTGGTACAAATGAGTACAGAAACAACAAAGACAACTCGCATTACATTCACGGCATTTCCAGACGGAAATAAAATTTTGTGTTTATCTAACACACAATATTCAATGTGCAAGCATTGGCATTTCCATGTAAATGCCGACTTTTCATAAAAGAAAAACTGCAAATCAAACATAATTACAGCAGAATATAACTGTAGATTTACAATCTCAAACCCAGCAATCAGTAATACGGCATTTATTTCTACGAAATAAATTTCAGATTTTCCGTGTCACCACCCCCACCCACCCAACACCCACATTAATATTTCGCTGTTGCATTAGCTGTTTTTCAGTATTTTGTACAATGCTAATAGATTTCTTCTACTCTTTTGCTTATTTCATTTTAAAGTGCTGATATCACATGAGGAGAAAAGAGGGAGTGGAAAATGTGATACTCACAGGACAGAGTGAAGGCAAAAGAAGAGGGACACGATGCATATCTTACCTATCTAAATGAATGGCGAAACAAGATTTTGGAGAGATAACAAAAAGACTCTATTAAGAGGTACAAAGGGCAGCGAATCGTGGGGTGACAGGGTCGTCAACGTCCTGAAAGGACACGGCACATAGATGCTTAGCCTCAGACATTGATCCAATGAATATATTATGGCTTGTCGAGATCAAGCGAAAAACCATATTTTACGTAACAGATAAAGTGGAACACCTGAAAATAAAAACTTGCAAGCGACTTGTCTGTGTGAATATGGTGTGATTTATACGACATTGAAGAAAATTACATGAAGAAAAAATGAGTGATCCTGGAAAAATCATCAATATGGCGTCATAAAAGTCAGAATGATGCCAGATTAGTGATTAAACACATGGGGAATCTACGCATAATGTGACAAAATTCAAAAAGGTGATAGAATGTTGTTAACTTGAAAACGTCAATCATTTTGATAAGGTAAACACGATAAGCGTATTAATTTTCTTAACTCTCCCAAAATATATGTTCCTTATAAGAGGTAACAAAAGGAAAATCCTCTTCACCCTCGATGAATTGACATAGTAAACATATTTTAAAAGGGAGGATATATTTCAAGATATTAACGTTCACGATCCAATTCTGGTTGGCAGGAACGCATAAAAGTGAAAATATCTATTTTTCCGATTGAGACAAACATTCAAAAGTACAAAGAGAATTAAGAACAACGTATATGATTGACTCGATTTCTATGGTTTATCAGCAATTTGAATGTTCAAGCTAGAATATATTTTTAGTTTGTAAGAACTTTTTTTTAGATAATAAGAATTTACTAATAAAAGTCCTACTAATTCACTCATAGATGGGGGAGAAAAGGTGGATTCATAACTTTCGCAAGGTTATTTGCCCTAAAAGTATATAACGAGCCCAAATGGAATTGGAACTCTGCTCTCAGATTAACAATTATGAGCCATTATCCATTACATCACCTTTGTATCAAAGCTAACAGTATTCCCAAGAGGTTACCCATCTAGATACTGATCAGGCTCAAAGTTTTATAACTTCGGTGATCGTACTGAACCGGTGTTTGAGCGGCTCATACGAGAGCGGATTACGTTGTCGATTTAAATGTATTTAGCTCAAATTTTATCAGAACATTGAACTGCATACTTTACAACTTTATATGCTTAATGTACTATCGTGAATTAATTGCATTATCAAAGAAGATTGTGTTGAAAAGTTAATATTTCTTGAATCCGTATCATTCTGTCGTTAGATGAAGCAGATATATTTTTACCATATATTATGATCATTTCCTATAAAGTTGGTATTTCTGTTTATTTCAGGAAATATTGAAATTTTCAAAACTTCAATGAAATATCCACTTTCTAAATTTATAATTATAGTTTAGACATAGGATAAAGAAAGACCCTGGCACCATGAAAAAAAGGATTAAAATAAACGCTTTTTCTCATCACTGAGCGTGTTGGTGTATCCACATACAAATAGAACTCTTTATATTTTATTCATATCAAACGTTACAACAGATGCTACGAAAACACAAGAACTGTCAGTGATACATACTGAGATATAAACTTGAGAATCAGTTTTATACAATTAGTAGTAGTCGAATTGTCAAGAATTTTTTCGTGTAAACAATCATAAAAAATAGAGTAGGATGTCTGACAACCGGACTAAGAAAGCCTTCCGGATATGAAGAATTGGTTACAAAGTCCGGATATGAGGGGTTATATTTAGATTAATATAAAAAAAAATTGAAATCAGGTTTAACATTTATTTTCAATGTTTTATAGTAAATAAAATATGCTAATGCTGAGTGAAATATAACGGAATTGATTTTATGGAAAAAGAAATAAATTATGTAATGTTAATGAAACTTAAATTAAGTATGCTACGTATGCAAAACAAAATAATGTAACGAGGATTTCTAATCGCTGTTGCATGATGATTCTATCTCTTCTAATGTCATTCTCAGCCTTTTTCGTATTTCGTTTTGCCTTTGTTCTTGAAATTCTTTTAAACGAAAGATACATTTCAACTCTGCGTGCGTTATTGCAATCGTCGTAGTTAAATGCTGGTTTTCTTTCCATAAAACTGACAACCTTTTCAATAGCTTTTTAAATTTCAAATTAGGTTTCATCACAAACCATGCATTCCGTCACTATCTTGTTGCAGTTATGTCTCGTCATCCTTTCCTCTTATTCCAGTCATCTTTTGCACCAATACAAGCAATTAGGGTGAAATAAGTATAAGCAATTATCCAAACTAAATTTCCTGAAAAACAGAAATTTCAAATCAGCTATATATCACCCAAATATTTCAAATATACACATCAAAATCCTGTCCAGATATGCAGGATTCCGGATATAAGGCACTCCGGATATGAGAGATTCTGGATATGAGAGATTCCGGATATGAGTGATTCTGTAACATATTTTCAAGAGACAGAACTTAGCATATATGCTGTCTCTCATCACTGATCATTCGAAAAAACCTAAGCAACATTTTATTCCCACCGTGAAAGTTATTTTTCTAAGGTATTTGAGGAAACTTTTTCGTTCGCTTATTTTCAATCGTCGAACAGTGAAGCTCACGCTCATTGTTATTTTTGCTTTTAGTATTTAAGATATTTTTCCTATTATTCAGCTGTCCCTCATCCTCCTCATCGTCGTCGTCATAATGAATACTTATAGATTCACTGTAGCCTCTTTCTCATAAACGCGATGTTGTAAGCCTCTCGCTGTTCCACTGCAATTTCTATGGCAAAAGTTCATATAACACGCCGCGCTTCGCACACTGTAGCAAGCCAACCTTATTTCCTTTGCATTCGATTGGTGAGATGTAATGCTATGTTTTCATTCCATTGAACGAAGATAACAGTCATGAAATATAATGGCGTTTGGAGTCGACGTAGTCTTACGGAATTCTTTAATCTCGCTCCCGGTTTGTTCTCTTCTGACGATTCTCGGCGTCAGTATATATGCTATTTGGACGAATCCAAGCCATATTCTGGAGAGGTGTGTTCATCTCCACAAGACCCCCACTTTTAGATATGTACTTTCTTTGGTAGATATTTTTCCGACATGCGTCTACTTCCAACGTTTCAATCAGATTACGTTTGTGTCTATACTGGTGTCGTATTTTAATATTAGTTTCAGGAATAGGTACTTTGAAGGTATCTCATAGAGGAGAACAGACTGTGTGTACGACATCCGTGTAACTTCAGAAAGAAATCTAAAGGGGAGACAGGCCGCCCCCTTAAGGTAAGGGTGCAAGAACACCAAAAAGCTGTAATTAATACAATTTTGGAACCAGTTATAAGGAGTGCTTGAGAAAAGCAATAACAACGAAAATTGCAATATGAGCTCTGATAAAAAAATGGATTGATTACATCTAAAATTGCAATATGAGCACTGGTAAAAATGATTACTGAAGACATTAAGTTTATAAATCCCAGAAATTCATGCACATATCTCCTTAAGGACACATAGCACAGTGAGTAAAGGCGTTGGTTAGTGACAGGACCCAAAGTGTTGTGTGTTCAACACCTGGTTAAGGCAGTGGAAAACTTAGAGAGGGGAATTAACAGGAGATAACTGATAACTGACATCCAATAGACATGACACGTGGAACTAGAACAGAATAAAAGGTTCGGTTTGACATTCCAACCACCTGAAGAAGGCCGGAGCGTACAACGACAGAAACCTTGTGATAAATATGGCAACAAAGATGAGGACAATAGTCCGAATAATGTAAATAGTGTACATAATACCTCATCTCAGAAATATAGGCAACAGTGATTTGATGGGATTAGAATGAATTTTATATATTACACATTTTTGGAAACCACTGACCAAGTTTTTGAAAATTTTCGTATTTTATCTCAACTGCAGCATATATTCTGACAAAAGAGATATTTTTCTAGCTTTAGGAATGTTACTCTTCTTGCTTAGAAGCATATCATATAGTTCTCTAAGGGCATTAAGATGTATATCTATATTCTAAAATCCCAAACATATTTATTTCCCTTATTCCTAAAAACAGATACGTTTTCGACTGAAACCATTTGAAAATCCCACTGGATATCGAGATAAATAAGTCTCACTTCAAGCAATTTGTGTTGTATTCTGTAACAAAAGAATGCTACTCTTTTGTTTTACTTTCTCCGTTGGTAACAGTTTTCATCAAATTGATACATTGTTTGTCTTTATGAATTTTAAGTTTACAATGACCTGGGTTATTTCGATTCCTTTCTGGCAAGTAAAATAAAAAAAAAACTGTTATTATTTTCTATTTTTTTTTTTAAATGTTCTTCCATTTTCCATTATTCTTTCGAATCCGAAATACGGTGGATTTATGCGCCAATTGAAGAGTGGAAAAACCGCCTGAATAAACTTATTGGTTAAGTCTGAGAAAGGCGGGCGCCTTCATTCGTTGCTGTCTTATTTTGGTAATCTGAAGGTCACGGTTTGACCGATGCTTCTTATCTAGGGAATTGGCAGGAATAAACGCCAGGACTGGCGCAGAAAGATAATAGGGAATTAATGCAGATTGGCTGGTAAAGAGAGGGAAAGAAAGGGAGAAAAAAAGAAGGAAAATGAGCTAAAAATGTTTACACTATTAGGAGAATTCTAGGTTATAAAAGAAAATGGAAAAATGTCTGACGAAAGTGAAATATAATTTTCGCAACATTTGTGAGAACAAAGAAAAGTTTAAAAGCGCAGTGACGGAACTAGGGTTAAAAAAAATGACCCAAAGACAAAGAGATAAGTGGTTTGAAAAGTCTATGAAAATACGAATTGAAAACGAGACAATAGAAATTAAAAGAAAGGGGTGAAGAATTTTGGCGTGTGTGAAGAATTGGAAAAGAGACATAAAGGTATTGGTAAATAAAATGTAAAATTTAAACATGAGTAACTAGAGCAAAATAAATAGAAACGATATAGAGAAAAGAATCGACAAATAATGAGAGATACATTGTTGAAGGAAGAAAAACAAATGCAGACGATAAAGAATTGAATGAGATGGAGAGATGAGAGAAAGAAAGCTTGCTTTTGTCAAGAGATGGATGTGTGATATTTAGGTAGATGTAGAGCATAATATGACAGAGAATAAGAATAACGGGTTTTTGGTTCTGATACAGAAATGATACAATATGTTGGAATATATATATATAAAAGTAGACTGCGTAAAGAAAACTTGGATTGAAAGAAAATCACCATGAAGTTGATAAAAAGTGAATCAAATGTAGGTTAATATTGATGAAGACAAAATAATAAAAGAAGGAAGAGGGAAATAAATAAATTAATGTATATTTCTATATATCTTTTTCTTTTCTTGATCGTGTGTATTCAGCGTGAGAGCAATCATGGCTCTCTACCACTTCCTACTATTTGTAGATTTAAGTGATATTTGTCTCCACACTATCCCTCGAAGACTATAAGCTCTCATTCACATACACATGATCGTTATGTCCTATACCCTTCTTGATTTCAACATATTCTTTATGTGTCAAATTCTCGAAGTCTTCCTTTCTCATTAGGTTCCAGAAATTTATATTTTGTCTTTCAGATTCTAAATATAAATATATTTCTTTCTTTTTTTGTTGTTGCTCGCCCTGCTTGTCCCATGGTATTCTTAATAGCTTTCTTAAGAACCACATCTCTTGCATCAAGTCTCCTATTTGTATCTGAGTAAATTGTTCGGCATTCAGTGTCGTAAATGAGGATGTTATTAAATAGGAAATCACTGCTATTTTCTTTTCTAAAGATGTTTTCTGTTGATACAATTTTTGAGCTTTCGGAAGGCATTTTCTGCTATTGTAATACAATTTCAGAGTTCATATTTCATATATTCCGCCTATTGTTAAATCATCAACGAAATACTTAAATTTATGTACGTGATTGATTAGCATCCAGTTCGTTGCTCACATCTTGTGATTTCTCTTTTGCTAATGTCTAACATTCTGTCCTATAGAGTCGGTTCTTTCTTCCTGCTTTCTTTTTACTATCTTGTATAGGAGTTCTTACAGTTTCAATTTCCATATGTACTATCAACAGTGTACTATTTGCGTATATTCTGTTGTTAACAAAGAATGATATGGTTTATAATAATAGTGTATTATTACCATGTAAACACTCATAGGAATATAGCACCTCTCTCTATCTTTTTCTATGATCTATACAACGGGCTTCAATGCAGAGATGTCCATTCTCCTTGATTGGTTGATAGCAGAGAAAATGGCTCATACTTTTGCAAGGTTATTTGGGCGAAAATGAACGCAGCTCCCTTAGATGGAAGTTACACTCGACACACCAATCTTTTCGCACCGATAACCGTTACGCTCACCGTACACGCAAGAAAACATGTACTAGACATAAATTAGGTATTTAAAAATAAAAATGAAATAATAGGAAAAATATAGCGTATTTTTCCCTCTAACAGTAATAATGTTTTATTTTTCGATGTAAAATGAATTTTTATATGTATTGTTTTCATTTTATTTGAATTTTGAATTTATTTTCTGTGTGTATAAACGTTTCGGTTTTTGTAAATACGGACGTTCATATACGACATTATCTGAAAATAAAAATCTATAGTAAATTTAAATTTGGTATTTTCTATCATATCCTCAACAAGTGTCTTTGTAAGTAAGTCTATGAAGCCAAAGTTCAATAAAATATTAGATTACCTAAAATATTCTAATTTTTCAAGATCACTCGGTGGTTAAAAATAAATTGTATAAAATGGTGTTTACGTTGTATTCGTCATGTACATTTTGCTTAATTATTTCTTCCTTAATTAAATTTCCCAACCATCGGGCTGTCGATAGATCTGTCAACACCTCATAAAAGTACCTACCTACATGTTAAAAATGCTTTTCTGCGATATTTCGGAGTAAAAGTAAGTAATATTGTATTCAGTTTACATTTATTAAACTTTAAATCAGCTACTTTTTCTTAAATAACATTTCAGAAAATTATATTTTACTTTTGAATTTTTTTCTAATAAAGAGAATTATGCTGTGTTGACAGATTTGTCAATAATGAAAGATTTTATAGATTCTACTAATAATCAGAAAAAATAATTCCAATCAATTTAAATTTATTTTGAAATACAGTAACTTCTTATCGGAAATATTAAATGTATTCTATTAGCTTGGGAAGAAAACGAAAATAAAAGCTTCAAGAAAGATTTTTCATTTGAAAAATGCATTTTAAACCTTAGGTATGGCCTTTTGAGGCGGGTAAAGAGTTATAATACAAGCGTTTTCTTTTTGTTTTAGTTTTTATGTAAATATGAAGAATATGATCTTAATGTCTTCCTTAATTTCGCGGTTAGCATTAAGAAAATAAATTAGGTTTGTAATTAAGGAAAAAGACATTTTTTTTTAATTATTGAAAAGATTATCGAGTGTTACTTTAATATTTAACTGTATTCTGTTGTATCATGTTACTTATAAATTTAATTTTGACTTCAGATTGATAAACAAATTACGAAATAGTATTTGCCTGCATGAAATACAGAAGGTTTACGAGGTTATTTAGAGAAGTCTACTAATTGCAACTTATTAGGGTCCTTTTTGTAAATGCCATGCCCCTTTTAGCAGGTAGGGAAACATTGATATCCACAGGTTGCTTTTCTATTAATTTTGAAATTCCACGTCTACCTGAGAAAGTTATTGAAGTAATTTTCCATTGTGCTTAAAATGTCTTTGATTTAAGGGTGGTCATTTTTACCGTTGGGCTAACAGCTAAGGTTAGATGAACTAGTCTACCTTACTATTTAACTCATACACAGTTGAGACAGTAGAAATTAGAGCTTTGTAACTTTCCCAAGGGCAACTATGTGAAAACTTTAGCAAGAATTTAGACCCAAACAATTTCTGCGACGATATCACCACTTACATCTGACCACCTAACTCGCCAGAATGTAACCCCTTGTTTATTATTATTAGACGACAATTAATCCATAGCACCATATATATATATATATATATATATATATATATATATATATATATATATATATATATATATATATAAGCGACATTTACATTACTAGAAATGTTATTTAATGAATACTCGTATTTGAAATAGAGACCTCGTTTTTGCTTCAAACAGTATGTATTACGTCTGTTGTCCTGCGTATTTGAGAAATCTTAATAAAAAGAAGGTGCTTTCTGGCAGGAATCGAACCTGCGTCCCCCCTTCATAGCAAAAACCTTCGTTTGATCCGGTGTGCTTTATCACTCGGTTACAAAGAGCATCACAGTATAGCAATGTTCTATTTATAGTTTTTTTTTTTTTAAAAAGAAGGAAGAAAGCATGCTACGCTATTTTTGTCGTAAGCTCATATCTACTTAGTTTCGTATCCGAAACGGAAACGAGGCAATTAGTAAGCAATTAATGGATTTTGTTTTTAAGACAATGGGGGTCGGAGGTTCGATTCCTGCAGGAGAACACATTTTCTTTATTAAGTTTTCGCGATTGCGCAGGATGACAGAGGTTGCCATTAAAATTATATGTCTATTTTAAATATGAGTATCCTCTATGATAACGTGTGACGTAATGAAAATTATATATATATATATATATATATATATATATATATATATATATATATATATATATAAGTCTGTTTCGCTGTATCAGAGTTCACTAGTGTGGCTAGAAGACCGATTTATTCAAGACGGGATCGAAAATTGACCAAAGAGACCCTATCTGCAAATAATCGCCGCACGGTAGTGAAAGGGAAATTTTAACGCATTATATACGAGATTTATGCAAACGCCAATAGCCAAGAGATATCAATTCGTAATTGAAGAGCGATATATATATATATATATATATATATATATATATATATATATATTACATGAATCATTCATACAAAAAGCAGATAGTGAAGTTAATGATATAAATGGCAAGAATTAGTCTCGCAAACAATTTTTAATAAAATACATTGACCTCGAACCTGTAAATGAATGTTATGATCCCTGTTTATAAATTCCAGTTGTATAAGGTCTTTTTTTTACTACAAGCTTTTGATTGTGCATGCAATCATCATCAGGTATAGAAATAGATATGTCTTTTTTACATCTAGGTACATAACAGGACAACGAAAGTTAAGATGTACTCCGAAATATGTTTTTTAGAAATGTGTTATTGTTAACTGTGAGAAATTCTGGAGCGTGCGGTTGCAACGCTGAGGTTGAATTTTTTTTTAAATTTTAAATTGTGCGTTTTTGTACTAATATAGTAATATGAAAATTCTTTTGTAGAGGTATGTTTTGTATTTTTTTCAGTCAATGTGGCATGAACTAAATTGTTCAATAAATAGAGGAATGCCACCGCTATTATCAGAAATTTGCACGTCGGATCAGTTATTTTAATATCAAGTATGTGGTGCAGTTTATTGTTAATTGTGAGAAAAAAACACCTTCTCTCCTACTAATCTTATAGTAGGCGGAAGAGTCCAACATAGACTCTTAGACGGAGGACACCACAACAAATATGTCCTTGTGAGAGTCAATCTTTAAGCTCTTTTTCCTCATTATTTGCCCTAGAATATTCAACTCTTTTTTCTGATTCACGGTATAAGTGTCTTTTTGTTACCAGTTTCTTTTAAACTTTGTCGTAGCTCATATGTTTAATATTTTAAATTTTTCGGAAAACAATTCAAATTTTCATAACGAACATTCAACGCAGTTGCCGACATCGAAAGGCAATCATGCTTTGTATGCTATTTACAATTTAGAAAAGGTGCAAACATGGACTGACATGCCTGATATAGCAATCGAGAAACGACCATAGATATTGTAAACATATACCCTACACGCAGGCCACCAATTTGCCACTGGGTGGCATACTACTAGCGTTTACTGCTGGTGGCCCGCTTTCGGACCGCTAGTGTGTTCCTCTCAGCAATGTTACCACTGGTGGACCGCTAGAAGGCCAGCGGTGGCTGCCACTAGAAGACCGCTGGAGTTGCCATCAGCAGCTCGCTAGTGGGTCTCTAGCAGCTTGCATGTAGGACAAAATGGCTCCGAATTTGTTGGTGGGCGGAAGGGATTTTGACTGACGTCGAACTAATTACGTAAAAACGGAGACTTTTGCATTTATGCTATTGGAAAAAGTATGAATGTATCATTTCTTCCTTCAGGTATGGATAGATTAGTCTGGTAGATTAAGCCCTTTCGTTTTTTTGCCACACAAAGAGAAAGATTTTCTAAGTTCAACATTTTACAGAAGGCAACGGGGAAAACAATAATATACGGTTCCCAAGAGGTTAACGTAAAAGTAGGTACCTCCAAAGGAACGTGATACCTAATGTTTAAAATGAATAAGAAACATTTAAAACAGAATTTCATTAAATTTTTTTAATGACCTCGAACGTCGAAAGTTTCATTAAAATCCGACGATTATCTGATTTTTTTTTGTTTTTTTTTGTTTTTGGTAAGACTATTCAAATCATTGAGTTTCGCACCACAAAAAGACGTAAGAATATCCCATATTAATTTATGGTACAACGTTGACAACGTAAAAATATGATACTTAGCCAAAATTTCGAAGGGTCTAAAAAAGGATAAAAGGTAAGAATTTTGACGATAAAACTTTTTTTTTAGGTTTTGACTATTTTAAATCATTTTTTAAAAATCAGGTAATCTTATTTTTTATCAGAGAAACATCCTGAAAACCAATCTATGGTAATCCATGATCACCTACGTCTTCAACGTATAAAAAAATGGTGATTCTGTGTTTTTCTGTAGACTTTCGATTACTTTTTTTGATGTCTCATTTCATTTTTGATTTTGTTTTTTTCGTACATCTAAATTTTTTATCAATGTGAGCAGTAAAAAGGCGGAAATATCTATACCTACCTTTCATTGATTACACAAAGCATTTTATGAGGTACGAAAAAATGCTTACTTCAACTACTAGGGGAACTTGATTTATATGGGAAGGAATTAGAATAAACTGTAACATGTACTGGGCACAAATTTCCTGCATGAGGATGGAAACAATGTTTTCCTGATAGCTATAATCTCCAACTATTCAAATGTAATGTCAATCGACGTCTCCAGATGCCTTGATCTATCCCATATCCATCTCTTCATCCTTTCCTCTATCACTCCTATTTGCTCTCGCTCCAACTCTCTGTAACCCCTTGCGTGCTAGTGGTTGCTCGACTTGCTTGGGGTGAAACGCTTAAAAAAAAAGTACACAAAATATAAAGAAACGTAAGATACAAATGCGTTTTCTAACTGGACTCATTTAACGTATGCATTAAGACGAATCTAAAAGAACTAGATGGTCCGTCGGGATTTATTATCGGTGAACACATTTTTAATGACATAAGATACACAGATGACACTGTGTTGATTGCAGACACAGTAAAGAAACTGAAATTACTCTTCGATAAGTTAAGGAAAAGCGAGAAGAAATGTTAACTGTAAGAAGAGAGAATACAATGTGGTAAACAGGAGAGACAGCCGAAATTGTGATTAAATGAAAATTAAGGAAGAACAGAAATTCAGGTATTTGGGTATATTTGTAACAGGCGACGGGAAATATGACATAAATTTGAAGGTTAATTGGGATTGGGAATGTAGGGTTCCAGAAAGTATTAATAGACACCACCATTTTAGTAGAAAGAAAAAGATTGCTGTACTGCAATGTTTTACCTAATGTTTTACCATCTGGCGAAGAATACTGAACAATTTCCTTACAGATGAAGAGGAAACTCTGAGGGACATAGATATTGTTCTATCCATGGATGCCGAAAACATGTGAACAGAATACTGTAAGGTAAATAGTAAGAAAGAGACATTTAATATTCGTAGAAACATCATGAGGAAATACGCCTAGCTAACTTAGCACTTACAGGATTTATTAAAAACACTACAGGCAAGGGGAAAATAGTGACCGCACCTAAAGTGTTCGTGTGAACAGATGACATAGTGGGGGATAAATAGGGATATTAAAATGTCAAACATTTCCGAGATGTAAAGGGATAGATAGTTATGCAGAGCTATAATCAGCGACCTACTGGAGGGAAAACCACATAGAGGAAGAAAGAAGCAGGATGGTCTCATATCTGAGATATGTTCATAGTCCCTGCTGGCGGGTTTAACCTGTAGCTGAGATTTGGTAAAACACTTTTCTTTTTATGTGCGTCTTTCTAGGACGTCCCTCTGCCACTTTCCACAGATCACATTCTGTCATCCACTTGCTTAAGCCCGCCAGGTATATCATGCATTGCTTTCCTTTGTCTCTCTTTCCCTCTGTTCAACCTGTGAGTATCAGATTCTCCAGGCCCTCCTTTCTCATTATGTGTCCCAGAAACTTCAGCTGCCTCTTCCTGATGTTAAGTATAAGCTCCCTTCTTGTTTGCATCCTCTCCAAAACCCCATCGTTGCTCAAATGTTCGGTCCATGATATCCTTAGCATCCTTCTGTAGAACCATATCTCCGTTGTCTCGAGTCTCTTCTTCATCTTTGAGGAGACCGTCCAGTATTCGCTGCCGTAGAAGACAGCTGTCATGTAACAGCTCAGTACTCTTTTCTTTGTTACCAAAGAAATCCCTCTGTCTCGTAACACTCTGCCTAGCTTTTGGAATGCGTTCTTCGCTATCACTATACGTCTAAGGATCTCCGCGTCGCACTTGCCGTCCTCTGTCAAAACATTTCCCAGATATTTAAACTTCCGCACCAGCTTGATTTTAGTGGCCCTTACCTGCAAATCGCATTTTGGGCTCATCCTTTTACTGATGACCATGCATTCTGTTTTCTTGTAATTTATGCTTAGTCCCTTCTTCTCACACTCAGTGGCTACCTTCTGTAGGAGATGTTGTAATGTCTTTTCCCTGTCTGCTATCAGTACTGTGACAGCTGCGTATCTTATGTTAAGATTGTGGCCGCCAATTTTGAATCCCGGTAGGACTTCCAATACTCTCAGGATTGCTTTAAAAATCTACAACGTTTGTGCGACATAATATTTATATCCCTAATTTATTACATCTTGCACTCTCCCTCCCTGTCCCCGCACACTGAAATTAAGTCAAGAAGATACAGAATTTAATTAGAAATGATCACTTGTGAGTTATTATTTAATTACTTCACTCTACTTGCTGAACAAACAAAAATTGAATTAAAATTTACTCATTCTCTTTTCAATAAAGTCAAGGGTACTTCACTAACATAATTGGTTTCTTTCTCTTTTTTCTTAATTAAACACTTCTCAAACTTGTTTATTCTTAAGAATGTCTAATTCTCTCTGAGTCCTAATATTCAAACTAATCTACTTCTTTCTCTTTTAATAGGAGTTATCACTTACTAGATGTACTGACTTCGCGTACTTCAATTGTCTTTTTGTTTGCTTTGTCTTTTGTTATTTTCACAATAGATTTTTTTAAGCACTCCATTTCTGTTGTCTTTGTTTAAGAATCTTTATTCTCCTTGAGATAACCTCTACCCAGGACTGACTACACCACCCATTTGTTTATTTTATCACCTTCAGCAGGCCACAGGTCTTCTCTATAATTTCCAGAGATCTTTTCTCTCCATTCTTCTTTAGGCCTTATTTATCATGTTTTCTTTTTAATCTTTTCAAGGAGAGAATTTTTTTTATGGAGATTTTTCTTTCTGTTACAGGATTCTTTTAATGGTATTTTTGCACCTTTTGATATAACATTCCTCAATCCATTTTCTTGTATGTATTTTTTTTACATTCATCCTGTTTTTTATTTTATTTTATGTAATATCTCTCTCTTTTTTTTAGGTGTAATTCCATGTCATCTATCACATTTTTTTTGTTTCTTTAGCAACCTTTCCGTTTCTCCTTATTCTTTCGTGTTTCCTTCATTTTTTAATACTTCTTTTACCTCTCCTTTACTCCAGCAGTGGATCAACGAAACCGTTTTTCTAGAGTATTACCCAGCCAATCATTTCCTTACGCATCTTTATATTATATTCAGCAGTTTCTCCATTTTTTATACCGTATCTTCAGGAAAAGGTTGCTTTCTGTTTTAACCCCTTCGTTTTTACGGAATTCTTTTGTCGTTGGCTTTTATTCCTTTGCAGTTCGTTTTTAAAGATATACTTTTATCCTTCGCTATGTAAAATTATTATTATTTTTTTATTTTATTTTACAAATGCATTTCTTCAGCGTCTACAATTTTACCACTTGTTTCATTCTCCTATTTTTAAAGGATTCTCCCAACGTAAATATAAAATACAAAAGATATTCTTTCATACGACATCCCTATATCCACTGATATAGTTTCTCCTTCTTTATGTGCTGTGTCCCCTAAGGACGTAGGCGATCATGGCTCTCCACAACTTCCTGTCCCTTGTAGCTCATAATAAACATTGTCTTTCTGTTATTACTCCTAAGCCCTGTTCTGCCATCCATTTACCCAAACTCACTAAGTATGTTTGGCATTGTTTTCCTCTGTCTCTGTTGCCTTCAATCTGTCCTGTGAGTATCAGGTTTTCCAAGCCCCTCTTTCCTCATTATATGTCCTAGAAATATCAACTGTCTCTTCCTGATGTTAAGTATTCGTTTCCTTTTTCTTTTCGTTTATTCCAAAATTTAATCGGTGCTTACATGTTAGGTCCACTGTATCTTCAGCATTCTTCTGTAGAGCCATATTTTTGTTGTTGCAAGTCTCCCCCTCAATTTTGAGGAGATCGTCCGGCACTCACTGCCATACAGAAGGAGAGATATCACATAGAAGCGTTGACCTTTTCCTTGTTTCTAGCGAAAATTTCCTATTTCTTAGTACTCTGATTAGCTTTTGTAATGCTTCCTTGATTATCGCAATACGCCTTCGGATTGCAATGTCGGACTTTCCTTCCTTTGTTAAAACAATTCCTAGATATTTAAATTTCCGCCTCTGTTTGGTGTTGGTGTCACCGATTTGTAATTCGTACTTTATGCTCACATTTTGCTGATATTCATGTATTCTATCCTCTTGCAATCGTTGTTTAATTCTTTCTTCTCTCCAAAAATCCATTCCAAAATTATTTTTAAATTGGAATACGATATAAACATGTAGCTAAATCGGATGACGTGCGACATCTTAGGTTACTTTTGCTTGGACACTTAAATGAAAATTATTTCTTCGAACACCATTTTCAAATTAGCAAGTTAGAATAAAATACATTGCATAATGGAAAACACTTTCTCGAATATTTATGAAGGAAGTTCATAAACATTTTTTCTCAATGAAATCAGAGATGCACGACGATTTTCGTCCAATAAATAAGACACAAGGATTTTGCCACACAGAACGCATAAATTCTACTTAGGAAACTGAAATTCCTACTCACCATCTCTGTGGTCATTTGGCCATATAGGTCAAATTGAGAGCTTATTAACAAACCCGTCATATATTAGACCTCACTTATCCCACGTTTGGATTGATTTAGAGGTCAAATCATCCAGTACTTTTCCCGAAATATCGCACAGTCCGTGATCAGTTTATCTGACTTGACATCTGACTGTTATCGTTATCTTTTTCTTCCCAGCGTGAGTCTGGGAAATTCTCGTAGACCACTGAACTACAGAACGGGAATATTGTAATTAGTAGAGTAGATTCTTCTCTAATTTTAGGGTAATGGGCTAGAGGCTATCATCGCAGAAATTCCTTCGTTTTTGGAAAAGGCCCGAAAGTCCTTCTAGAAAAGTACATCTGAGTTTAAGCTCCTATAAATAATAAAACAGACGGAGATTTTCCTCCTTGATAGGATAACCTGTCTACGACAGGAAAATTTCAAAAAGGCTCCGTCATGTTGTACTCTTCTAGACACACACCTGATGCTGAGAGGGCAGTACATATGGTGTAGCAACGATTTTATTAAGTGACAGTGATCGTTATATATTTTTTATTTTGAAATTTAATTTCTTTATCCATAATAAGACTTCATCAAAGGATCAATTTGATCCGAAATTCATGAGGCTTATAATTAACAAGCAATGTTTAAAGTTGCAAACAATTATCAAAGGTAATTACAACGATTTTTGAAATTAGTTTGCTCACAATTTTCCAAGAGAAAAAAATCTAAATATTCCTTACTTATGAATAGTTTTTACACATATACATATATTTAATCAGTGTTATTCTGTAACAATGCTTACACTTTTAAAAAGATTTTAAAATAACCGTTGATCGTATTTTTGTAAGCTTCAAATAAACAGTAATCTTTTAACTGCCACTTAATGAAATTCAACCTTGTGTCAGAAATAATTTTGGACGACAAAAATAAGTACATGTTTTGAATGAAGTTAAAACCACAAGAAATCTTTTAAATCTATATATAATTTCAGCAGTTTAATGTCTTGTTAGTGGATCGTCCAAGTCAATTAAAAGGTTAAACACGATATAGGGATTATCTGAAAACTGACACATGCCGCGTTTAAATTATATTAAAAATTTATTAGTATGCTTATTAATCCAACTCGACAAGTCAATAAATCCCAAAACCGGGAAACAAAATTCTCAAATCATTAAATTAAATTAAATCCTGTTAGATTTCGTTTCACTTTAGTTGATTAACGTCAATTTTTTTCTGTATTTTTTGTGCTAATTCCAAGTATTGGAAAATTCAATGCATTTTTTAATAATTATTGCAGAAAAGCTAAAATGAAAATATGGTTAGTGAGAACAATTATTTTTTTTTTAGTAGCTTTGAATTACATTAATTTTAACGATCAAAATAGACACATACATAGTATAGGCTAAAGGTTTAAGGTCAGCTTCTGGATTTCGAAGAATCACATAAAAATTTAGGATGCAGGCATTTTTCAAAATTAATTTCTAGCTCATGTCAGGTCAGTGGAATTATATATATCTGAATAATAATAATAATAATAATAATATCATCTTGTATGAAGTGTAATGACAAATGTACACAGGTGTAGGCTTTAAGAAAGTTTTATTAATCTGAGGATATTTATTTCCGTAAAAACAGCAAATGTGGCACAAGGCCTAAAAAGGGGGATTGGGGAAGGACGGTCATCATCTGTCTTAATTTAGAAACTTAGTTAGCCACAACCACTGACCCAATCAAAACAAAAAATATTCCTATCACCAAAACAAAACATTCATACTTATCTTTCTTACTACATTCACCAAAATACCTCATTGTCTCAATCAATATCCTAAATAGATCTCCATATGGACAAATATTGTCTGTGGGGGGAGGGGAATAAAAACAACAAGTTAAAATATGCCCAATGATGATGTTCAATATGACTTAAATATATTTACATGTAACTAAACAAAATCATGTTAGTAATAAAACACCCCACAAGCCTTAAATATGGCAGAAATATCAGTTAACTGGACGAAATCGATGCGGGGCTATAGAAATATAGAAAACATTCATCCCTCCCAAGCACTCACACAGACACACTCATTCAGACTCAACAACAAATACGAAAAACACACACTGGAAACGAAAGACGCCCCGCATTCACCAGAGAACTGACGTCACTGACCACCTACCGAGGGAGGGGTTGGGGAATTAAACTTAAGGAAAAATAGGGACAGAAATGAAAGGGGCCGATGACAAATACATACCCTAGCTAAGTCTATAGAAAAAGGAAACTAAAAATTAAAAAAATAAACAAATCTAAGCTAACCTAATTTCAGGATGGGTTGCCTATGTTCAACCCAGGTAAAGCAATATCCTGATGCCTAACCGGCAGCAAAATGCCACTCCAAGTCAGCCCCTTTCACACGACACAAACGCGCAACATTTATCCACCATTTGCCGAATTCTAATGAAGTGAGTCGTCGCCTTTCCGTCCTAATCTTAATCTTAAGGAGAATCGGGTAGATGTGTGAAACACATACTTCCGCCCACCCCTTTAAGGAAAGATTCCTCCGAGACCAAAAATTAATTGCGATCTCGGCCTTCCCTTGCACCCCCAACCAATTCATTTCCAACTGGAGATCAGGACCGAACCAGGCGCCGAGAATCTTCACTGGCCCATCCGTCCAGAGGAAAGGTCCGGGAAGAGAAACTCCCTTCCACGCACCCAACCGCAAGCCAACAGACTTATCGCGGTTGATCTTGGCCCCTGTCACCATCTCATAGCCACTGATTTCTTTGCTGACTTCATCAATCTCGAACCGAAACGTCATCAGCATAGGCGAAATACCTGGGCGCATTGGTTGCGCCAGGTAGGGAAATTTCGCGTAGGAGCGGATTCGTCTTTAACTTGCGAAGGAAAGGTTCCAACGCAAGAACGTAAATCAAAGGCGAAAGCGGACAACCTTGGCGAATGGGGCGAGACAATACGAAAGGCTCCGATCGTACTATATTCACCTCCACCAGCGCACCGGAGCTCGCATACAGAAGACGGATCCATGTGCGAAAGTACGGCCCGAAACCTCCGCCGAAAGGACAGTCTCCAGAAAGCGATGGTCAACCCTACCGAAGGCATTGGACTGATCTATATTGATCAGCACGGCTTTACTGTCGACTTTCTCGATGATCAAGCGTACCATAGAAAGGTTGTCCTGAATAGTCCTGCCCTTCACAGCACAAGTGAAATCTGCCCACACTTCCAGCATGTCGGTCTACGCCCGGTGACAATGATTGGCATCATCTGGCCCGCTACATCCAGACAGTTGGGGATGGAGGTGAAGTCTTTCTGGTCTATCATGAGCTCAAATCTCAACCCCCGGTCAAATTGTCAGAGGAAGCACTGAGTAGCTGCCCAAATTTGGGCAGATAATCATCCAATTGCTCCCCGATGATCTGAGGAGGAACCTCAAATACTGAGACGTTGGTCCTCCGCCTGCCTTCATATTCTTTACGCAGAATAAGGTCTTTCGTTATAAGGCCGCGACTGGAAACGGATTCACAGTCGGCAGGCGTGGGTAACAGTAAGTCCCACATAAAGAATCCCTTTCCTTTGATAACCCTCTGGGGCTTGATTCCCAGAGAAATTAAAAAATAATCACGGTGTCTTTTGTGGAGAGACTAATTTTGCGTGAACGCTTGTCCACCAAAAAGACTTACACAATCCTTTTTTCAACTCTTTTAAATTCCTTGGGATTAAACAAAAGCCAATCTGCTGTCACCAGATGTGCGTAACGTTTGACTTTCTCGAGTAACTCCGTGATGTTGATCTAACACTTAGACGGGGACTTCCAGCAAGAGGGCTTCCCTCCGACCACTACAGTCTCGACTTTATTTTTGTCTTTCCTTGCTTCTTCTGACTTATTCGGAGTATTTTGGCCTTTTTGGTCTCCATAGCTTCATCTGGTCTAGAATTATTATCAATATTTCGGCTCTTTTCAGCAACCATACTTTGGCTGGAACTGTTGACTTCAGCAACAACCTCATGTTCTTCGGTTTTTTCCTCAGTAACTAATTGCTCCTCCTGCTTATTCTCTTTTTTCTTATCAGGAGGATCTTTTTTTTCCTTTTGGTCCCGAAAAGATTTTTACGGACAATTTTTTTAAAATAGGGGAGGGTCTTTTTTTCCTTCTTTTTTTCTCTCTTTTTTTTTAAGTAAAAAAAGTAGGGGAGGGTCTTTTTTTGTTTTATCTTTTTTTTTCTTATAAGAATAACAGGTAGGGGAGGATCTTTTTTTTTCACAAAAACAAAAGACAGAAAACTTTTCAATCAACACAAATAACGGATCCAGGTGTGAAAGTACGGCCCGAAACCGGCCGCCGAAAGGACAGTCTCCAGAAAGCGATGGTCGACCCTATCGAAGGCCTTGGACTGATCTAAATTGATCAGCACGGCTTCACTGTCGACTTGCTCGATGAGCAAGCGTACCATAGGAAGGTTGTCCTGAATAGTCCTGTTCTTCACGTCAAACGTCTGTTCGGAGCCAATCAGACTAGAGAGGACGGCCTGCAAGCGATTCGGTAAGACCTTAGCCAAAATCTTTAACTCTGTGTTCAACATAGTTAAAGGGCAAAAGTTACCTAACCCATCCCCACCGTTTTTATCCTTACGTAACAACTTGATTACGCCCCTGGTGAAGCGTTGGGGTATAGATCCCTGCTTCATCCAGTTGCCGAAAATCAGTGCCAGCAAGGTAACAAAAATGGGCGACTGCCTCAAGTACACTTCGTACGGAAGACCATCTAATCACGGAGATTTGTCTAGGCCAACCTGTTTCAGCGCATCCCAGATATCCGAGTCTGTGATGGGATCCTTGCGCCTAGTCGCTTCAGCTGCCTCAAGGCAGGGGAAGTCAGCTAAACAGGCGTCAAAATGAGCAGGGCTCAGACCGCGATCCCTGGTTAAAAGTTCCTGAAAATACTCCCGAAAAGCCTCACATATTCCCTCGTTTGTAGTCACGGTCCGCTTATCCGGCAATGTGACGCATGCGATATGTCGCCGAGATGCACTCCGAACCTCCTCTGCACGCAATTCAGCGGCCATATTCGTTGCCTCAGGAGACATTCTATTTAACCTAGCCTTAACTACCAGAGCGTGATGCTTCTTGATAAGCAAGGAGGCCAACTCCGCCTTAGCTAAGACTACGTCCCCACTATCACGGGATTTAATCGCCCGATCAACGCTTTGCTCACAAGTCGTTTGCGCCGCTAACCTATCTAGATTGAGCCGACGACTATAATCAGCAGCAAACGTTCTAATTTTAGAGTTAAGTATGTCGCACCAGGCATTTCCCACCACAGCACCCGTCAGTTCCCTCTGTATCATTAGTAGCAGCTGGTCCCGGAAATCTTGCTCCTCAAATAATGAGCAGTTCAATTTCCAGTAACTAGCCATCTTAACCTTAGGCTTATCTAAGTTTACCCGGACCCGGACCCGGACTAGCCTATGATCCAAATAAACTATATAATAGAAACTTGGACACCTTAAGAGCCCTACATCGACTCTCCTAACTAAGACTCGGTCGAGGTAGCTAGAAAGCACCTCGGTAGCCGAGCCGCCACTATTAGTCCAAGTTCACACTACCACCCGGGGGTGTTCATTCCGGTACTTATCGACAAGATCAAACCTGTCGATAAAGTCTCGAAACAATTTCACGTCCCGGTTGTTAGTACCCGAATTTGACCCTATGCGATCCATATCAGGGTCAAGGACGGCATTCCAATCGCCGGCTAAAACGACCCGACGAGATGACGCCAAGAACGGCTCGATCTTCCGAAACAAAGCAGGCCGCTCAAATTGCTTATTGGGAAAATAAACCCCAATGAAACGTAGAGCCTTATCCCTTATGGTAACATTCAGCACACAAAGTCTGCCCGACGGATCTGCGAAGAAAAGGGCACACGCAGCCTTCAACGACTTGCTCACTAGCCAAGAAACACCCCTCGAGCGTCCATCATAACATGATGAATAGAGGGAAAAACCCCTAGACAGAATGCTGTCATGATCGCGAGAAGAGAAAACGGGTTTCTTGTACACACATAGATCCACTCCGAGGCACTGAAGGTCACGATAGAGCCTCGCCCTTCGATACTCGGACCTTACGCCTCGGATATTCATGCTAGCTAACCAGAGAGACATAGTGAAAACCGATTAGGGTTGCTTACCTGAATTAAACATGGACGGGGTCAGGATACCGACTTCCTCTCCCATCGACCTGTGGCCCATCTCACACTTGATGGACCCGTATTGGGAAAGACCGCCTATATCCCATGGAAAGGTCAACTTTAGTGCTCTATATAGGGAGGGGTGAACAAAAACATGGACCCTCCCAGCACAAAATTGCTTCATTTTTTTAAATTATTGTTTTCCATGATGGCTATTGGTGGGGACATTTTGAAATAGGCTATTGCCTCGTTGAGCATAGCCCAAACTAGTTTAACCCCCGTCCCAGTTCTTATGGCGGTTAGCACTCTTTGCGCTTCTGGGAAGTTTTTTGGGTCATCTATGTCTTTGTCTGCAAATTGTTTAATGGAGAGGAGATATTTTTTAATTTTTTATTCGATTTCCGTAATCCCGAGCTTTTTCTGCTTGTGCAGGGGGAATACGACATACCTCCTTTCCTGAGTTGAATATATTTTTATGTTTTTCTTTTTTTCCTTAGTGTCTTGTGTGGGACTTCTTTGCCTTTTGTTGGGGGGGTGGGGGCATTTCAGGTGTTTTAGTGGGGGAAGGTTGGTATTGAGAGGGGTTGAAGGAAGTGGGGATTGTTGTGCAGAAGATGTAGAGTGAGTGGCCTTTTCCACTGGAGAGGTCTTTTTTGGACTGGGTTCTCTACTGAGAGGGGTTGGGGGATGTGGGGATTGTTGGGCAGAAGATGTAGAGGGAGTGACCTTTTTAAGTGAAGAGGACTTTTGTTTTTCCAATTTCTCTTTCAGCTTTTTGATTTTCTCTGTTTCTTCGAATCCGGGCTCGTACTTTTTCTGTAAATCTCTTAGAGTAGTTTCATAGATCGGGGCGTCGCCCTTACTGCTGACAGAGGGAATGGGACTGTAAGTGTCTTTTGTCCTGAGGGCTTCAAGGGACTGAGGAACCGCTGTCTGCCGCTTCCCTCTGGCCATCCAGCCACTTGCCATTGCCCCACTCCCTTCTCCTCAACTACACTTGCAGTGGAAGAAGACTTTTCGGGGAATAGGGGCTTTGGTAATCACCCAACCGGGGGTAAAACCACTCCGGTCCCGGTAGCCGGCATGCCCTCTACAGGCGAGGCGGTTTTTAAAGACTCGGTCAGAGGGGAAGTTTGGTCGATTGGGACCTGATTTCCAGAGACCTTCTTCTCTGGACAGGAAGGGGAGAGGTGAGCAGCCTTTCCGCACATCCAACAAGCTGGTTTACGGCCGGTCACAACGACCGGCATCTTCAGGTCACCAAGGTCAAGACAGTTGGGTACGGAGCCGAAGGCCTTATGATTGAGCATAATATCGAAGCTCCATCCCACAGTCAGGCTATCACAAGAAGTACCAAGAATCTCGCCATACTGGGTCAAGAAAGCTGCCAGGTGCTTGCCGGCTCTCGTAATCTTTTGTGATTAATTCCCTTCTTGTGGCTCTTACGCAGTCTTCGGCGGTGGGTAACAACACGTCCCACTTGAAAAAGCCGTTTCCCTTAACGATTCGGAGTGGCTTAAACTCCAGGGACTCCAGTGTTTTCAACACTGTGTCTTTTGTCGAACGACACATTTTGCGCGAACGCTTGTCGACGAAGAAAACTGACACTATTCTTTTGTCGAATTTCTTTAGTTCAATTGGATCCTCCAAGAGCCCATCTTTTACGACAAATTGTGCTTAACTCTTGCGTAACACAAAACAGAAGGACGTACAAAAAGTTTAAATAGACAAACAAAGAAACAGGGTTTGCCTAAAGGCGAAACAAATTAAACAAATTTAAACAGACAAAAGAAAACGTAAAACAAATGGACGTACGACAGACGATAACAAGAAAACAAGGTTCGCCAAAAGGCGAAACAACAATTTAAAACAGTCACAAAAAAGAAGAAAGTACAAAAGATTAAAAGGACGACAGACAAGAAAGCAACAAATTACACAATATAATGAAGAGTTATAAACGGAAAAGTAAGAAAAACGCTATACAAATAAAATACGAAGCGAAAAAACAATTTACAATATGGCTGCCGATAAAAACGGTCAACCCTAAAACATAACGATAAACAAAGAAAGAAAAAAGAATGGACAGAGAATAAAAATTAAACACAAAATTTACAAACAAATATATTACAGAGGAAATTAACAGTTAAAACACAGAAATAAAGTAACACGTAATAATAAACAAAGAAAAATAAAGTCGAACAGAAAACGTAGAAATAAAAATAAACAGATAAACTCTTGGAAGTGGGTACGGGGAGAAAGTAAATTCAAAAAGGAAAAAGAAAACGTAAGAGATAAATAAAAAGTTAAATAATAAAAAAATAATAGCAAAATAAATTAGAAATAAAACAGGGGGAGGGTACGGAATTGAAAAGAAAGAAAAAAAATCAAATATTTACCAAACGATCAAAAAGGAACGTAAGAAAATGGTAAAAGTAAATTCAAAAATTAACGGAATAACGTCAGTCAAAAGTCCAAACAATTCTCAGTGACATAGAAAAAAAGGTCTAACCAGGTCAGAGGTTTGTTCGACTGAGAATCTAAGGTTCGCGTATAGTATCCTTTTATAGTCCCTGTAAAGAAAAAAACAGCTCTCTCAAAGAGGAGATTAACAAAACAAAGGGATAACACTTTTGACTATTCGCAACAATCAGGCTGCACGATATTGGCACCCACTGAATATCAAACACGGCATGACAGAGTGGGCCAATATCTGAACTAGAAAACCTGCAAATACTACGGAAAGGAAACTGAAAGAAATTGGTATGAACACCAAGACCCTTTTACGGAGATAGGACCTGGTACAATTTTATGGGACTTCGCAATACACAGAGACAGAACAATCAAAGGTAATCATCCAGACATAATTATCAGAGACCGCAAAGACAGAATGTGCCTCCTGATTGACATTGTAGTCCCTACAGACTGCTATGTATCTTTGAAGATCTTCAAAAAGCTATCAAAATACAAAGACCTTGAAATCGAAATCTCAAAAATGTGGTACATGGGAACATCAACAAACCCTGTAGTATTTGGACACCTCGGATTGGGTGGAAAAGTTTCCAGTAGACTCGTTGAAGGAATCCTTGGTTGCCCATGCCTTAAAGAGATACAAAAAATTGTTCTCACGAGTACAGCCCACACCTTACGAAGGGCTTTATCTATGTAAAATATGTGTTATTTCTTTTTTTTTTTTAATTGGTCAGTGGAAAATGTTAGGATGCCATTTTTAACCTTAGG
This sequence comes from Acanthosepion esculentum, assembly GCA_964036315.1. Lineage (NCBI taxonomy): Eukaryota > Metazoa > Mollusca > Cephalopoda > Sepiida > Sepiidae > Acanthosepion > Acanthosepion esculentum. The sequence continues at coordinate 81,564,598 of OZ038478.1, forward strand.
TCTCTGGGCAGGACTCGGAAAGAAATGAGTACACACCAGACATAAAAAACAACAAAAAAAATAACAACAGCAACAACAACAACAACGAAAAAATTTTTTTAATTAAAAATTAAACCAGTACTGTCTGAAGTTTCCATAAAATGTTGACTCTTTTTTCTTAATCTACAAATGGTAATCTTAGTTTTGGTGGATTTTAAATCGCTATAATAATTGGACAAAATGCCTGGATCGGTCTAGTTGTTTAAGCATCCTAGTTTAGTCGGAGTTATTTAAAACAAATAAGGTATAATGCATTTTTATTTATTTTCAGTGCTTGTTTCATTGTTACCGTTTTTTTTCTTCAAAATGTTGCCGGTTAATTACGAACCCTTTGGAGATCAAATTTATAGATGATTAAACACAAATATTTTTTTCTTTTTTTTCTTTTCTGGTTTTGATATTTGATTTAAAGCCGTTATTTATCCTAGTAGATATTATTCTTTTAATTCATTAAATTATTTTTCATCTGTCAGGTTGTCGGTAATTATTCTGTTTATTTTACTATTATATTTCTTGTTAAAGATGGGAGTTGGTTCCGTTTTTTTTTTATAGGACTTTTATTTATTTTTCTCTAATTTTAGTGTTATCTGTAAAACATCTTAGTTTTATTTGTATACTGGTATACATCGATGAATGCGCATTCGATTAATACGTTTTTGATTAGTCCGCTAACATTTTTATATACCAAAATTTGATTAGTGCATAATAATAGTCGATTAGCGAGGGAAAACATTCTTCAGTTTAACCGTAGTAACTGCAAATTGACTTTTTATAGTTATCGACGTACAAACTGGTCGCACTAATCGAGGGATTTCTGTATTTTTTTTTTTCAGATCAACTTGTTTCATTACTGATTTCCTTATATTTCATATAAATAGAGTGCGATGGATAAATTGTCGTCTATATGCCGCAAAAATGAAAATGACACTGCGATCTCATTTTAACAGATATGTTAAACCAAAATTACAAAAAATATCTTGAAATACAAAAGATGAAATTTGTTCAATAAAATCACCATTGGCATCAACCACGGCCTCCTGACGACTTCAGAATCTCCTGCAACTCATCTGGACGGTTTCCTTTTATAAGTTGGTAAATGCTGCCACAGTCCTTGCCTTTAGTTCATCTTTGGTGTTACAAGGAGTTCTGTTGCTCTGTGTCTCAACTGTACCCCACACATAATAGTCAAGGTGGGTTGCAGTCTGGAGAGTTCAGTAGCCAGATATAAGAGGTGATGTGGTCGCAGATGACTGCCATATCTGTGTTCTCCTGTTTGTATGGCATGGTGCAGGGACATGTTGCCAGACATAGGGTCTTCCAGCAGCCACCCTCTTGACTCAGGGCAGCACTACCTCTTCAAGGCACTTGATGTAGACCTCCGTGTTGAAACTGGGTCTCCGTGGGGAGATGCATGGAGACATACCGTCGCTATCATTAGTGATCACTCGAAACACCTTCGTAATCACAATTCGACTCATCCAACTCTTTTCGAATGATCTAAATTTTTCTCAGATTGACACGCAAAGACATTGAAATGTTCGTATTTAAGCTCCCGGCACGAATGCCAAGCGGTACAGCTTGCCGTTTCCAAATCTCTGGCGAAGTGAATTGCATGATGCTGGTCTTTTACCTGTAGACGGCTCCCAACCGACCTTACTATACTCTGCAGTTGACAAAATCAAAAAGAAACAACGCACATGCATGAAATTAAAAGCATAAAATGGAGACAATTTGCCCATTCCACTCTTTATAACTTGTACGAAGAATAAATTTGTAATTTGAGCGTAGAATCATATTTTTTTTTTCTTTTTTATTTGAGCCAAGCGGATGTTTGGGTCTTGATTCAGAACTAAAAGCATAGTGAATTTTGAAGCACTGCATGAAAAACGTTAATTTGGTGAGATGGATGTTATTTCGGGGGCGTTGGGTAAAACAATGCTGTTTAAAGAAATTAGACCAGCAGTCGCACTTTAAAGAGAGGAACAACCTGTCTTTACCAACGAACCTGACAGTGATGTGAGCTGTTTATGTTTTTTCGCTTTTTTGTTTTCTTTTGATTTTGCTTTCTATCACCCTCCCTTTGTCGCTGAGCGTATACCGATACATTTGATCTTTGCTGGTTTTTCTGCCTTGATGTTGTCCTACAAATGTTGATTGCCTTCATTGTTTTAAGTTCTCTTTGTTGTAGAAGTTTTATTGCTTTCACGACACACGAATAGAAACTCGCCTTTTTTATGTAGCCTAAACCTCCTGACTCTCGCTTTTTTTCTTTTTGTTTACATTTACACGTTTTATTATTTTTCTCCCAGTTACATGAAGAGGTAATAGGGGACCATTGCGCCCTATAGCGTTTTTTCAAAACGAAGAAAATAGATGATAGAGGGCCGTTTCATTGGCATCATTTTCACTGCTTCTTTCCTATTTCTTCTGGTAGATAATTGTTCGGTTTTAAAACTTGTTGACATTTGATAAAGAGGTTGCAGATAACAATACTGGATTGTGATACATATATTTAGGAATGCATACTCAGGTTGTTTATCGTACACACACACATACACACACACACACACACACACACAAACACACACACAATAATTATATATATATATATATATATATATATATATATATATATATATATATATATATATATGATCAACAGTCTTGTTCGACTGTTTTCGAGCATACTCTAACAGGGGTCAGCAAACTTTTGCTATGAGCCGACTTAGGGTTTTAAAATCATTCAGTGTACCAACAGCATACATATTTTTATAGAGGTCAAAATCAATATACCTGTTCGGCAATATATTCTAGTAATATATACAATAATATGTAAACCACATTAATCCAAATAAACTTTTTAAAAAAGATTTTTAAAAGTTTTTATTATTAATAGGAATCGAACGAGTAAGCAGTTTTGAAACAGCTAAATATCATCTTTGCATTTTAGTAGTTATTAGTTCGGACTTCGTGATGTTATTTGCGGTTGTGTCACGCGTGCCGTAGGTTGTTGACCCCTACTCCAACGCACGAAGAGATTTTTGCGTGATATTTACATATATATAAAATAATAAATAAATAAACCTACAATTCCGAGTTGGTTCTACACCAGCTGTAATATTTTTAGATCATTAGAATGGCTGTTTTTCAAGGTAATACATTAGGAATTGCTATAATTATTTTCTGAAATATTAACATATATATATATATATATATATATATATATATATATATATATATATATATATAGATAGATAGATAGATAGATAGATAGATAGATATAACAGACAACGAATGTCTGTTATGTTTGATCATGAGCCATTATAAGTTTCGTTTAGTGGCTTTAGGTTCGGGGGAAAATAAAGACAAAAACTGTCCAACATTTGGATTTTTTTTTATTAGGCTGTTCCTCAATCTATGCTTTCGGCTCACATGAACCATCATCAGAGTGATTATATGGACATTTCAATAATGATATTCTGCATCGAAGATGATATCCTGCTACATTTACATAGAAGTTTGCTATGCGACTATGATGGTCATTTTTTTTGTCTTGTTATATTTAACAATATATGTTGGAATAATGAAACAACTGCCCCAATACGCTATCTATCTATCTATCTATCTATCTATATATATATATATATATATATATATATATATATATTGTCATCCACAGACAGACTGTTTCGCTGTATCACAGCTCATCAGTGTGGCTAGACGTCCGGTTGCCTCTGGCTATAATCGAAAACCGGCTGAATTCGCGTCAGTCGGAAATTTTACCCTGAAGCCGTTGGCTCACGGCAGAGAAGAAGGTGAATTTAAGCGTATTTATTTTTAGATAAACAGACAGTGACTGAGAGAACTCGATTCGATTTACCGAAGAGTCTTGCATTATTAGCCGTAATTTATATATATATATATATATATATATATATATATATATATATATATATATATATATATATATATACCGAATGTAACAGAAAGATTTGAAGTGTTGTATTTTAGAAATTATTAAACACATCTTACTGGAATTTTACGAATTTTTTTTATTATACTATTGTCCTCTACTTTGAACAATAAAAACTTATTTTTAACTTGAAATGATCACCCCTCTTGCTGATACAGTTTTCCTCTCTATTGTTCCCTCTTTTTTTTAAACTTACCCATGGTTATTTTAATGGTTTTTAAATGAACTTTGAAGATGGAAGCCAGAGTATGAATGTTGATACGATTACTGGAGGCCTTAGTAATCATTTTTGTGTCACCATTTCTCAGCTGGGAAGATAGAGTGACATAAGAAGATTTTAACCTTTTCTCTTTCTAGCTGAATAATGCAAATAGTTTTTCAAAGATTTTTATGCCAAAATGTGCCAATATGGCTAAACGTCTTATCTGAAAACCTGGAAGAAAGAACTCAGTTTAGTGTTTTGTTTTAGATATTAAACATTTTGTAGGATGGACAGCTATACCATAATGTCACACGATTTGAGCACTTTTGCTGTTACACTTGGTATATAAAATGTGTGTGTTTCTTTTCATATACGTGTCATTTCTTCCTTCTTTTATTCACAGAATATTTTTCTCTGACAAAATATTCTGTGAATACAAAAACTTTATATCATAATGTTGTTTGGTAATTTCTTGTTTTTGAGAAGTAGCTTAATGGAATATATATTTACCAACTTCTTCTATGTGGTAGGATGTGACTTGTGGTTCATGTATAATCTTGAGTGTCCAAACGCGTCCATAGAGTTACAGAACAATTGGCCTCAGTCCTTCTATCAATAGTATCAATCGACCTTCCCGCTTTAGTTCAATAATGAAGATGGTGTAATAGGATTTGTATTATACGTTGGAATAATGGATAGCGGCTCGGATTGAGGAATCGGTGAGCCGAGTTCGAATTCCAGTCGAATCCATTACATTCACTTACGTGCTTTACCCTTGGGAAAGGTATGAATCCTCTTCTTCTTCCCACAGATCTGGGTAAATAGCAAGACAGACCCGGTTCTATAGTCTTGGATGGTAAGTGGTCTACTGCAGAAAGAAATAGCAACTCACTGAGGGGAAAAAATATGTCTCGTCATTCATGTATCGAAAGATACATTATCGTCTAAGCGTGTATCACGCATGACACATAACTGACTGATTATATAATGTGCAGATTCATTTACGCACCCGTGCACACACATCGTCTACTCGGTAACTCTTGGATGTATGAGTGGCGTAAGTAGCTACTCAAAATGAGAAAACCAAAACAAAATAAAATGCCCACTAGAATTCAAATGTACTTACATTAACACCACATATTAGGTTTACCCGACAAATGAAAAGCAAATAACAGACTTAATTTTTTTTTTCATTTCCATAATTCCTTTCCTAAAAATTCTGATGAAACTTTAGTATAAGCGAAACATGCTAAATTTATAAACGTTTCCTACTTGTTTCTTCTGCCATTCTCTATTTGATCTTAATTTAAACGCATCATTCCATCTCCAGAAGATATAGTTTAAATATCTATACTTGCTTTTGGGAAATATTTATCTCCAAATACGTTATATACCCTCCCAAAATAAAATCTCTATTCTTATCATCTACAATTTGTTTCCGCTTTAAATAACCCACAAAGGGTTAAAAAAAAGTCTTATGGCTGAAATTAATCAACCCTCGAAATCAGCAAGAGAAAACGGCAGAATAATCCGCCATGACGTTGGTGTTTTAAAAAAAGTAACATTCTCTCAAATAGGCTGTCTGACAAAGCTTGAAGGACTCTATGTGCTCTGCTAATCGTCCGTAGCTACAGATCGGCTGTTGGAAATAAATTCCTGTCTTTATCTACTGTGTAAGTTGATTTCATGCCTTTCTAAACGGCACAGGTACAAAGGGAAACCGAATAGCCTTAGATTTGAACTCATTTCCCTGTTCCATGTTTCATTCTGAAAACCAGTAAACTCCTCTGCATCTCAGTTTATGTACCCGTAACTTATCCCTGGATATGAATAACTTTCACTCATGCATATATAGGTGTGTGATTATATATATATATATATATATATATATATATATATATATATATATATGTGTGTGTGTGTGTGAGAGAGAGAGAGAACGAATATTCTGTGTGTATGTGGGTGTGTATATATATACGCAAGCAATTACCCGAGTACTTATTTAGATACCTGTCAACATCCATCGCCGTAATATCTTTCCTCGCCTTCCAGCAGTATCGGGTTTTATCTTTGCAAATGATAAGAACCTAACACACAAACCTGATGCGTCAAAGGCGGCCAGAGTTTCATTAAACGACTAAAAGATTTATGTTTCTCAAGTATGTTACGTTAACGCCTTGTTCAACAACATTTGTTACTTGAATAGCAAGAGATCTCAGCGAGACGACTAACGTTTCGACCATTTATGCTTTCATCAGCTTCCCTGGTGAAATATTAGCATTATTATATTTTCCTTTTATGTCGTCTTTTGCTTTAAATAACGGAACAAATTATCAGCAAGATACTGTGTAAATCTTACATTATCTGTCCGTTGCATGTTTAATTCGTGTTCATCAGAAAATAATTCCATGGAAACTTTAAAAAAAAAAATCTTTCATCTTGTATTTTTGAGATAAAAATGTCCAATACATGTGCATAATGCAGATATGATATCTAAAAACGAAAACGTTAGAAGTTTATAACATATTTATAAGTCTATCATTCATCCTTGCTTTAAATATTGCTACAGTATTTACATTAGTCGGACTATTGTCCTCATCTTTGTCGCCTTATTTGTCGCCATATTTGTCACAACGTTTCGGCCGTTGTACGCTCCGGCCTTCTTCAGGTGGTTGGAATTTCGAACCGAACCCTTTATTTCGATCACTGGGGTAGACTGTTCTAGTTCCACGAGCCATGTTTGATGGATGTCAGTTATCTCCTGGTAATTTTCCTTCTGCCTGAACCGGGTATTGAACTCACACTCTTTGGGTCTGTCACTGGACCTAACCAACGCCTTTATCCACTGTACCATTTGTCCTTGAGGACATCTGGGTATGAATTTCTGAGTATTATAAACCTAATTTTTCAGCAACCATTTTTTACCAGTACTCATATTGCAATTTTGCTGTTATCATTGCATGTTTTTACCAGATCTCATATTGCAACTTTTTTTTGTTTTTGTTATCATTGCTGTTCTCTGGCACTCCTTATTACTGGTTCCCATATTGTATTTATTTCTATGTTTGGCCGACTCAGGAGATTTTTGTGGCCTAGCATATGTGCTGATTCCTTAAGTTTACGAATTTTCCAATGGTGTTCCCTGTCTATGATCTCAATCTGATCCCACAAGGGACGGTGATCTCCCTTCTCTCTCCATATGTGGTCAGCCACGCCTGATTTTTCTACTTCCCCTCGCATTACAGCTTTCTGGTGTTCTTGAAGCCTTACCTTGAGGGGGCGGCCTGTTTCTCCTTTATATTCCTTTCCGCAGCTGCACGGGATAGCGTACACACAGTCTTTAGTCCTGTTCTCCTCTATGGGGGGGTCTCACAATTTGTCTGGTGCTCCTAATGTACATTTAGATATTTTTGATAAAATCCAAAGAATCTGCAATGTTATTGGCCCTGACCTGGCATCTCGTCTTCAGTCCTTTTCCCACCGCCATAACGTTTCTTCCCTGGGCTTTTTCTATAAATACTTTTATGGTAAGTGCTCTATGGCACCTAAACTTTATTAATTTAAAGGAATTACTAGATTGGCGGTAAGGTCTCATCTTCTTACAGTTAAAAGTGGCTAGATGTTCATGACGCAACAATATACGAGAACTGATTAAAAATTGTCTGAACTAGTGTTATAAAAAGAAAACTACAACATACATCAATTCGACATTTAATCACCTTCGAAGTAGTCCACTTCTGAAACCACACACTCTATCCAGCGTCGTCATCTCTAAGGAAATTATTCCTGGAACTCCGCTCCTGAGATAGCGAGCTTCTGCTTCGTGCATTCTCTTGGATTTCCTTGAACTCTTATTTCTTTCAAATGGGATTTGATTTTTGAAGAGGAAAAAGTTGCGAGAATCGAGATTTTGGGAATATGATGGTTGCCGAACCGGAGGAACGTTGTCCTTGGCAAAAAAAAAACAAAAAAAACTAAATCACATTCGATGGTCACTAAAAGAACGTCTGTGTTGTGGTGAGACGACCACACTCTACACACTCTCCTTCCAAACACTGCGAAAACAACGGAAGTGAGCGAAAATATTATAACTTAGCGTGTAAGTGCGATAGTGTTCAAGGTAAATTTGTCTCAAGCGGCTTCACTCTGCGTATTTTAGCTCCGTTAACATAGCCACGGTCCCGATAGTTTTTACTCGGATTTCCTATTCACACATGAGTCCTTCATTTACTTTTTTTTAAAATTATTTTTGCTGTTGCTTTTCGTTGTTTGCTCTGTTGCTATATTTTCGGGACTATTAAATTATTTAATGTAATTAGATTTATTTTGAGTATTACCAAGACGAAAAGGCCACGACAAATATAATTCGCCCGTATATAACTGTTAACGACCTTAAGTTTCAGAATAGAAAGATAGACAAAAACTTATGAACAATAATTTCCCAAACCCTGTGGTTGAAGAAATAGGATTGCCGTCAAAGACATATATCTAGTGTGGACATAGATATCAACATTGCATGGGGACATGCGGCTTTTCCGCCGCAACTGATCGTAGTTACGTCCTCTAGGCTCTCTATATAGTTCACTGTGGGATTACGGTAAGGGTAAAATGAGAAAATCTTTCCTCAGTAAATTTTACTTTAAGACTCATGTGTTTTAATAATTTATAATCTTGCCTTGAATTTTTTCATATTATTTATTTTGATTTATTTTTGCCTACTAATAGTACTTGCTGGATAATACTAGCTCGAACAGTAATCCGTATAGTGATCCGAATAGAGGAATGGTGTAGCGAATAGAGTAAAGAATTGCGGTCGGTATATGTTGTGGTAGGATCCACCTAATTTGCATAGTGGAGTACTGACTATATAAATATGGTTGGTACCGGGAAGACAGAAGAGGCGAATCAAGAGATTCAACTAGAGACTCTGCCCGACTGCGACATAGTCAACACATTCTCCAGGAACGGTCTTCCCAGGAATATACAAAAGACTATATGTAAATATTGTGTACACTTTCTTGTTTAAATACATTTTGTTCTAAGTACATTTTGTGTTGCATTATTATTCCATGCATTAGTCAAGTTTCAACAGTATGTTAATAGAGGGTAGAGTAGAAATGGTGATCCGTATAGTAATAGAGGATATAATAGAAATGGCGTCACGCTACTACCTACTTATACTTTTCACCCATGGTCAAGTGATCCACTTAATTCAATAATGGGATCGTCTGTGTTTGTTCACTGGCGATCTATGTACAAACTCAAGTGTCGGCAGCGACACTTTAACCCGTATAACACCTCCCCTTTGAGATTTCTTCATCTTCTTCAGCTCCGGTTCAATAATCAAATTTTCTCTTGCTGTTCTTTTTCTTTTACTGTACCTCCTTGGTTTACTAATCTCTGCTGATGTGGGTACGTCGAACATGTCATACAATATTTTTATCGGTACCTCTTTTCGTGAATCAGCGATTCTCCGTTTAAACTGATTAAGGTGTCGCTTATGTTCCAACCTTTGTCCCTGTATCATGCATGTCATTTTGCCGATCCGTTTTTTTATTACCCCGTTTTCCCAGAATTCTTTTCCAAGTTGATACATTTTAAAAAATACCTTATCTCCAAATTGGAAGCATTTACTTATATTATTATTTCTTGATGCTCTCGCCTTACGTTCTAGTAATAATTTGTTCAAAACGGACTTAACATTCCTGACGAACATTAACTCTGCAGGCGACATTCCAGACACGGTGTTCGGGTTGGTGTTATTCTGTAAATATTAAAAAATTGTTGTATCATATTTTCATCTGATTCCTGCCCCTCCGAATCTTTTTTAGTGCCCTTTTAAACGTATCGACAAACCGTTCCGCTTGTCCGTTTGATCTTGAGTGAAAGAATAGAGTCAGGAACACCGAACCTCATGTGGGAATTTTGTCGTTGCCCCGGTAGTCGGCATTCTACATTTTCATAATTCTGGTCATTTAGTGTAACTTTCGACTACCACTAGAGAGTATTCTCCGTTTAACGGTCCCGCGAAATCTATATGTTTTCTGGACCGTGGCATATCGGTTTTCGGCCAAGGTTGAATTTTGGTAGGCAGTGACTTCGCTACCAGAAAACCACCTCTGCATGATTTCACTAAATTTTCGATATCTTGATCCATTTTTGGCCAATAAATATAACACTTCATTCTATAAATTCCTGGATGCCCTATGTGAAATTCTTCTAGCATATGGTTTTGCAACGATGCTGGTATCACAATTCTTTCTGCGTAACTAAGTACATCATTACATAATGAAAATGCATTATTTCCAGTAATATTTTTTCTTTTAAATCGTAATTGCTTCTTCATTTTCATTATAAAGTCGTTTTTTCCGACTTAATTCTTATTTCCTCCAATGTTATGGGCCGTTCTCTTACAGTATTGTATAATGCATTGTGTTGTGGTAGGATCCACCTAATTTGCATAGTGGAGTACCGACTATATAAATATGGTTGGTACCGGGAAGACAGAGAGGCCAATCAAGTGATTCAACTAGAGACTCTGCCCGACTGCGACTTAGTCAACACATTCTCCAGGAACGGTCTTCCCAGGAATATACAAAAGACTATATGTAAATATTGTGTACACTTTCTTGTTTCAATACATTTTGTTCTAAGTACATTTTGTGTTGCATTATTATTCCATGCATTAGTCAAGTTTCAACACATTATTAATTTCATTTTCGGCCTTTATCGCCGGAATTACTGTGTCTTCAAGTGGTTCGTAGAATTTTCGTATTAATCTGGACGATCTGTCTGCATGACTTAATTTTTTGGGTGGTAGGAACTCCATTTTCTAATTATAGTTCAATAGGATAGTCCTCAGCGCTGCTGTCTATTATTTGCTGTATGTGTGGAAACACCCTTTTTTGATTCATATATGAATAATAATGGACGATGGTCTGCTGTAGTATGAATACCCTACCATGTATAAATTTGTGAGATTTTTTCATAGCAAATATGATAGCCAATGCTTCCTTTACAATTTGGCTGTAGCTTATTTTTTTAGCGGTAATCAATGATCTTGAAGCATGAGCTATTGGCTTAGTTGTTCCGTCCCCATATTTGTGTAGCATCACTTCTCCAATACTCGAATCACTTGCATCTGATGCAACCAAAATCTTTAATTTACGATCAAAATGAGCTAGAGACAATTCCGATGTTAAGACTTTCTTAATTACTTTGAAAACACTTTGACATTTATCTGTCCAATTCCAATTTCGCATATTTCTTCGGCAGTTTTTTCAAGGGTGCTTTTAATTCGTGCATATTAGGTATATATATATATATATATATATATATATATATATATATATATATATATATATATATATTATAGTAATTAGCAAACCCTAAAAATGCTTGTTGGAGCGGGCATGTCTTTTATTGCGCTCGCCCTTGAAGAATCCGGTCATCTATCGTTTTCATTGATAATATATCCTAGATGTTTAAGTCTGGACATAAACAATTCGCATTTTCCTTCACTGATCTTAAAACCACATTCTTTGATTCTCTGAAATACATTTTTTACATCTTCCGTAAGTTGCTTTCGGGTTTTACTTTTAATAAGTATGTCATCCAAATATTCTTGAGCACAATCAAAACCGGAGAGCATGGTTGGAATATGCTTAGTGCTATATTTTACAGAAAGGACGTCGTTTGAATTTGTATACCCCTTTATGAGTGTTAATTGTTAATAATTTTCATCAGTCTTCGTCCATTAGTACTTGTAGGTAAGCGTCTGACAGGTCCAATTTAGAAAAAAATTACCTCCATTGAATTTGGGAAATAATTCCTCTGAACATGGTAATGGGTAGTTATGTTGTTTTCAACTTTTATTTTACCCGTTGAAAAATCGGCATATACGCGGATTTTCTTCTTCTTTTTTAACGTAGACTGTTGGTGTTACCCATTCGGAATAGTTTATTTTTGAGATCACACCTAATTTTTCTAGTCTCTCCAATTCATTATTAATTAGATCTAAGGCCGCAAAACGCACACTCCTTTTCGTCTTAAATGTCGATGTTACATTATCTTTTAACTCAAACTTAGCTTTTGTTTTCGTGCATGTCCCTAGACCTTCTGAGAAATCTTCTGGAAAACTCTTTTTTCAGTTCATTCTTTAATTTTTCAGTTCATGTTAGTACTGGTGGGAACAGCATTTATCTTATTGCAAAACGAGTTAATTGGAAGGTCCCAAAGTTCAAACAATGCAATCCAGTCTGGTCCAAACTAATCAGTATTATTCTTTAATACAAATACCACCGCTTTTTTGGTTTTTCCTGAATTAGCAGAAAAAGTTCAGTCTGTTTCCTGAGACTCCATACACAACTTTATCAGAAGACACATTTTTCTCCGTGTCTGTTTATTTATCATAGTGATGTCAGATCCTGTATCTAGTTGAAATTTTATTTTTACATCATTAATTTGCACAACAACAAATTTCCTATTTTGAGATGTCTTGCTAATTTCCCTTTTAGGCTTTTTATCGTTACCCCATGTATTTATCATGTTACATGCGTTTTATTTTTCTCCATTTTTTGTATCTGTAACACGTACTTTTGTGTCTTAATTCCCCACATTCGTAGTATTATTTTGTTCTAGAAGAAACAATCACTTTTGAAATGCTTAATTCCACAACCATGGCAAGTATTAGGTATTGAGGGAGAGGTTATCGTCTTTTTTCTGTTCTGTTTGGAACTGAAAAACGTTTGTAGTTTTGTTTTTTTTTGTCTTCTTTTAGATGGTCGGACACTATGTACTTGTGCATTGTCTTTTTCTTCCGTCCTTGCGGGATTGAATTTCAAATTGACAATTCGTTGACATTTCTTCTGCTATTTTCTGGAAACTTATTTTGGAATCCATTTCTCATTTAGCAAGTATCCTGGATCTTATCTCCGCGTCCTTATTAGAAGTTAAACCCTGTAAGAATATCAGTCATTTAAATAAATTAGGAATTAATTCATTTAACTTGAACTTTTGACATTCTCGATTCACGACTCCTGCATAAGTAAGAAAATCTTCATCTTCGGACTTTACTAAGTTAAGACATTGCTATCGTGTATTAAATAATGAGCCTCTATCACAAAAATTTATTGATAGACGTAGAACAGTTTCATCAGAATTTATCGGCAAAATAAAATTCAAATATTTTTCATGTTTCGCAGGGGGAGATAATTTACTTAATAATAAACGAACTTTCTTTTGATCATTCCAATGCGAACAATCCCTTTTGAAGATCCCTTCGTATCTTCGATAAATAGCTGGAAAAGTTATTCCTTCATCTGGATTGTAACTGAATTAGCAACAGAATCAGGAGTGAATAAATCTGTTCTTCCATAGTTCTGATAAACAATCCAAAAAACTTCTGTTGGTGTAGTTATAATTGTAATTGCTGTTCATGTTGTCATTTTTGTTGCTGCAGTTGTTGCTGTTGTAATTTTTGTTGATACAAATGTTGTTCTTGTCGGTGCTTTTGTAGCGGAAACATTTGAATCATGATAGCTTTTAGTTCTTCCATTTTGCTGTACTCTGCTGAACGAAACCTCGTGTAACCTAAAGGAATCCTTGCGAAACCTTGTGGCCACTTATCAAAGAACACTCGTTGCCATTTTTACGATGTCAACGAATACGCGTTGCCACTTTCGTAATTCTCGTTGTAGTAATCGCGGAGACAACAATAGTACGCCGATGAACAATGCTGGTGTCAGACGCCTTCGAATAATTTCGCACTAATAGCATTTGCTCGATAATACTTTCTCGAACAGTAATCTGTATAGTGAATAGAGGAATAATATAGTGAATATAGTAGAGAATTGCGGTCCGTATAGTAATAGAGGATAGAGTAGAAGTAGCAATCTGTATGGTAATAGAGGATAGACTAGAAATGGTGATCGTTTAGATGTCACGCTATTACCTATTTATGCGTTTCACCCATAGTTACGTAATCCACTTAATTCAATAATGGGATCGCCTGTGTTTGCTCACTGGCGATCTATGTTCAAACTCAAGTGTCGGCAGCGACACTTTAATCTTATATAACATTAAGATTACCCACGATTAATAAGTGCTGGTAAGAATTGTATTTCTCTGATGAGAGACTTGTTGTACTGGTTAAATCAATCTTGTGTAAAGAGGCATGATTGGCTTGCGCCTCTTTGTTTGTTTTTTTGTCTCTTTTCTCAATTCATTTGTTTTTCCGGATTCACGCGATGCGTTCCCAACGGATGTATATCCAACTGAGCACTTGTGTAATATTTTTAAACGGAAATTAGATAAATAATTACAACACGGTAAGGTAGAAACGGAATTATATATATATATATATATATATATATATATATGAGTAATTCATCGAGTCTGAAACCTCAACAGAATGCAGAAAGCACTGGACGGCCGTTTCGTCCTATATTTGGGACTCATCTACAGTGCGTATCCACTACCGAGAATTGAAATCCTGACAGTTAGGTTGTCAAGCAAACATCATGCCAACTGTTCCAACGGGCCTCAGTGACGAAGAGATAGCAAATCAGACTCATTATAATCTTCGACAGAATTGCGTCACTCTCAGTCACTGTGTGTTTATCCGAATCTAAAACTAAACACGCTAAAATTCACCTTCATTCCGTACCGTACACTGACGGCTTAGCGGGAGAAGTTCGGACTGACGGGTTTCAATCCTAGCTAGAGGCAACCGGACGTCTAGCCACACTTATGATCTGTGAAACAGGGAAACAGTCTGTCTGTGGATGACAAATATATATATATATATATATATATATATATATATATATATATATATATATATATATATATAAAATTCAAATTTAAGCAATGTTTTGCAGACTTCAAATCATACTAAAATTAAAATAGAGGCAGCTGAACCAAATATTGATTTTTAATATACTTATTTTTGAACTTCTGTATATACATTTTTTTAGTCTTTCCATGCAACAATAAGTAATATGTAATAATATTCATTTATCGTGGTTTTCTGGCAGAATTATTAGGATCTTGAATAAGTTCAAGCTGTTTACCAACAGATGGCGTTCCCAGAACCGTGCATGTAGTTTCAGATGGTAACGCATCTATAAGGAAGTACTACAAGAAAGCTTGACATTCAGTGTAAGTCATTTCGCTGAAGTGTGAACACCTTTGTTTTTCATAGCGTTAAACATGACGGATTTCGTGCCGATCAAAGTGTATTGGCGCGGAATTTTACTGCACTATTTTATTGAAAAGAAATCTGTAGCTGAATCACACAGAATTCTTCTTGAGATTTACAGTGACCATGATCTGTTGGAAACAAAATGCAGAGATTTGATTGGACGCTTAAAAAATAATGAGTTTGATGTTGACGATAAAGAACACTCTGGCGCTCCGAAAAAGATAGAAGACGAAGAACTGGAGGCAATACTTCATAAACATTTATGTTAGACGCATGCTGAACTTGCAGAATCATTATGAGTTAATCACATAACAGTTTCAAAACATTAGAAAGCATTAGGAATAATTCAAAAACAAGGACAATGGGTATCGCACGAATCCAAGTCGAGAGACGTCGAACGGCGTCTTGTCACGTATGGATAGCTGCTTTAAAGGCAGAAAAGGTAATATTTTTGTACCGTACCGTGACCGGCGATGAAAAGTGGATACACTACGATAACCCTAAGCGTAGTAGATCGTGGGGTAATTCCAGCCATGTATCAACATCGTTCGAAGCTTCTGCTCAGCATTTGGTGGGATCAGCTGGGTATAGCTTATTATGAGCTGTTCAAACCGATCGAAACTATCGTGGGAGTTCGCTATCGACTGCAGCTGATGCGCTTGAGATGAGCATTGAAGAAAAACGAGCAGAGACACAACAAAGTGATTTTGCAACATGACAACGCTAGGCCACATGTGGCAAAACAGACGAAAACCTACTTGGAAACACTTAAATGGAAAGCCCTTCCCTACCTGCCGTATTCGCTAGACATTGTCCAGTCCGATTGTCACTTGTTCTGATCGATGATGGCATATGGCCTGGCTGAGCAGTACTTTCATTCATATGAAGATCAAAAAAAAAAAAAAAATATGGGTCGACTCGTTAGCCTCAAAAGACGTGTCGTTTTTCGATGTGGAATTCAAATGCTACCAGAAAGATTGGAAAAATTAGTGGCTAGCGATAGCCAATACTTTCAGTGACATGTTTTGTAAATTTTTGTGAATAAAACATTACTTTTTATAAAACAAAATCAGCGAGAACAAGGTCCTAATAGTAAAATCCCGATAACTTTGTTCTAGGGCATTCATAAAAAATGTCAGGTGCTTGTTTATTTATGAGTGAGCATGTATGTATAATAATCCTAATATACTCCTACCCGAGCCCGTGCAACCTGGAGGAGGACTTGCAAAGCGGACGTCGATGTCTTTGAGAACAGGAGTACCAGTCTCCTCTTTGAGAAACGTGCCAAGAGGAAGACCAACATTAACACCCAGAAGCCACATTATCAATGCAGCATCTTCAATACGGCTTGCGGCTCTAGAATTGGTTTCTAGTCTCACGAGAGGAGTCATCGGTAAAGTGTCGATAGAATACTCATATGTTGGCTAATGACACGATAATACATATGTATATATACTCCTATATCCGTGTTTATTTCTACCGGATTTATATGACCCAAATTTGCTTTGAAGTGTAAGACGCAATAGCTTGCCACTCGATATTAAAAAAAAGATGTATAGATTTATTAAATATGAATAAAAGATTTAAAAATGCCGTTTTGCATTCGAAAATATATATGTGCTAACTGCGAGTGTGCTCACGTACTTGTTATATGGAAAGTAAGCGTAAAACGATAATAAATAAAATCCAAATCTATGCATCAACTGCAATCGGAAAAAAAGAACACAACGATTCTATTTATGAGCAAAAATAAGCAGTCTTTGTTGTGAACAAACGTGAACTATTTAAGGGTATCACTAGACAACAGTAAAAGAAATAAGCCTAAGGAAAGAATGACAACAAGAATGAAATGAATAACTTTGGGAATCCTGGTCCAGATGAAAAGGAGGTGGTTAACGCCAAAGAAAATTGCAGAATATGAGATTAATTTAAATCTTCAGAAATAAGCCCAACAAGTGAAAGATCAATAGCTTAATGCGGACAGCATAAAGATTTTAAAAAAAAGTTAAATAGCTGGTAAGAAAAAAAGCACTTCAGTAACAAGCACGAAATCTTAAAAGGGGAAACAATCACAAGAGTTAAAATGGAAAGGTTCTACAAAGTGGAACAAATACGTAGAAGATTCTTGTCATGGAAACAGAAGAAACACCTACAATAGATTAAAGCATGGAAGCAACTCGAAGACAAAAATCTGAGATTAACATTTTACAAGATTTAAGGAGTAGTAGAGTACTGGATAGCGACTCGGATTGAGGAATCAGAGAGCCCAGTTCGAATTCCAGTCGAATCCATTACATTCACTTACGTGCTAATACCATTGGGAAAGGCACGAATCCTCTTATTCTCCTCCCCCAGCTATGGGTAAATAGCACGGCAGACCGGGTTCTATAGCCTTGGATGGCAATTGGTTTACCGCAGAAAGAAATGGCAACCTACTGCGGGGAAAATCTGCCTCGTCAGTCTTGTATCGAAAGATACATGATTGCCTAAGCGTGTATCACGCATGCCACATAACTGACTGAAAGTTATTGAAATCATAAAAGGAATCGCAGCAGTGAAATATGGAAGTTCATCAATATCCATAGTAATAGTAAACAAACTAAACGTGAATAAATTCAATCTGCCGAGAAAGAATTTGATGTACCACATAACAACATTACTAATAGCGATTTCAGTGATTACACCCGATGCATAAGTGGAACAACAATATATACTCATTGTATAGAAGTGGATAGAAGCGGAATTATGTATATTGTCGAGGTGTGAAATTATTCTAAACATCGTTTGTGTAAATTCAAGCAATGTTATGCAGTCTTCAAACAAAGGTGAAATTTTTAAAAATAGCTATACTGTTGAATGTAGTTTATCGGCATTTTCAGGGCGTTGAGTGACTCGAAACGACAGGTATAGTTTTACACAACGAATGCTGAAGAAACTGTACTGAACATGAGAATGAAGTTGCAAGGGGAATGTGAACTAAAATGAAAGTAACACGCATATTCAGAATGAAAGAGTTGAAATTTCTTGGACGGATTAGTGAAGTGCAGTTTGAAATTTGGTAAATTTTTACACCCTTGTGAAAATTAATTGAAACAAAATGAATAATTCCTTTATTACTTACTTTTTCGCATTTTTTCAGTGAAACATGACCCAGAGCACATGTTACTTACTACTTCGTATGTCCATTCCACGAAGTCGTTCCTTGGAGATTGACCACAGATTCTCGATTAGATTTAAATCAGGAGAGTTTCCGGATAAGTCTATAGTACTTTGACTTGTTCACTGGTAAGGCTTGCATGTGTGTTTGTGCAGCGTTACAAATTTTCGTACGCTTTCTTGGAGTAATGGCCGTCGCAGACAATGGTCGTAGGACAACTAATCGACAGTCGAGACAATAGTGTCTGGGTGTGATAAAAATCATGGATGACGCAATATTTTTTAAGATCAAACAAATTTCATCACACACCCCGAAAATAGATTCATATTGCTGCACACCACTGCAAATGAACTAATCTGAGGAAAAAATAGAAATTGATTATACACTGTCACTCCAGTGGGTCTAAATCTTACCGAGTGTTCAAAGAAAGGAAATTAATTTGGGCACATGGCTCAGTGCATAATGACGTTGGTTAGATCCAGTAATTAGACACAAAGAGTTGTGACTTCAATACCAGGCGGCAACAGTGGTGAACCAAAAACTTGGAGAGTTGAGTTAAAGGGAAATAACAGAGACATCCAGAAGAGGCATGGCACGTAGAACTAGAACGATCTACTCCGGTGAACAAAATGAAGGGTTCGCTTCGAAATTCCAATCCCATGAAGAAGACCGGAGCATACAACGGCCGGAACGTTGTGAATATGGTAATGAAGGTGAGGATAACTCCGAATAATGTAAATAATGTACGTAATCATAATACCTCATCTCAGATATATAGACAAATATAAACCGTTTGAATTGAAAATAAATTAGAGATGGTTTAATAATTTTGAAATAAAAACTACAAATGCCGTTATTTAAAGAAAAACTTGAATTTGAGAAGAGCTTTTTTGAAAAACAATTATTATTGATTTTTATTTCTGAGAAAAACAAAAAACACGATTTAACTGAAAACTTAGAAGATATTCTAAATTTTCTTTTATTTTACAATGCCATGTCTCTTCCGAATGTAAGAATGCCGATTCACAGATAAATGATTCTGTGGAGAGTCATGATGCGTCTCCACAGAATCATTTATCTCTGAATTAGCATGCCTTTATGGGAAAATAGAATTTCATTGCCGAAATTGTTTTCTTTTTCTTTGATCGGTTGACACTTTTGTCTGTAGAGTCCATTTAACATAGGTGTTTAACCCATAGACAAAGACACAAATTCAGATGGGAAAATGAAAGCAACACACTGATATTTGTACTCGGTTTGATGATTATGCTTTCCGCGCTGATATCAGTTACAC
This sequence comes from Acanthosepion esculentum, assembly GCA_964036315.1. Lineage (NCBI taxonomy): Eukaryota > Metazoa > Mollusca > Cephalopoda > Sepiida > Sepiidae > Acanthosepion > Acanthosepion esculentum. The sequence goes on from OZ038478.1 coordinate 81,584,466, forward strand.
GACCCATACATCACTGAAGTTTATAGTATTGAAGTGGCTTTTTGCATTTATTCATCCTAGGAGAGTAACTGTTACGTTTTACATAATATTTTGATATTGCTTTTATCTTTTCTCTACTGATCCCTACAACCAGAAAAAATATAGACGTTGCTGATACTTAAGTTTCACGTTTATTTATTTAGTTTTGCTTATATTATATTGAAAGAACAATTCGTCTCTGAAATAATAAAAAATGTCAAATAATTTTTTAACTATTTTCCACACTTGTACAAATTTGATACACTTGGAATTTTAATAGTCTATAGATAAATGAACTTTCTATAAATTTTCTTAAATTCTGTTTTTTATTCAAAATATGAAAATCAGAATCACTTAATATACATCCCAGACAAAGCCGGATATCTCGTCTATTCCAGGGTGGGATGCTCACGGTCATCTGCACACGCGCGAGAGAGCGAGAATGTGTCTGATGCTGAAAAGAAAGAATGAATGCAAATGAAAATATTCCTGAAGTAAAAAAAAAAAGAGTGCGATAGAATAAATGCCGAGGTGAATAACATGCAAAAACTTCATTCTTTACGGTAACGCGACAAACAGATAAAGATACAAGGACTGGGGACTTAACAACGGTCCACACTCAAACTGGTCTCCCTCGGCGGTGGCCACTCAACTTGACATGAAATAAGCAGCTAGAAAACATGATTTATGACGTGCATGAGTTTTCCATAGACGCAGCTTGGACAATGAAAGGACGAATGAATGAAGGAGAAAACTGCAAGGAAAAAAAAATTTTAAAAAGAAATAAATATCAACAAGAAGCAAGGGAAGAAGAAACTAGAAATCATGAAAAGAAGAATTCAGAAGATTGAGCGATTGAATGAAAGAGAGAAAACATGAGACAGAACGAAAAGTGAACTAATCATATAAAATATAATGAAACCGTGTAATTATTTCAATAGGCATAAAGAATGAATAAAGTTGTAGCAATGAATGATTGAAGGAATGAACAGATGCAAGCAAGTAGTCACGAAAGAAAGACAAGTACATAAAATAAGAAATAAAAATAGCACTAAAGAAGGGAAGAAATCCTGATAAATTCTTCGGTAGATAGTTAAGATTTGAATGTAAGAAATACAAAAAGAAATACCGAAAGAATGAGTTAAAAATAAGTAGAATGAAAAATTGGAAAGTAAAGGATAATCCGAACTGGGGAAAGAGAAAAACACGGAGAAGCTAAACTGGAGAAGAGTGACTCATTGCATGAAATAAAGTGAAAAGATTATGTTAAATTAATTGCTAGGTCTACTGCTAACAAAGTTGGTTCAATGGGTCGTGTAGACAATCTTTCTCCCCTGAATATATCTTTCATATAAGTCTACTATTCATCCTTGCTTTAAATATTGCTGCCAAATAAGGTCTGGTGTTCCTGCTATATATTTAGAGATTCTTGATAATATCCAAAGAAGAATCTGCAATGTTATTAGTCTTAACGTAACATCTCGGCTTCAATCACTTTCCTACCGCCGTAAAGTAGCTTTCCTGTGCCTTTCCTATAAATATTCTCATGGTAATTGTTCTGGTGAACTTTCCTCTCTGGCTTCTAGACTTTATGAATTTAAGCGCAGTACTAGAAATGTCTCATCATTTTACAGTTGAAATGATTAACTGTAACCGTAAGTTCTATGCTTATAGTTTCTTCTATCGCACTTCTCGCTTGAGGAACTCTCTTCCAGCCTTTTGCTTCTCAGTCAGCTTTGACCTTCAAAGATTTAAATGCTGTGTCAAGCGTTATTTTCTGTCTTCGTAATTCTTGCTCTTTTTATTGTTATTTCTGCCCAATAGTGTTTTCCTTTTCTCATAATTTCTAACACTCCGTACCCCACTTGCGTCCTAGTGGCTTTATTGCTTTGCTTGGGGTGAAATGATTAAAGAAAAAGCCCAAAACAACAAAAAAAAAAAACAACAAAAAACAAAATAAAACAAAAACATAAATGTTTGAAAGAGGAAACGAAATAAAATGTCAGATATGAAACGTAATATTAAAATGAAGGGAGATAATATTGGTCGCATAAAAAGAAAACCAAATATTTTTCCGAAACATTTGGTTGGTTCTACTTCTCTGCCCTAAAGCCAAATTCTATAAATCAATATAAAAAAAAACATTGTTAATCAATATGCAGACAATTAAGCTAGTGATATTTTCTAAAAAAAAATGTATTTCTATTTTCGGAATGGGTGGTTTAATGCAAAGAATCAAGATTTTCTGCTTCAGAAAGACATAATATATTTTACTGGATCAGAAGGCGTTTTAACAGATATAAACTTCTCTATCAATAAAGAAGGTGTAATTTATAAGCAGTTATTGTTTAACCCTCCATAAACCACTGAATAACAGAAAATCTAATAGACATCGCGCCAAGAAAATTTACATAAAGAATGAACGGAAGAAATATAAAACGGATGCAAGGAGATACAAAGATAAGATTTTAAAAGGCAAGCAGATGAAAGAAAGAGAAGAGGGAGTGTTATGGGAACCTACCCATAATAGTAATGGACTAGTCCGTGCCTCATAAATACTGCGCCTCAAGAGGAAGCAGGGAGACAGTCCGTCAGAGACAGTGAGAGAGTCAGACAGAGTGAGTCGGCCGGTCGGCTAGACGATTACAGTAAGACATTGGAATAGTGATACTTCGAGACAACATAGTTCTCTCTAACCTAACCTGATTATTAGTACTAACACTTCTACTCTTTTGTACATATATTCTATTTGTAATATATATCTGTGTTATTCCATACCTGTGTTGGAATTATTCTTCATTGGTTCTACCTTGGAACATCACCGTGGTACAAGGACCTGGACCATAACAGAGAGAAAACAAGATAAGGAAAGAGAAAAATAACATACGAAGGAAATAAATTAAAAAAAAACACAAAAAATAACGATAGAAACAAAGGCTAAAGAATGCAATGAAGTTGAAGGGAGATGAAAAATAATTTCGGAAATTATTAAAAAAAAAATGAATGATGGAACAAAAGAACACAACATAATAAAGGAAAATCACATATGAAAGTGTTGTGGTAGGATCCACCTAATTTGCATAGTGGAGCACCGACCATATAAATATGATTGGTACCGGGAAGAGAGGGGAACGAATCAGGAGATTCAACCAGAGACTCTTCCCGACTGCGACTCAGTCAACACATTTTCCAGGAACGGTCTTCCCAGGAATATACAAAAGACTATATGTAAATATTGTGTACACTTTCTTGTTTCAATACATTTTGTTCTAAGTACATTTTGTTTTGCATTATTATTCCATGCATTAGTCAAATTTCAACAGAAAGAAAGAAAGATAACATGCTAAATAAAGTAAGAAAGAAAGATAACACGCTTAAGAAAGTAAGAACATGCTTAAGAAAGCAATAGATAAAAGGACATAGAATGAGAACAGTATACGAATAAGGAAAGAAACAAAAATAAAGAAAAAAAAATATGACGGAAAGCAAGCAAGCAAGAAATAAAATAAGAAAGATAGAAAGAAAGAGAAAATATATTAAAGTTTTTTAAAAAAAAAGGGTCCAACAATAAACGACAGACGAAAGAAGATGATAAGAACATATATGAAAGGAAGGACAGCATTAAATGCTGGCCGACTCCTGACTGTTCCCTGTCGCCATAATCGCAGGATTTGAGAATCTCAGCTTACACCCAGAGCCGGATCGACAGCCAAATCGCACTTGTCTCGCTGGATCAAGCAATTTCCACCCAGTTTGTTTCCTCACGACGGCACCTTTATTTTATCCTGTTAAATCCCAGCTGTCACATCAGACTCGTCATTTCTTTCATTTGTTTGTTTTGCCAAGACCGGAAAGACGTTTGCACTCTTCAGCATCAAAGACCGAAAAGATGAACAAAATTTATACGCTTTATGGTTTTTCATAACGAAATATCTAATTCTTGTATGAAATACATTAATTATTTTATCGATAATTGCATCTTCGGTATCATCATCGGCTATGTTGCCGGGTTGCCGCGCAACTAATCACCTGACTAGCTCACGTCACACGCCTCGGTTGTGTATCAATATTAAATTTGAAAGTTGGAAATATATTCATCCATGCGTGGCGTATCTTGAGCAACTAAACCTGACGGAGTCTATCCATCTCCGGGTTAAGCCAAAGTCGATTTGAATGCTCACCTTGGTCAATAGCTGTTGACTTCAGTCAAGGAAGCCTTACTGCTAACTGATGACAATGCCGTCATCGTACTGGATATACTGTTAATAATTCAGTCGCATGTGTCGATTTTGCCTACGGCTCTTCGAAATTGTTTGTAGTTGGTTGTACTCTCTACTGGTTAGAGCCCGTGAGACGCAACAAATGGAATTAACCACGTAGTTCGCTGCCAGTGGCGATAAACTAAAAGCTTTTTTATTTCTGTTTTGCCATTTTACGTCGAAGTAAACGGATCGTCATCAACTGTTATTATTGTTACTGTTAAAACACTTGTTTAAGTGTCAAATAATACAAGAGAATCGATTATAAAGAATAAATAGTAAAAAATAAACATCTGTCTATATCTCTATAGATGAGGTATTATGATTACTTGCATTATTTACATTATTCGGACTGTTATCCTCATCTTCATTGCCATATTCACAACGTTTCTGCCTCTATATCTCTGAGATGAGGTATTATGATTACTTGCATTATTTACATTATTCGGAGTGTTATCCTCATCTTCATTGCCATATTCACAACGTTTCGGCCTCTATATCTCTGAGATGAGGTATTATGATTACTTGCATTATTTACATTATTCGGAGTGTTATCCTCATCTTCATTGCCATATTCACAACGTTTCGGCCTCTATATCTCTGAGATGAGGTATTATGATTACTTGCATTATTTAGATTATTCGGAGTGTTATCCTCATCTTCATTGCCATATTCACAACGTTTCGGCCTCTATATCTCTGAGATGAGGTATTATGATTACTTGCATTATTTACATTATTCGGAGTGTTATCCTCATCTTCATTCCCATATTCACAACGTTTCGGCCTCTATATCTCTGAGATGAGGTATTATGATTACTTGCATTATTTACATTATTCGGACTGTTATCCTCATCTTCATTGCCATATTCACAACGTTTCGGCCTCTATATCTCTGAGATGAGGTATTATGATTACTTGCATTATTTACATTATTCGGAGTGTTATCCTCATCTTCTTTGTCATATTCATAATGTTTCGGCCGTTGTACGCTCCAGCCTTCTTTATATGATTTGAATTTCGAACCGAACTCTTTATTTCATCCACCGTCACATTCTAATCACGCGAAGAAGGCCAGAGTATATAACAGCCGAAACATCGTGAATATCACGATAAAAATGCGGACAAAAGTCCAAATAATGTAGATAATTACAAGTACAATTTCTCATCTCTGAAATATATACAGATGTTAAAATAATTTAAGAAACGTACAACGTCCGAAATGTCGTGAATATGGCAACAAACATGGGAACAAAAGTCCGAACAATGGAAATGGTATATATATATATATATATATATATATATATATATATATATATATATATATATATATATATTCCATTTACATACACACGCACGCATACAAACACACACACACATATAGGTATGTATGTATGTGTGTGTAATTTTGCGCGCCTGTCTGTTTACATGTTTCTATCTGTTGAATTGTGTATTCCTCTCTATCCATCCGATTCTCTTTCCCGCCGGGCTATAGGAAAATAAAATAAATATTCGATATACCAGTTACGTCTTATTATTGAGTTATTCCGTTTTGTGGCTAGAGAAAATTTGCCGCATAAGCAGTCCTTATACATACACGTGTATTGCAGCTGTTCTACGTCGTTATAAAAACTCCTGTAGTCATGTCTTACTCTCTGCTGGTCTCATCACTGTCTCTGATCTTCACATCGAGGAGACTCTTCATTGACACTCATTGCAGCTAACTAATTATATAAAACGATTTTCAGAAGCGCAACATTGGATTTTCCCTTTGTTACAACGATTCCGGTTAGTTTACTCGGACTTAAAGGCAACACAATAACTAACGTAATTCTCAATATATAATATGCCTTCATCCATAATACGCACCACAAAAATGATGCTGAAAGTGTGGGAAAATACTTCTACTCACGCATAATAGACTCGATATAGCGCTGCTCTTCACAAATTCTGTGGTGTAACTCAGCCGTGTTTCCCTAAGCCAACGGACTGTGCCCCCATTCTCTCTCTCTCTCTCTCTCTCTCTCTCTCTCTATATATATATATATATATATATATATATATATATATGAAGAAATATAGTTTTAAGGTGTGCTATATTTATGTATGTCTGTGGATGACAATATATATATATATATATATATTGTCATCCACAGACATACTGTTTCGCTGTATCGCAGCTCCTCAGTGTGGCTAGACGCCCGGTTGCCTCTAGCTAGGATCGAAACTCGGCTGAATTGGCATCAATCGGAGATCTTATCCCTAAGTCGTTGGCGCACGGCAGGGAAGAAGTTGAATTTTAAGAGTATTTGTTTTTTAGATAAACACACAGTGATCGAGAGGACTCAATTCGCTTTAGCGAAGGGTCTTACATTATCAGCCGTAATAGACAGTGCTTACAAACTCACATTTCCTGTCCCAAAGAGCTCAACCGAAGTACATTTTTCAGGAGCATATATATTATCATTCACAGACAGACTGTTTCGCTGTATCACAGTTCATCAGTGTGGCTAGACGTCCGTTTGCCTCTACCTGTTGTGGAGTTATTTCCACAATAGAAACTGTATTCGGACTAAATGCGTCCTAAATAGGTTAAACGTACAGAAACGTTAGGAACTTGTAATAAAGTGTTACGCAGAGTAATCGAGTTGTGGTCGCTGAACACTTCTCCTCCTCTCGACTACTCCTGACTCCTACTTATAATAGGTGGGAGAGTCTATTACCTAGACAAGGTGTCTTTCACTATAACACTAGCTAGGATCGAAATCCAGCTGAATTGGCGGAGATTCTATTCGTAAGCCGTTGGCGCACAGCAGGGGAATGTGAATTTTAAGCGTATTTATTTTTCGATAAACACACAGTGACCGATAGGACTCGATTCGGTTTACCGAAGAGTCTTGTATTATATATATCCACACAATTGGACACAGTGGATAAAATCGAGTGGGTTACAGTGTGTTTCAGGTTCTAACGCAATCTTCAAGGCCTGAAAATTGAATTCCGACGCGAAACATAATCGCCTCTCGGTGTTGAACTCTGTGTTCACTTTTATATTTACATATTATCTATGATAATGAGCACTTTTACCCATAGCGTACCTTAAAACCACCTGGTGTCTATTAAAACCGCCCAGTTTATTAATTTCGTACTTTTTGACTATATTAGTTATTTTCCGATCCCACTTTTATTAAAACACCTGCATTTTTTATTGCCAACTTAAAAAAAAAATCCTACCCTACCCTAATTATTAAAAAAAACACTTGTATTAGACACCTCATAGTAGATAACAAAGCTGATGTCTTCCATAACAGATGGAAACTGAAAAGTTAGCGATTGTTGGGAATGATGTGAAAATAAACTTAGAAGAACATGCAAACCGTATGTTTGAAAAAAAAAAAAAAAGATACCAACAATGTAAATTTCGGAAATGATTAGTAATGCTTCAGAAGCATCCAATATTTGCGCAACATGAATTCCAAAAGGTGGAAATACACCAGGTGAAGATGGCATAATAAATTAGTTATTGAAAGATGTAGGTGAAAAAAAAAAGTTAAGTATTGTTATGTACCGAGTGTTTATCACATTAACAGTGCTTGGAGATTTTGTTTTAAGTTTTGTCATATTACTTTCTAGAATAGAATAGTCATTTTAATTTCTCAAAAGTACGGATAAACAGACACATTCAGGGTAAAATTTGGCTAGACTAAAAGACAGATTTTAGAAGTAACTGCTCAACAATAGATACTCTAAAAGAGGAACCCAATCCATTTGTAAATAACAGAGTATTTCTTTTATGTGGCGTGTCCCTTAAGAACGTAGGCGATTGTGGCTCTCCAATTCTTCCTATCCCTTGTAGCTCTCAATAATTGTTGTCCCTTTGTGACTTCCCCAGACCACGTTCTGTCATCCACTTGCATAAGCCCGCCAGGTATGTCATGCGTTGCTTCTAGTTGTCTCTCTTTCCCTCTGTTCGACCTGTGACTATCGTTTTCTCCAGGCCCTCCTATCTCATTACCTGTCCCCAGCAACCTCAGCTGCCTCTTCTTGAAGTTAAGTATAAACCTCCTACTTGTTTGCATCCTCTCCAAAATTTCACTGTTGCTCACACGCTCGGCCCTTGTAATCCTTAGCATCCTTCTATAGAATTATATCTCTGTTGCTTGGAGTCTCTTCTTCATCTTTGATGAAACCGTCGAACATTCGCTAAAACAGAAAAATGTCTTTGTCACTTGCTGAAAAGGAAACTATGTTTTAGAAAACACGATATTCTTTTATTTCCTACTATTTTTATACATTATTAAAAATATATATTTTTAAGAAGATATATATACGAGGTTTGATCGAAATGTATCGGGGCTGGTGCTATAAATAGAAAACTACAACACCTATTAATTCGGTATTTAATCTCCTTCGAAGTAGTACTCTTCTAAAGCTACACATTTTATCCAGCTTCGTTTTAACTGATGGAAGCATTCCTGGAACTCCGATTTGGGATAGCGAACAGCTGCATTCTATTAAATGTCCTCGGCGTCTTCAATTTTTGTTTGTTTGAAGTGAGATTTGATTTCTGAAGAGGGACAGGTTGTACGTGAAGAGATCTGAGTGTCATGGTGATTGCCGGATGTAGGTAATGTTGTATTTAGCAAAAAACCTTTGCACAAGTCATGGTCACTGATGGAAAACTACTCCTCATCCAGTTTTCCTCTCTACGGTTCCCTCTTTTTAAACTTATTCACTGTTCTCTTGAAGGCTCTTGAATGAACTTTGAATATGGAGTATGAATGTTGGTACCATTAATGAAGAACTCAATGATTTTTTTCTCTCACGATTGCTCAGTTGGGAAAACAGTGGGCTGACACAAAATGATTTTAATCTTTTCTCTTTCTAGCTGAATAACTCAAACGGTATTTCAGTGAATCTTGCGATAAATGTTGTAAAGATGGCTAAATCGTCTGATCTGGAAACCTGGAAAAAAGAATGTCAATTAGTTTAGTGGTTTTTTAAATATTAAAAATTGAGATGATGATACTCTTCCTGTTGTGACCATCTGATCCAGTTTTCCTCTCTACTGTTCCCACTTTTAAAAACTTATTCACCGTTCTCTTGGAGGCTCTTGAATGAATTAGAAGATGGAAGCCAAACTATGAATGTTTGTACCATTACTGAAAGCCTGGATGATTTTTTCCTCTTACCATTGATTAGTTGGGAAGACAGTGGGGCTCACACAAAACGATTTTAACCTGCTCTGTTTTCAGCTGAATAACTCAAAGGAATTTTCAGTTATTCTTACAAAAAGCCGTGTCAAGATGACTTAACGTCTTATTTGAAAACCTGGAAAAAAGAAACTCAATTAGTTTATCTATGTTAGAAATACATTTTGGTTTCTCATTTAATTAAAATACAGACGCGAACATGCAAACGTATCTTTTGGATGAAATTGAAATGGGCATTTTTTGTTGTGAGAGCTAATTTCTGGCTTGAAACATAGTGTTAATGGAAAAATGGGATGAGCCAAATTGTACTGGAATTTGAAGTCATTTTTATGGCTTTTTCAGAATTTATATATATTTTCTAACAAGTTCAGCGTCTGAAGTGAACAGACGATTTACATTCGAAATTTAAGCAACTTGCTATCAATGATTTATTTTTACGGTTTATGGAAAATTCATTTTGAATTGTATTTATTTTTATTTTATTTTATTTTTTTTTGCATTACAAATTTTATGGGATCACAATGATTTTTCCAGAAAAAGTCATACTATTTAACCCAAAGCTGGGGAAGGAAATGGATGTATTCCTTTCCCAAGGGTATTTGCGCTTAAGTGAATGTAAGAACCCGACTTGAATTCAAACTCGGCTATCCGTGCCATTGAAGCAAACTAATACTAAATGAAAATCACGGTGGCTCATGTTAAAAAAAACAAACAAAAAAAAACAAAACAAACAACAACAAAAAAACAAAACAATTAAAGATATGTAATATGTAGTATATAAGGTATGTAGTATATGTAATATTAGCTTTTCGTCATTCCTTGATCGAGCAGCCAGTATTACATTCTCTTGAAATTTATAAAATCTTTTTCCTAACGGATTTTTGTGTTGGGGGTGGGGGGTAAGCGTGTGTCTCCAGTCCACTATCTGTTATGGCTCTTTCTATTGTCAATGGAGCCTTCCATTCAATTATTTCCTTGTTAGTTGTGTGTAATATAATCATTTTCGTCATGTCATTATTTTCTTGTCGAATTTACAAGCGATATTCATTTTGACTATCGCTGTTCTTGGAACTCCTCATTTGATGTGATTCCTGATTTTTACTACAGTACTTCGTTTCTGATGCTGGCGCGCCTGTTCACGAGGTTCGAAGAAAAACGTTTCTTTACAGTTTTCATTCACTCGAAGCTATTTTTAACCACTGATCAGAGAAAGCTGTTATATAAAACTAACAGTTTACATATACCTGAAGGGGTTTCGCGCCACACATTATATCTATATGAAAGCCTCGATTTGACCAGGCTATTTACGAACATAATTCGAGTTTTAGGCTAATGTGTTTGTTGTTGTTTTTTTTTCTAGTAGCAATTTGCGTTTTTAGTCAAAACGATTTAAACGCAGGCTATTTTATGTTTGTTTTCCTTTTCCCCAATACTAAATTTGTTATAACTGATTCACACACCGAGGCACTTGAAGTGCTTACCATTTGCATATTGTGAATTTTTAAGAGAAAGTGTAGGGGCCGCCACTAATTTCATTCCGATAGCAGATTAAAGTTTCTGTTTAGGAACTGTTTTTCTTGAGTTTTATTTCTTGGAATACTTAGTTGATTTTTTTTATTAAAGATTAATGTCATACTGAGCCATAATACCTTTAGTAGCAGCATTGGGAGCAGCATAGCCATTCCTCCCATAGTGACCTCTGCATGGAAATTAAGAATAATGTTTTCTCTTTGTAGATTCGTTTACGATGTGGTATAGAATGTTTAAATGATCACTGCCTATCTCTTCGCACATGTGCTTGTATATGCGTAGCTGAGATACAATTGTTTTTTTTTTCTTAAATGTATAAGAAATCAGTATGTGTGAAACAAGTTAGGAATCATACAAGAAATAAGATGTGAAACAATAAAAATACGAAAAAAACAAATGTAACAGAAAAAAATACGTAAACTGAAATAAGTAAAGTAACAACAAAAGGGAAAATTAATTCAACCTTGACCAAAAAAAAGTCAAGGGAAAATTCTAAATATCACAAAAAACATATACGTAAGAAAATATATCAAATATAATGAACAATATAAACGAGAGAGAACCGCAAAAAAATGCTTAGGATAAAAAAATAAAAATAAAAATCTAGAACCGTTGTGTGCAACCTGACTATAATTTATGAAATATAAACGAAAACTCACCCTTCCGGATCTATAGTCGAAATAAACATTTGTAAAAATAAATAAGTGAGTGCTGTATAAAAATCTCTCCAAATAATGACGCGGAAACATCATCCATTCTCTCAATAGCGGCAACTTTGAAACTATCTTAGGCTGTCATTTTTCCACAAGCCCATCACAGCCCCTGGCCCTAGAATCTTAAATGCTATTTTTTGCGCATAAGTGGCTCTATCATCACTGTCACAACGTTATTATGAGAGCCACCTGCCTCAAATTTATGTTCTTTCTTCTCTTCTTGAGTCAGTCAATCCTCAGCCACGCATATTTTAAAACCATTTATTAAATGATAATCGCACTTATTTCTAGAAAATTCATTCACTACAAACTTATCATTAAGTTGCTAAGAGTCCGTTTTGTTTGACTTGCAACGTTTCGTTTTTCACTTGCCAGATTTATTTTTGTTTTTACTTTACCCGTTTGCCTCTTTTTATTTTATTTTCTAAAGAATCATTTGGATAAATATATTAGAGCGAAATAGCATATATATTTATATATTCCTACCATCTTCCTTTTTATATTTCCTCATGAAACCATCAATACTTGGTTTGGAAGTGCATAAAATAGAACAAACATTTTTTTTTATGATTCCAGATTTTTGGTGGGGATAGTTTGTTGGTGTCAAAGAATTGGATCTAAGATTTTTTTTAGAATCCGATGTAAAAAAAAAAAAAAATAGTATCCCGTTCTCGTTATTTGTAAAGGTAAGTTTGCTTTGATATAAAATTCAGAGTATGGAGCATCTAGTGATAATGAAACTCAATTCTAAATTGTTATAGTCAATAACAAAGCCCAGGCATGGGATTTAATTAACAACGTTTGCTAAAAACGTTTACTCTGGAGAAATGACTAAAAATTTTATATCCGGCAATATATTTTAAACATATTTACTGTCATATTCCCTATTATTCTGCCGGAGTTCTATAGCAATCAACGTTAAAACTGTGGCGAATGACATAACTTGGAATACTCGATCACAATCATTTTAAAAATATTGAGGAAATGTACATTAAGAACTTAATATAAAATCTTATGCAGCTGAAGAAACAGAGAAGGATATCTGGAAAGGGTAAGGAAATAAAAAAAAGGACGCTATGGAAAAATCTTAGACAACGAAGGAAATGACTATACCGTACGTTAGTCAATTTAGAACGTACACATTTGGGAAGCGTTTTAACAGAGGACGGAAAATACGATATTGAAATATGAAGGCGGATTCGGGTAGCGAAAGATACTTTCCAGAAGCAAAGCAAACAGGAACATTTCATTAGAAACACAAGAAAAAAAAACAACTGTTATGTAATATCGGTCCCCCTATATTTGCAGTGAATGTTCAAGATGGAGTAATTGTAAATAAATGCGGAGATGCCTTCCAAAAATTGAGCAAATTATTAAGGACCAGAAAGCTTTCATTACAAACTAATTATAAAAAAAATATAGGTTATCTTCCTTAGGTAGATAATTCCTGCTGATAGCAAGTTGGACCTATTTTTCTGATAATAATAGTTTTGACTCAAAATTGGGCGCGAAATAGAATTTAGGCGCCAAGGTAGAGGCCGAGACAACCACGAACGGGACAGAGTGTTTTCGGCTTACTCCAAAATCAGACGAAATAAGAAACTACAGCACAGATAAGTGTTTCATCTATTTCAAACAGACAAATGATTTGGGATATCGTCCCCGATGCCATTACTTTTAACTGCTAAAAGAGTATGTTTTTAGCAATCCCCTATTCTCATAATGTATTTCTTATATAAAGTTTCATCTATTTCAAACAGACAAATGATTTTGGATATCGTCCCCGATGCCATTACTTTTAACTGCTAAAAGAGTATGTTTTTAGCAATCCTCTATTCTCATAATGTATTTCTTATATAAAGTATGTTTTCAAACTGTTCAATTGTCGCATCCCGTTCCGACCCCTTCACCGTAGAAACTGTTAGGTGTAGACGTCTTTTCTACTCCAATAGCTTCATGTCTCTCACATCTCGCCTATGGAACTCCCTTCCCTGTTACTGTTTCCCTGACAAATACAATCTCCAACGGTTTAAGTGTAGCGTCAATCGTCATCTCCAGTTGCCTTGATCTATCCACTTCCTGACATCTTCCATTCCTATCTGCTCTCGCTCTATATCTCCCGTAACCTCCCCACCTCGATCGACCCTCCGTCCTTCTCTTTCTCCACATCCCTTCCTTTACCACTCCTATCTGCTCTTCCTCCAACCCTTCTGTAACCCCTTGCGTGATAGTGGCCACCGGCCTTGCTCGGGGTGATACGCTTAATTTACGCAATATTGGTCCTACTTATATGGCAGTGGATGCTGGACCATCGCCTCATCGAAATGAAACAAAAAGCAACTGAAATGTGCTTCTAAGGAAGTATGCTGAAGAAAAAACATAAGAAATACTCTTTCACTTATCATCTATTTAGGTTTGTAGAATGAATTCCAGCTTTGTTTTAGTAAAATTAGTAAATTATAGCCTGGACAATTTGCGTTATGTATAAATTATACCGACCTTCCGAAGTCCTGTTAATTTACTAGAGGAATAGATTTTTGGTAAAAATATACTTTTCATGTTGATTCTCAATATATTCTAGTTCTATTCACTTGAAAGAATGGAAATATTTATTTCGTAACTGTTTATATTTTTGAGATGAGTTATTGTAATTATTCAAACTATTTACATTTTTTAGACTGTTGTCCTCATCTTTATTGCCATATTCACGACGTTTCGGTCTCAAGGACACACAACCCAGTCAATAAAAGCGTGGGTCGAATCCAGTGACTTGACCCAAAGACTTATGAGTTCAATACCTGGCTACAGCAGAGATGAACACAAAACTTGGAGAGTTGAGTTAAAGAGAGATAACTGATGTCGAGACATCCGGAAGACGCATGGTACGAGAAACTAGAACTATCTACTCCGGTGAACGAAATAAAGGGTTCACTTCGAAATTCTTATCATTTGAAGAAGGCCGCCACGTACAAAGGCCGATGCTGCATGAATATGTCGACAAAGATGAGGACAATTGCTCGAACAATGTAAATAGTGTAAACACTTGAATACGTTTAATCTGTATATTGTGGACGTGCAAGCAATTTAACAGGGCGCAATTCGGACAGAGAAGTCGCGTATCTGATTTCGCATTTCGGTTACTTAAATATCAAGGTTGACTGGACTCACATGAGGTGGAGAAACAAAAGACTGAATTCAAAACCAACCTGAAGAAATATGATCTCCAACAGGCTAACCTGATCTCGATATATTACAGATGCAATACACAAAGTAACCACTGCTTGTACTCATGTTGTGACGTATATGTCTGTATATTGGGTTAGGTAAGTTTCGGCGTAGCCCATTTGGCGCGCCTGATTCGGCGTCAGAAAAATGATTGAACTATTCGGCACAGCCGTTTAGGCGTCAGACTGTTTCGACATCACTGTCTTTGACTGGAGGCAACAACCTCCAAAAAGGATAAAAGCATTGAAAACATCCATCTTTCGATACAATTTTTTATTCATTTAGGAAATTAAAGATTCTATTAAAACACTAATAGAATAATTTAAATTAATAACTTAAAAGTATTGTTTTTGAAAAAAAATTTAGTAAATTTATTTAATCTTAGAAATTATTCTTCCTTTCATAATTATGAGCAACACCCTTCAGGAATCCAACAGGACATAATGATTCAACTTCTGTTATGACGTTTTTGGTTCGTTCGTCAGCATCTCTTTTTGATTTTGGTAAAACATTTGCTTCCATTTGGAATAAAAGAGTTTTGATAACTGAAAAATATGAATCTGCACTGAAAGAAATATAATATAAAAATACCCCCAACTACACTTTTTCTTAAATATAAACATTTACTACTCTTTTTTAAAAAAATTGGACTATTCGGGCATATAACACCGAAGTATTAATTTGACTACTAAACGAGAGAGAGAACAAATTTGACTATAACGACGAAGTAGTAATCAGACGCCTAATCGTCCCTCTGCCGAAAAATTCCTATGTCGAATCGGCTACGCCAAATCGGCGACGCCGAATCAGCGACGCCAAATGGTCTACGCCGGAACGTCCTATCCCTTTTTATATTATATGCATTTCGAATTCCGGTCGAGTAGATTAGATTATGCTCACTTTTGCACATATAAACTTTGGTAAATTGTATGTATCCTTCGTCTATTCTCTCTCCATAAATGAAGGCCAGATTAAGCTCTTTAGATTTTAGTTAGTTTAGCAAGCAGTCGAGAGAGGGTGACACATTAAAAACGCCCATTCTCCAGCTGCCTGGATCACTCCTGATGAACTGCCGGGTCAAAATACGAATGATTGAAGTCATGTGTGTGGCACAATCTACCCAGAGAGAGAGAGAGAGAGAGAGAGAGAGAGACAGACAGACAGACAGACAGACAGACAGACAGAGAGAAAGAGAGAGAGCAAGAGAGAGAAAGAGAGAGAGAGAAGAGAGAGAGAGAGAAAGAAAGAGAGAAAAAGAGAGAGTGAGAGAAGGAGAGAGAGATAGAAAGAGAGAGAGGGGGAGAGAGGGAGAGAGAGAGGGGGAGAGAGAGGGGGAGAGAGAGAGGATGTTTTTTAATGTATGCATTACTTTTGTAACATAGCTCCGCATCAATGTATATTCAGCAAAATTGTGGATAAAAATGTGGCCAGGAAATCAAATGACAAGTTTTAAGAATATCAAAATTTACAGGGGAAATGTCATTAAAGGTTTCTTATATAAACAAAATCTCTGTAATTCTTACGGAAGTTTTCATTAACGAATTTACTGAAGAATTAATAGGCGTGGTTACTTCATAGAATAAAAACAAATCATTAAAATAAATGAGTGAATAGCAAACTGGATATAAATACGAAAGAAAAACAAAATGACGTCAAGTAAAAATAGCTATAATTGAAAGAGGCGACTGAAATTGTGGTGTCAGATTTTTATTTATTATTTTTATTTGGCCTGTATTTTTGTTTATCTTAATTACAACTGCTTTATTTACACTCGTAAAAAAATAGTAATGTTATTTGGATTGTTTTTCATTAGCTGAAGCATTGGCAACTGTTATCCATTTGTGACACGTATGTAATTCTTTCGTCTTAATTTCAGTGACTTTTTATTGCAACTTCTCAGCCCGTTCAGAAACTTTCTCTAAAGAAAGATATAAACTCTTGCCGAGTCTCGAATTTGTATCAGTTGTCTAATATCTGTAGCAGGGTCACAAGCTCAAGGATACAAAAGGGTCATTATGTGCCGAGGAAGAGGTGCAGCGAGCTAGAAACAGGCCCGTCGCCAAGGTCTTAACAATTAGAACATCAACTACAGAAGGGGCCCACTAGTAGAAGCACATCTTCTCGCATTAACATTACTTCGCATCACATACACAGATGTGAAGGAGCAAACATTTTCGGGGTCAGTTCTCACTGGTGACGGATCAAGTCACAGGTGAAATGTTTAATATTGAACCGCTGTAGTTGCAAATGTGTACACCTGATTGGCTGATGTTTATTAATCAAAATGAAGGTGCATATTGTTATCTTCTGTATGCCATGGCCGTTCACAACGTTAGCAATCATGGCTCTCCACAAATTCATGTCCTTTGTAGTACTTAATAAAGCCTGTTCAGCTATCCGTTTACTCATGTTGGAGAGGTATGTTATACGTTGTTTTCATCTTTTAAAAAAAAAAAATTTAAGCTTATCACCCCAAGCAAGGCTGGAAGCCACTAGCACTCAAGGGGTTACAGAAGGTTTGGAGGAAGAGCAGATAGGAGTGGTAAAGGAGAGGATATGGAGAAAGATAGTGGATCGATCAAGGCAAGGGGGTTACAGAAGATTTGGAGCGAGAGCAGATAGGAATGAAAGGTGAAAGGATGTGGAGAAGGGAAGTGGATAGATCAAGGCAACTGGAGATGTCGATTGACGTTACACTTAAATAGCTGGAGATGGTATTTGTCAGGAAAACAGGAATAAGGAAGGGAGTTCCACAGACGAGATGTGCGAGACATGAAGCTATAGGAGTAGAAGAGACGTCTACATCTAACAGTTTCAACGGTGAAGGGGTGGGAACGGGATGCCAGCCTCGTAGGACGTTTAAATTCATGAGGCCTAGGAACCAGCGAAAGCAGCTCCTCGGAGCAATTACCGTGAAAGTATTTGTAAAAAAGACAGAGCGACGCAACGTCGCGTCTGTGAGAGAGCGACTGCAGACGAGATGACAGATCAGGGCCAATTACATTGCATATCCGTCTCTAGATCTTATCAAGAACCCTGAAGCAAACAGCAGGGGCTCCAGACCATATATCACAGCAATACTCCATGCAAGGGTGAATGCTCGCTGTCACTCTTGCCTTCACTCTGTCCTGTGAGTATCAAATTTACCAAGCCCTTTTTCCTCGTTATGTTCATTAGAAATTACAGCTGTCTCTTTCTGATGTTAAGTATCATATGGAGATTGACTGGGTTGTGTATGTTTGTTTATTCTAACCGAAGGTAATTCCAACTGGTTTCCTGAAAGCTTATATGATGATTTTATCAAAGTTTGTCGTTATATTGTTTACATATGTCTATGATGTATGAACTTAGGAAACCCTAACAAAATTGGTATTATATTCTCGCATCATTTCAATGTGTGGTTCTCTCTCGAAATAATAAAAAATAATCATCATAAGTTGTAATACTCGTCTGTTCTTAATTTAATTTTCTGATGAATATTAATTCTTAAGATTGTCAGTAAATAAGCTCCTTGCTAGTTTCACAACTGTGAAATACCCGCGGAAATTCTCCGATTGCATTGCTAGACATCTGAGCTTAACAACCTTTACGAAATATTGCAATAATACTTAAAAAAATATGAAATAGATTATTATTTAAAGAAGTAAAATGATACAAATGAAAAGATTTGAAATTGACATGTTTTGTTCATTTCACTTAAACAGACATTACATCATTGCCGCCTCTCTCTTCGCTTTCTTTTTCGAACTGAATCCAAAAAGCGACTGTTTTCCCGCCCTCTTTCGTCATCAAAATGGAATTGTCCATTAATTATGAAGGCATTGACACGGCGTTACGTACTCACAAAGGAAGAAGCTTAATAATAATAAATTATTTACTTTATAAAAAATGAAATTTCCATCAGTCGTATTTAATATATATCTGTAGATCAATTATGAATCATCTCTAAAAACTGATTTTCATCCGTTATTGCTAAGTTTTTACGGTCATAAGATGGACTCGATTCATTGATCTTTATAATTTTGCTTTTTACTGTAGCTAATGCATTTCTCTTTACAAATGCTACCTTCGTCCCTCTGGTCGTAGAAAACGTTGTTATGGTGGTCGGTTGTACAGCTTAAAATTTTATTTTATGGCCATCATATTTCCCTCGTGTGGATCGTGTTTTCTTTTAATCATATTTCTATCTTTTTTAAATTTTTGTTGCGTTATTATTTAGCTTTTATGTCGGTCTTTATTTTGATTAGAAATTCTGTTTTCTTGTCATCGACATAAAATGACGTGATCCCGAATACAGTGAAACTCCTTTTACTTTCAACCAATGGAGAAACTTGTTCAGAAGAGGATATTTACTCATTGCATTAAATAATCTCTATTCCTCTATTTAAGAACATATTTTGGCTTTTTTTACTTATATGAATGTAGTAGTAGTAGTAGTAGTTGTAGTAGTAGTAGTGCATTTTAATTTGCGTCCTATTGATGTTGCTCATATTGTACCATTCCGTCTAACTCTCTTTCTCTGTCATCCTCAACTTGACATACACTCGCACTCTCGAAAACCACCGGGATGTATGATGTGTATATTTCATATACATACATACATACATACATACATACATACATACATATATATATATATATATATATATATATATATATATATATATATATATATATATATATATATATATGTGTGTGTGTGTATATACACGCATACGCATAATAGCCATAATGTTTTGTCCCTCAGCAATTTCTATTCTTACTTTATTCTCAACCCTTCCAATGCTTCTTCTTTATTGTTGTATTCCGTCTACCAGTACAGTTTTTTTTTTTTTTTTCGTTTTCGTTTTCGTTCTTGTCGTCATCATCTCCTTGTTCGTTGTCTCATCGGTCCGTCCGGCTTGTTTTTGCTCTCATAATTATTCCGAGTTTTCTTCCCTTGTCTCCTCTTCCTGCATCTCAGTGAGCGGGAATCTGCGCAGATGCTGTGAATTTTCGCGCCATCTGTCCAACTGTTTGTTGCGAGTCTCACAAGAACTTGCAAATCACCGTAGAATTGAAAGGAGAACAGATAAAATCCGCGTGTATTAAATCTTCAGTGCGGGCACGCACTCGATGACTTACGTCTGTATTTGTATTCTCTGTGTGTTTACATTCGTTTCTTTCTGTGCGTCAGACAAATCATTGTGCATTTATAAACGCGTGTGTTCGGTGTTAGAGAAGTATATGTTTGCAATTCAACGAGTCTATATGTTTTCAGACTACATATCTGAGACCCGGGTTCGTATTCAAATATTCCTATTTACATGTGCGCATGTGATTATCTGAATGCATTTGAAATTTTTTTTTTTTTAATAAATGAGAGATTTTTTTTGTGTCTCCGAATTATATCTGCATGAGTAGTAACATATTCCTGTATTTGCGGGCATATTTCCCTACGCAATTTGAAAGTTGTCTGGGTTCAGGTGTTTTTCAGAAATTTAAAATTCTTACTGATATATAGTTTGTCCGAAATGGACAAAAAGTTTAAGTTGTACACGCACGCCCACGCATACGAACACACACATACACATACACACAGACACGTTAATATATTGTTTATTATAAGAGATTATAATAAAAACATTTTAAAATCGCTACACAAAAGCTTTCATGTCTCAATAGTTTGGTTTTACTTCTTTAGGCGATGGTAAGTAACTGGTGATGAAATCATTTTAAAGGAAATTTTAAAACAAATTGTTACATCTTTTCCGAAAATTAATAGGGGTGGGGAGAGGTAACAATTTGTTTTGAAATTTCCTTAAAAATCATTTCATCACAAGTTACTTAACATCGCCTAGAAGAACAATCAAAGTATTGAAACATGAAATTTTTTATGTAGCGATGTTAAAATGATTTTATTATAATCTCTTCTAATATGTGTATATATATATATATATATATATATATATATATATATATATATATATATATATATATATATATATATACATATGCACATTTCATTAAAAACGAGTGACAAGGTGCTTTTATTTAGTTTTTTATATAATTTCTCCTGCGATCTAATAAAGTTTTTCTTTTCAGAGGATAAATTATATAAAAACTGTCCGAATGTTCTTTTTATCCGAGCGCTTTCGGCTATACATTTAGCCATTTTCATGGATTATATTTCAACTGTTAGAATTAGAAATAGAAATAGTTTGTTATATGTATGTTTTATAAAGTGATTTTTATAAAGTCATTTTTTTTTTTTTTGGTTTCAAAACACGGTCAAGATATTATGTCCATGTTCAAAGTTAATATTATTAAGTGTTGGTTTGTTTGTTTTTATTAGTAATAATATCTTGACCGTGTTTTGAAACAAAAAAAAATCAATCACTCTATAAAGCATACATATAACAAACTATTTCTATTTCTATGGATTAAGTGCATTGACAAAGAAGGATATTATGTTGAAATTAATATTTCTAATGTTAATTTATTTTTATCATTAGGTTGTGTACTATATATATATATATATATATATATATATATATATATATATATATATATATATATATATATATAATTGAATTTGTTTAAACGTTATTTTTTTATGGATACTTATATTCAAGTAGAATCATTGTTTTTTAATTAAACAGTATTTTTTATGTAACTACCTGCCTGAATAAATTTGAATTATCCGATTTAATCCATTACTATATATATATCTATATATCTATATCTATATCTATATATATATATATATATATGTATATATATATATATATATATATATATATATATATATTTATGTATATGTATGTGTGTGTGTGTGTGTGTGTGTGTGTGTGTGTGTGTGTGTGTGTGTGTGTGTGTGTGTGTGTGTGTGTGTGTAAATATATAGAAAAATAGGAAAGAACCGTTAGGTTAATAACCAAAAGTTCTTTAATTTAATTTAACTTCTATGATTGAATTGAAGTTTTTAGCTTCTGTTTTTGAAACATGAGAACTCTTATGTAGCAATGGAATCATATTTAAAAAGAAATAATTATAATATTGTGTGTATATATATATATATATATATATATATATATATATATATATATATATATATATATATATATATATATATATATATGTCTGTGTGTGTGTATGTGTCGGGGATGGAATTGTTTACAAATTGTTGTTTATGGGGATATCGTACTGAATTGTAGACAGTGTGGACATAGTGGCTCTCAGTTTAACATCCCAATCGAACTTCAGGCCATAGCCTGACGATCGTTTCAGGCACAAAAACAATAAAAATGCAAAAAAGTATGTGCGTGTGTGTATAACTTCAATCTTTATTTTTAGTAGACACTCATTTTATTCTCTTTAATATTTCTTTCCTCTACCATTGTTCTGCATACTAAAGAAAATTAAAGAATGTGTCCTGCGGTAAGATTCGAAACTGCATCCTCAATTTGTAGGAGAAATTACTATCTGAGTCGGCTTGCTTTGACGGTTTATCCTACAAAGTTCTTCACAATCAAGCAAGGTTTTATTTTTGCCTTTAAGGCACATTCACCAGTTAAGATTTTTCTTAAAAACCTCAGTTTCGTTTTCCCAACGTAAACAAAACAATATCTAAAGGATTAATAGATTTTCTTTTATTACGTTAAGTACTATTTTTTTTGTGGATAGCCATATTTGAGTAGACGCTCCCTTTAGTTTAAACATTATTTCTTTAGCAGCTTGTGTACTCGAGAAAATTTAATAAAGAAAAAGTAACCTTCGGTTGGATTTGAACCTGAATCCCCCTTTGTAGGAAGCATCATTGTCTGACCCGACGTGCTTTGACCGGTCGGCTACGAAGATTGAAGGAAATAGCGTTTAAAATAAATAGCAATGAGCCAGGTGTGTAAGAATGACACGAAATCATTTGCTCCATATTATTTGAGTATGTATCTAAGTAAGATTTTCTCAATACTTACATTTAATTAAAAGAAAAAAAATCGTCTACTTATTACACAAACCATTAGTTACCTTATCATTTCTGCAAAATCTCTTTCTCAGCAGCTAATTTTTCTATCTAGTTATACTCTACACAGGCTAAAAATGTGCAGTTTTGTCTAAAAATGCAACATAAATGAGCTGTAGACATTTTATATTTCGGTTTGAATAATTATTTCATTGTGAGAGTAATTTATATAAACGCATATTCCAACACAGCGTATAATTTTTTTTCAAATTAATTTTCAGTGCCTTTTCCGATATAAACTATTTCCTCAATCCAAATGATATTTTTGCCTACTTGATATCGGAAAAGTCTCTCACATTTCTTAAAGTTATAACGTGCGCGCTGATGACTCCTATTGTCCTTTTATTTTAATTTTCAAAGGAATATAATTACGTTCAACATAAATGAAGCGAAAATAGAGGAAGAAATCAAATGAATTTTTTTTTAAATCCTTAAAATACTAAAAATGTCAGGGTCTTCAAAAATGTTAAAAATAAAAATAATAAAATAGCAAATAGTTGATAATAATGGCGTTACTCGGAGCAACTAACACGAGGTCCCATATTCGACTGTATGCCGCTAACACAATAACACCAGTTCCTTTCAACAGACAAAGTAGTATTTAACACAATAACTCAGTGTCGCTTTGACTGACGCATCGCCGAGTTTTGTGAATTACAAATGGGTGAGAGATCACAGCCTTAGTCGGCCTTTGAAAATAAATAAATAGAATAAAATAATCTCTGCATTTGGAAGAGTATGAAGACGAATAAAAAAAAATACAAATAAATGTGGAGAAGCCAAGAAAAACTGTTAAATAAGACAATAAAAAATGGCAAAATTTACAAATAAAAAAATATATCAACATCAACTAAGTATCGATTTAAAAAAAAAAAAGAAGAAAACTTTCATTTTTCTTTTTTTATCTCTGCTGAAGAAATTCATCCTATAGAAGCTGTAATTTGATCTGCGGACATTTTTTTTTTCATTTTTTGAATTTATGGTTTTTGGCAAGTTAAAAGGAGATTTATTTATTTATTCCGATTATTCGGCTTTGATGATTGCTACATTTTTGCACTTCACCTCTTCCGTGGATGCTACAGCTGAAGGATATCTGACCGTTTTTTTTCTCCTCAAAATGTCAGCCACAGAGACCTCAGATAACAGTATTAAAGATAAACTTTTTAAGAGCATATTTTCAGGGACATGCACGTGTAAGTGTGCATTCTTTTATATGCGTGCGTGTGTATTCGTGAATGCAGTCGAAAGTGTTTATGCGTCACTGTGAATCATTGTTTTTGTGCAGTAATTTTGACTCAGAACTGACACTAAATGCTTTGCGTGTGTCTAGTGTCTTCAAAAGATACTGTATATTGTAGTTTTAACAGACAGTTATGACTTTGGATACTTAGGGTATATGCACATGCGCTTGTGTACGTCTTCTAGCGTCATGGATACAATGAATAACTAGCTGTTCGTTCTGTGCGGAATGCTAACGAATCGGGTACATTTTGTGTTAGTTCAAATTCCACAGAAACAAACCTATGTTTTCTATTAAAACTATGCTGAGCGGAATCTAGTCAGAGTTCCTGGGAGTGTTCACATAATCTAGCAATAAAAAAGACCAGTACACTCATATCATCGGTCAGGACGACTAGTAACTTGGCGTTAGCAAAAACATCGAGGCTAGTGACTCGGGATCATTTTGTGTTAGTTCAAATTCCATAGAACAAACCTATGTTTTCTATTAAAACTATGCTGAGCGGTATCTAGTCAGAGTTTCTGGGAGTGTGCACATAATCTAGCACGAACAAAAAAAAGACCAGTACACTCATATCCTCAGTCAGGACGACTAGCAACTTGATGTTAGCACAAACATCGATGTTAGCGACTCGGGTACATTTTGCGTTAGTTCAAATTCCACAGAACCAAACCTATGATTTCTACTAAGCACGACAAAAGACCAGTACCTTCGGTCAGGACGACTAGTGACTTCGTGTTAGCACAACCATCGAGACCTGCAGAATATTTTCTATTAGCCAATTTCACCCACAGAGCTTGGGACAATCAGTGTTATGGTTTTCAAGCAGTTCCTAACGGTACCGAATAATAGAATTGTTTCCCTTGACCAATATTAGGAAGAATCGCATCCTCGAAAGACCGACCATTGTGAGATTCAAACGCGGACCTCCTGGACAGAACGCTGACAAAAACAAAATGCGTTAGCTGAAACACGTTTTCAACGAAGAAGTAGCGATTTGTCATGTTAAGATTTTAAGTACTATTTTTCAAGGCCAGCGTGAGCATAAGCGGGTGTTACTTAACACGAACTACAGCTAGCTCTTGTAAATTATGTCAGGTTATCGTATAAGTATGAGAAAACATCTTCACATTATGTATGGATGTAGTAAGATATATCAGAGTCATTAAAAAAAGCAATAAAGAATCAGAACAAGAATTCTTAATAAAACGCCATGAATTTACTATTCTTGGAGACTTTAACTTTCATGCTAACACATAGAAAAGCAAATCAATGAGACATCGTGATTAAAGACGTACAAACACAAATATCTTCTCATAGATATGACAGTACCTCTTGACAATAATATTTCTCTTAGCGAATATGACAGTTTTTTTTCCTTTTAATTATCTAATTTTATTGTATCAAGCTTATTATTTTAACGCTGAGATCTTCAAATACAAGATGTGACAAAATACCTTCAAAATAATTGTGAGACATTAGCTAGATGAAGAGACCATTGCTACTAAGAGCTTACTATTATGTGGGATGTACAGGGTGTCCCACAAAATTATACATCATTTTAAAAGCAATTATCTTGAAAACTACTAAGTCTAGCTCAATGAAACTGAACGGTTTATGTGTTGAAAATCATAATTTTACTATGGGACGGATTTCAATATGTGCACCGCCTGTGACACGGCACACGTCAAGTCGGTAGTTAAGCTCTTGCCAAACACGCTGTAGCATGTCTCCGGTAACATTATCCAATGCGGAAGTGATACTCTGTTTGAGTCCATCAATGCTAGTAGGAAGAGGAGGGACATAGATCAGTCCCTTCACATATCACCATAAAAAAGAAATCACAGGGAGACAGGTTTGGTGACCGTGGCGGCAATTTCATCAGAAAACTGTATTAATCTCCGCCACGCCCGATCCATGTCTCTGGCAGATTTACATTGAGATAACAAAAATAAAACATTAAATATAAAATCTTGATATGTTTCTGAACATTCTGAGAAAATGTGAGGTTATTTCAACAAGAATTGCCAACATTATTGGTCTGCGAAATTATGTCAGATTTTTTGTGGCACCCTGTATTTCTGGGACGTATTTTTGCCGCACCTCCTATAAGAATCTTTAAATTGAAATTGTTGAAATTGTAACTACTGCTAAACCTATGAACTTGGAACCATGATAAATTAATAAATTGTAAAGACAAGAACATTAACATTAACAAAGTCCTTGACAGCTATTTTTATAAAGATTAATAAAATTGCATTGTGTGAAACTACTCATGTACTCAAGCGAGTATCGTCAATGTAATGAAAATATATACAAAGTGCATGTAGTGTGTCACGAGCATCAGACTTTGTGCAAGCAGAATGCATATATTTATTACCTTGACTTACGCCTTGGTAGCGAGTAATGAACCGGAACGTGTTTGTATCAAACAGAAAACTGAAGAAGAAATAAATAATATTAATAATATATCATCTGATAGTGAGTAAAATATTCCCTTTGAAATGGAACCCGCAAAAAAATGTCGGTTATTTTATTTATTGGCCATATTCTTTAACATATATATTTTTATCTGATGGCACATGACTTTTCATTATAGCAATTATACCATTAATGACATCTTGTGCAATCTTTTAAATATTGGTTTGGTGCATAATTATCAGGCGTTTTTGTAGGCGCGTTATTTGTTAATAAAAATTGCGGTTTTATTTTTATTTTAATAATAATATTATTCTATTTTCAGGTTATAAAAATGCGTGTCGATAATCATACTCGTTTAAAAATATTATTGTTGAATTGTTATGTTTTTTTTTTTCAAATATGTATTGTTTAAAACGCCTGATAATTACGCACCAACCCAATATATTAAGAATATAATTATAATTATATTAAGAATATATTAAAGCCATTTTAGTATATTGTTAGTAGATTAGTTGAAAAATTGTTATTTGGATATTAGAATAAGCTAACTCATTATAATAAGTTCTGAATCGAAAAAACCTGCAATGCCGGCAATTCCAAATGAAGATGAATGAAACGAAATAGAGAAAAATGAGATAATCTCGATACTAAATGGGAAAAATGAACTATAATTATCTATGAATACTTGAATCAGATTCAATCAAGTTGAATATAATGGACAAAAAATAGAATGAAATATTTCAAGAAAACAAAAGAATATTTTGGAATGATACTCATATAGAAATTTTACCAAAGAAATACTACATGGAAAGTATCCTTTATCAGCTCTTACAATCTTCTCTTGGACTAAAGGAGAATCCATTTTAAAAAATGGAATACATTCGAAGAGATAAAAAAATGGATTAAGTGATCAAGAGATGTTGATGTATTAGAAAATGAAAGACAGGAAGATAACTTGTTACATGGGATGATTGTAGCAATATTTCAATCGAGAACACAAGACAATGTTGAAAAACTGATGTACCGATTATTATTATTATTATTATTATTATTATTATTATTATTATTATTATTATTATTATTATTATTATTATTGTTGCTGTTGTTGTTACTATAATTATTATTATTATCATTATTTTTATTTCCTTTGATATCTGGCGTTTACACATTTCTTTCCGGGTCCCGCCCAGGGAAATGGCATCATGACACTTTCCACTGCAAAATAAATTAAATAAAATAAAAAAAATAATTACATAGATAAAGCCCTTCGTAAAGTGTGGGCTGTACTTGTCAGAACAATTTTTTGTATCTCTTTGAGGCATGGACTTCCAGGGATCCCTTCAATCAGCCCACTGGAATCTTTTCCAACGTGTCCAAGGGCTCCGACTACAATAAGAATTGTTTTATTATTATTATTATTATTATTATTATTATTATTATTATTATTATTGGAGCAAGGAACACTCAAGAAGAGCTCTGATTAGAAGTTGAAATGATTATAAATTAGAGCAAAATCGACACTCTATAGATGGCAGAATTACTAAAATCAGCTTCTGTCTGTATCTCGAAGATGAGGTATTATGATTACTTGCATTATTTCATTATTCGGACTACTATCCTCATCTTCATTGCTACATTCACAACATTTCGACCTTTGTATGCACCGGCTTTTATGTCTATCTCTCTATATATATATCTGTCTATATCTCTGAGATGAGGTATTATGATTACTTGCATTATTTACATTATTCGGACTGTTATCATCATTTTCAATGCCAAATTCACAACGTTTCGGCCGTAGTACGTTCCGGTTTTCTTCGGCTGAGGCTAGGCCACAAACAAAATCTCCTGAGCCGACCGAGCATAGAAATGAATACAAAATGGGAACCGGTAATAAGGAGTGATAGAGAAAAGCAATTGATAACAACACAAAATTGCAAAATAAGCTCTGGCAAAAATGCAATAATAATAAAATGCAATATAAGCAGTGGTAAAATAATTGCTGAGACATTACATTAAGTTTATAAGTCCCCACAAAAAATAAAATAAAATAATAATACAAAAATATACCCAAGGACATTTGGCCCTGTGGATAAAGACGTTTCTTAGATCGAGTGACAAGACCCAAAGAGTTGTGAGTTCAATACCAGGCCACAGCAGTTGTGAACCAAAACGTGGTGAATTGAGTTAAAAAGAAATAGCTAAGACATCTAGAAGAGACATGACACGTGGAACTAGAACAATCTACCCCGGTGGACGAAATAAAATGTTTGGTTCGAAATTCCAATCACCTGAAGTAGGCTGGATCGTACAACGTCCGAAACGTTGTGAATATGGCAATGAAGATGAAGACAACAGGCCAAATAATATAAATAATGTGAAATCAGCTTGATTACTTACATGAGTACGGGAGTAGTGAGATAATTTTGAAAGTCATTAGTTGCCACTGGTATTAAAACTCATAGGATATAATATAATAATTACTTTATAAGAATAAAAGATGTGTCGAAATGTAATTAAAATTTAGATTACTAAGGATGAGTATATATATATATATATATATATATATATATATATATATATAAAGAAATTATCACTTTTGAACATTTGATGTGCCATGTCCTTTCAGGATATGACCAATTATGGCTTTCCACAAAATCATAACTTTGATCCTTACAACTTCTCGTTGTCATATTTTTCTTGTTCTGTCTTATTTACTCAGATTCGTTAAGTAGGATCTATGATCTTCCCCCAAAAGGAAGCTTGGGAGCCAGCCATGGTATAGGTGCATAAAAAATGGCTGATTATGACGATGAAGAGGATAGATAACGATTGACCCTTGACTTAAAGAGGTTAAGCATGTAGTGCTCAGGTAAGGGAGAATTTTCTACAAAGTTTCAGGTTAAAAGCTGCTCGAGTGAAGCTTTCAAATGGCATTTTGAAAGGCAATAAATAAGTATACTTCGGTTCCGTGGACATAACATGCTTTTCCTAGCTGCAAATATCTCAACTTGGGGAACGAAAGAATTCACTGTTTTTCCATGGATACTTTTCTGTGCGGTGACATTCTTCAGGCCTTTTTCCTCGTGTATTCCCTAAAGTTAATTTGTCCGTTTCTGATTGATTGCAGTTTTTTTTTTTGTAGTTTCTATTCACGGTAAAACACCCCCGTTATTCACGTTCTTTGTCCATATTATTCTCTGCTTTTGTCGGTGTAAAGACATTTACGTTCTTTCAAGTCTCTTTTTCTGTGAAGAGATTGTTCAACAATAAATATTAGGTTGGTGCAAAAATAATGTCCTTTTTTGAGAAAACGACATTATTTTTGCACCAACCTAATAATAGAAAATGAAATATTTTTATTTATTTCACTTTCTGATCTCTTAATATTTAGCTCATATTCTGAAAAGACCACTTTTGCAATAAGCGCCTTATGAGTTTCTGTTAGACATTCTCTCATCTGTTACTACCCAAATCAAATAGTTGAATTTCCACATTTTCTCGATTTCGACACCCCCGATACATAAGTTTCTACTTAGTTGGTTTCTTTTGCTAACTTATTAACCAAGTGTTACTTCATTTCCTAGTAGAGAGATAATTATAAACCCACAGAAACCCAAAGAAAATCAAATCACCATTTGACGATGCTTGCAATTCATTTGCTGCTAGCAATAAACCACGTGCAAAATAAACGATGGTCCTGTTGAAATTGATAATGCAACAGGAAACAAATTGCTTCGATTAATGGTCAAGTAGGAGAAAGTAAAAAATAAATTCAAATAAATTTTCTTATTAATTATACATATTTTAATTTGTATTTACAACACAATTTATTGCAGTAATTATTATTACACATATACAATATTACTTACATCAAATAATTATACTTTTATTATATATACGTTTTGTTCCTCACATATGTAACAGCTGCAAACCAGCATGTACATCAATTAATGTGACACAATTGTTCAGCCATACACATTACGATTTACAATGACATACGTACATTGCGTTTTCTCCTATCAAGTAGTTGCAAAACATCCGAATTATTTATCTATAAGATTTTGGGGGGGAATTATTAACGTAATATCTGAGCCATGATTTTTTTACAAGTGCTCATATTGCAATTTTTGTTATTACTATTGCATTTTTGACCGGAGCAATTTTTTTCGTTATTCATTGCTTTCTTCTAGCACTCCGTATTCACATATTGATTTCATTTCTAAGCTTGGTCGGCTTAGGAGGTTTTTGTGGCATATATGCTAATTCCTTAAGTCTGGTAAAATATTTGTGAACCAAAAACTTGGAAATAACTCAGATATCCGGAAGAGGCGTGGCATGTTCAAGCAGAACAATATACTCCGGTGGACAAAATAAAGGGTTCGGTTCTAAGTTCCAATCACCTGAAGAAAGGTGAATATGGCAATGAAGATGAGGATAACAGCGCCGATAATGTAAATAATGGAAGTATTCTAATAAAGTGTAGTAGATTTTATAAATATATGTTTCGCTATGTATGTTTAAATTTATTTAACAATGCTGTTATAATTTATTATGCATGTTTATTATTTTCACACATATAACAGTTGGAATATAATATGGAAGTATTAGGTTGGTGCAAAAATAATGTCGTTTTCTCACATATGTTACTTATGTAAATAACGACATTATTTTTGCACCAACCTAATATTTGTTTATATACGCGGATTGATATCAGAATGTGTATTGAAAACAAATATTGAATTTCCTATTAAAATACCGTAAAAACAGAAAAAAAGAAGCGGCGTTGTCTAATTTTAAAGAAATTGGGTACTGCACTCGGCAAAAGTTCTCAATACAATATGCTTCTAAATTGGTTAGGGTATGATGTATCATCTAAACTGTATCTCGGGAAATCACAAACACATACATGCATGGTTAGTAGTGGTGTAACTTTAATTGATGGTTAGTGTTCTAGGGTTGAACATATGATATACCCCTTTCTGCTTTCCATCAGTATGGCTGATGCTAACCTCCAGGAGAGTGACTTTACAAACTAACGTTCTCGGCTGACATGAAGTGGAAAGACTATATTGAATCCATTGCTAGGACAGCTGCTAAGAAAGCTGGTTCGCTGTATCGGGCTAGACAGATTTTATCTCCTGAACTTATCTTACATATCTATAAGTCTATGCTTAGAATATTGCTGCCACATATGGCCCGGTCCTTCTGCTTTGTATTTAGAGATCCTTGATGAAATCCAAAGAAGAATCAGCAACATCGTTGGTCTTGGTCTTGCGTCTCGGCTTCAGTCCCCTTCCCACAGCCGTAAAGTTGCCTCCCCTTTGCTATAGTACTTAGACTTTATGAATTTAAGCGCACTACTAGGTTCTCATCAGTTTACATTTGAGTTGACTAGATGTAACTGTAAGTTCTATGCTAACAGTTTCTTTTCTCGCACTTCTCGTTTGTGGAACTCTCTTCCGGCTCCATGCTTTCCAGCCAACTTTCAACTTAAAAAATTAAATGCAATGTCGATCGCTATCTACTGACCATCTGATTACTCTTCTTCTACACTCGCTGCGTAGTAATGATTCTGTTTTATTTTTATTTTTATTTTAGTGGGTTCACTGGCTTGAGATGAACGATTAAAAAGTGCCAATATGAATCTAGTTATATTACAGGGATATGACTGTAAGATTAAATAACATGTGATGCTTTGGAATGGACAATGGAGTTAAAATAGGCTGTTGTATCACACACGCCCCAAAGATTACGGATGCAGCGATCGACCAATTCTAACGTCTACATTTACCGGTATATTGAAATGTTACCTGTGTTTTTTCTCGCTAGCGGCACATTTTTAGTACTTAATACTCACCATCCAATTTCAAGGATAATTCTCATTCGTGGGTTGTCGGTAGATTAATACCGGATCATTTACAAACTTATATTAAATTCTGGATTTTATTTTAATTCTTACAATTAATACTGATTTTCCGGTGGACATTCATAGGTCACAACGTCACAACATACTGATTTGCGTGTTGGTCAGTCGCAACTTAGTTATATCGGTGATACAACTGCAGGCGATACCGACTTGTATCATATGTCGTACCATCGCAGAAACACTGGAAAGGAGGTACACATTTTATACCATGGCGGACGTAGTAGAAATATGGTACCCAACGTCAATATCTACTCCAGTACTATGGTTGAAGTACTGGAAAGGAACCCGTGTCCTTGGAATTAGGTGTATACTTATTTTTATGAAGGTGCCCACCACAAATAGATTTCGGATTCTGCGATTAGCTAATCTCTCATTGATAGACCTGCCGTGACATGGCTTTTTCAAAATACTGGTTATGAATCTAAATGTTGCATGATTGTCAATTCATTTGAAGATATTTAAAATAATTTTAATTTCTAGTCGACCACTTTCATGTTGTAAATAAAAAAAATAAAAACAAAAATGATTTTACGTTTTTGCTAAAACTGTTATATATTAAGGTTTGCCGAGTAAATATCTTTCTAGATTTTTATGAAATGACACACAAGGATAACTTTTAGAATGTTTTCTTTTTATCTCGCTTTTATTCATAATTCTGTTTTATTGCTTAATATTTTAAATTTACCAACATTCCACTTTGATAAATGTTGATTAAACATATAGCCACTTATGAATTCCACTTCCTGTGTCCATTAACTGATAGAAATTTTCAAGATGTACTCGCACCCTCAGTGTATAATAAAGAAGATATGAACGGAAAATGTTTAAACGTACATCCTTGAGCAAATTAATTGAAACAACCGCTTTAGTTTCCTTTCTTTCATCATACGGTCAGTTTTAGACCCACTGGATTACAGGGTGTAATCGATTTCTATTTTTCCTCAGATTAGGTTATTTATAGTGGTGTGCAGTAATGTGAAACTATTTTCGGGGTGTGTGATGAAATTTGTTTGCATCAGGTTTTCATCGCGCACAGAAACTATTGTCTCGACTGTCGATTAATTGTCCTACGGCCATTGTTCTCGATGGACGTTACCCCAAGGAAGCGTAAGAAAATTGTAACGCTGCACGAACA
>OZ038478.1:81623149-81738149 GCA_964036315.1 Acanthosepion esculentum
AGAAAGAGAAGAGTAGAGAAAGAGAAAAAGATAAACAGGGATGTGGAGAACGAGAAGAATAGAGAGAAGGAGAAAGAGATAAATAGAGATGTGAAGAAAGAGTTAGAAGAATAAAGAGAAGCAGAAATAGATAAATATAGAGGTGGAGAAAGAGTTAGAAGAATAGAGAGGAGGAGAAATAAATAAATAGAGATGTGGAGAAAGAGAAGAGTAGAGAAAGAGAAAAAGATAAACAGGGATGTGGAGAACGAGAAGAATAGAGAGAAGTAGAAAGAGATAAATAGAGATGTGAAGAAAGAGTTAGAAGAATAGAGAGAAGGAGAAAAATAAAAATAGAGATGGGGAAAAAGAAATAGAAGAATAGAGAGAAGGAGAAAGTGATAAATAGAGATGTGAAGAAAGAGTTAGAAGAATAGAGAGGAGGAGAAATAAATAAATAGAGATGTGGAGAAAGAGAAGAGTAGAGAAAGAGAAAAAGATAAACAGGGGTGTGGAGAACGAGAAGAATAGAGAGAAGGAGAAAGAGATAAATAGAGATGTGAAGAATGAGATGAAAGAATAGAGAGGAAGAGATAAGAGAGAAAAAAAAGATGTGGAGGAAGAGAAAGAGATATAGAGAAAGAGCGAGAAAGTTAGTGGCGGGGGGGGGGTTTAAAATTGATCCAATGTATCAGAACCGACCCAAA
The DNA here is from genome assembly GCA_964036315.1 of Acanthosepion esculentum. NCBI lineage: Eukaryota > Metazoa > Mollusca > Cephalopoda > Sepiida > Sepiidae > Acanthosepion > Acanthosepion esculentum. Next base: position 81,623,836 of record OZ038478.1, read on the forward strand.
CCTAGATCGAAAGATGATTCTTGCTAAATATTTTGCGTTTGACATGCCCATTTAGCATCTCAGTCAGCGTCTACAGGCTAACATGGGCGTCATCACGGGGAGCATAGTTTTGCTGGGTACTTACAGATATGCGAGGAGTTTAACACTGTGCGTAGTACATTGTTGTAAATGGCGGCATTGACCCGGAAGACATAGGATTAGAAGTCGGGTGGCATGAGTTGTTCATGACCCTCTCATCAAAGACGATTTTAATTTGTCGTGCATGCTGTGGATTATCTCCGTTTGATCCGCGCAGAGCCTATCTGTCGTTCATCCTATTCCTCTGGTACTTTCAAGAAGCTAAGCTATGTAAGAGTTGATGTAGTTGGCGGCTAAAGGCATGAGCATGATTTGTTTTTTCAGTGACATGGCAGATTACAAAATACGATGTTAATAATTCCTTTACATCTGAAAGTGAAATGAGAATATTAAAATTTGATGTAACATCATGTAAAGGTGTTTTCCACAAAATGTGTGATCAAATGTTCTCGGCGTACGCGTATATATATATATATATATATATATATATATATATATATATATATATATATATATATATATATATATATATATCTTGTAAGAGATTAAAATAAAACATTTTTAAATCGCGATTTCAAAATGTTTTGTTATATTCTCTTATAATAAAAATAATATATATATATATATATATATATATATATATATATATATATATATATATATATATATATATATATATTGCTTTACTTTGTATTGACCAGATTTTTAAAAAGTAAAAACTATGAACTGTGGATATTTAGTCCATTTGTTCTTTCTCTCATTTGTGCATATATATATATACACACACACACACACACACACACACACACACACACACACACACATATATATATATATATATATATATATATATATATATGTGTGTGTGTGTGTGTACTGAGTTGAAATTCAAGCGGCCTCAGTCTTTGACGCTTCACAAAAATCTTTAGGCCACGTTTATATGTACATACGCTCTCTCGGAAATTGAGCCCATTTATTCGTAAATATACCATACCTTAACCTTATAATATAATCATATATATATATATGTGTGTGTGTGTGTGTGTGTGTGTGTGTGTGTGTGTGTGTGTCTGTGTGTCTGTGTGTGTGTGTCTCTGTGTGTGTGTGTGTGTGTGTGTGTGTATTTTGACCCAGTGCAGCAATACTTCTTCAAGACACTTGATGTCGGTCTCCGTCTTGAGTGAGGCCCTCAACAATAAATTCGGGAGTTCTTTTCTCATCAGAACGATTATGGTGAGTTTTTCGAGCTGCCGAACCTTTGTAATCACCATTAGACTCATCCAATTCTAGCCGAATCCACTGTAATGTTGCCGCTTGCATTTCATCTCAGTATATATATATATATATATATATATATATATATATATATATATATATATATATATATATATATATATACGCTATCCCCACAAATAACTTCACTGTATATCCTAGCTTGACCCAGCTAATGCTCGTGAGGAGCGGCTAAATGTTAATACGACGTGACACCTGGGTCACAGTTCCGAGGTAATCCGTATACTTGTACTTGGATGAGTATCGCTGCTAAACTCAGCAGTGGCGCTATATCGAGTCTAGTTTGTGCCTTCCTTCGTCACCGAAGCCCGCTGTACAGTCGGTATGAATTTTGCGTTTTATCGAAATGGTCCGTTTCGATTCTCGGTAGTGGATGCGTACTGCTGATGTCTTTCTGCATTCTGAAGATCATTCTGGGCTCCATGAATTACTTGATTATGTTTACTCTACATACCCCCGCCCAAAATTTCATATACATATTATATACATGCGCGGTGAAACCCAAGGTCAAAAACTCACATCAATCCAACTATATATATATATATATATATATATATATATATATATATATATATATATATATATGCGTACGCCAAGAACAGATTAACATCAAAACACTGTGAAATGTTCGTATTGGAACTTCCAGTGCGAATGCCAAGCAGTACAAGTGAGGCTATGGTTTCATAGCTAGATTTTTGTGTTTTATAAGATTTGAATATATTCTTGAGTTGATTTAATACTGTATTTCGTAGGTATGTAAGGTGTAATGATTCAGTTAATAATTTCGGTTAATTGATAAACATGACAGAGGATTTTGGATATGATAGAACGGAGAGGGAAATTCGGCTTATGCATTTTAATAGTTCCATACTTTTATCCTGATTTTGTAGTCATCAATTATTTTGTGAAGTTTTATGTTGTCTTATTCTGGCTGTGATCTTTTTGTCGATTTTCAATTTCATTTGGTTAATAAGATTTTTGTTGACTTATTTACATTTTGTGTAATCTTTGATTACATGTTGTAATTTTGAAATAGAATTAGATTTACTTAATATAACGAAAATATTGTTTTTTTCTTCTCCTTCAACTAGTGTTTTGCAAAAACGAACATCATATTTGAATTTAAATGTTCTTTGGGAGATTGTATAAATATATATGTTGGACAACAACATTATCGCGGAGACTTACATTACCTCAACGTCTTGAATCCATCTATATAAGAAAAATGCAACTAACACAAAATAAGATTAGTTATGAGCATTGCAACAACGTTTTAAGATGTCTATAACACCAAGGTTTTAAAATATCTAAATTTTAATTTTAAAAATTACAATTATAACTGCAATGTTTTAAAATAATTAAATTGTAATTTTTAAAAAAAATCTACAAATATAAATTATGTTAATTCCCTTAGATAACGTTATTGAATTTCATAAGAATTTAAAAATAATAATAGCAACTCTCACTTACATTAATTTTTTTTATCTTAGCGATTCACGCTTGAAGACGACCTTGCATGTGATTCGAAGTACTTGGGTAAATAAAATAAATGAAAAGAAACTACAGTACCTTCCTTAATGAATTTAATAACAACACTATAATATTGTTCCGTGAGTTTGAGAGGATTAAAATAAAAAATGAATAAACATGATATATGTAGATGATTATTCAACCAAGCATGCTTGAATGAAGATATGCTCCCTAAATACACACACACACACACACACACACACACACACACATATATATATATATATATATATATATATATATATATATATATATATATATATATTAAGCTTATCACCCCAAGCAAGGCTGGAAGCCACTAGCACGCAAGGGGTTACAGAAGGTTTGGAGGAAGAGCAGATAGGAGTGGTAAAGGAGAGAATGTGGAGAAAGACAGTGGATCGATCAAGGCAAGGAGGTTTCAGAAGATTTGGAGCGAGAGCAGATAGGAATGAAAGGTGAAAGGATGTGGAGAAGGGAAGTGGATAGATCAAGGTAACTGGAGATGTCGATTGACGTTACACTTAAATAGTTGGAGATTGTATTTGTCAAGGAAACAGGAATAAGGACGGGAGTTCCACAGGCGAGATGTGCGAGTAGAAGAGACGTCTACATCTAACAGTTTCATATATATTTATATATATATTGTACCACAGAATTCAAATATGGCTTTGAAAATGACGAAATGCATTCTTTTAAATTCACCTTTTTCGTCAAAAACTTCTTTAGAAAGATTCATTGGAACGACAATAATCAAAAAGGCAAAACTGAAAAAAGTAGACGCTGAGGAAAATTAAAGCGCCACGACTAAATTAAATTTAATACTAAAAAAATGCCAAAATAAACATATATATTAGTGTGTGTTCTTATGTGTTCAAATGAGTGTCTCCGTATCTACTATTCTGTGTCGGTCTGTCCGTCTATCTATATTATCGTTTATCTTATACGATCTCTGCACAAATGAGAGTAACCTTCTTTTCTTATTCAGTTCTCTGTTACATTGAGTTAACTTTATTTTTCTTTGCATATTCGATTCTATTTCTCCCTGGATTTGTCTGGACTTCGGTATTTCGTGCTTATTTCTGGCTTTCCTTCTCAAAACGCCGCAAGCCATAAAAGAGTTTCTTCTAACCCAACTGAAAGTCATGTTTTTATTTGACTTTCATCGTTCATTCTTCCTACATTTACTTAAGACAATATGAGGCTTCATAGGTTTTATTTATTGGCTTTTCTTTTTCTTTCTGTAATTTTCTTTACTCTAGCCAATTTCTTTCATTTTTGTTTCACATTTTCGTTCACTTTTGTTCTTTTATGTCTTTCCGAATTTTCTTTTTCCTTCGTTACATCCACCGATTTTTCTTCTTTTACTCAGCGCCAAATTGACAGTAATTATCATTGTTTTTTGTATTTTTCTCTGAACCTGTATAACTAGTTTGATTTTTTTCACACACATATAAACTTTTCCAAAGCAGATAAATTATTAATTTTAAAAAAGAATCAGAGCTCAATTTGGAATTTGTCTACCGGGAAACGGGCAAACAAATTCCTACTACACTACTTTTAGCTACATCATGAACAAAGAGGCTCTATAATATCCATACCTTAGATCTCAAAGACTTTATTTCAAATGTCAATACTTAGAATCGAAGAAAGATACACAATGGAAATTAAAAAAAAAAAACTAACAACAAAAAATGAAAGAAAAAACTAAATATATAAATAAAATAAACAATCTAGAAATCCTGGCCATATAAAATCCAAAGTATTATTGTCCTTGGTATGACGATAAACTACACCCAACAGCAATGCCTCTGATCAGGAGATTTTTAGGAGCGTGGAACTACCTCTTAATAGCTGGTGTTCTCAGGTCCACAATGACCCGGAGAGGTAGCACCTGTTAGGGTCTCAGCTATGGGTAAATAGTTAACACCCAAACTGGGGTCAAAACGTGTAGAAATAGGTTTTAATACCAGCAATACATTTTTGTAAAAAAATATTACCAGCAATGAATTTTCGAAGAAAAGATTATTACCAGCAATACATTTTTGAAAAGGAAATATTACCAGCAATAGATTTATGTGAAAAATATTACCAGAAATACTTTTTGGAAAAATACATTACCAACAATAAAAATCTTGTCGGCATTAAATAACTCATTCAGGTTGATATGCCGTAAAAAAACAAAAAACAAACCAAACCAAAGTATTAGAAAGAAAGAAAATAACTGAGAACACCCTTTTCCATTTCCCTCCACGTTAATAAATCCACCAATGGCCCATATATAACCCCCTTTAAAAGAGTAGTGGTGTTTACCTGATGAACGCTTTTGAACGCATTTCAATCATGTAAATGGCAGCCACTATAAAAATGTTAATCCTTACGTCCTTACTGTTCCGCTCTTTCTGTGTGTCTGTGTTTAGTGGATACTGGTATTTGAGTAAACGCTCCGTTTTATTACACAGTATATTTATTTATTTTCGTCTACCGGCCAGAATGTTTGATACAACTTATTTAAGTAAAAATCTACGCTCTTCAGTAGCATTTGAATATGACCTCCTATCTGTAGCTACCGTTAGACCCGGCACACTATAACCAAATCAGCCACATAGAACCAGCCCGTCTGGCAAAGCCGTTTTTTTGTGTGTCATTAAGCTAAACTTCTCTCGTCATAGATCTCCCAATATATATTTATATATATATATATATATATATATATATATATATATATATATATAAAAGTGGACATTGAAGTCAACATTCAGAGGCGACAGACTGTTTCATGCTGTTTGTAGCCCTCAGACCACATGCGTTGTGTCTTTTCTCGACTATATATATATATATATATATATATATATATATATATATATATATATATATATGAGTCACTGTTGCATTGTGGGTCGTCTATTGCATTGTGGGTAGTCTATTCTAAAGGTTAAATTAATCCAAACAAAGTTTGTAGCCCTCAGACCACATGCGTTGTGTCTTTTCTCGACTATATATATATATATATATATATATATATATATATATATATATATATATATGTCACTGTTGCATTGTGGGTCGTCTATTGCATTGTGGGCAGTCTATTCTAAAGGTTAAATTAATCCAAACAAATAAAGTATATAATAAAGAAATTAAGAAACCACTCCCGCCAATATAGCCGTATGTAGCTGTATAGAAATATAAATTTGTAAAATCAGCCAGGTTCATGCACATTTTATGGAAATTTATATGAATTATTTAAAAAAAATATTATCTGATCCAGAAATTTAAAGAAAAAACGCCGTCGACCCAACATATAAATAGAAATAAAAATAAATATAGTTCAAGCGCTTGAAGATTGCTTCGGCAATAAACTCCTAGTTGTACAATTAATGTAAGATACAGTGTAACCCGGATATAAGAGAGTTGTCGGGACCGGAGAAGAAGTTCCTTATATCCGGGTTTCTCTTATATCCGGGTTTGGTCTATTTTGTTTTATTAACACAGGCTCTAATTTGGGACCAGGGAAATTTTCTCTTATATCCGGGTTTATTTTATATCCGGGTCTCTTATATCCGGGTTACACTGTATTATGTATATTGCTTAACATCTATCTATCTATCTATCTATCTATCTATCTATCTATCTATGTCTGTGTGTGTCTGTGTGCCTCTGTGTGTGTGTACACACACACACAAACTTTCTTGTCCGTATCTCTTTTGTATTCTCTTTCTTGTATTCTTCATTTGCTACTCTTTCCTTTTCCTTCTTTCATGACGCTTCGTTTTCCATTCGTTTTCAACACATTTTCGTTTCACCTTCATTTCGATTCTGTCTTTTTACCTTCCTTCGTCATTTTCTTCTATCCTTCTCCACCTTCTAACGGTTCATCCACCCCCTTTGGGCCGGCCATCATCGTCGCCGAGCGTGTGCGCTCGAGGCACCTCTCACGCCTTGCGTGAGGTGAGTGCTGTGCGTGTTTCTCGCCCGGATGCAGCACCTCCCTTACCCTTGCGCCTCTACACGTCCCCCACCCGGACAACGAGCGACCCTCGCCGGGCACAAGCGCTGATCAACACTGACATCTCACGCATGATGGCAAGTTCCAACGTACGGAGGGCTGCGTTTGTGTAGCGTGCAGTGTGCAGGTTTAAACAACAGCTCCTGACACCATCCCAAAGCTGAGTGTCAGTAGAACCAACTGGTTCGCGCGCTTTCTTCGTCTTCCCGCCTTTTCATTCACCCCCACGGACTGGCCATCTTCTCGTTGGTCGTTCTATTGCATCTACTCCGAATCCTTCTGCCTCTTACCCTTCCAATCGACTCAGTCATTGATCCATGCTTGTTTAGTTCACACATATTTTTTTTCTACTTTTCAGATAGATATTAGTTTTTATTTCGGGTTTTCTGTATTTTTACATTCGAACTACAACACTTTTTTTTTCTTTAATTTTTTTAAATTTTTGCTTTAATTTGATTATTGGGGTTGCATAAGTAAAGGTATCGAAACCAAGCACACACAAATCTTTCTGAGATACATATTCATTCATATATTCAGTTGCGTATTGATATATTTATATAAAGCAAGTATCTCTCTCTTTCTTACAAATATATATATATATATATATATATATATATATATATATATATATATATATAATTTATATATTTGCTCTACTCTATATTGACCACTCATTTAAGAATTGTATTTTTGGTTATTAGAATTTATTGCGTATTGATATATTTATATAAAGCAAGTATCTCTCTTTCTTACAAATATATATATATATATATATATATATATATATATATATATATATATATATATATATATATATATATATATATATATATATATATTTGCTCTACTCTATATTGACCACTCATTTAAGAATTGTATTTTTGGTTATTAGAATTTATTCCATATACACCAATCCTATACTTATATATACTTTTATATATATACTTATATATACTTATATATATATATATATATATATATATATATATATATATATATATATGTATATATATATATATATATATTGTGTGTATATCGGCAGCATTTTTTCATTCATACATGTTTCATTAAATAATATAGACAAGTGTTGTCTATTTATTTTATCTAAGTTCTTTTCATATTGTCTGATAATGTTATTAAGCTTATCAGACAATATGAAAAGAACTTACATAAAATAAATAGACAACACTTGTCTATATTATTTAATGAAACATATATATATATATATATATATATATATATATATATATATAAGTGGACATTGAAGTTAACACTCAGAGGCGACAGACTGTTTCATGCTGTTTGTAGCCCTCAGACCACATGCGTTGTGTTTTTTCTCGACTATTTATATATATATATATATATATATATATATGGGTCACTGCTGCAATGTGTGTGGTCTATTGACATCTCACGCATGATGGCAAATTCCAGCATACGGAGGGCTGCGTTTGTGTAGCGTGCAGTGTGATATTATATAAGATATTATGTATATTGCTTAACATCTATCTATCTATGTGTGTGTGTTGTATATATATAAATATATATATATACATATATATATATATATAATTTTAGTGCAAGCTTCTATTTTTGTATTAGTTCATATAAATTTACATAAAATGTGTATAATTCTGACTCATGTCAGAGTTATATTTCAATACAGCTACATACGCATGCACACAGACACAGACACAGACACACACACACACACACACACACACACACATATATATATATATATATATATATATATATATATATATATATATATATATGTAACAAATATCTTCTGCTCGTTGAATGTGATGATAACTAAATTTATTACTCAATCTTATCCTAAAAAATCTCAACGCGTTTTTCTTATACACAGTTTTGTCTTTCATTCCGTCGAGAGGTTCTTGTAATTTAAAACTATTTTTTATTTGTTTTGGGTACATAATTTAGCCGATTTCATTTTTTCCCCATTTTTTTTCCATCACCTTTGCTATTAAATATTCCACAATGTGTTAACAGACGATTTGGCAATAATGTTGAAACCTTACAAAAACTGGGCGCAAATTTACTGTCAATTAACTATTGATTAAAACACTTTTTAAATATTTTCATCTTCGTTAATATTTTGCAAATCAATGCAAAACAAATAATTCACTAAGTCGGAAATGTTCATCCACAGTAAAATTTTCGTTGAGTTTCCTACAAAGTTTCACCATTCTTTGTGAGAAGCATTGTGTTTTCAATACCAGGCTAAATCCGAGGTGAACAAAACGTGAAGAGCTGAGTTAAAGTGAGATAACTGATACTGAAACATGCGGAAGAGGCGTGGCACATGCATCTATTACAAACTACTCCAATGAACGAAATAAATGGTTCAGTTCGAAATACCAATAACCTGAAGAAGCCCGGAGAATACAAGGGCCGCAACGTCGTGAATATGGCAACGAATTTGTAGAAAACAGTTCGAATAATTTAAATATACACTATTTACATTATTAAAATACATAATAAAATACCTCATCTCAGAAAATATAGACAGATGATGGATCAGCTAATCAAATATAATGGTTATATGTTAAACTGATTTAAGTAAGTAACTCCCCTATTTAAATATGTCATACATATTTGCATTGCCCCTCATGATAGACAACATCGCATACACTGATACGTATTCTTATGATCATTTGTGTCGTTTACCTTCAGGACAGCGTCCTGGGTTAAAACGATAAACTACATCCAACAGTAACACCGCTGATCAGGAGCTTTTTAGGAGCGTGGAACCAACTCTTAATTGCCGGTGTTCCCAGGTCCACTATAACCCGCGGTTGTAGTACCTGTTAGAGTCCCAGCTATGGGAAAATAGTTGACTCCCCCGCTTCAAAATGGAGTGAAAACACTATGAAAGTGTAAAAATAGGAGCAAATTATTACGAGACATACATTATTACCAGCAATACATTTAGAAAAATATTATCAGCTATACATTTTTGGAAAAAAATATTACAATATATTTTAGAAAAAAAACAATACTACCAGCAGTACATTTTTGGAAAAAAAAATGTTACTAGCAGTACATTTTTGGGAGGATAATATTACCAGCAATACATTTTTTTTTAAATTACCAGCAATACATATTTTGGAAAAAAACACCTGTTAGGAGGGTCCCATCTATGTGCAATTCGTTGTCAAAACACTATGAAAGTGTAAAAATAGGTTTTAATACCAGCAATAATTTTTTTTTAAATTATTAGCAGCAACAATTTTATGAAGAAAAATTATTACCAGCAATACATTATTACCAGCAATACACTTTTGAAAGAAAAATTATTACCAGCAATATATTTTTGAAGGGAAAAATATTACCAGCAATAAATTTTTCAAGGAAAAAATATTACCAGAAATACATTGTTGAAGAAAAAATATTACCAGCATTACATTTTTGGAGGAAAAAAATATGGTACCAGCAATATATTTTGTGAAAAAATATTACCAGCAATACATTTTTGAAAAAAATTATTACCAGCAATAAAAATCTTGTCGGCATTAAATAACCCATTGAGGTTGATGTGCTGTAAAACAAACCAAACCAAACCAAACCTTCAGGACGTCGGTACATATAGATCGCCCCGACTTCATGCAGTTGAACACATTAAATTTCCCCCTGACAGTCATCCATTTACACAGACTTATTAGGAATGTTACACACTGTTACTCTCTGCTTCTTCTTCCCTGAATGCGCACCATGAGTATTAAATTTATCAATCACCCTTTCTTCATACTGCGTCCCTGTAATGTCAACTTCAGCTTTCCGCTTTTAAATGCGAGTGTTTTTCGAATTTGTAGTGCATTCCTTGGTTCATTCAAGGCTAGGTACCGCCATGCCACTCACATTGTAACAAACCACTTTGATTCCCTCCATATTCCATTGGTGAGGAGTTCCACTCGAACAGCTTCTTCCAGCGATCGACTGCTTTTTTGGTACAGAGTGAATCTTACTGTAAAGAAATTCGTCTGTAAATTCCTCTGCACTTACGTAATTTGTCCAGTTTCATGAAGAAGTGACGCGGAGACATCGGGAAGTGGTTCTATAGAACTATGCTGCAAGAACCACTTCCCTGTAGCTTCGCGTCACGAAACTGCCATGAAACTTATTAGTATTCAGTGCATTTCAGGAGGATAGGTGCTATTTCGGCACTCCTTTTGTTCTCTAACTAAATATTAAAAACTTGATTATTTTCTATAAGGCCTCTTCCTCCATTCCGATATACCTTTCGATCTCTCCCACTTTCCTTAGTCTGTTATTACACTAACTAGATATTTAAAATTCTACATCTGATAGATACCGATGTCCCAGATTTGAAGCGAACACATTTGGCGCCATCTCCTGCTGATGACCGTATATGCTGCCTTCTTTTAGTCAATAGACGTCCCCTTCGATTTCTTTTGCCAGGAGTTTTTTATTTCTGTATATGCACGTTGCATTACAGAAATACAACAGAGCACATAGTTTCAGGTAGACAGACATAGAGATCCCACAATCTCACTCATGTGATCAGATATACAAAGGTATGCTGACATGTGTTCAACATACCCAACATATCTGTAAAACCCTCTGGTACCTAGACGCTATGAATTTAAGCGCAGTACTAGATTGACAGATAGGTCTCATCATTTTAAAGTTGAAATATCTGGATGTAACCCTGAATTCTACGCTGACAGTTTCTTTTTTTTGAAATTCTCGATTTTGAAATATTTGTGGCCTCTTTTTATCTTCAAAATTTAAACGCAATGTCTTCTCTCTTCCTAATTCTTGTCATTTTATTGTTCCTTATTAATCTTTTCTTTTCGTTTACACTTAGTAAAGTTTTTCCTTGTCTTTTACACTCGGTAACCCTCTGCGTCTGAGTGGCTTTATTGCCTTGCTTGGGGTAAAATGATTAAAAAAACTTCCCATCATATATACGAGAGTTAGAAATATAAAATATACAGTTGCGGTCAAAGAACGGCATCGTTTTCGTCAGTAAAGTAGGTATAGGTTTCTATCAAAGATGTTTTATATTCTATAATTTTCATAGACAATAAATACGATATTATTCGTTAGTGCCTGAGATTTTGGTGCAATTTGAGAAAATAATACTAAAGTTATGGATGATTTAGTGATTTACTGCAAAACCCATGGCGGCCAAAATGATCAGAACGGTTTAAAGTATAAAAAAAAAAAAAATAAACAATGACAGAGAATACTGGAATTATTTAATATTTAGTGTGAAGCCCTTTAGCTTCAATCACACTTTGACACTTTTCAATTTCTTGCTGGGTGATCTTATTCCATTCTTCCTGAAGGACATTCCATAATTGCTCGGTTGTTTTAGGATTTCTGAATTTCGAACGTTCTCCTAGAATATTGCACACATTTTCAATAGGAGTGAGATCTGGGCTTTGAACAGGCCAATCCATAACAATAACCTTTTCAGCCTTGAGGAAGCTCATGACCACCTTAGCCTTGTGACATGGGGCATTGTCCTGCATGAATATGGATGGTCGCTTAGTTGAATTTCTCAGCACAGGCAAGACATGATCTTTTACAAGTTGTTTATAAACTCCTGCATTTACCTTTCCATGTAATCGCACCAAAGGGCCCACACCATCTCCAGATATCATCCCCCAAACCATGACACTTCCTCCACCGAATTTAACACTAGTCTTAAGGCATTTAGGCGACAATTTTTCACCTACTTTTCGACGAACGTACCTTTTCCCATCTGAGCCAAATAGCATAAACTTAGATTCATCACTGAAATGCACCGTTTGCCATTTTTCTTGAGACCACAACACATGTTCGGTTGCAAAGGTAAGACGACACTTTTTATTCTTGGAGCTGATCAGTGGCTTCACTGCAGGTGCTCTTGCTTGTAGGTCATGTTCAACTAAACGACGAGACACAGTTTTTCGAGATAAAGTTTTCTTCATTAGAATGCTCATTTCCCGAGAAACAGCAGCAGCAGTTTTAAATCTGTCCTTTTTAATCAACTTTACCATAGCACGATCTTCTCTCTTGGTCGTTTTTCCTGGCCTACCTGTAGACTTTCTTGCTTCACACGGACCGCAATCATCGTAGACCTTAAGAATACCGTGGACAACACTTTTTGACTTGTTAACAATCTTTGCAATAGACCCAATACTTAAATTATCCTTCTTTCGAAGATTAATAATCGGCTGATGAATTGGTAACAGAGTAAGTGGCATTATATTAACAAAGTACACTGCAGATGTTCTTACTAATGTTTAGTCAACGAACCGTCACATAAACAAATTAAAATTTAGAGTTCGCCGGTTAAATATACTAAAACACGGAGTAAAAGCAACCGTTCTGATCGTTTTGGCCGCCATGGGTTTTGCAGTAAATCACTAAATCATCAATAAGTTTTGTATTATCCTCTAAAATTACACCAAAATCTCAGACAATGACACATAATATCGTATTTATTGTCTGTGAAAATTATAGAATATAAAACAACAGTGATAAAAATTTATACCTACTTTTCTGGTGAAAACAATGCCGTTCTGAACATTTTGGCCGCAACTGTATACTTTATTCCAACAAGTTTAATAGTAAGTGTTAAGAGGTCTCCCCTTTTCACACAAATGGACTCACCGAAGGATTACATATACTACTACCAGTGAATACCCGGACAGTCTGTAATAGAGGAGGGTAGCACAAGAGTCACAGTTAGCGAGCACGTAAACTCAGTAAGGAGTCATACCGCGATACATCAATACCAAAACTGTATATATATATTATTGCTACTAACCCGCATTCCTGGATCTACTAACCGTATTACCAGTTTGTATTATTACGTTAATACATTTATTTTCCTTATCCATTCCTGGTGTTTGTTATTCATTGATATCGGATTCATCCCGGAAACCACAACAAATTGGCGACGAGCAATTCGAGCTCACACGGGAAGAAGAAAAAAATACTCCCTCGTCCACAACAAATTGGCGAAGAGGAATTCTAAGTCACACGGAAAGGAAATCGAAGCAAAAGTCTCCCTCGTTGTCCACAAAAAATTGACGACGAGGTATTCGAACTCACACCAAAAAGAAATAAACAAAATACAAAAGTCTCTTTTGCCGTTTTTGCCAGTGTCCAAAACTTGGCGACAAAAGATTTACGGGGACTAAAATACGGAAAAGCGAGTTTTTCGTAAGAGGTTGATCATGAAGGATTTTAAAAATAATTTAGTAGAACTTGTAAAATAACAAAATGAACAACAATTACAACTCCAGGAAAGAATGGAAGAAAAATGGCAAAAACAATTGCTACAAACGCAGGAACTAATATTAAAGGTAGCGAGTAACAAACAACAAAATATCGAAAAAGAGGCGACTTTTTCCCAAGACGCAGTGTGCAATACGATAGAAACATTCAATTACTCCCTAGAAAAGGATAACAATTTCGGGGATTATTGCAGACGTTATGAAGATATCTACAACATCGATTGTCAAAACTGGGCAGAAGCAAAGAAGCTACGTCTGTTGCTCAGAAAACTAGGTACAGAAGAATACACAAAATTTTTGGATTACATTTTACCAAAAAAGACGAACGAATTAACGTTTGACGAAGCAGTTACATATCTTACAGAGCTTGAACAGCTCTGTCCAAAAACGTCACACATTCACAAGAGGTGGAAATGTCTTAACCTGGTAAAGGGCGAAAATGAGGACTATTGTACTGTTGCCGCAATCGTAAATAAACATTGCGACGACTTCAAGTTGGCAGAATTAACACCGGACAATTTCAAGTGTCTCATATTTGTTCAAGGGTTAGTCTCAGCAAAAGATAGTGAAATGCGCAAAAGAATGCTTTCAAAATTACAAAATGAACCTGGACTAACACTACAACAATTATCAGAAGATTGCCAAAAATGCCTGAGTATAAAGAAAGACTCGAAGAACATTGAGGAGTCAGGAGTATCACATATACGTAAGTTAAACAAAAGTTTACGTTCTTCACCCTCTCCGGAAAAAGAACAAAAATTCTATAATAAGGGAAAAAGTACAACATATAGGGCAAATTATGACGAAAATCGAAGCAAATATAATCCCCCCCCCATCTCCATGTTATCATTGTGGGGGACTACACTGGAATAAGTATTGCCGTTTTAAATATAAAAACTGTCTTGTGTGTGGAAAAATGGGGCACAAGGCATCCCAATGTAGGAACAGAAAAGCTACTAGTAGGATAAGAGCTACTAGGATGCATGACAAAGACAATACCAACATAAGTAACTTGAAATCTTAAATAAAACGATAAAATTGCAACTAGACTCGGGTTCCGATCTAAGGATAATTAACCTACAGACATGGAAAATTCTTAACAGACCAACGATGTTACAAACAAAAGAATTGCTAAGTCAGTGACAGGAATGCGTATAAAATTCGAAGGAGAAATAATCGTAAATGTTAAATTTCACGGGAAAACAAAAAAACTCAAGATATACGTAATGAAAGAGACAGAAAATCTAGTGGGTACAGACTGGATGCAAAAATTCGACGTTTGGGACCTACCTATCAGCTCATTTTGCAAAAAGTTAGACGGTGAACCATCAGATGCGAGAAAGTTAAAGGAAGAATTACATATTCAATTTTCCGAGGTATTTGCGAGCGGGTTGTGACGATGCAACACATTTACACCTAGAATTGAATTAAAAGAAAACGTCCAATCAGTTTTTAATAAGAAGCGAAACGTACCGTTTGCTACTATAGAAAAAATCGACAAAGAATTAGAGAGACTTGAACAAACTGGGATCCTTTCAAAAATAGTGTTTAGTGAATGAGCAGCACCGGTAGTCTATGTAAAAAAGAAATCAGGAGAAATCCGTATATGCGCAGATTTTTCGACGGGGCTAAATAAGGCTATAAAAGACCATCATTACTCATTACTGAGCCTAGAGGAAATATTTACAAAGCTCAACGGCGGTAAGATAGTTTCCAAAATAGATCTAAGTGAGGCTTATCTGCAAATCCCAGAACAAGAAGAGAGTACGAAAATTCTATGTATTAATACGCACAAAGGGTGGTGCAAATTCAACAAACTACCGTTCGGGGTAAAAGTTCCACCAGCATTTTTCAGAAGACGATTGGCACAATGTTCACGCGCCAGAATTTTGTGATCGCTTATCTGGATGACATTCTAATTAAAAGCGACAATGTTGAAGACAACACATCAAACATAAAGGAAGTTTTCAGAAGTCTTCAGGATTTGGGGTTTAAAGTAAAAGGAAAAAAGTGCGATTTTTTCCCAAATGAAATTAAATACTTAGGCCAGATAATTAATGAAAGTGGCAGGAAACCAGACCTAGAGAGGGCATCGGCAATTAAAATCATGCTTGAACCAAAAAACCTTGCAGAATTACAAAGTTTCCTGGGCCTAGCTAACTACTATGGCGAAGTTATTGATAATATGCATAAATTGAAGGCCCCACTAAATGAGTTACTAAAAGAGAGAATAATTGGAATTGGACAGAAGACTGTAAGAAAGCGTTTAAGGAAATAATACAAAAATTAACTTCGGAGCTAGCACTGACACATTTCGATCCCGAATTAGAAATCATTATTGCAAGTGACGCGAGCTCACATGGGGTAGGTGCGTGTATTCTACACAAGATGCGGGACGGTACAAAGAAACCCGTTGCGCATGCATCTAGATCATTATTACCGGCGGAGAGAAACTATTCACAGATCGAAAAGGAGGCATTAGGCATAATATTTGCAATAACTCGTTTTCACAGATATATTTATGGGAGTGAGTTCACCCTGCAAACGGACCACCAACCACTTCTTACGATTTTCGGTTCAAAAAAAGGTCGACCAGTCTATAGAGCGAACAGACTTTTAAGATGGGGAACTGTGTTACTAAACTACAATTTCAAACTTGAGTTCTTACCATCAAAGAAAATTTGGCACGCTGATGGACTATCGCGATTAATACCGGCTAAAAGCGAACCGTTGGAAGACTCGGTAATAGCGGCATTACAAGCTGAAGATGAAATCAGTAAAGTGTTATATAATACAATAAAGGAACTACCTGTGACTTTGCTAGAGATAAGAAGAGAAGCGGAAAAGGATGAATTTATTCAGAATACCAAGAAAAAAATAGAAGAGAAGGAAAGGAATTTAGCAGACAGCTTCTCAATCTGTGACTACATATTATTGTGTAACGAGAGAGTGGTAATACCGAAGTCGCTACGAAGGCGGATCTTGAAAGACTTTAATTTAGGACATCCGGGAAAAAACCGAATGAAGGCACTTATGAGAAAATTTGTCTCCTGGCCTAACATGGACGATGATATTACGCAAATGGTGGAAAGATGTAAAGGCTGTGCTGCTGTGGCGAAAACACTACCCTCTATACAAAAGCCATGGCCTAAAGTTGACAGACCGTGGATTACGCAGGACCCATAGAGGGTTACTACTACTTAATAACAGTAGATAGTTTCAGTAAATGACTTGAGGTTTCCAGATTCAAACACCCGACGACAGAAAATACCATAAACTGTATACACGAATTATTCGCCAGATTCGGCGTCGTGGATTGCTTGGTAACTGATAACGGTACACAATTTACCTTCAGTGACTTCAAAGAATTTTGTGAGACATACCAAGTAAAGCATATCAAGATAGCTCCGTACCATCCGAGGTTGAACGGAGACAGAACAATCAAAGCTAACGGCCCAGACATTGTTATTCGTGACCGCAAACAAAATATTTCCTCCTTATTGATATGGCAGCCCATGCAGAGAGCAATGCATCTTTGAAGATTTCCAAAAAGGACCTTGAAATCGAAATCTCAAAAATGTGGTATATGGGAACATCAACAATCCCTGTTGTGGTTGAATCCCTGTGATTGGTTGGAAAAGATTCCAGTTGACTAATTGAAGGGATTGCTAGAAATGCCTTAAAGAAATACAAAAAATGGTTCTTACGAGTACAGCCCACAGTTTACGAAGGGCTTTATCTATGTAAGATATGTGCGTTGTTGTTTTGTTTTTGTTTTGTTTGTCTTTAATTGGTCAGTGGAAAATGTCCTGATGCCATTTCTTACCTTATGTCTCTGTTCGGACCCTGAAAGAAATGTTTACACAGCAGAAATCAAAGATAATATTAGTAATAATAATAATAATAATAATAATAATAATAATAATAACAATAATAATAATAATAATAATAATAATAATAATAATGAATGTTTAAAGAGAAGTGTGTGAATGATGGAGACAAACAGTTTTAGCATTTGTTGGATTGATATGATTATTATTGCTATATTTCTATAATCAAGCTATACGTTTTAAGCGCATGTTTTGCTTTTCATCACTGTGTAACTACTTTTGCACCCCCTGTATTTGTATATGTCAGTATTCGCATCAGTAGTAATTACTACTTTGCGTTTTTAAGTAACAAGGGGATTTTTTCAAAATTCAAGCATCCGATATGAAGGCTATACTATTTTTCTCATTAACGCAGTCGTAGATCTGACCTTTATAAGCTCTTCGTGATTGCTCATTCGACTCTAATAATGACAGCTACAATTTTTACCTTCATATACCAACATAATCCAAACTGATCGTCTTAATCTAGATAGTTATCTCACTTACATCTTTTTTTAAGATTTACTCCGAAGGTTATTGTAACAATGGAATCTAATATCAGACATGTTTACTTTTTTCTTGTGATTCGAAGACAAGACAGAGTATTCATTATCACTTGGAATAAAACTTTTCCTAACGATGTGTATTTCATTCTGTAGGACAGGTTATAGTATGTGAGTATTTATACTAGTGGTTAAAATGAAATAGATTACACAGTGTAAAATGGATCACCACTTCTACCAATTTATTCTTGTATTTTGCTCAACTAATGTGTTACATTCGCTATTTAATAGTTC
This sequence comes from Acanthosepion esculentum, assembly GCA_964036315.1. Lineage (NCBI taxonomy): Eukaryota > Metazoa > Mollusca > Cephalopoda > Sepiida > Sepiidae > Acanthosepion > Acanthosepion esculentum. The sequence goes on from OZ038478.1 coordinate 81,642,671, forward strand.
AGTTTCATCAATATTTGTATACGGTATAAATGTACTGTTTTTATATACTTGGTTCTTCTCAGATACTGTCTCAGGATTTTCTCCATCTCGACAAATATGTCAAAACACCTGCCATTTCATTAATTTGTTTTTTGAAGGAGGCATATCAGTCGTTAGTTGCTCTACATGATGTACTGATCAAAATCATTTAATTGCAGCGATGATGATACTGAAAACTGTATGTCTTTTTCGTGAAAGATACCGCCTGCCTTTTGTTTTTTTGGCTTTTTTTAAGCTTATCACCCCAAGCAAGGCTGGAAGCCACTAGCACGCAAGGGGTTACAGAAGGTTTGGAGGAAGAGCAGATAGGAGTGGTAAAGGAGAGGATGTGGAGAAAGATAGTAGATCGATCAAGGCAAGAGGGTTACAGAAGATTTGGAGCGAGAGCAGATAGGAATGAAAGGTGAAAGGATGTGGAGAAGGGAAGTGGATAGATCAAGGCAACTGGAGATGTCGATTGACGTTACACTTAAATAGTTGGAGATTGTATTTGTCAGGGAAACAGGAATAAGGAAGGGAGTTCCACAGGCGAGATCTGCGAGACATGAAGCTATTGGAGTAGAAAAGACGGCTACATCTAACAGTTTCAACGGTGAAGGGGTGGGAACGGGATGCCAGCATCGTAGGACGTCTAAATTCATGAGGCCTAGGAACCAGCGAAAGCAGCTCCTCGGAGCAATTACCGTGAAAGTATTTGTAAAAAAGACAGAGCGAGGCAACGTCGCGTCTGTGAGAGAGCGACTGCAGACGAGATGACAGATCAGGGTCAATTACATTGCATATCCGTCACTGGATCTTATCAAGAACCCTGAGGCAAATAGCAGGGGCTCCAGACCATATATGGCGGCAATACTCCATGCAAGGGCGGTGTAGAGCATCTTGTGAATTGTCATCAGCTTTCTTGGTTTTGATCCCAGTTTATGGAGTATCCAGAGTACCCCATAATGGAAACGCCACAGTATTATTATTTTTTATTAAATTCATTTTCTACAAGAGAATATGATTTTAGTAATGTTGATTATCTGTAGTCTACTGAATTTTTTTTTTTACTTATTTATCCTTTTCTTTCGGTGATATATGTTTTCAACATACAACATTTCTTGCAACGGATGTTTCTGGTTGGTTCGTTAAATTATTTTATTTCTCTTTCTTTTCTATGCTAGAATGTCCATTGTCTGATTCTATACTGAAATGTAAGCGTTATTTTGCTGCAAATAGTGTTATTTTTTTCTAATGTAAAGTGCTAGTTTGACTTCTGGAGAAACCTTGAACATATTTTGCTTTTAAAAGTGTTTCAGATCATTTGCTGAACCATGTCAACTCCTGAAATTGTTGATCATATCCATGAGCTAATATTGGAAAATCCGATCTAAACCATTATTGAGAATCTACAGATATTTTTGGACTGTCCTTTTAATGGCTTTATAATGCATGTATATTTGGATATACGGAAGCACTTAGCCAAGTAGGTGTCAAAATGTTTCTCTGGGGTGATTATGTAGCGCATTCAGCGACCTAGAAATTAATCGTTGGGGCAACTTGTCATTTTGATGTAATTTGGCTACACCATTCTGATTCAGTGTTCAAGAAATAGTTCATGTGCAAGTAGCATGAAGGTTCTCCATGAATGTAAGCTAAATTTTTAAAAAATCTGCAGGAAAATTAATGACGATGTTTTTATATTTTTGTTTTCCTTCCTTACCTTCTAGTCCTTCATAGCTATAAAGAATATTTCTCGCTTTACTATTCTTTTCGGTCACTTTCTTACGACCCGTTTATACAAGGTCATTATGTGTATTGCTCACTGTTTCTCCTCTGACCCTTTTGCGTTTATTATGGCCTGTAAGTATTGACTTCTCCAGGCACTCTCAGTCCAGCGTATGACGATAAACTACATCCGGCAACAAGACCTCTGATTGAGAGATTGGTGGGGGGTTGATGAGTGTGGAAACACCTCTAAATTGCAGTTGTTCCAAGGTCCACCCTTACAAGAGTCACAGTTAGGGTAAAATAATGCCCCCCCCAAAAAAAAACACTATGAAAATATAAAGTACATTTTTATAGTAGAAATACCTGCAATACATTTCTATATAAGAAATTACCAATATTTTTGAAGCAAAATGACCAACAATTGATTTTATAGTAGAATTACATTTTATCTGTGGTTGAAGGCATGCATTTGCGTTCAACGTATATTTAGTTGAAACCATAAAACTGTTTAAAACGTTTAGATTCAACAACCCATAGAAGTTTATATACCGCTGAACAAAATCATCCAATCATTTCAAGCATTCTTAAATTTATTATCTTTTGCACGAATTCCAACTGAGTCCTTTTAAGTCTGAGTGTACTTTTCACTTATATATTCATTTAAAAAAGTTCTCGCTTTTCTCATGTTTCATTGATGGGATTCTCCCAAACTTTCTCTGTAAAAACATTGTTTACATCTGCGAAGAACTTGTCCAAAATTCACTGTCAAGCTTAGCATTATTTTCTTATTTTTCTCGTGAAAATTTCCTGTTTCGTATTACTTTGTTCATTTTCTGGAAGGCATATTTTTAAAATGTTTAAATTAAGACAACTCCACTAAAAGTAAAATAAACATTGAGGGAAACTACGGAAAAGTAATTTTGTTTTCGTTGATCAATGCAGGTGTTCACAGGGCTGGAAAGACGATGTAAGTTTTTTTTTTCTGTTTGAGTCAATACATTGACTAAATTTGCTAGAGTTTCGTAGTAGCTGCATTTACTTACAAGGAAAATTGGGTCAGTGTGTCGTGACAATAAATTTTTCTTGTCATAATCCATCTTGCACATTTACAAATCTACCATTCGTCCGTGCATTGAATAGTGTTTCCTGGACTGGTGCACATTTTGTACATGACGAGTTTTTTTTTAACAAAATCCAAAGAAGAATCTATAATGTAATCGATCACTTTCTAACTGACATGGCGTGGCTTTCCTCTGTCTGTTCTACAAATGGCAACGAGGATTTTCCATAGTAGACCGAATACTTGCATTTAAGAATGCTACTTCATTGGCATTTGATTGGCTACTTCTACTCCAACAGTTTCTTTTCTAGCATTTCCCACCTGTAGAACTCTCTTCCGTTTCCTTGCTACTCTAACAAATACAATCTTCAAAAATTTAAATATAACAGTAGCCATCTTCTGTCTTCTTTTCATGTTTTGTCCTTTCCTCAGTTCTCGTTATTCTCAATCTCCTCTTTCACTTTTAATCCTTGTAACCTCCTGCGTCGGAGTGGCATTTCCATATTGCTTGGGGTGATTTTTTTAAAAATAAAACAAAGGTTATAGAATCAGCGAAGCACTATTTCAATTACCAAAAAACGGTATGTTCTATTCTGAGCGTGTTAAATATACACGAAAAACGATGTATTCAGTGTGTTGCATTACAATACGAAAATGTAGACTTGCATGTAATATTCATGTTACTATATCCATCCATTCTTAGTCGGACAACGAACTTTGCAGCATCCATTCGTATTAAAATTGCACGTCTCTCAATGATAAATCCCATTTCTATCCGATGCCTGAAGCTTCTGTCTGTATGAGATTAAAGAGTTCATTTATAATCCACACAAATACAAATCTTTGTACCTTCCATGTACATTAGGTAGTTCATTTTTTTTAAACATTTTTGCATGCATTTTTATTAGATAAAGTTAAGCGGAATTAGTAGCATATTGAATGGAAATTTGGAGAGTAAGAGGGTGCATTTTATTTTAATTTAGCCTCAGTTGAATATTATCCTCCTGAGTTTCGTTCGACTTTACAGGTTTGCAGACATTTTTCTTTTATCTTCGATCATAGTATCAAGTCGTAAGCCTGTTTTGTGTAGCCATGCCGCAACAATGTTTTTATTTTATCTTATTTCAATCTGTTTCATCCATATCTGATAAATAACTCGTTTCTCTGGTTTCCTTTCAAAAACATTTGTGTTACTCGAGAAATAACCCGATTTTCTAACGTTCAAACATTTTTTTCGGATATTTATTTTGTTAGTATTTCCCTTGCCATTGTTATAGATGCTATCAGTTTCAGTTGCTTGGTACAATTCCTGTATTCCCAACATTGTGGATTAGGGCAAGTTTTCTTCTGGTCGTCCATATGAGGATCGTTTCTTCTTTCAATGTAGTTGTTGAATACTCTCGTGAATAGGCTTTTCAACCAGATTCAATGATAGAGATGTTCTTTAAACGTAATACATTTTAGGGGTCGATTTAGGATTCAAATTCTCAGATTCATTGTAATTCATTTTTCAGGCTCTGTCTATATTTCTGAGATGAGGTATTATGTACATTATTTACATTGCTCGGGCTATCATCCTCATCTTTATTGCCATATTTATCACAACGTTTCGGCCGTTGTACGCTCCGGTCTTCTTCAGGTGTTTGGATAACTGACATCCATTAGACATGGCACGTGGAACTAGAACAGTCTACCCCAGTGAGCGAAATGAAATGTTCAGTTCGATATTCCAACCACCTGAAAAAGGCCTGACTGTACAACGGCCGAAACGTTGTGATAAATATGACAACAAAGATGTTGATGATAGTCCGAGCAGTGTATTTTTCAGGTTGTTATGATCTTCATTTTTTCGACCACTGACGTTAGAAATATTAATCGTAATTTTTATTTATTGCCTATTCATTATAGAAAATTGAAATTATGTACCGTAGGGGAGCAGAGGGGCGGTTGGCAGAGAGACGAGAGGTAGCTTCCAAACAGAAAGGAGATCCACAACGATTTACGAAGTGGGCAGTCTTGGACGCTGACCATAGCGTCCGAATAGAGAACGTCCTTCAACCATTTACGAAGTGGGCAGACATAAAGACCAATGCTTCCGAACAGTCGGCTAACCATTTAGGAAGCGGGCAGAATGAGAAAGACATAGCTTCCGAACAACCAGAATTTACAAAACTGAACTGAGACGAGAGGTAGCTTCCAAACAGAAAGGAGATCCACAACGATTTACGAACAATGCTTCCGAACAGTCGGCTAACCATTTACGAAGCGGGCAGAATGAGAAAGACATAGCTTCCGAACAACCAGAATTTACAAAACTGAACTGAGACGAGAGGTAGCTTCCAAACAGAAAGGAGATCCACAACGATTTACGAAGCGGGTAGTCTTGGACGCTGATCATAGCGTCCGAATAGAGAACGTCCTTCAACCATTTACGAAGCGGGCAGATATAAAGACCAATGCTTCCGAACAGTCGGCTAACCATTTACGAAGCGGGCAGAATGAGAAAGACATAGCTTCCGAACAACCAGAATTTACAAAACTGAACTGAGACGAGAGGTAGCTTCCAAACAGAAAGGAGATCCACAACGATTTACGAACAATGCTTCCGAACAGTCGGCTAACCATTTACGAAGCGGGCAGAATGAGAAAGACATAGCTTCCGAACAACCAGAATTTACAAAACTGAACTGAGACGAGAGGTAGCTTCCAAACAGAAAGAAGATCCACAACGATTTACGAAGCGGGTAGTCTTGGACGCTGATCATAGCGTCCGAATAGAGAACGTCCTTCAACCATTTACGAAGCGGGCAGATATAAAGACCAATGCTTCCGAACAGTCGGCTAACCATTTACGAAGCGGACAGAATGACAAAGACATAGCTTCCGAACAACCAGAATTTACAAAACTGAACTCAACCATGAACACCATCTCCACAAGCAAGATTCGGAGCAGACCAGACCAAGTAAGAGATAAGATATAAACTTATAAATACATTTCTAAGTTTGCTCATACGCTTCCCTTCTTTCTTATATATTACTCTGTAACTGTTGAGTCTTGACTCATTGTTGAATCTCGCCTATTGCATGGAATAATAATGCAACACAAAATGTACTTAGAACAAGAATGTATTATAACAAGAAAGTGTACACAATAAGTACATATATTATTTCTGTATATTTCTGGGAAGACGTTCCTGGAGAATGTGTTGACTAGACGCAGTCGATCAGAGTCTCTAGTTGGATCTCGTGATTCCTTCTCCTCGTCTTCCGGTACCAACCATTATTTATATAGTTGGTAGTCACCTATGCAGATTAGGTGGATCCTACCACAACACCCCCCTCCCAAGCCTTGGAATCCTTTTGGATTTCAAACTGGCTTCTATATGGGATGATGATTATGGTTATTTCTTTGTAGATCCCCTTTGCATAGTTCATATGTATATATGTTTTTTTTTCAATATCTTTTTCGTTTTGGATTCACGTCCAATGGGTCCGTGAACTTTCGTTTCCTACCGGATCTTCTCGGTTCATGAGCACTCCGCGGAGGTTCTACTTGAAACGTATCATACATTACATCAATGGGATCTTCCTCCTCATCCGGTATACTCTCTTCATGCTCTAGCACGTAGCATTTTTTGAGTTGGTTCTGGTGCCTTTTATGAGTATTCTTCGGCCCTTTTATTATGTAAATCAGGTCACCGATTCTCTTGTCCACTATGCCTCGCTCCCAGAACTCAATGTTGTTTCTATAGCACTTGAAAAAGACCTTCTCTCCGGGGGTGTATCTTTTTCTAGCTGTATACATAGTGTTCTTTATACTATTTCTTCCTGGCAAAAGCTTGTCAAACACTGACTTAACTTTCCTAGCGAACATTAGTTCAGCTGGTGCCATGTTTGATGGTGTTCTCTGGTTAGGCGTGATTCTGTATACTTGTAGGAATTGCTGAAGCGCCTTTTCCGTTGGAACTCCTGAGGCTTTCTTCAGAGCGCGCTTTAACGTATCTACAAATCTTTCTGCGAGTCCATTGGATCTCGGATGATACGGCGGCGTCGTTATGTGGTTAATTTGATATAACTCACAAAATTCCTTAAAATCGTCAGAAGTGAATTGTGTACCATTGTCACTCACAATACACTCTGGCACACCGAACCGTGCAAATAGTTCATGCAAAAAGGTTGTTGTGGTATTGGACATAGGCTTTTTGCAGCGTAGTAAAGCTATCTACCACTATTAAGTAGTAATAATCTTCTACTGGACCAGCGAAATCAATGTGTAATCTTTCCCACGGATGATCCGTCTTTGGCCATGGTTTGTGTACTATAGGTGGTGCCTTAGCTGCTAACGCACACCCTTTACATCGATGAACCATGTTTTCTATATCCACATCCATTCCTTTCCAATATACAAAGCTTCGCATTAAGCTTTTTGTTCTATTAATCCCCGGGTGACCCATATGAAAGTCCCGTAGGATTCTTTTCTGCAACTTTTTTGGTACTACTACTTTCTCTACACTTGCGAGAGGCACCTTACGTTTCTTTTTAAATATAGGCATAGTATTTTCTTTTAATTCAAATTTAGCTTCAAATTTGTTACATCTTGCAAGACCAGGTGTAAAGGTTTCCGGAAACTTTTTCTTTAATTCCTCTTTAATGTCCTGTCTTGATTGCGTATTACTTTCTACTTTTCTGCAGAATGAGTTTAACGGTTTATCCCACAATTCGAATGTTTCAATAAAATCTGTACCCAACAAGTTTTCTCCATTTCTCAGAATGAAAACTTTTATTTTTTTAACGATCCCATTCAATTTCATTGGAAGTACAACCTCGCCTTCGAAGTTAATTTGCTTTCCAGTTACCGTTCGAGCGAGTTTCGTTGACTTCATTATTGTAGGCCTTTTTAAAATTTTCGATGTTTTATCGTTCATTATTGTTAAATCTGACCCCGAATCGAGTTGAAATTTGATATTCTTTTTGAATATTTCAGTCGTCACATATTTCCTCAAATCTCTATCTGATTTGATATTCGAATTTGTTTGTCTAATTCGGCTCTTGAATTTTTTCGTTTTACAACACGATCCTTTGTGACCATTCTTTTGGCACACGAAACATTTCTTATTTCTATATGGGCAATTTATCTCCCAATGTCTTTCGTTACAACGTCTGCAATTATATGGTGGGACCTTCTTATTTTCGTTCTTTTTATTTTCTTGTCTATTATTAAAATACGCTGAATTTTTTCTCCAATTTTTCTCTGATGGGTAATTTGACTGCTTTTTTATTTTTTTAATATAAGCAATACCAGCTTCTTCGATTTTTTACGACTCTTTCTTTAACTTTCCGGCCCGTTGACACTCCTCTGCTAACTTTTGCAGGGTAAGACCTTGTTCAGATTCGAGTTTAGACAAAACTCTATGTCTTATTTCGGCACTCTTACTGGATACCAGTCCTTGAGCAAATATTAAGCACTTGAATTCTTCAACCGTAATCTCTGCCTATCTGAAATTGTCACAATGTCTATTCACTATAGATGCATATGTTAAGTAATCCTGATCGTCGGATTTAGAGACATTCATGCATAACCATCGCTTATGCCCAAGCGACATATTTGCTCCAAACAGCTCTTTTAGCAATTTCACTGTTTCCGAGAATTCCAATTCAGTTGTTTTTCTCGGTAGAATAAAATCTACAAATTTGCTATGTTCTGCTGTACCTAGCTTTCTTAGTAATAGACTGATTTTCTTGAATTCGACCAGTTTTCACAGTCTGTGTAGAAAATATCTTCATATCGTTTAAAGTACGCTTCAAACGTTTTTTCTTCGTCTGGTACATAGTTGAAAGTTTCCAGCGAATTAAATATGGTGTTATTAGAATATGAAGAATTTCCCTCATTTGCCTGATAGTTGTTTAATTTCTCCAGTGTTAACTTTTGAATTTCTAAAAGTCTTTCCTCATGACGTTCTTGATATTTTTGCATTGCTATCAGTTGTTCTTGCTGTGCTATGTGTTGGGATTTAAATAATTCAGATATGACTTTGGATAGTTCATCCACTTTTAGCTGATAGTGTTCATGCAACAAGGAATATACTTTTAATTTGTGTATCCACGAATATCATATAAGCTGACCAAAAAAATTGAAACAACGTACGACTTTTCTATTTTATGTCTTGCTTTTACATTCACGCCCGTGCTAATCAACTTTGGTATTTTTTTTTTTTTCACAAACTTTTTTTTTTTCGTTTTCGACTTCTGTTCGCGTATTTCAATGACAATGTCTGATTTTCTTATCAGAGGTAATTCGTCACTATATTGTTGAACAAATAATTTAAAAAAAATAATTTTTTAAAGTTTGTTACCTTTCAAAGTCGACACGGTGTATTTGTGCTCCTTTTAATCCATGCATGTTTTTGTAGTCGGCCAATTTTTCTTTTTAGAGGGTGTCTCGTTGTAGATAATTTTTTAATTTTAAAATTACCGTTATTCGTTTACGACACCTTTCAAATTTTCTGAGTGAACGTTCCTTTATGCTTAGTCGTCTTTTAACGAGTTTTACATATCCAGTTCAGAATCCTTCGTCGTTATGTTAACGTTGGACTTTGAATTAATAGTTTTTTTTTTCAACCTGGGTTCTTCAATGACTTGTCCCAATTGTTGAAAACTCTCACTATTAATTCTTTCTTCTTTCCGTATGGTTCGTTCTACTTCTTTGCCATTGTTGAAACTTGGCGTATGGTTCGTTCTACTTCGTGGCCATTGTTGAAACTTGGCGTATGGTTCGTTCTACTTCGTCGCCATTGTTGAAACTTGACTCATTGTTGAATCTCGCCTATTGCATGGAATAATAATGCAACACAAAATGTACTTAGAACAAGAATGTATTATAACAAGAAAGTGTACACAATAAGTACATATAGTATTTCTGTATATTTCTGGGAAGACGTTTCTGGAGAATGTGTTGACTAGTCGCAGTCGATCAGAGTCTCTAGTTGGATCTCGTGATTCCTTCTCCTCGTCTTCCGGTACCAACCATTATTTATATAGTTGGTAGTCACCTATGCAGATTAGGTGGATCCTACCACAACAGTAACTGACACATTAACTGCTAAATGCATCAATATTTTACAGTCATTCATTCTGTACCAATATATGTGTATATGTACATACATTTCTGATTTTGTGAAGCTTAAGCAATTTGTCTTGTGGTATATTTACCTATGTCTTTTCGAGACCAAATGGGTGGTCTTACAAGTCCCCTATCTTTTCTTTTCAATTTACATAGGCTAAAAAAATGGAAACTGATCTTATAATTTCATAATGTATGTATATACTTGACCCTATATCGATACTCGATTTTATTTTCGTTTCGTCCGATTTCAATTTCAAGCCGTTATCCATTACACTAACTGCATATATAAGCTTACCGCATTTGGTATTCCCTAGCAGTCTAGGTACTAACTAGAGTCGATGTTGCTTAACTTTAGTAATCTTACGAGAACCGGTATTTCAACGTGATATAGTCGTAAACCATGAGCTGTCAAAACGAAATCTGGAGGTGTTAGGTCTGGGACTATGCCGGCCACTCAATCGGGCCGTGCTCTCCGATTCACTATCCAGAAAATCTTTCATCAAGTCCATGACGAAATAGAAACAGAAGAAATGAATAATCTACAAAGCAAATCAGAACTCCACAGAATCAAGGAGATACATTTGATTCACGCTGTATGTTTCATTAAAGACACAAAAAATTAGCTTTTATAAAGGTGAACCTTTGATTTAATATCTTTTGCGTTCATACGTTTTGTAATCACTTTTATAATGCTTTGTAATCGTAGATACATCTATAGTACGCCGTTGAACAATACTGGTGTCAGACGCCTTCGAATAACACTCGCACTAATTGTACTTGCTCGATAATTCTCGCTCGAAAAGTAACCACCGAATAGTAATCCGAATATAGAAATAGTATAGTGTATAGTATAGAGAATGGCGGTCCCTATAGTAATAGAGGATAGAGTAGAAATGGTGATTCGAATAATAATAGAGGATAGACTAGAAATGGAGATCAGTTAGACACACGCTACCTCCCAAATATGCATTTCTCCCATGGTCAATTGATTAACTTAATTCAATAATGGGATCGCCTGTGTTTGCTCACTGGCGATCTATGTTCAAACGTAGATCGCAAGTGTCGGCAGCGAAACTTTATTCCTATATAACGGTACGTATGAAACTAAATTAGTGTATGTCAGAAGTAGGTACGATATATGAATATACATACTGTTCCTGTAGAAAACATGGTGTAAAACATCAAATTATTAGTTCAAAATTACTTAATATCTAAATATATTAAACTTGCCGAAGATTTTGCAGCTAAGTGCATATATATATATATATATATATATATATATATATATATATATATATATATATATATATATATATATATATATATATATATATATATATATATATATATATATATATATATATATATATATATATATATATATATATATATATATATATATATATATATATATGTGTGTGTGTGTGTGTATGTATATATATGTACGGTCAAATCACGCTGAAAACACCGGTTCTCGTTCGATCACCGAAGTTAAGCATCGTAGAGCCAGGTCAGTACTTAGATGGGGGACCGCTTGGGAACACCTGGTACTGTACGCAATTGTGGCTGTGTGGCTGAGTGGTCTAAGGCGTTGCTTTAGAATCACGAGGCACCGAGTTCGAATCCTGGCTGGAATTAATTTCAGCCGCTATCGGACTCCAAGCGCAGGGCACCTTTGGCAAGTGGCTGTTCCACAGCCACGGGTCCACCAAAACCATGTGAGGGAATTTGGGAGAGGAAACTGTGTGGAAGACCTCGTTGGCCAAAGCTAGCACGATATCACCGTGATTGCGAGTTGAGGTGGCCAGCCTTGTTCATTTATGATCACGCTGGGTTCGCACCAACGCTCTAAAACTGTTAATTGGCTCTGCACACGCCAATAACAGTATAAACTGCAGGTAGGCTCTGTGGGCATTTCCCAGGTGGGAAATTGCAAAAATGCCTGTGCAAATGTTGCAATATGCGTTAGCTAGCTGTGCATTGCAACGGGTGTCCTCGATATCGAGTGGCCAATTATTATTATTATATATATATATGCACTAATCTGCAATATATATATATATATATATATATATATATATATATATATATATATATATATATACAGAAAAGTGTGTATGTGTTTCTGTGTCCGTGTAAAGGTATATGAGAGTGTATAGAATTATATACTGCGCATGATTTATTTGTATTTTTTGACGTCTTGAGAATATAGAATGATGGTAATTCGATACGAATGCAGTATATATGTCTGTTTATCTATCTATCTATCTATCCATGCTTATGCATATGTGTATGTATATCCATCTATATATATATACATCTATCGTACAGAATGAAAAATAGAAATTTTCACAATATTAATAGTCAATAGCATGGCCTCTCAACATTATACTTTGCTGCAATCGTTTTCTAAATTTTTTGATGAGATTTGAACAAGTGGTGACCGACGATTTATTTGAACTTTCAATTCTTGCCATAGATTTTCAATAGGATTCAAGTCAGGACTCATTGAAGGCCATAGCAAAACTGTAAACTTATTCTTTTCTGAAATCACGCAGTCACTGATTTAGACGTATGTTTGAGATCATTGTCTTGCTGGGAAGTAAACAGCCGAACTAGATGAAGATCTTGCGCTGATAGTTGTAGATTTTCATCCAGAATTTTGATATAGTCTTCAGATTTCATTCCTAATATTGCAATATCCAGTTCTCCTTGAGTAAAACAACCCAAAGACATCCTCGAGCCGCATCCATGTTTTAATGTTGCCACCGTGTTCTTTGGAAGGGAAGGCTAACCTTTCTTGCGCCAAATTTTTTGTACATTATTTTGTCCAAAAAAGGTCAATCTTTGTTTCATACTCCATAGCACTTACCCACAAAAATAATTTTCTATGTCCAAGAACATTTTGATAAAATTAAACCTAGCAACAATGTGACATGGTTTGTGAAGTGGAGTTCATCGTGGTCGGTTTCCATACAACCTATTTCTATTTAACAAAAGCTGTATTGAGCGAGTACTTCCGCTGATACCCATCCTATCCAGACTTTTGGCGATGACTTTCAAAGCAACTCTTAACATCTCGACACAGTTTTCTTGCAGTTCTCGCTGACAATTTGATTTTTCTTCTACGCCCAGGCAAATTCTCTGTCGTGCCAAACGGTTTAAACTTCTCTATAACGGACTATATCGGAGATCTAGGGAAAGCTAACCGGTTTGAAATAGTGTTATAACGATTCCTGACTTGTTGAAGTTAGAAATTCTCTGTCTCAAGTCTACGCTAAGCTACTTTGTTTTCCCCATCGTGTTGTTAACAAAAAGAATAACAGCGGTGACACTCTAAGCACAACGTGATGTTCTTTGCTGGAATTATCACAAATATTCTACTGAATAAATTGTCTAGAAGCCTTCACCGATAAAATGATTACATAAATTACTTATATTTACACGAATCAATTTTAAATTGATATTTTTTAATGTACTAATAAGTTTGTCTTTTCCTATTTTGCATAATTCGCCTGACAATTTTGTTGTATTTAATCTAGTTCTGAAAATTGAGTTTTATATTTCTTTTCTGTTCTTATTAGCATATGAAATACCTGGCAATCATACAGGCATTAGATTCTGAGAAATAGATAATAATATTCAAAATTGATGGTTGTACGAATAATTTCGTCGTTTTCTGTATATCTATGTATGTCTATGTGTCTATGTATGTCTATCTCTCAATGTCTGTCTATGAATGTATGTCTACATATCTATCTATCAATCTATCTATCTATCTATCTATCTATCTATCTATATATATATATATATATATATATATATATATATATATATATATATATATATTGTCTTTCGGACTATCTATCTATCTATTTATTTATTTAAGCCTATCGGTATTTATACCTATCGGTATCTATTGTCATCTGTATCTATGTGTACCGTATCTATATCTATCAATATCTATATATCTATGTCTATATATATTTATATCTATCTGTTTCTTTCTATCTATCTATCTATCTATCTATCTATCTATCTATCTATATATATATATATATATATATATATATATATATATTTCTATCTATCTATCTATCTATCTATCTCTCTCTCTCTCTCTCTCTCTCTCTCTCTATATATATATATATATATATATATATATATATATATATATATATATATATATATATATTGTCATCCACAGACAGACTGTTTCGCTGTATCACAGCTCATCAGTGTGGCTAGACGTCCGGTTGCCTCTGGCTAGAATCGAAAACCTGCTGAATTCGCGTCAGTCGGAAATTTTACCCTGAAGCCGTTCAGTGTGGCTAGACGTCCGGTTATATATATATATATATATATATATATATATATATATATATATATATATGTCTTTCTGACTATCTATCTATCTATCAATTTATTTATTTAAGCCTATCGGTATCTATGTCTATCGGTATCTATGGTCATCTGCATCTATGTGTACCGTATCTATATCTATCAATATCTATATATCTATGTCTATATATATTTATATCTATCTGTTTCTATTTATCTATCTATCTATCTATCTATCTATCTTTATCTATTTCTAACTATCTATGTCTATCTGTATCTATGTTTCTTTATCTATGTCAATTGTTATCTATATCTCTGTCCGTCTATCTATCTATCTATCTATCTATCTATCTATCTATCTATCTATCTATCTATCTATCTGTATGTGTATCTATATATAGCATACACATTATTTTGAATAGTTATATGAACCTACGAATATCGTATCATTTTCTATAATCTTAAGATGCAAAAAAATATATAAATGCAGTATTGTCACAAAAGGTAAAAATTGTGAAGCAATAATAGGAACAATTTCATACTTTTCTACATGCGCCAAGGCACATCGATGTTTTCTCATTGACGAACACATCATTCACTCTATCAGACAAAAGCAATATGACTATGTAATGACGTTCTCCAGACGGTAATTGAAAGAATCCAATTGAAGTCTCTGAGATGAAAACAATTTTTTGTATATACTCTATCGCAAGTTTGTAAGAGGCAAATGTTTGTTTGGCTTGCTTTTCTATTTTGAATGCTTTTTTCTGCTTTCTTCCTTTTGAAATTAATTTTAAAATGTTTTTATTATGTTGTTCGCTCCAAAATAATATTTATGTTCTTAAACTTTATATTACTATAACAAGTAATATATTCTTCATGCTTAAGTAGCAGTTTATTCTGTCGTCGTTTTTGTTTTTCATATTTTCAAAGTTGTCTTTGTTGAAGTGGGCATTTTAAACGGTGAATTCTTGTCAAGTTCTATCTGAGAAAGGTGCTTACATTCGAAGGTTTCTTTTAGGTATGTGATTCCATAATAGTGAATATTTATCGTGTATTTATGCGATTATCATGTGTGAAACATTTTCCATCTATACTCACTTGAACACAGATGAATATTTTCTAAATAATTTAGATGACTGAGAATTCTTAAATAAATATAAACTATGATTAAAAAATATATATCAAAATAAATGTCAAAATGAAAAACATTGCGATGCGTTTTCTTCATAAAAGAAACGTTTTCAGACGAAATAAATATTATAGATGGAATCACAACGATATAGAAAAATTAAATTACAATAAAAGCGGGTTAGTTGAAATTAAAACTGTAACTTCAAATTCTTATCATATTTTTTGGAAGAGTCTATTTTGCCGGACCCGGCAAAACAGAGAAACATGCTTTAAACTTATTTTACCACTCTCGGTAAAATAGACCCCAGGCTATTTTGCTGGAAAATATTTTTTATTACTATGAATCCAGGTAATGTTAAAAAATAACAATACCCAGATTTAACACAGCTTATTTATTTTCACCATGAATTGTTAAGAAAATTTAAAATCTTTTCCACCATCAATTGTTAAAACACAAGTTAAAATCATTTATTCATCATCAATTATTAAAAGAAATACAAAAATCTCTAAATATTTTATGTACTTCAGGCATATGTGCCTCTGCAGATCCAAAACTTGCCCTTGAGTATGGTTCTCTTGCCAATACCCTTCAGGTGCACCCACTGAAGACAAATATCCCAGTACCTTTGTACAAATCCTGCTTACACGGATCAGACAACTGCGCTGACGTTAAATTCGTAAACACTGTTCATATTTACCGGTAAAATAGACTTGGTTGCGATTTTTTTCACAATCATAACTTTGTGATAAATGGAATTATGCTGTATGTATCTGAACGTAGATTTAGTGTAAAAGTTTACAGTAAAAGTTAATTTAGTTGTATGTTCAATAGCGTTTATGTATGTATATGACTAATGTAGTTTATAAATTGTTATGTATTAGATCCCTTTTGTGTTCCAAGATATTTTTGAGGTTTATCCAGTATATAATAAAGATGAGTTATGGCAGTTTATTTCTGTTTCAGAAGTCAATTTTTGGTCCTGATCATATGTGGTTGCAATAATTTTTAGCATTGGATAAATTGTTTCAGATAATATATTATATAGGCCACCCCACGAAATCGCTAAAAAATGGCATAGCATGATAAAAAAATACGCCAAACTTCACGAAAACAAAATTTTAGCGTCTAAAAACTTATGTTATTATTGAGAGAAAAGATCAAAGTATTTTTTAATTATTTTTAAAAAATTTTCTTTCTTTTTCGAACATTCTAAATTTTGATTAAAAAAAACCTTGTTTCTCTTTGTATCACCGGATCTAGTAACATAACATATAAAATTTTAAGCACGTTTTTTTTTGTATGACACACATTAATTTGGAAAATGTTGCAAAAATAAAAATAATTGTCGAATTTTAATGAAACTTTCAGAAACTATTCACAAATGATGGAACTTATTATAAATATGTTTTTTTTATTAAAGTCATGGCAGAATTTTTTTTTTCATATGTATTACCCCCCCTCCAACTAATTGTACGAAAACTCTATAATTTTAATTTTGAGGAGTTTAGTGATTATATTAGTTAAAAGCACAAGGCTTTGAGGAAACCAAATCATGTTTTTATTTTTTTTTGATGGACCACCTCTACCTGAAAATCATCTCCGAAATGTAACATACAAAACTCATTAAAACAAAAATATTATTTAATTTCAAAAGCTTTTAATTGCTTTTATTTATTTTGATGAACATGGACAATATTGTCTGAAAGCAAAAATATATTTCGATAAAAAATAAATTTTTAAAACAATTATTTGTTGTTTCTGAAATAATTTTTTAAATTTTTACATTATGTTGCTAATTCTTATAAAATTAGGGAAAAGTTTGTACAACTTTACGAATGTTGTTATTAAGTAGATATATATTTACAGATTATAAATTCCAAAGCATATTACAAACTAACGAACAGATCTATATTAAAAAATTTAATTTGTCTCAATCATGTGTCAATAATGTGTCTGCCAATGAAATCTACGGAAGACCGGAAGTATCATGTGTGCAATAAAAAAACGTCACTTATAATACGTCAAAAATAATACTGTATAAATTTCATTGAATGAAATTTATACAGTATTATTTTTGTATTATGTCAGTTATGATATTTTTCTATGAGATATTTTTAAAATTTAATAAAGTGAGCATAAAAAAGACAATGAAATTTCATAAGTGTACTTTAAATTATAGCATAATTTAATGTACATGTCTTGTTAAATTTTATCTCACTCAGCCACAGCTGATTAAAATGCTTGTTTCTGTCATTTAGGAAAATCCAACAAAATATTAGGTAAATATTCTCATTCGTCAGCAACATTAAACCCATCATAGAATGCAAAGTTCTCAATCTTATGCGTGTAATGGGGAAAATTTTTGCTTAGAACTACAAAAAATGCAAAATTTACATTTTTTTTTTCTCATTTTGGCCCCTGAAAAAATTTCTTGAGTCATTTAAACTGACCAATTTTATTTTTAAATGAAAGATCATATTGTTTGCTTTCAGAAAATATCTAGTTTCATGGGGTTCACATAAATGTTCCTTGATATTTTCTTCAGATGATAAATCATTTTTTTTATTTTTACCCCAATAAAAATATGAAAATTCATTTTTTTTTCAGAGAAAATAGGCTGTGACTTTTACTATGTTTGATTATTTTTACTGAGGATATAATTTTTTTTATGATAGATCTGAATTGACTTTATTTAGTAGGGTCTATATGGGCCCTGAAACAGCAGTGCAGCACTTGTATCTTAATTAATTTTTTTTTTTATAGTATTTATAATTTCTCCAGATAGTATCAACAAACTTATAGTGAAAGCTACAGTACTAAAAACACAAAAAAAATCCAAAAATTGGAATGCTGAAAGTTTTTTTACTTTAATTATTACAAGGTACTACTTAAGCAAGTCCAATTAAAAAAAATATGTCCATTCTGTACTTCCGTATGAGAACTCGAATCTCACGTCAGCTGTCAATAATTTATAATGACATCTTTCATCACTTGTCAAAACGTCGAAAATGTTAAGATCGGCGCCCTTTTATTTAAACAACATTTTTCTACGAAGAAAGTAAGTAAAAGTTTCTTTCAAAATATTTTAAATAAACTTTAAATTTTCTAATTTTCTTTGAATAAATTTTGAAAAACGTATAATTAAATTTTTAAACGATTTTTAAACAAGTAATTTAACTTATTTTTCAAAAATCAAAATTTTAAAAAAAAATGGCTGATATCGAGTTTTTGTTCGATATTTCGTAAACAATATTTTTAACTAAAATTAAGACATGCTAAGAATGATTAAAAAATTTCAAAAAATATTCAAAAAATACTTTAGTGTTTCTTCTAAATAATGAAATATACATTTAACACGAAGAAAATTTTTTTTCATTAATTTTCAGGCCGTTTTTGTCGAGTTATCTATTTACATGAAGGTTCCTATAAGGACTTAAGAATAGTATTATCTGTTTTTATCTAGTTTATTGCCATTGTTGTTTTAGCTATTAATTTAATGTCATTACCTTTTTTTGTAGATTTTGTACGCCTTTCTTTTGACGTTGTGCATACTAAGATGCTGCTCACCTGGACATACGTTCAGTTAGATAGTTTTGCGTATATCAACTGGCTATATAAGATTATCTGGTATTCACAAGGGCAATATGGTTGTGTGCTTACTTGAATATTGTTTAATCTTTAAGTATATGTTAAAGGGTTGGTATTTTCTCCTGATGTCTTTGCTGTTTAATACGACTATGTCTGTCAGCATCTGATACGACATTTGAACTTTTAGAATTACATTCTCCCTACCGTCTGTAATATAAACTTAAAGATAGGAAGAACACTTTAACATTGGAATTCATTTCAACCTGGCCTTCGAATAAATTCTCTTGTTTAAAAACAAGAAAAAAAAAAAACTCCCGATGAAATAAATATATTCATATATATAAGCAGTATGCTTTTTGTGTATATTTGCATATATCTCTAATAATATCCAGAAATGAACATTTCAGAAACAAGATCCGATTTCCATAAAAGATTCTGATGTTTGCTCATTTGTTCAAGCATTTGTCTGGTCGTCTTTTGTCAGTTACCTGATGCAATTTATTCATACCCCAAGAAATGAGTTCACAGTTACCTGATGCAATTTATTCATACCCCAAGAAATGAGTTCACAGTTACCTGATGCAATTTATTCATACCCCAAGAAATGAGTTCACAGTTACCTGATGCAATTTATTCATACCCCAAGAAATGAGTTCACAGTTACCTGATGCAATTTATTCATACCCCAAGAAATGAGTTCACAGTTACCTGATGCAATTTATTCATACCCCAAGAAATGAGTTCACAGTTACCTGATGCAATTTATTCATACCCCAAGAAATGAGTTCACAGTTACCTGATGCAATTTACACACACACACGTACGCGCGCGCACACACACACAGACATACACACTCAGCAGTGTGTGTGTGTGTGTGTGTGTGTGTGTGTGTGTGTGTGTGTGTGTGTGTGTGTGTGTGTGTGTATGTGAGAGTAAATATTTTTGGATATCGTTAGAGATATATCTTGGTAAATATGCACAAAATGCATAGGGCTCCTTTCTACGAATATATTTATTTCGTCGGGAGTTGTGTTTCTTGTTTTTAAACAAGAGATTTTATTGGAAGGCGAGGTTGAAATAAATTCAACGTTAAAGTGTTCTTCCTGATATTGCCTCTCATTAAGTTTATATTAAAGACGGCAGGAATAATGTAATTCTAAAAGTACAAATGGCTTATCAGATGCTGACAGAGAGAAAATACCACAGTCACATATCATATATATTTATGATATGTTTAACGTTTTTTTCTATAAAAAGAACGTTAAACATATATATATATATATATATATATATATATATATATATATATATATATATATATATATATATATATATATATATATATATATGTGTGTGTGTATGTGTGTGTGTGTTTTGTTATATAATATGGACAAGTTCTATCTATAATTTTTTTTATTAAATATTTCAGTTTTCTGAATAAGTTGGTTTGTGCCATCGGTAATTTTTCAAAAATCATTATTAAATTTTATTTTATATTACTTTTTCGCCGAGTACTTTCGAATGTTGCTACATTCATTTTCAAGGATCGTTCTGTGTGTAGTTCAGCAAATGAGTTTTAATTAAGGAGTTCTAACGTTTGATGCTATCAATTTTAAGTCAGACAAAATTGACGTCATATAAAAGGTCAGACGCAGATTCATATGTGTGTGAGATTTTTTTTAATTTATTACACACACTTCAGTATGCGGTGTCTTATTTCAGTTTGACAGTTTATATGATGTCACACTGAGAGGCTTGTAATTGGTTCCATCGTGAGAATGCCGTTACTAAAAAACATTTACGTAACTACAAACAGAACACTCTTTGAAAACGAATGTAGTTTCATCAGGATAATACTCCAGCAAACAATATCTTGGTTTCACTGGCTAGTGTGCGTGACTGAGGCTTTGAATAGGTTGATCACCCTCCATATTTCCCTGACTTGATGATCATCTTTTCAGTATCGCAAAGATGATGGCCTCATATCTGATTGTCAATAGGATGAAAAGACTTCTTTGAACAGTCTGATGTCAGTTTACTTGGAAAGAAACAATGCCATTAAGAAGAGTTGAAATTAATGCATGCAAGATTTCATAACTCTAGCATCATATCTTCCTTGTCACCCTATGAGATTTTCATCTTACCATTGTAAGCGTTTCTGTGTTCGTGTATATATATATATATATATATATATATATATATATATATATATATATATATATATGGTGTTCCAATATTTTGGACCGATTTTTAAATGTGAATTGCCATGACTTAAATTAAATGATCCAATAGAGAAATAAATCAATTTTCACAAATAACACTGATGTATTTACTGCTGAATTAGATCCGTTTTAATGACACACCGATTATTAAGACATGTTTCGTTGTATAGTTTAGACATGTTCTGTCTACTTATTTTCTATAAGACCCTTTTATACTCGCAGATAAATCTTGTGATGACATTACTGAAGGACGAGAGAAAATCGGCGTATTGATACATATTTCTTTTACTTCCAAGAACTTTTGACATATCAATGTCATTATCAGGGTATTGTGCATTACAAAATAATTATTGTAGCATTCATTATTGTCAAAGACAAATTGCTGTATTATCTGAAAGTTAAATTTCTTACAAATGAAGTGAGGAACGCTGCTCAGTGCGAGCCCTCTGAACCTGTTTAAAGCGAGGTAACTATTAGGTGGGTGCAAAAATAATGTCGTTTATCTCACATGAATTTGAACGTCAAAAAACGACATTATTTTTGCACCAACCTAATAAATATGATTTGGTGCGTTGTTTTTATGAAATGAGCAATAAAAAGAGAAATTATTAGTGCCAGCCTTGGCATTTCAAATTAACTATTATACACATATTAAAACATTTGGGGAATATGCATAATCAATTTTATAATGGTTTGGTTTCAACTTTTTAAGTTTCGAATTTTTTTAGTTTTAATTGTTTATTAAATATATGATAAGCCTAACTTAGTTTATTAGTAGTAATGGGTTTATCATTTCTACCTGTTACGTTTTTGAGTATTGTTTCGTCATGTTTGTAATTATTATGCATCTGGTTACAATAGTATAAATTAATAGTATTATGCTTATTTTGGCGTACACTATTATTATTAATATTATCAATTTTGGTAAATAATGAAATTAAAATTAAACAGTATTGATTACATTATCGGCCTAAATGTTCGAAAACATTTTGTAGAAAATATGCGTTCCAGTATTCTTATACGGAAATCTTTATTTGATCTGACGTGTTGTACCATTTAGCTCTAGAGAAGTGTCTGGTTAGCAAAGTTCAAATTTCTGTTTTTAAAAACACAGTCTTCGACGTTTTTTTCTCGATCGATCATATCTGCTTATGAAACATATCTTAACTTAATCAATGAGAACATGTAATGAAATGTATTAAGTCCGACAATTATTTAATATATTTTATGCTTATACGTTATTTTTTATAGATACAGTTTATTTAAGTACATGCTCTTTCTTTTTAATTAAACAGTATTAACTACGTTTACCGGCGTGTATATTCGAGAAATTTCGTAGAATATATGCGTTCTCCGACATGAGTCGAACCTTCTGTATTCCTATACGGAAACAGTCATTTGATCTGTACAGCTATACCATTTAGCTTCAAGGAAGCGAATATATATATATATATATATATATATATATATATATATATATATATATATATATATATTGTTTTTATTATGAGAGATTGGAACAAAAACATGTTGAAATCGCTGCACAATACCTTTCGTTTTTCGGCACTATGTTGTGTTAATTTTCTGTTTAGTGTATATCTGACACTTGATTAAGGTAAACCCACAAATCTATTTTTAATTCTGAACTTGTGTTTCTTCACACCCACTTTATATTTCGAAAAAGAGGGTTGTTTGCTTCTGAAATTTTCTTCAAATCATTTAATCACTAGTCACTTACCATCTCCTGAAGAGGCACAACATATTACCGAAACACGAAGCTATTTTGTAGCGATTTCAACATGTGTTTGTACTAATCGCTTACAATAAAAAAATTGTATACTATTGTACATTGTAGTGAGCAGTATTTGTAAAGCCATATGCCAAGAAACGTGGAATTTTACTCCATCTGTTCTTTCACTCGTTTGTTTATATATATATATATATATATATATATATATATATATATATATATATATATATATATATATATATGTTATGTCATTTGCAGACAGTACTGTCTCGCTTCTACCACTGAGCCATCTTCACTTGACAGAACGAGTCAGACAAATCTAGCGTATTGTTCTTACAAACGTAAGCAAACGTCAAGCAGCCAAAGTGCTCCATTCATTTTACTGAAGAGCTTCGCATTTACGCAGGTGACCGTTGTTTTTAGAATTAGCTTGTCATTCAACAGTGCTCAATTGAAAATATATTTTCAAGAGCTAAATTATGGCATTCGCAGACAGTACTGTTTCGCTGTATCACAGCTCCTCAGTGCGACTAAATAACCGAGTCGCTCCAGCCCGGATCGAAACCCAATCGATTTGGTGTCAGTCAGAGCCATCTTCACTCGACAGAACGAGTCAGCCAAATCCAGCGTATTGTTTTTACCAACGTATATACGTATATATGATGTGTGAGTGTGTAAAATTATTTCTATGCTAATAAATTCTTGTATACGTGATAGGTAATTGTAAAGCCCGGGTAAACAAAATTCGTTCTCATATGCACTCATGCGAATATCTGTGTTTTTATGCTTTACCGTGAACGAAATGGTGAAAGAATTTCTCTTAAAACACCTCTTTCACCTTTTCTGTCGAAGTAATTCTCTGGTGGGCCACTGTAGCTCACAAAATCTATCACTGAACATATTTTTTGCGATAAAATCCTCATTGCTTATTATACGCTTCGAGATATTGTGTTTCCGTGTGGCCTTACGTATTAATGTATATCATGTTTGTAATGGTATGCTAAAGTATAATCAGCCACACTCCAATTCTGATATTACGAACAGACGCTTGTCTTTTAAGAAATGAATGTTCGCCTTTTAGTGTAATAAATATTCACATTCATTCTGACATTTTATACGTGTTTTTTCGAGATAATATTCGGCTGAGAATTTTTTTTAACGTATCTGTGCCTCTGCCGTAATGTATCCATGTAAATATGATGTTAGACGTGACTTATTATAAGAAGTTTGTTGCGGCCAAGTTTTCTCTAAGTAAAGAAAACAGACATATGTCATCGCTTGTTAAGATGTTTCAAGATATATATATATATATATATATATATATATATATATATATATATATATATATATATATATATATATATATATAATTAAACATAATCTTCTAAAAGAACGTCTCCAACAAATTTAAAAGACAAAAAATACTCGATAATTTATCCATCCTACTTTGTGGCACTAGCGAAAAATAATCCCTCAAGATTTCAAACGTGTCAAAGCAGCTATTTTGCTTGCGTTTTTTCATCTCTGTATGCTTCTGCTCCACCCTAGATTTCCTTGTAGAGAAGAGTACCAGAGCCTCAGCACGATAGATATTGCTGCTATGCTCTTTTGTAACAAGTATTTTTTTTTACGGAGTGAATTAGCCCGACCGGTCTGAATACAATGTTGTCTTTCTCCTAGAATGATTAGCAACCATGTCTAGAGAGTATAAGTCTTATATATTATTTAACCAGTGTCTGAGAGGATGAAAAGTATTCAGGCCTTCCCAAAATTATTTGTGCGAAAGGGAATGCAATGAACTAGGTCGGAATATGAACTCGGTCCGCTGATGCCAATTTTCGAGCCGATAACTGCAGTTCTCCTTGTGCATATTGAAGTACAAAGATTAAGACGTAGCTACCTGCGAGGAATTGCTTTAAAAATGGCAATACTCCTGTAAATAGTTTAGCACCTCATCTCTTGACTAAATGTGGTTTCGCAACCTGGTATAATCCACGAACTGATGTTGTCATTGCTTGGCTATACATATTTCAGATTCTTATTGTTGCGGATTAAAGGACCCTATAGAGAGCAGAGGTTAACCGAGCGTTTCTTTTGTGTCAAATTTTTGTCCCTTGAAACCGATAGAGATTATATCATTTTGCTGAAACAAACAATCTCCACATATTTTTTTACTAAGTGTTCTTCCAGTAAAAGACACAACTGACACGCAAAGCAGATGGTTACTAACCGACGTCTTTTTATGGACATAAAAGTGAAGATACAGTATTTACATTAGTCGGACTATTGTCCTCATCTTTGTCGCCATTTTTGTCACAACGTTTCGGCCGTTGTACGCTCCGGCCTTCTTCAGGTGGTTGGAATTTCGAACCGAACCCTTTATTTCGATCACTGGGGTAGACTGTTCTAGTTCCACGAGCCATGTTTGATGGATGTCAGTTATCAGTTATCTCCTGCTAATTCTACCCCAGTGATCGAAATAAAGGGTTCGGTTCGAAATTCCAACCACCTGAAGAAGGCCGGAGCGTACAACGGCCGAAACGTTGTGACAAAAATGGCGACAAAGATGAGGACAATAGTCCGACTAATGTAAATATTGTACATAATACCTCATCTCAGAAATATAGACAGACTCAAAAGTGAAGATCTTTAGAATATCTAGGGTAGAATACTGTTGACCCTAGACTTGAAGAGGTTAAGTTTCAAGTATTTGAAGACGCATCCTCTCATCTTTCGTTAAGTAGCCGCTCTTGGGGAGAAGTTGTCCGAACAGAAATTCCTTCTTACCAATAGAATATGAGGGAAATTAGAATAGTTCTCCCCCTGTGTATATCGAATGGCGATTCATCTCTGTAAATATCTGAACTAGTGGAACCAGCTCGTCCAAATATTTTCCATAGAAATTGCGATATAATGGTAAGGGGCTTGAGAGGTTTTGTAGGGTGGAAAACAATTCATCTCTTACAAGTCATCTGTAAAACTTTTAAAATTTGTAAAGACTGAAAAGTGGGGAATGTGTAGCTCCAGGCCTGATTAGTCTATTTATGATCTGATCTAACTATTGTAATGAAAAAACATACCATGTAGAGTCAGGAACTTTCTGAAGTTGTATAAAGAACCGATCATTATTCCTGCATCATTAGCAACGGATCATATATATGGTGTTCCACTTGACGTCTGGGAAGAAGTTGATGCTGAAAGATTTACACTTTTTATTTTCAGTTTTGGATTGATCGGTGATGAGCACGTATGTAACTCAAAAGACCTCCTTCAGTTTTTCAATCTTTCATGCATATATATATATATATATATATATATATATATATATATATAGAGAGAGAGAGAGAGATAGAGAGAGAGAGAGAGAGAGAGAGCAGACAAAAGAATTGTTTATATACTTAGTTTATCTAGCCCTTATGACTCTCATGTGACTCTTCTGCTGAACAGCGTGTTACAAAACTGATATAAACTCTCTGAAACACGAAAATGACTGTCCACTTGGAATTCCTTGATGACTTGCATTTTCTGCTTTAGATTTGCATGTCATTTAATTTCAGGAAAACTTAATTGGATTAATTATTATCATGTAAATATATACATAGACATTGTTAGGAGGATTTGATAATTATTATTAAGTAATTCGTTGAGACTGAAAGAAACCTCAGCAGAATGCAGAAAGCACTGGACGGCCTCATCAGCAGTGCGCATCCACTACCTCATCAGCAGTGCGCATCCACTAGCGAGAATTGAAACCCGGACAGTCAGGTTGTCAAGCAAACACCATACCGACTGTTCCAACGTGCCTCAATGACGAAAAGATAGCAAATCAGACTCTTTATAGCGCCACTCGCTTACATATTCCGTGGTGGAAATCAACTGAAATTTTCTGTAAACATAGGACTGTGCCTCGCCCCCTCCCCCGCCCCGGAGCCACGACTACTATCACCAAGCCGCTCAAACGGAAGCATTAGAAGCCGGATCAAGCAATGATATACTCATGATAGAAATTGTTAGGATGATAATGATAATTATAATTAAGTAATTCATTGAGTCTGAAAGAAACTTCAACAGAATGCAGAACGCGAGCGGCGCTATATTGAGTCTGATTTGCTATCTCTTCGTCACCGTTGGAACAGTTGGTATGATGTTTGCTTGACAACCTGACTCTCAGGGTTTCAATTCTCGGTAGTGGATACGCACTGCTGATGAGTCCCAAATATAGGACGAAACGGCCGTCCAGTGCTTTCTACATTCTGTTGAGCTTTCTTTCTGACTCAATAAATTACTTAATTATATATATATATATATATATATATATATATATATATATATATATATATATATATAGTGAAGGTGACAAATCCGTTGGTATAAAATCTAAGTGGATCCTCGTAATATAAAATATTAAAACTGATTCATAAAAAAGAGCTCAATGTATTTATTAATTCAGAGCAATATAATTAATAAAATCCAAAATTACCAAAATATATGGGGAATAGCCTATTTCGGTAGACGAAAATATCGGTCGTCTGTCTTATCAGCCCCAGTTGATTTGTCAATTTCAATGTTTATTTATTAGTATTTCGACAGCTTGGTCTTTTAGCTTTCACTGTGAAATTCTACTTCCTTCTCCTCCTGACTGTATAGACACGAATCCAGTCCACACCCGGGTTGATAAGACAGGCGGCCGATATCTTCGTCCGCCGGAATAAGCTATCCCCCATATGACGGAATTTTGGATATTACTGTTTCTATCTATCTATCTATCTATCTATCTATCTATCTATATATATATATATATATATATATATATATATATATATATATATATATATATATAATCAATAATATCCAAAATTCTGTCATATGGGGATATATGTATATATTAATCATTTTACCCCCAGCAATGCGATAATACCACTAAGAAGCAAAGTGAAAGAGAACGAGAAAACTTTAGAAGTAACTGGAAACCGAATCCGTAATAAGAAGGATAAACCTTCTACCCTAGACAGAAAAGGATGTGAATCTTATCTACAGACAAGATTCAAATATCTGTTCATAAAATCTTTCTAGTTAAGTACTCGTGTTCTACAAATCAGTTTAGGAAAGAAATTAAAAATGTTGGTTATTCGCTATTTCATGTTTAATCTATTTCATATCTGCTTTTGTGAACAGTGCGAATCCAATCTATCTCATCCAATGAATTCCTATTTTAAAAATAAATACTAATATATTTGAAAATAAATGAAGACTATCAGTTATAATCTGTACATTGATTACATTAGTGAATCTCCTGAATATACATTTCCGTGATGGTCATTGCGGAGTCATAAGCATTCTCTAGCCACTGAAATAACTTGTAATGTAAAACCTGTTAATATCCTTTCGCGGGGGGTCCGTCTGTTTATGTGTGTAGTTAATTACGACAGCAGACGACTAATTTGCTGAACAGACGTTCGTTACAAATTCTGGTGTGGTCAGCAACTGAACAATGGTAGTAGACTCGGAATCTCAATCGAGATGACACTTCGGACATCTTTGTGCTAGCACGATCAGTGACAGCTTACAGCTTCTGAACAGTTTCGGCTACCAAATTTCACACACAAGACTTAGGACAATACGTGGTTCGGCTTTTAAAAACTTCTCAACAGTGCCTCATTTTGGGATCGCCTCCCAAAGCCGATATTACCAAGAATGCCCATCCTAGACAAATCAAGATTTGGCTCCAAATGTCATAGTCGGAACGTTAGCGGTCGAGGCACTCACGCATTAGAAATGTTTAGTACAACATCTAAAGCTAACGTTTGACATTGCTAAGACATATTTTGTTGCAAACAATTGACTATAGGAAATGATGAGAGAAGCTTAGCGTGGCATAGTTACAAAAGAAATAAATGAACAAATCACTCTCTATATGTAGAAATCCCATGGTAGTTGTCGTATTATCAGAACTACTGGCTGCTATCATGATCAAAATGAAAATGACATAAGAATTTGGCAAAATAAAGGAACAGGTAATTAAAGTTTAGCACGATTACTAATCATATGTAAATTTGAATTCATTTTTGTTAAGGTTGGATATACTTACGCAATATAAGATCTAGATGAAAAAAAATGTATAATGTTCATAAAAAGACAAATCACAATAATTCAAAGAACAACACAAATAAAGACACAATAAAGAAAGACACATAAAATGACACAATCACAATATTTCAAGGAACGACACAAAAAGACAATAAAAAAGACCAAAAATTATACAATCAAAATAATTCAAGGAACAACACAAAAAGTCATTATAAAAAAACAAAACAAAAAAAGAAACAATGACAATAATTCAAGGAACGACACAAAAAACATTATAAAAAGACAAATAGAAGGACACAATTACAATAATTGAAGGAACGGACAAAAAAGACACAATAATAGTCACATAAAATCACACAATCACATTAACTCAAGGAACGACACAAAAAGACATTATAAAATGACACATAAAAAGACACAATCAATTTAATTCAAGGAACGACCCAAAAAGTCACAATAAAAAATTATACATAAAAAGAAACAATCACAATAATTGAAGGAACGACAAAACAGACACAATAAAAAGTCACGTAAATTCACACAATCACAATAATTCAAGGAATGACACAATAAAAAGCCACATAAAAGACACAATTACAATAATTCAAGGAACGACTCAAAAAAGACATAAAAATAACATAAAAATACACAATTACAATAATTCAAGGAATGACAAAAAAACACTAAAAACACCTAAAAAGACACAATCACAATAATGCAAGGAACGACACAATAATAAAGACACATAAAAAGACACAATCACAATGATTCAAGCAACGTATAAAAATCAAAATCATTTATCTTTCAGTTGGATATAGAGTTTCTTTCAATTGTTTTCTTTCCAATTCTGTCGTATTTGAGTAATATGTAACCGCAGTTAATTATTTGAAATAACTGTTTGGGGTACAAAATAGAAATAGATGCCATGAAAAGCAGACGCCAGTTTAGCATTTAATATTTTATTTTGACTCGAAGAAATATTATATTTCAGCTACAAATCATTTTAAAAAGTAAGAATATTTTTTAATTTAACGATATAAAATATAAGTTTCCAAAAACGATCATCAACGCCATAATATCAGTCCCAGAAGTCTTACAGCCACATCAGATTAAACACCGGTTACCGTCCGATCACCGAAGTTTAGCAGCCACATGTCAGTACCTAGATGGGTGACAATTTGGAAATACTTGTTAAATACCAGGTACTTTAAGTTTGGATGTGCGGTTGGTGTAATGAATAATGGCTCAAAATTGTTAATTGGAGAGCCGAGTTCCAATTCCAGTTGGATTCGTTATATTCACTTACGCCCAAATACACGTGGGGAAAGTATGAGTCCGTCGCTTCTCCTCCCTTCTATGGGTTAATTAGTAAGACTAGTTTCCCTAAAAACCTTTATTATACAAAAATAAATAAAATTACGTAAAAATATTTAGATTTCGGCCTTAAATAACCCATAGAGCAGGGGTGGGCAAACTACGGCCCGCGGGCCACATGCGGCCCGCCAAACGATTTCGTGCGGCCCGCTTTAAAATGTTATTTATTAAAACTATATTTTTCCTTTAAAAGCCCTTTATTTTGCCAATTTTAAATATCAATTATTTTGGTTTATATATATTATGCGGCCCAGTAAAACTATAAATTTTTAGAATGCGGCCCTTGTATTAAAGAGTTTGCCCACCCCTGCCATAGAGGTTGATATGCCGCTAAACTCAAACAATCAAACCAAATAAGGAAAATCGCGATTGGTTATGAAGATTGTCTACGTCTTGTGGAATACTCAGTGATGATCGAACGCCAGAAACAATGAAATTCGCCTGCATGATCAGTTTACTGATCCAGGCGCTACGGGGGTTCGAATAGACAAAGGCTATAACAGGATACGGTCAAGCTATTTATTTAAAAAATGTATCCTCATGTCAAATTAACAATTGTAATGCATACGTGTTAAATATTGAAACTTGATAAAATATTAATATCTGCACTCATAACGAATCATCATCATTCGGTATTCTCGAGACGTCAAACAATAAAAATAAATCCTGAGCCGTATATAATTATATGCGCTCACATACACCTATGCACGGAAACAGAGAGAGAGAGAAATACATACACACTTTTGTATGTGTGCGTGTATACACACACATATATATATATTATATATACATACATACATACATATATATATATATATATATATATATATATATATATATATATATATATATATATATATATATATATATATGTGTGTGTGTGTGTGTGTGTGTAAAAGGAAAGTAGACGACGATTTTCTGCAGCTGTAAAGCAATCAAAGAGGGAAAACGAACACTCGTCAGATGGTTGTTTTTGTCTCGACTGTCTCAGTCCGGTCCATCGCAACTTGGCGGGCCTGGCAGATGGATGGCGTCATTTTGACAAGAGATTTCGTTTGTTCTTCTGATGAATGAAGAAAACTTTCTTTCGCCATTCCTCCTTACAGTATTCCTGAAATACATCTGCGGAGAAGAATTATATATATATATATATATATATATATATATATATATATATATATATATATATATATAATTTATAATATAATATAATATATATATATATATATATATATATATATATATATATATATATATATATAATTTGGCAAGATAAATTTCTAGTATCGAAACCGAAAGCGTCATTTTCTTTTTGTAGAAACAGAATTCGTCCTCCCGAAAAAGCATAGGAAAGATTAAAAATGTGTAAAAACAAAAAAGAAAAAAAAAAGGAATAATCGCCGATTACTGAATAAGAAAACGAACAGTTGATGAAAATAGAATTACCAGACGAATGATGCCTTTTTTCTATCAGGAAATTTCTTAGAAGTTGTATGCCTTGCCATTAGGCTACGAGAAGTCATAAGAGAAAAGTAAGGTTAAATTACGCTATTTCATATATGGACAACTACCATATAGTATAGAAAGAAAACGATAGCTGAAAATGGCTTCAAAATTTTAAAACAATCTATGTGCATTTCTTAAATACGAAAATTGAACCTCACTTCATTTTTCATCTTTTAGAAAGAATGGCTTATATTATTTTCATTACTTAATTTGCTTTTCTAATTAATCTTTAAAGCACCCTTTTTCATTATTCCTCGTTTTTCTTACTTGATTATTCTTATGTTTATTATTTATGTGCCTTGCATGATAAACGCTTAGACGATCATGTATCTTACGATAAATGACAGACCCGACAATTTTTTTTTCGCTGCAGTAGGTTGCCCTTTCTTTCTGCGGTAGACCAGTTGCCATCCAAGGCTATCGAACCAGGTCTGTCCTGCTATTTATTCATAGCTGCGGAGAGAAGAAGAGGAATCATACCTTTCCTAAGAATATTTTCGCATAAGTGAATATCAGTCAATTATGTCCCATGCGGGATACACGCTTAAGCGATTATGAATCTTTCAATACATGAATGACGAGGCAGATTATTTTTTCCGCAGTAGGTTGCCATTTCTTTCTGCGGCAGACCAGATGCCATTCAAAGATATAGGACCCGGTCTGATCTGTTATTTATCCATAGCTGGGGTTGTAGAAGAAGAGGATTCATACCTTTCCCAAGGGTATTAGCACGTAAGTGAATATCTGTCAGTTATGTGCCATGCGTGATAAACACTTAGACGATACCTGACTGATGGGGCAATTTTTTCCCCGCAGCAGGTTGCCATTTCTTTCTGCGGTAGACCAGATGTCATCCAAAGAACCCGGTCTGATCTGCTATTTATCCATAGCTGGCAGTGGGTGGAGAAGGAGAGGATTCATACTTTTCCCAAGGGTATTAGCACATAAGTGAATGTCATGGATTCGACTAGAATTCGAACTCGGCTCTCCGATTCCTCAATCCGAGCTGCTATTCATTAATTGCGTCCTAATATTTTTGTTTCAGCTATGTAGCTGGTCGAGAAAAATCTTCTATTATTTTTGCTGTATTTCCCACTTTTTACGAAAATATCCGACATTATTCTCTTCGAAATTTCGTTAATTTCTTTATCCTTGATTTGTTTTCGTCTTACTTCCTTTCTCGACTTAACTTTTTTTTCTTCGTTCTTTTATTTTTTTTTTCTATTTCCGTTTCGCCTTTTCTTGAATTCTTTCTATTCGTTCGCGCCTCCTGTCCCATATTTATCACCTTTTTTCTTCCCTTATCCCTTAGAATTCTTTTCTTGTTCTATCCATTTTCGCTCTTCGTTGATGTTCTTCCGTTCTTATTCTTCATCTTTTCCTTTTCACTCTCCATCCCTCATTTTTTTTTCTTTTTCTTTCAATCCCTGGGGCCCACTACTAATGTGCCACTCCCAACGAATTGCCGCCTTCCCTCATATCTTCACAGTTTTTATTCACACACGTTTCACACTTTTCCATCCTGACTCAATCTTCTGCCGAGCAAACAACACCACAATTCATTTATTCCGCAGACATTCCTTCCACTTTCTCTTTACGTCCCCTGATTTCATGTTCGGTTTCGATTTGTTCTCTGGAGCTCACCCTCACCGCAATCCTATATATATATATATATATATATATATATATACACACACACATACACATATATATATATGTGTATGTATACATATATATATATATATATATATATATATATATATATATATATATATATACACAAGCGAGTGTGTGTGTGTGTGTGTGTGTGTATGCGTGTGTGTGTGTGAACATGAAAGTTACGTATCCTCTCCTCTAGGTCTATGATTATCCTATTATCTTATACGCCCAATCGATCACATATATGTGCACAAGCCTCTACAGGTACGCGTATGTGTATATATTTATACGTCTGTCACTAGCTCGTTAGTATGGCTATAAATAATAATCTTTGCATCCTCGTTCCTTTCACATTTAACTTATTATAATTCGTAATTCTGCTTTTTTCCCTTCTTCTTCTTCTTCTTTCATTGCAATGACGTATACAGTCAACGACGAAATTATTCGTACACACATCCTTTTTTCACTTTTTTAATATTAATTTCCAGAATCTAATGCCCGTTTGATACCAGTTTTTTTTTCTACTTTTTAGTTTTAATAATAATAATTTTGTCTTTTCCAGTTTTGCATAATTCTCCTGGCAAATTTAACCTGTTGTTCTGAAAAATGTATTTTATATTCCTTTCTTCTGCTTATTAACATATTCGTGCATTAGATTCTAAGAAAAATATTTAAAATTGATGGTTGTACGAATTATTTCGTCGTTGATTGTATACCCATTATGTACTTTAATTTCTTTCGGGTTTCTTTTCGTATAGATGTGCGCAATGGACGACAAAATCGTGTGAACACACAAATCTATATGTAATTCTTCGAATGAATTAAATATATCCTTAATTATTGTTGTATCATATCTACGGACGATAATTGGTATGTCCCCATTCATATAAATACAGTAGTAAACACTGTATGTTGGTCTGCAGTTGGAAATTCCTCTCCAGATGTGCTGGTCAAACTCTCTGTCTCCAGACAGAAAGGATACCCAGACAAGGCTATGTCGAAGAGCAGAATCTAGTCTCGGGAAAAAGCTACCCGATCCCGTTTTATACGGGGTCTACGGGGAACTTTTGGTAACCCTATATTAAATTCGGCCTTGTGCGTCATCTGACCGCGTCAGGCCGTTGCTACATATATAATGCAGTTGGAAATTCGTCTCCAGCTGTGCTGGTCAAACACTCTGCCTCCGGGCAGAGGGGATCCCCAGACGAAGCTATGTCTTAGGGCAGAGTGACGTCTAGGGGAAACAGCTACCCAACCCCGTTTTATATGGGGTCTACGGGGAATTTTTAGCCAAGCCTACTGGATCGGTTACCCCACATTAAATTCGGCCTTGTGCTACATCTGACTGCGTGGGGCGGTTGGTAGATAGCCTGCAGTTATAGATTCATTGTGGAATTCACTTGACTCACTTCTAGAAGTTGACCACTACCTCAACCCGCCTCTTGTATTTGTTGTTCTCGTCCTAACTGTTATCGGCTATTACCAACCTTCGTGTGATTATACTCTTCAGTAACCTTCCCTAGGTTACAACACTTATTTTATAATTTGACATCATTTGTACATCCGTTTTTTTATCGTAATTTTATTCTTTAAATAGTGAAATTAATTTCAAACTGCCTAGAGATCGAACGTTCTACGAAAGAAGATTCACTGCCGATTGGAATCGGACCTTGATGACATTTTTTTCAATCAAGAAATTTCTTATAAGCTATGTGTCTCTGGCCATTAGGCTACGAGAAGCCATTCAACAAGGTTAAATTACACTATTTCTGACATGGATAGCAAGATAAAGTAAGCTGAACATATTGTAGTAGGATTAGGTAGTAATAACACCAAACGGAAATATACACTTTTCTCTTTACTAAGTGAGTGACAAAGAAAACCCTCTCTCCAGCCCTTCTATATATTTCCTTTCCTTCATTCTATCGTTTCTATCCTCGGTAACGGACATGAACCCGGACTTAGTTTATGTGGGTCAGTGAACGTCATAAAAAATCAACCAATGACAGCACGTCCTGCCAAAAATCTAACAGGAAACACGGATGTGTCAGCCCCAATAAAAAGAAGAAAACCATGTGCGAGACCAGAGACGCCACAGTGGAGAGGAACTTGATTCGAGGTAGCAGTTCGAGGAGCAAGGATTGCTGATTTATCGGCTGTGAGTTTGACCTGACGTACAACTCCAGAAGAGAAAGAAGAAAAGTTGAATTCAACGAATTATTTTCCGTCAACCAGAAGGAACACAACAACCCTGTATGAACTCTCAAATCACAAAAAGAACTATGACGATAGTCAAATATTTTAAACACTGTAACCAAATGGACTCTACATTAAATGGTACTACAGACAGTAAATTGGGCCTGTACTTCATCTCTATATACCATATCTTCGAAAGGATATTTCTTAAATAATTGAACCACACTTTATAGACACAGTTTATATAGCCTAATGGCAAGAAATTCTTAGCTTATATGTTGCTTCTCTATATTGTGTAAAAAAAGAAACTGAATACTGTTTGGTTCTTAGCCGGAATATTTTGTTTTATACGACACAGGCAGGCATTAATTTGATTGTTGGAAAAATGGTTAACTATTCTAAACGTGTACTCACTAAATGCTACGTTTATAGAAAGAGAAAATAATAACGGACTGTCAAAGCAATTCATTGCATAAATAATGTACACACACACACACACACACACACTCACACACACACATAGACACACACACACACACACTTATACACACACAAACACACCTATATATCTGTTTGTGTGTGTGTATATATATATATATATATATATATATATATATATATATATATATATATATATAGGCAACCGGACGTCTAGCCACATTGATGAGCTGTGAAACAGCGAAACAGTCTGTCTGTGGATGACAAATATATATATATATATATATATATATATATATATATATATATATATATATATATATATATATATATAAGTAAACCCAAAGAGCCAGACAAACCTACCTAGGTTTCACCTACGCGGATCGTCAGGGCGGACTGGTGATCCGCGTAAGTGAAACCTAGGTAGGTTTGACTGTCTCTTTAGGTTTACTCAGTTTGCTCTACTTTGCGTATTGAGCACTTTGCTTAGTTTTTTTTTTTCACTTTACTCGTGTCGGAGGTTTTTTTTTTTTAATTTGGACTCTGAACTTACATTCTAGACAATTAATTTCGCCGGAAGTATATATTCTTAGATCGCCTCTTGTGGAAATGAAAATCGCCACGCATAATAATCCATGTTCCCGACACCGAAATAGAATTAAAATTGCGTATGTATATATGTTCGAGCGCATGAATGTGTATCTGCGCCTAGCCTAATTTGTGTGAACTAAAATGCGTACACCTGTATGTGTGTGTGTCTATGTGCGTGAGAGTGTCATCCGGAACAGACACTGGGGGAAATTTCGCCTCCCAACACAAACATAGTCAAATAAGAATAAATTGATCCAATTAAAAAAAATAAAACAGTTTGATGATCGCAAAAGCATGAAACCTAGTGTCACAAACTCATATCCATACAACTGAATATATACATATGTCAAATGGCACCCTATCTCTAACAAAAGCAAACAACGAGAACAATTATTAGAGCTTATTTTAGATGATAAAATAGTGCTGTTATGTACCTAATTTACTTAATTACATACTTAAATCGGGTATTTAAATACGTGGATTATGTAAATTAGCAGCATTAACTTCTTGTGATTTATAATAATAATAATATAAAGTATATCGGTGTGAACCACCCATATATTTTATATAATTATCATTATAACCATTCTCTTGATGGTTCTTAAAAGGAATTTAAAGATGGAAGGTAGTGTATCAATTTTGGTACCATTACTGTAGGCCTGAAAGATCTTTTCCTTCGCAGCATTGCTCAGTCGGGGAGAAATAATGGGCCATATACAAAACGATTTTAACCCGTTCGCTTTCTATGTGAAAGGATTGTTCATTGAGTCTTACGAAAAATGGTATCCAGATGGCTAAAATCTTAACTGAAAACCTGGAAAAAAGAAAGTCAATTAGTTTAGTGTCTTTTTAGATAATAAACATTTATTGTGATGAACAGTTATCGCAAGCATTTATATAATCTGGATATTTTTGCTGTAACATCTGGTATATATATATATATATATATATATATATATATATATATATATATATATATATATATATATATAGTACAGGTCAAAAATCCGTTGGCATATAATCCTAGTTGGTCCTAATAATATAAAATATTAAAACTGATCCATAAAAAAGCTCAATATATTTATTATAACTGTATATATAAATTGCACAACAGAGAAATCAAGTATGTGACACAGTTCAATTTATTTGGCTACCTGCATAGTTAAATATACCACACATACACATGAAATATACACACACACACACACACACATATATATATATATATATATATATATATATATTATATATATATATATATATATGTATTATAATATTTTTTTAAAATATGATTCCTTCGCTAGATAAGAGTTCTCACGTTTCAAAAACGAGAGACGAAACCCTCAACATAATTATTGAAATTAAATTGAATTAAGGTGTCGAGTCCCGTTTTATCCTCAAGCGAAAATTTAGGAATAAGCTATCTTGTGGTTTGCGCGTGTTTATAAGTATGGTCTCTTGCAACATTAATTACTATGGAAATGGCTGGGGGCGGCCATATTGGTTAGGTGGTCGAAGAGTTAATTCTTATCTACAGACCAGTCACCTTCGGAAATGTCAGGTTATGGTGGGGTCTCTATTTCAACTATGATGGTGGCTATCACCGTCTAGTTAGTTTAAAGTTTCTACTGCAGGTCGTTAAGTGTTGAGAAGATTGTTTTATTATTATCTATCTATTAATCTCTTTATTTATTTGTTTTTTCAAATGGCTATTTCTTATACGCGTTGAACTGGACTACAATTTGTTTTTTTTGACGACTTGACAAATGTTTTTTTTTTCTATTTAATGATTGGGCTAAGGTTTTAAGGCTTTTATTAAACTATGGAATTTATTTGTTTATCTATTTTTTATGTTAATTATTTAATGCGAAAATTTGGTGATGTCGGCAAAAACCGTTAACTCCTGCCTATGGTTTAATAACTTTTCATTATTTAGAAACTTAATGATGTGTAGTTTTTCATGTAGGCATAAAGGGCATGGGTCATCCCAGGTTTTACATGTTCTTGTTCTATTTATTATTTTCCATTTTACTTTCGGTGTTTTATTCGTTTCTTTTAAATGCCAGAAATATTGGGATAGAGATTCTGATTTATATTTTGAATATTCTTGAAGGAGCTCTTGTGTTGTCTCCATCTAATTTTAAATTTATTCTTCGTTGACCCAATGTATATCCTGTCAGTGTTAGGATTCTCAAGGGATGAGATAATGCATTGGTATACCACGGATTTTGTGAGGCATTTATTTTCTAACGGACAGGCTTTAGGGTTTCTACAATCACATAATTTTTCATTATTTTTGTCTAATTGCAGTTTAGGAGTTTTATTGATACTGTTTTGGCATGCGTGTTTTTCCAGGATTTTTTTATTATGTTTTGTTATGATTCTTTCAATATTTTCAGTGTATATATATATATATATATATATATATATATATATATTTATATATATATATATATATATATATATATATATATATTTATATATATATATATATATAAATATATATATATTTATATATATATATATATATATGAATATATATATATATATATATATATATATATATATATATATATATATATATATATATATATATAACCGCTTAGCCATCCTAAAACGAAAATTCCCATCTTTGTTATTCAATTTATTATTTAATTATTGTAATGTACTTGCAATCTCTGATGATGATATATGCAAGCCGAAATCTTAAACAGGATTACAATAAAAACATGTATCAACATGGTGATTTTCTTTCGGGTTTGAGTGATAAATCTAAAAGGCTTATTCGACAATATGAAATGAATGTACTTAAAATAAATAGAAGAATCTTGTCTATATTATTTAACAAAACATGCATTAATCAAAAAATACAATCGCAATATATATAGATATATATATATATATATGAAGAAAAATATACATATAAATATGAAAGTGAAAATTGAAGTCAACACTCAGAGGCGACCGGCCGTTTCTTGCTAGAGGCAATCGTCAGCACACACACACACACATACATACATATATACATATATATATATATATATATATATATATATATATATATATATATATATATATATCAAGAGCGTGAAATTCTGGGTCACAAACCATACAACTGAACATACATATATATATATATATATATATATATATATATATATATATATATATATATATATATATATATATATATATATATATATATGTATTGGAAAAAGTCGCAGCCAGATGCGTGTGTACGTAGGTGATTATTTTTATATTTACGGCTGTAGGCTTTAACCATTTTTTAAAACATATTCCTTTGTTCAGCTTATCTATAATGACATCGTCTCTTTTTACAGACATTTTTTCTGATTTTCTTCTGGCAGCTCTGTCTAGATTTCTACAACATTTCCTGCCATTCACTTTTTGTACATTATATTCCATGTCTTTTAAGCTTGACCACGCTCTTTAGCTTTCCCTTCAGTTATCTTCTGTCAGTTTTTCCTTTTGCCCCATTTTACATCTTTTCATGTAACAGTGTCTTGAGTCTTTCATATCTTACTTTTTTCTCCTGTGACCGTCTTTTAATTTTTTTTCTTTGTTTTACTCTATTTTCTTTCATTTTTTTTCTCTTTTGTTTTACTTCGTGCAAGACATGGATAAAGGTGTCGACACGCCTGTCTCCTACACCTCGTCACCGTATTCATCGCATCTGTTCCACAACGATCTTTTTGACACTCTAGATTTTTAATCTGCCTCAGTGTGTCACAGCCTCTCGCACACTGCCGCCTGGGACCCAGCGTCCAGCGTCGCCCTTACTGCAATGCGAAGTCCTTTTTTTTTTTTTTTGCCCATTGCAGCCACAAACTGTCAGATTCTTTGTCTCATATCATCAACTCGCTGGACAAAAATA
The DNA here is from genome assembly GCA_964036315.1 of Acanthosepion esculentum. Taxonomy (NCBI): domain Eukaryota; kingdom Metazoa; phylum Mollusca; class Cephalopoda; order Sepiida; family Sepiidae; genus Acanthosepion; species Acanthosepion esculentum. The sequence goes on from OZ038478.1 coordinate 81,683,385, forward strand.
ACAACATAGATCATTACAGCGCTCACGCACTGTTTTCCCGAGTGTTATTCTTGTTTCCTCTCTTTCTAAAAATAATAGAAAAAAAATTACCACATCTACATTCGTACTTGGACTTCTTCATTTATCCGACAGTTTATTCGTATTTTCCTTCTCAACTCTCACTTCATTTTTGTCTTCATTTACAGTTTTATTGTCACTTCTTCAAATTTTCTTCATTTTCTTTATGTAACTTTTTTCTTCATTAAATAAGGTTTAGCTGAGAAAATAAAACCTACTGGCTTATGTTTGCATATGTTATTCTATATTATTATCCCCCTTCATATAGGAGATGAAGAAATTAAATATAGGATAGGTTGTGCTTAGGAAATTATCCAAATAATATAATAGGTTGCGTTTAAAAAATTAAACATAGAATAGTATAGTCGAGGCTTAGAAAATTAAACATGGAATAGAATATGCGGTGCTCAGGAAATTAAACATAGTACAGAATAGTATGGGATGATAAAATTAAACATGGAATAAAATAAGTTGCTCTTAGGAATTTAAACAGAATAGAATAGTAAGTTCTTAGGATTTAGCATAGGATAGAGTGGGCTGCATTTAGGAAATTAAATATAGAATAGAAAAAGCAGCGTATATGAAATTTAACTTAGAATAGTGTGTATTTAGAAAATTAAAAATAGAATAAAATAGGCTGCACTGAGGAAATTAAACATAGAATAGAATAGGCTTCATTTGGGGAAGTAAACATAGAATATAATAGGCTGCGTTTTGGAAATCACATATAGAATAGAATCCGTTGCATTTAGGCATTTAAACATAAAATAGAATAGGCTGCGTTTGGGATGTTATACATAGAAGAGAATACATAGAAGAGAATAGACAGAGTTAGAGCTAATTTGCCCAACAATGCAAATTGCTGTAAAACTGAAGCTCTAACATAAAACTTGAGCCGTTTTCTAAAATCGACACTTTCATATGGATGTCATGCGTTGACATTACACACGTTCAGAAATATCGAAACACCGCTGTATACAACCGTTTCTCCAGCTCAGCGGTTAAAATACATCCGAGCGAAGAAACTCGTTGGTCTTAACGAGGGCCCTACTTCTTGGAACCTTGTGGTCTGGAGCTACAGAGCAAAACACTTGTGTGTTTTCAATAGCAGCAACAACTAAAAATGGATAGAATATGAAACACAAATAATGACATAATGAAGAGGTTAGAATTAGAATTCCACAAAAGCTCAAAGGAAAGGTTAAGAAGAAATCCCCCTCCCCTCATCAATACTGGAAAGAGTGATAATAATTGCAGGAGCTAGGAAAGATATTTTCTCAAAAATTATTTGAAGAGAAAGACTGTATATATATTTAACTGAATGTAGAACTGGATCCTTGGTCAATGAACACCGAATGTTTCCTTATACGGAATCTGATAGTATTAGCATTACTAAATTTGTTGTCTTCTTTAGACTATTTGTTCCTCTTCTTCGCTTTCCCTTATAGCTTGTCTTTCTATAATTTTACACTGCTTTTGTTCACATTTCTTGACTGCTGTCTCCCACCCCATTGTTTCTTTCATCATTATCACCATTTTGACATATCTGTCTTTTTTTCGCATTGTGTCAATCATTTGCTTTTCTTTGTACTTCATGAATTCCTTTATTTTTTTCATTTTTTTTCTTAACCATACTGTTCTCCGATCCGACGAATACAGACTGAGTACGGCTCCTGACTTCTCAGCGTGTCAGCCATTAGAAGCTGACAATATCAAGTTAGACATTGGCTGTTCTTTTCATCATGTGACCAAACAATCACCCAACCAGGTGGCAATCGGAAAATTACTTGAGCGAACAGACTTGTCGTCTGGGGGTCTTGAATGTAATGCGATATATCAAAGATTTTATGACAGGTTATTCGCTCAAAATACGTGCAGTTTTATAGCAACGATTCTGAATAAACCAAACTGATTAAAAGTATTACGCCACATTGACAGATCATAAAGTTCGAAAATGCCCGTATTAACAGAAGGAAGGATATGAGGTGGGATACCGAGGAATAATATATTGGTACAATTTCCAACGTATGTATAAGTACAATAAAGAGAAAATAAGTATCCCTATAGCTGTCACACACACACACACACACACACACACATATATATATATATATATATATATATATATATATATATATATATATATATATACACGATCACAGACACACACACACACACCTACACACACACATATATATATATATATATATATATATATATATATATATATATATATATATATATATACAGTATGAGGCAAAAAAATGGATGCACCCATAGATAGTCAATTTTTAAAAAAGATTTTCGCCAAGTGTGTAATAGAATTCATTTATTTATACAGGTTATTAATACAGGTGTACATATGTACATTACACAAGTCCGAAAATGATTTAGTATTTTGTTGGGTAAAATTTTGCTTTAAGAGCGGCCTTAATTCTTCGTGGCATGCTATAGACTAAATTCTTTAGTAATTTAACGTCCTTCACAAGATTATCCCAGCATTTCTTTTATTCGCAAAAATAAGCTCATATTATGTGTTAACTTTCCTATTACGTGCACGCTTGTCCATTATCGTCCAAAAATCTCAATTGGGTAAGGTCAGGACACTGACTAGGCCAGTAGAAGAGTTGCAATTTACCCTTTAATCGACTTTCTATGGGTGCATCCATTTTTGCCTCTTACTGCATATATATATATATATATATATATATATATATATATATATATATATATATATATATATAGTACGATATGTGTGTGAGTGTGTGTATAGACGAATGGCCTGAGAAATGCGTATAAACATGAAACAGGCGTCTTGAATCCAATATTAATTTTTATATCAACCTACGCTCTTTCCCTGACATTGCGCACTAACCTATTAATACAGCATACATTGAAACAATATTTTATTATATATATATATATATATATATATATATATATATATATATATATATATATATATATATATATATATATTTTAATCATATCACCCCAAGCAAGGCCAGAGGCCACTATCACGCAAGGGGTTAAAGAAGGGTTGGAGGAAGAGCAGATAGGAGTGGCAAGGGAGGGGATGTGGAGAAAGAGCAAGACAGTGGGCCGATCAAGTCAAGGGGGCCACAAAAGATCCGGAGCGAGAGCAGATAGGAATGAGAAATAAAAGTATGTGGAGAAGGGAAGTGTATAGATCAAGGCAACTTGTTTAGAAATCCCTCTCTTACGCAAGTTTCATTAAAGACAATCGAAAAGTTACTGCGACTAAAATTTTTATTTAATATTTCTTGTGTTCATATCTTTTTTTTTACTTTTCTGGACATAACTTTTTTTTTATTTCATTAGCTTTTCAGTTTTATCTAGTATAATTCATGTTACCCAATACAAAGTCAGTCATTAGCCAGCGTATATACTCTGAATGATGTCTGGGCATTTATTTTGATATATAAATTATGCTTTTACTAGTTATTTAACTAGAATATAATACACAGAAAGCCGAAACAAAATAAATCGACATGTAAGCATGCAAAACATGTTAATCCCTTAGAAAAATATAAGCGAGCCCCTCTCTGGACATTGGAAATGAAGACAGAAATTTCAATGTAAAAGTTTGATTAAATCTTCTGAAACAGCTGGCCCCAATTCTAGAAATATTTTATAAGCATAATATAAATAAACTAACATTATTCATAACATCAACAATGTGTAAAATGCAGAAAAAATATTTCAAAATCGGATATTTCAAAGGCATGACCAAGTGTTAAAATAACAAGTTAGAATCAAATGCTGGCAATATTAATGCTCATCTAACAAAGGATATGAAATGCTTCTTTTTACCATCATTCACGTGGATGAAGAAATTTTTTTTTTTTTCAAGAAACTATTTCTTTCATTTCATTCGAAAAGCGATTATTTTCTGCGCTATTCGAATGTTCATAACAGCTGCTGTCTTTGTGAAATTGGGCTGGTTCCTCTTCGCTGAAACGAGCCATTTTCAAAAAGTAGAGCTTTCACACCAACTGAAGACCAGATTTCCTATGTTTCAGTATCATTTCAACCGAATGTCAGTTTAGACAGAATTTAGACTCGATTATGATTAAAATTATTTTCAATTTCTATTTGAATAAGAATAGAGTTTTCCCTGTATTTGTTGTAAGTATAATCTCAGAAATTATGAGAATAAAACAAAAAATAAGTCTTTGAGACTTTATATAGAACAAATAAATGATTTATGAAGAATTTTTAACAGAATTTGAGCGGAAGGCATCTGGTCGTGAGCAGAATTAGAGCTGAAGGGATCAGACACTGACCAGAATTTGAGCTGAAGGCATCAGACCCTGAACGGAATTTGAGCTGAAGGCATCAGACCCTGAACGGAATTTGAGCTGAAGGCATCAGACCCTGAACAGAATTTGAGCTGAAGGCATCAGACCCTGAACGGAATTTGAGCTGAAGGCATCAGACCCTGAACGGAATTTGAGCTGAAGGCATCAGACCCTGAACAGAATTTGAGCTGAAGGCATCAGACCCTGAACGGAATTTGAGCTGAAGGCATCAGACCCTGAACGGAATTTGAGCTGAAGGCATCAGACCCTGAACGGAATTTGAGCTGAAGGCATCAGACCCTGAACAGAATTTGAGCTGAAGGCATCAGACCCTGAACAGAATTTGAGCTGAAGGCATCAGACCCTGAACAGAATTTGAGCTGAAGGCATCAGACCCTGAACGGAATTTGAGCTGAAGGCATCAGACCCTGAACGGAATTTGAGCTGAAGGCATCAGACCCTGAACAGAATTTGAGCTGAAGGCATCAGACCCTGAACGGAATTTGAGCTGAAGGCATCAGACCCTGAACAGAATTTGAGCTGAAGGCATCAAAGCCTGAACAGAATTTGAGCTGAAGGCATTAGACCCTGAACAGAATTTGAGCTGAAGGCATCAGACCCTGAACAGAATTTGAGCTGAAGGCATCAGACCCTGAATAGAATTTGAGCTGAAGGCATTAGACCCTGAACAGAATTTGAGCTGAATGGGCCAGACTTAAATATTTAGCTTCGATTATGATTAAAGTTATTTTCAAGTTCTATTTTACTAAGACTATTGTTTTCCCTGCATTTGTTTTAAGTATAATCTCAGAAATTCTGAAAATAAAACGAAAAATAAGTCTTTGAGACTTTATTTACAACAAAAGAATGATTCATGAAGAATTTTGAAATTCCTGCTAGAGATGATGCAAAGAGAATATTATAAAAACAAAATAATAATTTTCTTTCTCATTTTTCCAACTCTGATTCAACTGCTAATCTTTTTGTGCCATTTAATTGAAATGCATGTCTTATTTTGATATTTTTATTTTTCAAACAACACAAGGAATTTCTTCAAGCTCATGTAGACCGGCTGCCTCAAAGATACGAGAGTAATTTTTATTCAGACACAGAAAGTAATTTACTTAGAGAAAACTATACATTTTTCTTTTTTAACTTTGACCTTCTCCGGTTTATTATATTCCTCATTTTTTTAAATTTTCATCCGAATTAATAGGTAATGTTATCGAAAGAGTTAACATACAAATAGTGAAGTACTGTTTTATCTCAAAGAGTAATTCATGAAACTTCAGAGGTTCACTTCCTGGGTATTAGGCGAAACAATGGCGGTCACGTAGAGAGCAGTTTCAACATGTTCTCCTCTCAGTTTACATGCACATATACGTATTCAGGAATGTGCAAATACTAACAAATACACGCACACTCAAACTTACATATAGATACATCCTCGTGCAAATTAATTGAAACAAAACCAATAATTCCGTTATGTTTTTTACTTTTTTCCCTTATTTTTCCATGACACAGTGCATATGTTGGTACTTCTTGTGTCCATCCCACGAAGCTGTTCCTTGCAGACTGGCCACAGATTCTCGATTAAATCAGGAGAATTTACGCGCCAGTCCATAGTACTTTGACTTGCTCACTGGTAAGGATTATCAGTGTATTCGTGTAGCATTACAATTTTTCTACGCTTTCTTGGAGTAACGTCGATTGCATACAATGACCGTACGACAAACAATAGACAATAGTATCTGGGCGTGATGAAAATCTGATGCAATCACGTAGGACGCAATATTTTTCAAGGCCAAACAAATTTCATCATACAGCCTGAAAATAGATTCATATTATTGCACACCACTGTAAATGACCTAATCTGAGGTCAAATAGAAATTGATTGCACCCTGAAACTTCAGTGGGTCTAAATCTGACCGTATTGTGAAAGAAAGAAAACTAAAGTGGTTGTTTCAATTAAATTGCACAAGGGTGTATATATGCGCGTACATACATACCTATATGCAATATGTCTATCGGTGTACGTGAAAGTATGTTTCAAAGACATGACAAAAACGTGGGTTCATTATAAGACGTGCATCACTTATATCACTGTCGTAAAAGATTCTTACAATGTAAAAAACTGGGGTTTAAATACTCCGCAAATGGTTGATAGGTCGTAAAAACAATCTGGTTAAACAAAAGTAAAAACTGATAACTACACAGTTGTTCAATTAAACTTGGAGAGGAAGAATAACTGGTATTGTTTTAGGAATAACATAGTTTGCTGTTGTTCTTCTATGTGCCGTGTCTTTTCAGGACTTGGAAGATCATGTCTTTCCACAAATCTCTTTCTTTTGTAGCTCTTAATAAATTGTCTCTTTGCTATCTCTTCGTACCCCTATTCTGCCAAACATTTACACAAGTTCGTTTGGTAGATTTACCTTGTCGCCATTGCCCTCCGTATGTCCTGTGAGTGTAAAATTCTCTGATCCCTCTTTCTTCATTAGGCGAACGATATACTTGAACTTTCTCTTTCTTATGCTAATTATGCGTATCCTTTTTGTTTCTATTTTCTCTAAAACTTCACTGCTTATATGTTATTCTCAACATCCTTCTGTTGAACCACCTTTCTATTGGCTCAAGTTCTTTCATTTGTGATAAGATTGTCCTGAATATGGAGGAGGATTGAAATTACGTAACGGTTCAGCATTCTTTTTTCTTCATTTCTAATGAAATGTTCTTGTTTCTTAATACTTTGCTTAGCTTTTGCAAGATATCTTTCACCATCCAAACGCGTCTTCGGATTTCGGTATCGCATTTTCCGTTTTCTGTCAGACACTTCCTACGTATTTAAATTGTTGTACTTACATGATTTTGGTATTTCCAATTTGTAATTCACGTGTTGGACTCTTCCATTTACTGACAACCATACATTTTATCCTCTTACATGTCTTTCTTTTTGGCTTCCTTTATTATCCTCTGTCGTTGTTCCTGTAGTTTCCTTTCTCTCTCTGCTATCAACATTGTATCATCTGCATATCTAACATTGCGGCCGCCAATACTGAGTTCTTTTAGGACTTCTAAGTCTCCCGGGATCGCCTCCCTATACATTTTTAATAAGACAGGTAAGAAGATGCATTGTTGTCATACACCCTTTTCTACCTTTATGTATTCACTGAATTCATTGCCTCTCCCTATGCATGGGTTTACTTTCAGTATATATTCGGTATAATTCTATCTTTCCTAAATAGATTAAGCTTTCCTAGCCATTCTAACAGCCCTTTGTGATGTTCTTTATCAAACGCTTGTACATGATCTATGAATATAGGTATACTTCCTTTGTCTGCTACCAATTGGAAATAAAATGATTTTTCTCCTGGAGTTGAGAAGAATAAATAATGATAAACCTTTACCATTTTCCTCAATCATGTACGCACTATTATATTCTCGTTTGTAAATATAAAGAAGCATGGCGTTTCCATAATTACGTGCCGTCCTGGGTATGATGATAAACTACATCCGCGTCCTGGGTAAGGAGATAAACTATGTCCGACAGCAAGGTCTCTGATCAGGATGTTTTGAGGAGCGTGGAACCACCTCTTAATTGCTGGTGTTCCCAGGTCCACCCTGATCCGGGGTGGTAGCGCCCGTTAGGGTCCCAGCTATGGGGAAATTGTCAACCCCTAAACTGGGGTCAAAACACTATAAAATGCAAAAATAGATTTAATACCATCAATTCATTTTTGTAAAACATTATTACCGGCAATACATTATTAACAGCAATATATTTTTGAAAAAAAAATATATTATCACCAATATATTTCTGGAAAAAAAATTTACAAGCTATATTGTCGGCAGTAAATAACCCATTGAGTTTGATATGCTGTAAAACAAACCAAATCATGCGTGTACGATTTATTTTGCGATATTAGTCTAAATATTCACTTCATACAACCACTTGCAAAATTATTTTTATTTTGTTTATTAGTAAACATCAACGAGTGAATTAGTTGCGCCGCATTTGGTAAACCTGAGCAGTATAGGTTTTAACAGATCTCCATTTAAAAATCCATCATTATTAAAATTATTAAGTGCTATTATTGAGACATACTCAGATATTCTTTAGAATTCGGGTTTTCTCTCAAGGAGGCCTCTTCCCTTGAAAGATTACTGGGTCTTAAGCTCACCACAGACCTTAACTGTAACTCATATATGCTGCTAAAGATGCTGGAAAAATGGAAGGTTTCCTGTACTGCTCCAGTAAGTACCTGACAACTCCTGTTATGTTCGACCTTTACAAGAGCAACATCAAACCGAAAATGGTATATTACTGCCATATATGGACAGGCGCTTCCCAGTAATCATTTTCCAGTCTTAATAGTCCAAACGTAGCCTTGTGGGTGATTAATTATTTTCCATCCAGCAACCCCTTTCCCACAGACGAAACAATGCAGGCCTCTGGCTAATCTATCGCTATTTCCATGAAAAATGTTCAGACAAGCAATATTGCTTAGTTACATCAACATCAACATCTGAGACTCATCTCCTCTAATAAGGCAAAACCACACACATTACATCCTTTTTTCCAATTTCTCCTTCTTGGGAAGAAAAATAGTTTCACGCTGTATTCACAGTTATTGGTTTGAGCTGAAGGCATCAGACGCTGACTAGAATTTCAGCTGAAGACATTAGACTCTGAACAGAATTTAAGCTGAAAGCATCAGACTCTGAAGAGAATTTGATTTGAATGCATCAGAACCCGAACAGAATTTGAGCTGAAGGCATGAGACCCTGAACAGTATTTGAGCAGAAGGCATCAGAGCGTGAACAGAATTTAAGCTGAGGCATCAGTTCATGATCAGAATTTGAGCTGAATGTATCAGGCCCTGAACATAATTTGAGCTGAAGGCATCAGACCCTTAAAATAATTTAAGCTGAAGGCATCAGACCATGAACAGAATTTGAGCAGAAGGTATCAGACCCTGAACAGAAATAGAGCTGAAGACATACGACCCTGAACAGAATTAGACCTGAAGGCATCCGGCCCTGAAAACAGAATTAGAGCTGAAGGCATCAGACCCGAAACAGAATTTGAACTCATCTAACCGATTCCGGTCATATTGCGGATTATACTACTCGCACTTCAAACTGTCTTAACAATAGGAGAGAAAAAAATCTAGTTTGGCCGTTCATGGTAGTCCCAGACCCCAGTTAATGTAATCCAGTTAGTTCAAACTTATCTTGTTAAGCAGGGTGTTTCATCGTAAATTTCTGTCATATATCTTGGATCGACTCACCCCAAGCAATTCGATAGCCCCAGTAGGATGCAAGGGCTACAGGGAGTGAGGAGGATTGTAGAGTAATCAGGGTCGTAGAGGCACCACAGCCACAGTCGAAGTGGTATTTCAAGAAAGCCTGACGGAGACCAACCCTTTCCGGGCCGGTTTTGTATTCAGAGTTTCCTTCTCATAGGAGACCAGAGGCTATAGTACCCATTCTGTCCTGCTGTTTAACCCTTAGCTGGTGTGAGAAGAAGAAGATCCATAACTTTCATATGGATCCGGCTGGAATTCGAACTTGGCTCTTCGATTCCTTAGTCCATTACTATCCATTACTCATCCATATATTTTTGTCATATATCTTTAATAAGAACCTTCTGCAATAACGCTGACGCAAAACAAATTGCTGCGGTGATAATTCTTCGAAGAACATCGCATTTCCCCATTGTTTCTCTGTCCAGTGTACATTCTTTTTGGCGAATTCCAATAGATTCTTTTCATTTGTAGATTAAAACATTGTTTTCGGGTAGGGTTGGAGGATATTAGTTGGAATTCATTGTGCAATCCGCCAGAAGCAGTCCTCCGACCCACGTCTGTATCCCTTAGAAAGAGAGCAGTATTATTTATTATTTCTGCATTACTTGTCGTAGATTGGGAAACAATGGGTTTGATAATATTATCTTTAGAGGTTAGTTTCTTGCGACTTCCACTTTTCTTTCATTCGGAATAAGTAATCACTATGACAATGTACAGTGTATCATCAACTTTTCGGTCATATAAAACTATAATGAGACATCATCCTCAGGTTTGAAACACTGTAACACAGAGTTTGTTCTCGTTCGAACGCAGCGAAATTGTTTCAAAGTATTGTTTCCAATAAGATTTATAGCTTCCATTTTGTTATTGAGACCTGAAGTCGTATACTTATACAGATACATCTAGGTTCAAGTAAATTGTATCAAGTTTGCAGTTCATGACGGAATAATACTCAGAATTGCATGGACGCAACAAGGTATCAACAAATACATGTTTAGAAAAATGAGAATGATAAAGAAAAACAGCACGGATACATATATCTGAAAGGGATGCGTAAAATGTCATAATGAGGAAAGTAGGTTTGGAGAATCTAACAATCATAATACGTAGTGAAGGCGAATAAACTACAACGAAATTGATGGAAACACATGGATGGTGACGGGAAAAACGATATACAGAACCAGAAATGATATAAAGATGAGAGCTGATAGTCTATGAAACACTGATTTCCCGAGTATATAACAGATACAAATTATTAACTAAAAACGTACAAATGTTTCATATCTTAGTGGGGTTATCTCATTGGTTGGTGTGAATCGATTATAGATTATATATACATATTATATTATATATTATATATACATACATACATATATATATATATATATATATATATATATATATATATATATATATATATATATATATATATATATAAGACCACTCAACACCAGAATTATTATATATAATATATTATATATTATATATAATATAATATATATAATAAGACCACTCAACACCAGAATTTATAAACAAGGATCGTACCATTCAGTAACGGATATGACGTTGATTATATTTTATTATTAAATGTTGTTTGCGAGAGTGATTCTTGCCATAATTAGCTTCATTATTTGTTATTCGTATGAATGATTTATGTTATATATATATATATATATATATATATATATATATATATATATATATATATATATATATATATATTAAGCTTTTCACTAATGAGGAAAGTAAATAAATAATATATATATATATATATATATATATATATATATATATATATATATATATATATATATATATATATATTTGAATTGGACAATGTCCGACAATTTATTTAAAGACATTTATGATATGTTTAACGTTCTTTTTATAGATACAAGTATTTAAGCAAATGTATCTATCAAAAGAACGTTAAACATTTCATAAATGTCTTTAAATAAATTGTCGGACATTGTCCAATTCAAAAATATATGACGTCATTTGTTTACATTTGATACGCTAGAGCAGATATGAATAGAAGAGATTCATGGAAGATTTAAGTTTAAAGATAGTAAAATCGACTTTGCTAACCGGACGCTTTGTTCGTGTCCGAACGGTTAAGGCACGTCACGCGAAATGACGGTTCCGTATAGGATACAGGTTCGATTCCTGTCGTAGAACGAAAATTTTCTACGAAAATTTCTCGGACATTCAGGCCGGTAAATGTTATTTAATACTGTTTATTATAAAACAGAGCATTTGCTTAAATACTTGTATCTATAAAAAGAACGTTAAACATATCATCAAGGTCTGACAATTTTTCTTCCACATTTATAATTGGACCATTCATCTATTCATTGAATATTGCTCTCACACCTGGTTTGGTGCTCCTGTCATCTATTTAGGGATTCGTGATAAAATACATAAGATCTGCTATGTTATCGGTCATAACATCTCGCGTTAGTATCTTCCGCACCCAGTGTTTTTAGAGCAATTATACTCATGGCAGTTGTTCTGATGAGCTTGGTGCTTTTAAAATTCAAACGCAGTACTAAATTGCATGGTTTCATCATTTTACTGTTCAGTTCTCTAGATATAATACATAGCTCAGTGGTTAAAAGCATTGCTCGATTGATTTATCCAAAAATGACTTGACCTAAAGTGTTGCGGGTTCACTACTTGTCGGAGGGAACAAAAATCTGGAATTAGAACAATCTACCCCAGTGGACTAAAGAATGGTTCCGGTTCAAATTTCCCAAAATATAACCCGAAGAATGCCGGAGCGTACAACAGTCGAAACGTCGCCAATATGGCAATGACGACAACACACATAGACACACACACACACACACACACACACACACATATATATATATATATATATATATATATATATATATATATATATATATGTATGTAAAATGTTCTAACATTAATATTTCATGGTTAATTTTTTTTCATTGGATTCCTAAGACATACAAATTCAAAAAGAAAACAGAAAATATATATCCTGGTTTAAATAACAAAATTTCAGTGTGAGTGTATATGTAGGAGTGGGGGAAACAAGGATGAGAAAGAAAGATATGCATGAAGGATCTAGACAGAGCTGGAAAGCAAAATAGAAGAACAGGAAAGAAGCTGGTGTGAAGGTGAGGTATAAAATTTTAAATAGAAAAGATAAATTAGCGTTTTTAAGGAGTGAGATTTCGATGAATACGGGTTATTTTTCAGTTGCATAAATTGGCTTCCGCTTCGTTAACCTAAATTAAAAAAACAAACAATACATACATACATACATACATACATACATACATACATATATATATATATACATATATATATATATATATATATATATATATATATATTGGCAGTAACGTTTAAGTTGTATTTTATTTTTGTGTTTTGAATCGGAGTGTTTAATGAAAATGACTTAGGCGGAAAACATGATCAAGGACTGTATGCACGCCATCGCGTGCAACAGTGGCAAGAAACGTAAAGAAGAAACAGGCCGTCCACTTAAGGTAAGACTGAAAGAATATCGTAATGCCGTAACACGAGGGGAAATAGAAAAATCAGGCGTAGCTGACCCCATATGGAGGGAAAAGTGAGATCACTGCCTCCTGTGGGATGAGGTTGTAATAATAGACAGAGAACATAACTGAAAAATATAAAAACTTAAGGAATCAGCACATATGCTAGGCCACAAAAAACTTCTAAGCTGTCCAAGTATAGAAATGAGTATAATGTGGGAACCAGTAATATGGGATGTTAGAGAAAAGCAACAATAACAAAAAAATTGCGATATGAGCTCTGGAAAATTTATTTATGACAACAAAGATAAGGAGAACAGTCCTAACAATGTAAATAGTGTAAATAATACCTCATCTTAGAAATACAGATAGTGACATCAAAGTTTGCGGTCTTCCTTTTTTCTGTAATATATAGATTTTACATGTTTTTCATGAATTACGGCAGATATATGGTGTTTAATGATTGTTCGTATAGCGAATCCGTCCTGTTTATCAATATTGTGCATCTGGTTGCCGTAAAATATGTTGATGATTTGTTGTGTTGTATTTTTATTACATGTGTCGTGTGTTTTTTGCAAGAATAATTTTATTTGTTTATCAATGATGTCGTTGTGAAAATTATTGTGGACTAATGTTTGTTTTATGTGTTTTAATTCACTCAGAAATATTTTTTTGGGAAGAGGAATTTTGGTGTGTAAGAAGTTTGTTATCACTAATATTTTATATCTTTCCAGGTCTTGGCTATCATAGTTTAGATGTTAAATACTTTGGATTTTAGTTGTATATCAGCATCGGGGAATGAGATTGTGTTACGAAACATGAGGTTGTATGTAAAAGTTGTATTTAGATATATAATTTCGTTCTTATTTTTTATCAAAACAAAAATGTCGTCAACATATCTTGTGTAGATTTATGGTTTTTTAATTGTTTTAAAGACAAGACGTGTAACTGTTAGAGAAAGCAGGACCTAATGGGTTTCCCATGCTGACACCATTAGATTGGATGTAGATGTTATAGAACGGGAGTTTCGTGAGACAGGTAAGGGGTAGTTTCCGAAGAGATGCTGATCGAATTTTTGAAGGAGTGATTGATGTGTGTTTGTAGATATATTCCCTAATTATGTTGATTGTTTCTTCAACTGTGACGTTGGTAAAAAGATTTTCAACATCGAGTGAAGCTAGTGTACTGCATATGGAATGTTTTTACTTTTAAGATATGGAGGAATTAATTTGTTGCTGCGATGCTGGGTTTGTATGGAGAAATTATGTCATTGATGGTTTTTGATAGCTGTTATACTGGCGTAGGTATATGGGATATGATAGGTTAGCGAGGAAAACCTGGGCTTTTACATTACCGGACAGATATCCTGGCTGGTAATACTCGACAATCTTCTTGATTTTAAAGCTGCCGATCTCAACGTTGTTTGCTCTGATCTGTTTAAGTGCATTTTTAATGTTTCTGTCGGCTTATTCTGTCGGAAACATTTTGTTATAATCTTGGTGGTTAAGAACTATATAATTATTGGTTAAGTCAGCGCGTCAGATGATGATATTAGGGTTGTTGCGTAACTCTTTTGCAGGTGATTTGAGTTTACATATATATATATATATATATATATATATATATATATATATATGTATATATATATATATATATATATATATATATATATATATATATATATATATATATATATATATATATATATATATATATATATGCGAAAGATGTCAGTAGCTAGGCGAGATCGATTCGAGTGGGTCAATGACATTATTTCGAGTGCATATATATATATATATATATATATATATATATATATATATATATATATATATATATATAAATATGGGCAGAGACATTTCTTTTATACATGTTACTTTGAATATGACAGAAAAGGAAAAAAAATTAAACGGAAAAATGTAAGATTGCTGGAAAAACTAAATAAAAAACTATATATATAAAAACTCATGAAAAACTTACCTTCGATTTTCAGGTCAGGTGACAGGACACCTCAAAGAAGACAGCGACGTCTCTCTCCCACGATGACTGAACAACAACTGCTCCACACCGCGTGCTACACATCCTCACTGAGTTAGGGGAATAATGGGAGAGAAAATGAAACAAGTTTTAAACTAGGAATTAAGTGTACTTTTAAAATTTGGGCGTAACAAAACACCCCATATAACTAACGTAAGATTAAGGGTTTATTTGCAAATGTTTATGTAATTATATGTTTGGGAACAATTTCACAAAGATAAAATCTAAATATTTTAAAACTCACCGTAACTAGATTAGGTACTTAGAGAATTTCGAATGTCTACATAAGTATTAATTCAGAATCGATCAGGTAAATGTATCTGATTATATTTAGAATATCTCAATGTGAATGCGCTCAGAATCGATCTGATACAAGTATCTGATTACATTTGAGTATTCCTCTCCTCAAAGGGAAGAAAAAATAAATCAAATTTACTCTAGGAACAACTCACCATCTAGATATTGCGAATAAATAAAGCAATATATAATAATCAAAATCGAAAGAGGTTTATATAAAAAATTATTTTATATTTCGATTATGAAAATATTATTTTTCGACTCAAGACTGACGATTTGTCGATAGTAAAAAGATATTTAAGAATAAAAACTATCGAATAGGAGATTTTGAAACTCATGAATATTGATGTTGGTGTTTATTTTCCTGAACATATATAAAAAAAATAATAGATAAGTTGTCAATATTTCAACGTTTAAGTAAGACATAAAATATAGTCACATACACAAAGAAACAAGCATAATTATTGCTTCAGTCATATATGCTCGTACTTATAATTCAGTTACGGAAGCATACATACAATGATTACTGCGGTAAAACATTCTATCAGAGTACCATTTCATCCACAATGGTGTATACAAATGATTCTATTCGCAAATATCTTGGCGCGCATGCACAAAATATATTTAAATATTATATTATTTACAATATTTTTTAATTAAATTTCTAAATTAACCTACCATCCAGTCTGCAAAATACGCGTCTAACTTAAAGCTACTTGAGAAGCAATTACTTATTTATTAATTACATAGGGAAGACGTCCATCGACATACAGGGTGCGATGGATAAATTGTTGTTTAAATTAAGCAAAATGAAAATAAAAATTGCATCTCATTTTAACAGATATATTTACCAAAAATTAGATAAAAAATATCTTGAAATGCGAAAGAGTAAATTTATTCAATAAAATCGCCATTGACTTCAACCACGGCCTCCAGACGACTTCGGAATCTCCTGCAAATTTTCTGGACGGTCTCCTTGTCTATGTTGCTGAATGCTGCCATAATACTTACCTTCAAGTCATCGTTGGTGTTAAAAGGAATTTTGTTGGTCTTTCGCTCAACTTCACCCCACACATAATAATCAAGGAATTTCAGTCTGCGGAGTTAGATCACCACATGTAAAGGGTGATTTGGTCGCAGAAATTGCTTGACAGCCATGACTAGGAACTCCTGGTGTGGTATTGTGCAGAGTCCTGTTGCCAGACGTAGGATATCCCAGCAGCCACCTTCTTGAAGCAGAGCAGCACTACCTCCCCAAGACATTTGATGTAGGCTTCCGTGTTGGGTCTACGACCCTGTGGGAAGATTAATGGAGATATAACTTCGCCATGATGTTGACTTAGATATACCATTCAACGCTTTCCGAATCCTTTGCAATGGTCTCGCCCAAAAGCTCTTAAATGTTTGTATTGAAGCTTCGGGCGCGAATACCAAGCAGTACCGCATGTTGTTTCCAAATTTCCGGCACAGTGAAGTGCAATATGGTGCTCTTTTTCTCGGAGACAATGCCCAACTGACCCTCCTATACTATGCCGTTGTTTTGACTGTTGGTGAATTTACCCTCTTCGGACCAGTGACAATAAGTAAAAATAACAATTGAAAGTGAGTACACACGAATGTAAGCTGCTCCGGAAGTGCTCCGATCTTCTGGCGAACACAATTCGGCATTTCATGAATTCTTTCAATTTCCTCTTTCGGGCTTCTAACTGTGATATTCAACACATCAAAATGAAGTGCACGATCATTTAGAGGTCAGGCATATCGATGCAAGAAGGGAACACATGTTTTCCCGCCAAGTCCGAATCAACAAATAATTCTTTTACACAGACTGCATATGCCAATATTTATGGTAAAGGAATTCATTACAAAACACATTACATACATATTATTCTTCTGTCTATTTAAAACTATAATCCATGCGTTATTTCTAGTTTATTTGTCGTGTGTATAATATTATCTCTTATCTGAGATCATGATCAGGAGTGCAACTGGTAAGGTAATAACTAAGTGTAGCTATCCATTACTGATTTGTTTTTCTTTTGCGTTTAAATGCTATGGCTGACAGTTATACATTAGCGCTCATTAGTATTTGGGAAATAAAAGTGATTCTCGCTGTTACAGTGCATTTCTTGACCAGATCCAACTCAATGCCTGTTCAGCTGTGGTCTGGAGACGATGTGAAGCATGCTTTAGGTCCCGGGCATTGATGCCCATCTTCAAAAGGAAGAAAAAGATTGACCGTCCTCGGAATCCACAACACCCGACCTCATATAAATATATATAAATAGAAGTGGGGCATCTACTTCAAATACGAAGTCTCCGCTATAATAGCGTTTGAAGTGATATACATACACACATACATACATATATACATACACACACGTGCATATATATGTATGGTCTGACGGTTGCGTTTATCATCAAACAGGCAGTCACTTCTTGGTGTCGACTTAAATATAATATTTTAAATATAGCATACCTCATAATTATATTTTATCATATATGTTTGTGTGTGTGTGTGTGGTTGTGTGCGTGCGTGTGTATGTGTATATATATATATATGTATGCATGTATATATATATATATATATATATATTTGTATGTATGTATATATATATATATACATGTATGTATAAATATATATATATATACATACATACTTATATACATATATATATATATTCATATTTTTCTCTCTCTCTATCATTATATATATATATATATATATATATATATATATATATATATATATATATATATATATATATGTATAATGATAGAGAGAAAATATATAGTTGTTCAAAAATCCAATGTATGCAAGAGTGTACCTTTCTTACCCTTTATCATACTGGTTACTTATATAATTATCTATATACACTACTAGCGTGTCTATGTTTTACAACTTATTTACCTGTAATGATTCCCTGAGGCAGCTGGAAGAAGGTTGCTTTCATTTACTGCCTTTGGACATAGGACAGAAAAAGTCTTTTTTTTCCCCAGTGCTTTTCCTTCCTCTTTCCTCCATCACTGTTCTCTCCATGCATTTTACATACCGTTTTCTTTTTCCTTTCTCATATATGATTATCATTTTTGCTTTTTCGATTGGTTTTCCTCTATTTTCATGCAGCAGCTTCGGTTATTCGTAAAATGCCCAAAGGGGTGCTAGGAAATTATGCGTTGAAATAGAAAAGTGAACGTTGGTAAATTGCAAGACAAAGGATTAGCAGCGTGCTTAGACAACGTAACGAAATTTTAAAGGTGTGTGATTAGAGGTCTGCATTGCAAGATGAAAAAAAGAAAAAGAAAGAAAGGCAGCTAGTTCCAAGAAAAAAAGAAAGAAAGATAAATATGTAAGATATGAAAAGCGAAAAGAATGAGAGGAGAAAGAAAGCAGAAGGAGACGAATAAAACCTAAATGCAGAATGGAAAAAGACAGAAAAGAAAAAAAAAACAAACAAAAATATCGAAATAGCGTAATGCAGAAAGAAAGAAGAACCTGGATTGTGGATTTGAAAATTAGTGAAGTGGAAGAAGATTTGAAGGAAAAATTTAAAGACAAGAAGGAAAGTATTTGATATTAAAAATAAGATAAAAAAATAAAATTGTTCTCTAAATATTTCTCGATTTGTTCTCGATTAATATTACTCTGATTTGTATTTAATCCAAAACCATATTAAAATTAAGTGACTTTCTCATATAAAAATAACGCTCTGTCTGTATCTCTGAGATGAGGTATTATGATTAATTACATCATTTACATTATTCGGGTTGTTATCCTCACCTTCATTGCCTTATTCAAAATATTTCGGCAGTTGTAAGCTCCGGCTTTCTTCAGGTGATTGGAATTTCGAAACCTTTATTTCGTCCGTCGGGGTAGATTGTTCTAGTTCCCTGTATCATGCCTCTTCCGGGTGGCTCAGTTATTTCCCTTTAACTCAACGGTCCAAGTTGTAGCCTGGTACTGAACTCAGGTTCTTTGGGTCTAGTCACTGGATCTAACCAACGTCTTTACCACAGAGCCATGTGCCCTTGAGGACATCTGCGTATGAATTTTTGGAACTTATAAACCTAATATCTCAGCAAGCATTTTACCATTTATTGCAATTTTTCGTTTATTATATTTGGATTTTTTCCAGAGCTTATATTGGAATGTTTTGTTGTTATTCATTGCTTTTCTCTAGCACTACATATTACTGGTTCCCATATTGTATGCATATCTATGCTTGGTCGGCTCAGGAGATTTTTGTGGCCTAGCATATGTGCTGATTCATTAAGTTTTCATATCTTCCAGTGATGCTCTCTGTCTATTATTTCAACATTATTCCACTCAAGGACTAGAGTCCTTAGTTCAATACGAGGCTACAGGAGTGGTGAACTAAAAAAAACAATCAAACTTGGAAATAAAGGGAAAAAACAGAGACATCCGGAAGACGTATGGCACGTGGAACTAGAACAATCTACCTCTTGTGGATGAAATAAAGTGTTCGGTTCGACATCCCAATCACCTGAAGAAGGCCAGAGCGTACAACGGCCGAAACGTTTTGAATATGGCAATGAAGAAGAGGAAAGCAGTTCGAATAATGTAAATAATATTAATAATAATCCCGTCGCTGAGAAAGAAACATTCTTCATCCGGGTTTCATTTATGACGACATTAATTAATTCGAATCGAAACAAAAGAGCAAAAATGATAATCATATATGAGAAAGGAAAAAGAAAACGGTATGTATAATGCATGGAGAGAACAGTGATGGAGGAAAGATGAAGGAAAAGCACTGGAAAAAAATACTTTTTCTGTCCTATGTCCAAAGGCAGTAAATGAAAGCAACATTCTTCCAGCTGCCTCAGGGAATCATTACAGGTAAATAAGTTGTAAACATAGACACGCTAGTAGTGTATATAGATAATTATATAAGTAACCAGTATGATAAAGGATAAGAAAGGTACACTCTTGCATACATTGCATTTTTGAACAACTATATATTTTTCTCTCTATCATTATATATATATATATATATATATATATATATATATATATATATATATATATATATATATATATATATATATATATATATATATATATATATACCTAAGCATTGAATCAAATTAATGTTCTTTCAGCAGAGACTGGTCAGTAGAATTCTAAACGTATAAAATGACCCGCTTCCAAGAGTATAATTATCTATATTAAAACATACCTTATGCTCATATTATGTTTAATTTATAACCACGTTAATTAATTCGAATAGTAATAATCCAACCAACATATACATGCACGTAAACATGAAAAACGTAACGTATAAATACATCAACGCATGCGTATGTAAATAATGAAAACTGAAAAACTAAATAAAAATGAAGATAGCTAATAGGACTGGAAGCACTAAACAAACAATCACGAGTTTTCGGAAGAATAAACACCAAAAGTCTCGAGTTAAAATGGAAAATAAAATTAAAACCACCAAAATAGGAAAAGAAAACTCAAAGGAATTTAAATAGATAGAAAAACACATAAGAAAAATAAATATATTTGGGAAATGAGATTGAAAAAAAAATACGAAAATAATCCGAAAGTTAAAGAGGGGAGACAAACGAAAGCAATCGGAAACAGACGATGAGTCCATTAAAGAAAGAATGAAGAAATAATTTTCTGAAGTTTGTTTGTATTGTGATAGGTAAAAGATTCTTCTATCGTTTTGAAATGTTCACAGAAATCGTTCAGAAAATACAAAATGCCCTCGGCCTCTGTTTCCGTCTTCGGTTTTGGCTCCACTGTTTTTGTACTTTTCAATGGAGGAGAAAAATAAACACCTGACGATATTGATAAAGTTTGAACAACGACAGACTTTGTCATTGTGTACGTGCCCATATTTGTATAGCTCGATAGAAGATCATATACGCGCGCGCGCGCGTGTGTGTGTTTGCGCGTGTGTGTGTGTGTATGTGTGTGTGTGTGTGTGTGTGTGTGTGTGTGTGTGTGTGTGTGTGTGCTAGCGTGTGCCACTGTGAATGGGAGAGAGGCGAGATAGAGACGTCAAGAAAAAAAAATACAAAGCGTAAAGATTTTAGAATTCTTCACCGCGGAAGAACGATAAGGACTTCGTAACCGCTGGCTGTTATATCTACGCGTTGTCGCACACGCATGTCACTGACGAAGAAATTTACTGCCTTCTGCGTATTTTTGTTCTTTTGCGTTTAAAAAGAACACTCAAAACGACAGTGCAGGAAATGGAAGATTTTTCAGTCTATTTACACAAAAGATTTTTCGATGATTAAGTATATATCTATAATACGCATTTTTTCTAAAAAAAAATAATAAGCAAAATTAGGAGTGCGTATTATGCACAACTACAAAAAAATCTTTATAAAATATATTTTCATTAAAAAAATAAAACTGATAAGAGGCAACATAAACCCTGCAAGTCAATGTTAACTTGGCTTATTTTTAAATAGATTCTTAGGAACAATGCACCAAACATCTTTATTATTTATTCATTATAAGTTATACTTTAATCTACGTAATAGAATACCGTAATTCCCCATCTATAATACGCATTTTTTTATAAAATGTTATAAGCAAAATTAGGGGTACTAATTATGCACAGCTAAAACTAAAAAAAAATTTTTTTTATAAAATTACCATTTCATAGGTTGTTTTCAGTTGCGAATTGACTACTCACCACAAATATACGACAATTTGACACTAACTTTCGGTGAGTGCGACCCCATAAGGACGTCAAATACAATCATATGTGCCTAAAAATATTTACAAATGTAAAATAAACAAATATCATCAAACTAAATTAGAATAATATTATTCTGTTTAAAACCATTTCTTTTTTAATAAAATTAGGAAACGCTGGCCTTAATGAAATTGGAGAGGTACAATTTATAGGATTTGATTACCAAACAAAGGGTGCGTATTATGCCCGAGTGGTAGCATTTTTCCACACATTCAGCACAATTTTAGGAGTGCGTATTATGGATAAAGGCGTATTATACATGGGGAATTACGGTAAATACGCATCCTAATATGCATTGTCGCATTCATATATTTAATTAATAATTTTGCTTGACCTCTATCTTGTCAATCTCTTGGGTTATTTTTTAATTCACAAAATCACATTTACATACAAATTATACACGACATACTTTCAGACAGATTGAATGAAACTTACAATGATAATATTATGATAGAATGCACGTAAATTAAATAATCGAGTCCTCTGTGGAAAATTACTATATTCATGCAAATTTAAAATTTTTTGCTGTATTCCGAAAATATGACAATTTTATTTTGAAGTTTATTTTACGCATTCAAGTTTGAGCATGTGCAAACTTTTGTTATTGTTTAAAATGAAGTGAAAAATTGATTTATATTTCTGAACGTCTTAGCTGAATAAGAAAGGCAGATACTGAACAATTTATGCTT
The DNA here is from genome assembly GCA_964036315.1 of Acanthosepion esculentum. Taxonomy (NCBI): domain Eukaryota; kingdom Metazoa; phylum Mollusca; class Cephalopoda; order Sepiida; family Sepiidae; genus Acanthosepion; species Acanthosepion esculentum. The sequence continues at coordinate 81,706,372 of OZ038478.1, forward strand.
CATCTATAATCTGTGAAATCTGTAGAATTTTAACAACGTACCTTCAAGCTTATGATTCTAAAGGAAAGCAGGTAATGGGAATATTTGCAAAGCTTAAAATGAAACACTGCGATTAAGACATACAATCTGAAAGACCTCATAATCTGAAAAAGTTAGCATAACATTTGAAGGCGTATAAAGCCCGAAAACCGGTTGACTTTATAGTAAATTAAGTTTGAATCAATACTGGTAATTGGTCTCTTAAAAGGCTTTGGAAAAATTCTAAAACTAAGAAAATTAGCTCCGCAGCAATTTACAGAAAGGAACAGTGCTTTTAACGTTTTTCAGACAGAAAACATTCGCGTTTACGTAAGCTAATTATTGACCAGTAAAAAGATTTGTCACGAAAATAATTTCAGCATCTTAAATATAAAGAAATAAGGAGAGATTCTCTCTGTTTTGATGAAATTATTTCATATACCTGGAATCTGGATAAAGCCAATTCCTAACTAAATATTTAGCAGAAGACACAGCTATTTACATCCATCTTAGTTGTCAGTCTGACATATAAAAAAAAAACAAAAAAAAAACTTGGCAACTGCTTTCGAAAAAAAAACTCCAATCAGTGATTAACTGGAGCAAGAAATGTCTTGTACATTTTAACGCCTCCAAAACAAAACTGCTTTTATTTAATCACCACAGAGAACATTTTCTGCCTGCCATTAGTATGGCTGTAGCTAAAGTCCAGGACAGCGACACTTTGCGATTTATTAGTTTCACGTTTTCCACTGAAATAAAGTGAAGAGACTATATTGAATCAATTGCTATGTCTACTGCTGGAAAAGTTCGCTTACTGGGTCGTGACAGAAAATATCTCTCGCCAGAATAAGTCTCGCCCATTTTTAAATCTATCATTTGACCGTGCATTGGATAGTGCTGCCATATCCGGTTTGGTTCTCCTGCTGTATATCTTGAGATTCTTGACAAGAGAAAGGTGTGTAATGTAATCCATTCTCATTTGGTTTCTTGACTTCAGTCTCTTACTATTGTGGTGTCCTCCCTACTAAAGAGTCTATGTTGGACTCTTCCGCCTACTATAAGATTAGTAGAAGAGAAGGCCTTGGCGGAACAGTCGAATTGATTGAACGCTGGTCAATCGACCAACACTCACTAGTCATGTAATACTCTGCTGTTGTATTAACTGTTTAATATATGATATATCTCTAACACTTGTTTTGTTATTTCTTAAACCATTTACTTGGTCACAACATCTTAAATGTTACAGATATGTCATATATTAAGCAGTAAACACAACAGCAGAGTATTACACGACTAGTGAGTGTGGGTCGGTTGACTAGCGTTTAATCTATTCGACTGTTAATATTTAACAGCCTCCCTCTCACGAGGGTGTATGTGGCACAAGGTCGGTTTATAGTGGGTACTCCGAACCCGTAGGCTCGGCCAAAAATATTCCCTTTAGAACTCGTATAAACGGGTTCAGGGCCTGTCTACCTCCTCGGACGAAAGTTATGCTATATTTATGAGTAAAAGTGCTCAATATCAGAGATAGATTGTTGTAAATATAAAAGTGGACACTGAGATCAATACCGAATGGCGACAGTCTGTTTCATGCTTGAACACAATCTTCAGGCCATGGAATTGAAGATTGCAAACAATATACATACATACATATATAATGGACTCATTTTCGACATATGAGGATCTGACAGCTTAATTGATTCAGTTATGAGGTGGAGAGTTTGACAGATGAACAATCTATTCGACTGTTCCTCCAAGGACTTCTCTCATACTAATCTTATAATAGGTGGAAGAGTCTAACGTAGACTATTTAGAGAGAGGACACCACACCACTTTCTCACCGACGTAATGAGGCTTGCCTCTGTCTTTTCTACAAAATATTTTCATTGCAATTGTTCTAAACGAGAATTTTTACCTACTACTTAGACTGCATGAATTTAAGCGGGTTACTAGATTGGCAACTAGGTCTCACCGTTTTACCGTTGAACTATCTAAGATATAAACATCTCCTTTATTCTAACAGTTTATTTTCTAAGCTATGGAACTGCCTAACCGTTTCTTGCTTCCCTGCCACCTGTAATCTTCAAAAATTTAAATCCAATGTCAATTTTCTGTCTTTCTGAAACCTAATCCATTATTGTCCTGTTCTCACTTTCCTCACTAAATATTTGTCATTCACGTTCACTCCCAGTAACCCCTTGCGTCTTAGAGACTTTATTGCCTGGCTTGGAGTGAAATGGTTAAAAGAAAATGTTACTGTCCAAAGGTTCAGAGAACAATTTGTTCGTTTAAATAACACAAAAGAAAAGTGATAGCTTTATTCCGGGTAGATGGACGATGTATAACAACGAAATCAATATTGCAGTAAATGATCATAGAACTGGTATAGAATATTTTGCAACATACAACGCATTTTCGAAACCTATCACTGACAAATTCTCATTCGTTTCACTTCATGCAACGATTGTTGTCTGGTTCACTGCCGCAACTAATTAATTATATCTGGAAAAAAAACTGAAAATAATTAATTGAATCAACAATGGAATCCGTACTTTTATGATCAAATGGAAATTGATCTGAAGAGAATGGCTCGCTGAATTTTACATTATATCAACTCTTAATTTAATGCCAAAATAAGTTTTTTTTTTTAAATCCTATTTGAGTCTATATTTGCATATTGGTCTGATTCTGGAAGCATTCATATGCAGATGGCTTCGTGCAAAAGCAGCAACAACTAAAATGGAGATCACATGTAACTGGAAGAGGGAATAATGACATAATCAATATGTGACATTCCGCACTATTCCGAACAAAAGGGTAGGAAGGAAACCCTCATGACTACGGGAAAGATCAATAAAAGTTACTGGAGTTAAGAAATGCATTTTCCTGAATATTAGTTTTAAAACAAAGATTTCAACCGAAAGTAGAAGTGTCGGCTCAGTTAGTGAATGCCGAATGTTTCCCTTTAAGTACACAGCTAAGTTTCTCATATCATGTTCTCCTCTTAATGGAATGTCACCGGCTTATTCTAGATTCCACCAAAAGGCTTTAATCTGAAGAGGAAGTAAGAAATATACATTAATTTTAGTTTCAAAACAGATATGTCACCTCAAATACGTGTACCCACTAAATATAAGGTTTGTAGAAATAAGAAATATCAAATTAAAATAATCCATTACGTTACATATATATATATATATATATATATATATATATATATATATATATATATATATATATATATATATATATAATGTCGAGAAACGAGAAAATAAAGTGTCAATTACTGATATCTCTTGATAAGTGGATACTCGATCTACGAAACTATAAATGAAGCGTCTGGTTAATAAAATATAAATATATTAAAATAATTGTCGGACGTGGTCCACTTCATAATATATTATGTCATTTGTTTACGTTAAGATACGCTTCGAGTAGATATGAGCGTTCAAGAAATCATGGGAAGTTTGTAGTTCAAAAACAGTAATTTAACCTTGCTAACCAGACTCTTCCTCTGTTGCTAAAATTGTATAGCAGGGTTGTTCATATGGCTATTCCGTGTAGAATACAGGTTCGATTCCTATCAGAGGACACATTTTTTTTTAATTTCTCAGACAATCAGGCCGGTAAATATAGTTAATACTATTTATTATAAACAGATCATTTAATTAAATATTTGTATCTATGAAAATATAAACAAAAATATATTAATATATTAGAGTATATATATATATATATATATATATATATATATATATATATATATATATATATATATATGTCAGGTGTTTTTTGATAGCAAGAATTTTTTCCAATATCTTTTGTTAAATAATATGAACAATTTTCCTAAGAATTTTTTTTAATTAAATCTTTCAAATTTTCAAATAATTTTTCTTTTGTTTTATCGGTAAATTTGCCAAAATTCATATTAACTTTTATTTTATATTACTTTTTCGCCGAGTACTTTCGAGTGTTACTACATTCATTTTCAAGGATTGTTCTGTGTGTAGTTATGCAAATGGGTTTTAATTAAGGCGTTCTAACGTTTGATGGAATCAATTTCAACTCACTCATGGTGACGTCCTATAAATAGTCAAACTGATTATTTTTTTTGGTGGGGGGGGGAGTCAAAGTTATTCTACATGATGTTGACCTTCATCACTGAAATATTGATGCAATCTTTATATCTCAATTTCGGCTTGAACACTGATCTTTCTTCTTCAGCAAGTTCACCGTATAGACACTACTTAGGAATTCTATAGATCTTCATCCTCAATAGCTTACACGCGCACACAAACACAGACATATATATATATATATATATATATATATATATATATATATATATATATAGTGTCTTAGGGCAGCAGATCATTATTCAAACATATATTGATAAATGTAACAGACAACGAATATCTGTTATGCTTGATTATGTGAGATTCAGGAGAAAATAAAAGACAAAAACTGTCCAAAATTTGGATATTTTTTTGTTATTCTGCTGTTCCTCGATCTAAGCTTTTGGCTCACATGGACCAACATCAGAGTGGCTATATGGACATTACAACAGAGATGTTCGCCATCAAAGATGACGTGCTCTTATGTTTAGAAGTTTTTAGATAACGGTCACGGAATAGCAGACGCAGGTCATAAATTCGTAATGTGTTTCTATGACCCATACATGACCACATGAGAGAAAGAAATTATCAAAGGAACCATGCGCTTAAATGCATTGTAATATGCTGTGGTTTGAAATGTCATTTTGTTCAGTGTGTGCTGCTTTGATTTTTATGTAAATAGCCTCCAAAATTAAACATAGCAGGTCGTCATATTTAATGGTGATCATCTCTGTTGTAATGTGCATATAACTCCTATAATTATGGCTCATGTGAGCCGAAAGCTTAATAAAAAAAATATTCAAATATTGGACAATTTTTGTCTTTATTTGCTCCCGATACTAAAGCCACTATACGACGCTTAGAACGGCTAATAATCAAACATAATAGACATCCGTTGTGTGTCATATTTAACAATATATATATATATATATATATATATATATATATATATATATATATATATATATATATATATATATATATAAAGTGACAATTAGGTATCATTGATAGATTTGAACGTAAATATCCTCTCATATTATTGTATATCTATATAGATATATCTTCAAAAATCATTCTCATTATGTTCCCCTGACTTGTCTAGATTTTTGATAATATTTCCTGTTCTCTTTTCTTCTTTTCATTATTTAGTCCACATTCAAACTTAGCTGTCTTAAATCTGTCCAAGGGGCTCACTAACAGGGTTGTTTAAATCCGAATTACAATATGAGCACAGGCAAATAATTATGGCTATCATGAGATGTACGGGCGTCTTTATAAAATTTCCAAGAGAAGGAGAAAAAAGGGAGTAAGAAGAATGGTTTATATATTGACAGAAGCTGTAGAGAAGTAGGAACAGAAGGGAGAAAAATGTGATGAAAGTGGTGTTCAATTTCTTTGAAGGGTTTAGGTTTGGTTTGAGTATGTGCATCTGTGGATATGGGTGATGGGTTAGTTAGCGAAACTTATCCGGGTTCGAAAGGAGGCAGTGAGTTGCGACGAATATCCAGGCATTATGAATCCGACAATGGGTTCATTGTTGTGCCTTATCTCTGACACTTCTCCCTCCGGGGTAACATCAAAACTAGATTCTTTATGTTTTTAGCTTCTTCGTCCGCTGTCTGACGCTGACATAGCGTCAGGAATGGTTTTCAAATTAGCATTATAAAACTGACCTCTACTGAATTAATATGGGTTTTGTTGGGTGGGGTCGCCAGAGACGTAAAATGATTCAGGGGTTGGGGGTAATGTCGGTAGTGAAACAGACCAATAGACAGAAAGGGAGAGAAGTGACAAAGATGGATTTAAATATACAGAAAAGGAGAGTGAGTGTGTGGACGGGGATATATTTAGGAGAGACATATACATATAGACAAAACAGTGAGAGGCATGGCTGGGCAGATACAGTTACGGATGGATGAACGGAGAGACGGAAGTAGAACTGAAGGTGAAGCAAGATGGGGAAGAATGACAACATGAAAGAGAGTACAAAATAGATGAGAGAAAGAGACAGAGACTTGAATTCAGAGTGTCAGGGATTGTCAGAAAGAGAGATAGATACATAGATAGTGTGTGCTTCAAGCAAGACAAAGATACATACCAAACTGTGATAAAAGAGAGAGAGAGAGGGAAAGGCACATTAGGAGAAAGAGAGAGAGAGAGAGAACGTGTCAGAAAGGAAGGAAGGGAGAGAAGAAACAAAGGTGGTCAGAGAGTGATAGAGAGCGAGATCGAATCAGGAAGAAAGGAATAGAAGAGAGAAAGGTGGGGAAAGAGCGATATATATATACAGAGAGAGAGAGAGAGAAAACAAGTCAGGAGAAAAGAAGAGTAAGAAAGAAAAATGGTCATAGTGAGATAGAGAGTGAAAACGAATCAGGATCAAAGGAAGAGAAGGAAAAATGGTGAGAGAGAGAGAGATAAAGAGAGAGAACTAGTCAGTAAGAAAGGAAAAGATGGGTGAAAGATGATCAGAGAGATAGAGAAAGAGAGAGAACGTATCAGGAAGAAAAGAAGAAAAGAGAGAAAAGTGGTCAGAGAGAGATAGAAAGAGAGAGAGAGAGAACGTGTCGGGAAGAAAAGAAGAAAACAGAGAAAGGTGGTCATATATATATATATATATATATATATATATATATATATATATATATATATATAGAGAGAGAGAGAGAGAGAGAGAGAGAGATAGAGAGAGAGAGAGAGAGAGAGAAGAAGTCAGCAAGAAAGCTAGAGAAGATAGAAAAATGCTCATAGAGAGATAGAGAGAGAAAACAAGTCTGGAAGAGAGAAAGAGAGAGAGAGAGAGTGAACAAGACAGGAAGAAAGGAAGAGAAGAAAGAAAAATAGTCTGAGAGAGATAGAAAGAGAAAACGAGTCAGGAAAAAAGGAAGAGAAGAGAGAAATGTGGTCAGAGATAGATAGATAGATAGATAGATAGATAGATAGATAGATAGATAGATAGATAGATAGATAGAGAACGAATCAGGAATAAAGGAAGAGAAGAGACAAAGTTGATTATATATATATATATATATATATATATATATATATATATATATATATATAGAGAGAGAGAGAGAGAGAGAGAGAGAGAGAGAGAGAGAGAGAAAGAGAGAGAGGGAACCTCTCGGGAAGAAAAAATGTGAAGAGAGAAAGGTGGTCAGAGAGAGAACGGGACATATAAATAGACAGGAAGAAAGGAAGAAAAGAGAGAAAGTTGGTCAGATAGAGATAGAGAGAGAGAAAAAGTCAGGAAGAACGGAAGAGAAGAGAGAAAGGTGACCAGAGAGAGATAGAGAGATCGAACGAGTCAGGAAGAAAGGAAGAGAGAAACTTAGTCGTTGAGAGAGAGAGAGAGAGAGAGAGGGGGGGGGTCACAATGAGATTTAAGAGATAAAGATAGAAAGATTAATTTTGAGAGAGATGCAGTAAGATAAAAGGGTAACAGGATGCGCAAAAAACATTTGAAAAAGACAATTGTAAAAGCTATGTGAGTACCAAGACACATGAACGAATAGAGAAATAGGAAGAAAAAAGTCGTAGAAAAAGAAATCGATGAATTTTCAGTCGGTGATAATGAGTGATATTTTATTATGGAGCTAGAGACGCATAGTTAGTCAAGGGCCCATAGAATACCTGCACGCATCAGGAGACATTTTTTACGGTATTTTTCACCCTGTACAAGACCCAAGATCCACTCAAGGTAGAGGGTCACGCTACGGCGCAGTTTATACAGATATGAACGAAAGATGGGGTTTACTCCAGACTTGAACAAGTTAAGACTGTAGTGATTGCGAAACCATACGCTTGTGAGTCTGTTTCACAGAGTAGAGGTTCACAGAAAGAAGCTGTCCGAGTGGAACTTACTTCTCGCCGATGTAATACGTAGGAAATGTGGGTGGTTTGCGGGGCCTAGCCGTGAAGGTTAGAACTTTTGGAACCAAGGAATGTAGCTCGTACGAGCACTTTCCATATAGTAGCGATAGAGCAGTGAGAAGCTTGCCACATCCTTTCTATGAGAGAGGGGTTGTACGGTGGAAAATTATCTGTCACCTACAAGAACTCGGAGACGCTTTTGAATTCTATGTAGACTGGATAGTGGGGACTGGGCATCTTCCACCCAGATATGACAACTGTACTCCATTTTCGGCTTGCTCTGGCTCTTGTAAAGGTGGAGGATAGCATGAGGTACTTACTGAAGCGATACATTATTACTTACCATTTTTACTCCCGCCTTAGCGATGGATCGTATGTGCGAGTGCTGCTTGAAGTCAGTTGTGAGTTTGAGTCCCATTAGTCTTTCAAGGCACGGTGCCTCCTCGAGGGGACATACATTCATCGTGACTGGCTGTAGTTCGGGGTCCTATCGAAGGTGATAAATATAATTTGGTTTTTGAGGCATTGAATGTAACCAGCCATTTGTTTCTCCAGTGACGTTAATGCCAGATCGGGAGAGAGAGAGCAGCTGCCAATCTCTGATCGTGAAGAGCTTTAGAGGTGCACACGTATATCGTCGAATCATCGGCTTAGAAGTTTACAAATGATGAGTATATTATTAAGCATATAATTTATGTAAATCGAAAAGAGGGTTGGTCCGAGAAGTGACCCTTGGGGGACGCTTGCGTTGACCGTCAGTGTCGCGAAAAAAAAAAAAAGGTCGTTTATAATTACATTCAGTGATCTACCTGTTAGGAAGAATTTATAATTGAGAAAACACAGCCAATGATTCTATAATTGGAAAGCTTGTGCAGCAAACCATTTCAAGGGCCTTCAAAATATGTAATTCTATGTTTCTCGATGCGTGTTTGTCGTCAAGAGTCGAACTAATTCTGTGTGTGATAGCAGTTAGGACATCAGCTGTAGATTGAGCAAATCCAAAGCCGTACTGCTTGTCGCACATGAGGGGGTTCTTATCTATGTTTTCGACGAACTTCTTCTGTAAACTCAAAAATCGTACTGATGATACCGAAGAGACTGATATGTCTATACTGGGAGGGAGAAGATCGCTCACCAGCATTCTTAAATACCTGGCATACGCTTGACACCTTCTACAGGCTTGCGTAATATTTCTCCTTCAAGTAGCGGCTGAAGAACTTCGCTAGGATCGAGGATAATTCCGGGATGATATTCTTCAGGAGAACCGTTGGAATTTTGCCTGCGCCATTGGCTTTCTTAGGGTGAAAGCTTTTGATAAGTCTAGAGAATTCTCGTGCGGAAATTAAGATATTTCTGAGATTGTGCTCAGTGAAACGTGGGATGTTGGGGACGGGATTGGCCTTTGGTGTCGTATGTTGATTTTGAGGAAAAGATCTCGGTGAAGAGCCTCGCCTTGTCTGTCGGGGCATGTATGACCTCGAGGCCATTCATAATAGTGGGCACAACCGCTTTGCTTCTGTTCATAGAGAAAAATTAAAATCTTCAGGAAAACCAATAAAGATCAAGGAAGAAAGACTGGAGATAATTTGGGATACAGAAATTGAAAGAGGACGTAGGGAGAAAATATAGGGAGACAAAATGATATCGGAAACACTTGGAAATAGATAAAAATAAAAACTGTGGGAGAATCAAATGAGATCAAGAAAAAGGGGAAGAAAAAAATTAGAGGCTATGAAGATCTTATGGGTTCCAATTAGATCTCAGGAATCTGGGAAAGGTTTAAATCGGAAAACTGTTAGCGCGAGAACGATTAAATAAGTCCCCGGATGCAAAGTATTAAATCTATTGTATTTTCCTAGTAACGCGGAATAAAATTCTGATAATTATATTAATGCTGATATAGGTATTTACACTGCTGTTTGAATATAATGAATTTGCAGTAAGTAAAAAAAAATGTGAAGGAGCGTATAACACGTATATTCTACAGAGGAAACAATAGTTTCATTCATTTTTCATTTTTGACTAGACTTTTCTTCCGGAGTGCTCTTCTTCCTTCGAGTACTGGACAAGATTCGACTGAATTTGGAGTAATAATTTTTTGATTATACTCGGTGTGATCAAAAAGTACCGAACTTTTTGTCACGCTTTTGGTTACTCAATCAACAATTTTATCTACCGATGTCCCTTAGAACACATGGCCTAGTGGTAAAAAGCGTTCGCTGAGTAAATCAAAGAGTGGCTTTGTCCAAAGTGTCATGTGTTCAATACTTGGCCACAGAAGAGGGAACAAAACATGGAAAGTTGAGTTACTAAAGGGAATAAACTGAAACCGGGATATCCAAAAGAGGCAGGACACGTGGAATTAGAACAATTTCCCCTCGTGGACTAGATAAAGAGTTGGGTTCGAAAATCCAACGTGTATCGCCTGAAGAAGGCCAGAATGTAAATTGATACTACATCTACTATAACTTATATTTTCATGCGTAGTATCTCGTGGTACTTAGTGAATTTCATATAGGGGAAACTCTTCCCAATATGCTTGTCTTTCTATTAGAATATTTGTCTTGCTCAATAATGCTTTTGACTGATTATAATCCAACATGTCGTTATTTTTCATGCATTTGTATATTCACAACAAGTACCTGAGGTTTGACGAGAAGGATATGCGAGTGTAAATTCCTTCAAATTATTTGGATTTCCCCTTGCCTATGATGAGGCTGCTGTCATGTTCTTGTTTGTTTCAGCTTTCCTCAAATCGACATTTCCAATGTCAAATTTTATGGGCCAGTATCTGAACCTCATATTACGCAGATTATTAACTTCATAAACAGGGTCTTTCTTTTCTTTTTTCGGTATATTCCCATTTTCACATCAGATGCTTCTGTTCGTTTTAAATCCTAAACACGAATCTACGAATCTTTTCAAATATCCGGATCACTCCTGAGTATCCGAATCTGTTTCTTGGACTGCATCTAAGTTTTTCAGATCTCCGATTAACCTAATATTTTACAAGTTATTTTTTTAGAAAGTTTCCATGTGCTCCAATCTTTATGAACTTAATATTTACAGCTGTTGAGCAAGGACATAATATTTATGTATCTGTTAAAGTTCTTCTGTTTACTGCCCTATTGTCTGTTGATTTAAAGATTTTCACATTTATAAAAATTTCCTTTTCTGTAGTTGCAACATGCATATTTTCTCACTGGGATGTTTCGTTTTATTGTAACAGTGTTTTTTTAAATATTTTAACAGTAGCATACTTACACACACACACACACACACACACACACACACACACACACACACATATATATATATATATATATATATATGCGCACACACATATCTATAAAATATGATTGACTCGATTTTTACAGTTTATCAACACATTGCAAGTCATTTAAAACCAGAAAATATTTTTAGATAACAAGAATTCTTTCTTTAGATAATAATTAGTGATAATAATTGTTTACTAATTAATTCATAGCTGAGAAAAGAAGAAGTGGATTCATTTTTTTTCCATGAGTATTTTATTGTAAGCGAATATAACGAACTTACCTGGAATTGGAACTCGCCTCTTCGATTAATAATTCCGTGCCATTATCCATTACGCCATCTGCACACAGTCCCTGATATTCCCCAGCGGTCACCTATCTAGTTGCTTAATCGAACGGGTCCAGTGTTTCTGCATGTTGTGCCCGTAAGCCTATAAAAAAACATTATACTTTATTGTAATTATGAATTTTAAATTCATTTTTATTACATCAAAAACAATTAAATTCTTTCGGTTTCGTACGGACACATCCACTTTCTCACTTCCACACGCACACATACTCCTTTCGCATTCACACTATGTGTGTGCGTGTGTTCATAGGAGGAGCACTGCGAAATAACGTCTACTAATCATTATCTGTCTGTATCTCTGAGATGAGGTATTATGATTACTTATATTGATTACATTATTCGGACTGTTATCCTCATCTACATTGCCATATTCACAACTTTTCAACCGTAGTACGCTCCGGCCTTCTTCAGGTGACTGGAATTTTGAACCGGGCCCTTTATTTCATCCACCGGTGTAGATTTCTCTAGTTCCGGATGTCTCAGTTATTTCCCTTTAACTCACTTTTTTTGATGAAATGGCCGCCGCGGTCACCTGATCTGACCCCCTTGTGACTTCTTTTTTGGGGTATATGTAAAGAGACTGGTCTATGTACCCCCTCTTCCTGCTAGCATTGATGGGCTCAAGCAGAAAATCACTTCCGCGCTGGATAATGCTACCAGAGACATGCTACAGCGTATTTGGCAAGAGCTTAACTACGGACATGACGTGTGCCGTGTCACAGGCGGTACACCTATTGGACACTTATGAAAACTGTCCCATAATAAACTTATGATGTTCAACACCTGAACTGTTCAATTTCATTTAGCTAGACTTAGTAGTTTTCAAGATAATTGCTTTTAAAATGATGTCAATTTTTTGGGGACACCCTTTGTACACTGTGCGATGGCACTTCTCTGTCGTAAACCTGCATTTGTTAAATTCAACGTCTTTCTCATATTAGTTGCTTCATTCAGTTAAATGCATTTTATATTTACACAAGGTGATGAGGGTTCGTATGATAGGTATTTATATTTCCTGGTAATGATGTTTTTCTATTGCTATCGATGATGATGCTAAGATTCCTGTTACGAGAAACCCTATGCTTGGTAGCAAAGACAGAGATAAACAAGGGAGACTTTTAGGTGAGCATGATTTTTGTAGGCGGTTGGGTAAGGCTGGCATGGATCGGGACGCGAAGGCAAACCAGAAGGGCAGAAAGCTGACATATCATCTAATGAAATATTGGAATCGAGACGCCTGGCGAATAACTAACGGTATTGGCCTTGTCTTGCTGCCATTTATTTAAGCCTAACTGTCAGGCCTTCTGCCACTGACGATGAAAGAGACAACAGCGTGAAGAGAGAAAGACACAGAGAGATAAGGGCAAAATTTGGTGATAGGAGAGGAAAGAGTACGGGACAAATTGTAAAGATAGAGCCGCGTTTAATGGTCATTGCATTACAGAAGTCAGACATAATGTTCATCAGAAACTCCTTTTGCAGGCTTTGTTATGAACTTGTTAAAAAAGCTAAATGCAATGACTTTTGGAATAGGATAATACCAGCAAATCAATGAAATTATTGGCACTCTATAGTGAAGAAGAACAATTCCAAACTTTGTTTGTTTTTTTTTTTACTTATATTATTTTTTCCTTTTCTCACACAATGAATTATAAATTCAAGGACACAGAAATAGCATAGAATCGCCATATAAAAAAAGAAAATTAGGAAGACAATTGTTTCTGTTTATTATTTGGTGATAAAACATATTTTTGAACTTTTGTAGACATTCTTCGAAATAAACGAAATCTTTAATACCATATCCCATCAAGGTGTTGATGATCATGTCTCTCAACTGATTTGGCTCCATTATTATATATGAATTACCCCGAACTATTTGGAAAGACAGTGGAATGCTTTCGGCTGTCTTCTCTAGGACTGAATACAGAATAATTCTTCTCCTAGCCTGGCTATCACCCAAGGCTAGAGAGCCCACTATATCCGCTAACTTAACCAATAACTAGAGGTGAAATATTGAATTAAGACATTCCAAACCCCGTGTGCGTGTATGTGTATGTGTTTGTACATGCATTTTATATAAAATGTCGATCCTCACTCCCACACACGCATGAGCACACATACGCATACTTTTATATATATACACACACACACACACACACATTAATTTTGTTTCAGTATATATAAAATAACTTGGTAATTTGGACGAGGTGGAACTGCTAAGAATAACCGTAATGGTAATATTAGCCATTTCCTTCACTGAGCAGCCAGTACTGCTCTCAGTTGAAATTTATAAAATATTTCAGGAAAATAGGTTTTCTCAAATCCAGTAGCTGTTATCGCTCTTTCGAGTATTGATGACAATTTTCTTACTAACCTTTTATTTAAACAACTTTAGTGTTATAAAGAAAACTGAGTGGTTTACAAGGAGAGAATTACCATATATACTCGTGTAACATGTGACATTTGTAGACATAATTTTGACGCTAATATTAAGGGGATCGCATCATACACGAGATATAAAATTAGTGTGTGTAATGCTTGCACTGGCTACGCCGTTGATCAAACTATGTATCCATTTACTGTACTCAAAATGTACAGTTGTATTTAAAATAAACAGGTTTTTGATAAAACTTACGTTTTATGTAACTATATCAAATAATAATGCATGTAATATTCACTTGTTAGTATAGTATTATAGAATACAGTTGTAACTGAATTAACAAAAACAACAGTAGAAAACCGGAATTAGTTTAACAACAAGTTTATTAACTTTTGTTACTGGGAAACATAATGTAGAATAGAAAACAAGTGAAGAGAATATTTAGCCGTGAATAACTGTTTTCAGCAAAGCCTACTCCTCCGCCCACTATTCCTCTTGATGTAGAAGTGTTTTTATGCGTTCTGTCCGATGGCCGAGTCCAGAATTGTAAGAAAATATTCTCCTTCACAACAAATACGAACATAGCTAATATGCTTATTTTCCATTGTTTACGTTTATAAGATGTTTAGCTGCTTCACGTTCGGTTCTTTATGGCTGTACGCGTTTACGCAATTGATGGAGCGTTACTAACGATACTTTTGTCATTCTCTTTTACTTTTGTAACATACTTGGCTAAAAGATGGTATAAAGAAATAGAGGAAAAGAGGTTAGTCTATTGTAATTTGGTATCTCAAAAAAAAAAAATCATTTTCTATAAGTGAAAATTTTGGGGTCGCACGATACGTGAGATCGACCGTTACGCGAGTATGTGCGCTATATTTTTTGAAAAATCCATCTTAATATTCTGTCTGTTGTGAATAAACATTGAAGATTCAGATAAACCGCTCACCCCGCCTCCTTATTATTTCAGCCGATATTGATTTTACTTTCTAGTATTTCAAAACTTTTTGTAATTATGCTAAATATATCTGTTAAAATGAGATGTCAATATTATTTTACTTTTTTTTTTTTTTTGTGTATGTGTGCGGCATTTAGACGACAATTTATCCATCGCACCCAGTATTTAAAATAAACATGATTTTGTTAAAACTAATGTTTTACTTAACTCTATCCAATAACAATGCATGTAATATTCCCATATTAGCATCTTATTAAAAAAAAAACCCAAAAAACAATATGCTTAATTTTCCATTGTATACGTTTATAAGTTGTTTAGCTGATCGAGACCTTATCATAGCAAAACAGCTGTTTCCCGTTCGTTTTTTTTTATGTCTGTACGCTTTACGCAACGAATATGGCGTTACTAACGATACTTTTATCATTCCCTTTTATTTTTGTAACTTATTTAACTGTGATAGAGATAGAGGAAAAGAGGTTCGTCTATTGTAATTCTGTCTCTTAAAAAAGGAAATTGTATGATAAACGAGATACATGATAAAATCATTTTTTTATAATTGAAAATTATGGAGGTCGCACGAGACGCGAGATCGCGTATTACACGAGTATACACGGTAACCTAGAAATTCATCGAATCTTGCTTAGTACTGACCTTTTAATCTATTATTTTTAACGACGTGTTACTTGTGTATAGTTATATTTTATAGGTATATTATCATTAAGGACGTGCGTGTAGCGTAGAGGTTATTGGCAAGGAAAATGGGATTGTCGTGTTGACTTCAAATTTCACCTGAGGCCGTTCTATTCCGGTTCTCAGAAATATTTCTTGGGAAAGGTATGAATCTATCAGTTTTCTTTACAGCTAGCAGGATAATCTTTGGTTAGCAACCTGTCTAGAAGCACAACTCGGATTCTAACCGGTAGGATGTGGGGCGAGCACGTGCATTCCGTAAATTCTACTTGCGGTAGAGTTAACATGCATGCAAGCAGATCTATCTGCAATGTTAAATATCCAAAAGCTTGAATAGAATTCATAAAATATAAGGCGTAATAATTATAATGATAAATTGTATGATAAACGAGATACATGATGAAATCATGTTTTATAAATTTAAAATTATACGGGTCGCACGATACGCGAGATCGCGTATTACACGAGTATACACGGTAAGCTAGAAATTCATCGAATCTTGGTTAGTACTGACCTTTTAATCTATTATTTTTAACGACTTGTTACTTGTGTATAGTTATATTTTATAGGTATATTATCATTAAGGATTAAGTAGAGGTTATTGGCACGGAAAAACTGCAAAAACTGAAATTATAGAAAGGAGACTAAAATACCAGAAGATATTTGTTTATTGAGTAAGAAGATCTGAAAAGTCAAACCAGGGGTAGGTAATAAAAATAAAAGCGACGTAATAAAAATAAAGAATGCGAGCAATAAATAGCAACCAGGTCTTGCAAAAGAATTGCTTCTTGCTGTAAACCTCAGTGCTACCTTGTGTCAGGTAATGCTAAACTTGACAAAAATTAATGAAAGCCTACTATCGGGATGGCTGAACTCCAGGAGAGCAACATTGTACACCTTCTTGGCTCCACGTTTACCATTGACATGAATGGGAGGGATTATATCGAATCAGTTGCTATGTCTGCTGCAAGGTAGGTTGGTTCAATGGATCGCCCCCCCCCCAATTTTCATCACCAGTATCCAATTTTCACATTTATAAATCTACCATTTGTTCGTGTATTGAATACTGTTGACATATGTGGTCCAGTGCTTGAGATTTAGAGAAGGCCTGCAATACAATCGATTCTGACCAGGTATATCGTATCCAGTGACTTTCTTACCGACGTGAATTTGCTTCTATATATATTTTCATGGCAACAGCTCCGATGAGCTGCTTCTACATGAATTAAACGTACTACTAGATTGGCAACTAGGTCTCACCGTTCTACTGTTGAACTAGCACGATGCAACCGCTAATTCCACGCTAGCAATTACTTTTCTCGCACTTCTCACCTGTGTAACTCACTTCCAATTTCTCGCTTCTCTGATAACTACAATATTCAAAAAATTAAATGCAAAGGCAGTCGCCATATTCTGTCTTCTTATATTGTGTTCCTTTTTTTCCCCTTTCATAATCCTTTTGCATTTTCAATCGTCTCAGTATCTTTCAGTTCCTGTAAACTCCTGCGTCCTAGTGGTACTGTCGCCTTGCTTGGGGTGAAATGATTTTAAAAAAATAAGATAAATAATGAAAGAAAATATAAAGGGAAATATTACTTAAAAATTGGTCAAGGGAAAGGATTTTTCTGCTTTTCATCGTTGTGTCTCTTCAAGACTTGAGCGATCTGGTTTTTTCACAGATTCCTGCCTTTTGCTTTTCCAGGTTACTTTCAGCCCTTTACGATCATGAACACTTTTTCTACCCAAAAAGAAAAAAAAAATACTCGTTAGGTGGGATGCACACTGTTTCCCTCGACAAATTTCCTTGAGTATGCCGTGCGAGTGTTAAATACTGTAGATCAGCGGTCGCCAACATTTCGAACTTCATGGACCCCTAAATGTATAATTTTAAATTTGGCGGACCACTAATATGAAATTAGAAAAAAAGTAAATACATAATATAATAATAATTGGAAATTTTTTTATTAATATGAAATGCACCTATTAAAAGGTAACACAGTTGTAGTGTAATTATTTAAATAAAACAAATTGAAAATTTGGAGTTTATTCAAGTTTACACATTTCAGTGTGATATTTATTCCATTTGTTCGTATGGCGATTTGATGTTTTCAAAGTCAACTAAAAAGTTTTGTTTCTAAATATTTTGCAAAAATATTTTTGGAGTAGGAATGCTTATGAATTTGTATCTAGTGTGTAAGCCGATTCTTGAAGATCCCGCTATTACTCCGTTACGATATCATGTTTGTGGACAATTATACTAGTATACGATCCAGTAAATAGTTATGAACAGTAATGATAAGAAACTATTCCGTAACAAGTATGGAACATGACTTTGCAAGACCTATTAGGTTATACTATGGCTGGATGATGTGACATTTGTGTACTTGTGTACGCGTGTTTATTTTGAGATTACATACGCTCTTGAACATATATACCATCCATAATACGTTTTGTAACTCGTCATTTTTTAAAATCTGAAGCTTCATAAAAATTGAAATAATGTCCCAAATTTTCTGCGGATCAACAAAAATTTTGCACTGAACATCAGTGGTCCGTGGATCACCGGTTCACAATCACTGCTCTAGAACTCCTTTCGTTTTTTTGTGTCTCAGAAGTTTTAGCTGCCTCTTCCTGCTTGCATGTTTCCTTTTCATTTCTATTTTCCTTCCGACTCCTCATTGATCATGACGTCTATCTATGCTGTACCTCTGCCACTTCAAAGTTCTTCATCTCTGAGAAAATGATTCACCATTCATTTCCATATAGGAGATTAGATAATACATAACACGTCTACTATTTGTTTCTTAAGAAAATTGCATGGCTTTTTTTTTCATTTCATCCTCAGCAAGGCAATAAAGCCGCTAAGGAGCAAGGCGTTACTGAATGTTATAGATTATGAGCAAAAAACTCAAGAGAGGAAGAACAATAAAAGAACAGGAATTAAGAAGACAGAAGAAAACGATCGACACTGCAATTAAATTTTTGAAGATCAAATTTGACTAGGGAACAAGAAGCTGAAAGATATTTCCACAAGCAAGACATGCAATATATATATATTATACAAGATCGCTCAAGTCTTGAAGAGACACAACGATGAAAAGCAGAAAAATCCTTTCCCTTGACCAATTTTTAAGTAATATTTCCCTTTATATTTTCTTTCATTTTTTTATTTTAGTTTTTTAAAATCATTTCACCCCAAGCAAGGCGACAGTACCACTAGGACGCAGGAGTTTACAGGAACTGAAAGATACTGAGACGATCGAAAATGCAAAAAGAAAAAAAAAATACTCGTTAGGTGGGATGCACACTGTTTCCCTCGACAAATTTCCTTGAGTATGCCGTGCGAGTGTTAAATACTGTAGATCAGCGGTCGCCAACATTTCGAACTTCATGGACCCCTAAATGTATAATTTTAAATTTGGCGGAATATATATATATATATATATATATATATATATATATATATATATATATATATATTATGCCTTTAAATTCCTTGAGGACCATAGAGCCACAAGTTATCGTTGCAGTTTCTGTAACAAGCCAATGAGTAGGGTGTTAGCCTACTGCACAACCCCCAACCTGGAGGATCAGGTTTTGAATTCGAAGTTGTCCTTCTCCTAGACCAAGGCTATAGAACTTGTCCTGCTATTTACTCAAAGCTGAGTGTGTGTGTGGGGGGTGGGGGTGATATTAAGTGAATATAATTCGACTGGAATTTGAACTCGGCTCTCTGATTCCTCTATCCGAGCCGCTATTCATTACTCCACTGTGCCTCATAAGACGTGCTATAGAAGAAACCTTTAGCATAGAACTTACGGTTACATCTAACCATTTCGTCTGTAAAATGTTGAGACCTTGCGCTTAAATTCATAACGACCAGGTACCATAGATGAAAATTCATCAGAAGAATTAGCGTGAACGTACAGAAAAGGAAGAGTTAAGGAAGACTGGAGCCGAGATGCCAGGTCAGCAGCAGTAACATTACAGATTCATCTTTGGATTTTATCAAGAAATCTTAGTACATTGCTTCGCATCTGGATGAAATCTTTTACAATTTTCAATTGGCAGTAAAACAGGCAATTAAAAGAAAATGAGAAAAAAATTGAACAGTTGCTCGTACTGACAAAAACAACTTAGATGATCATAATTTAATGTTTCAGCTTAAGATAGAAAACAGTTTATGACAAATTTTCCTGATGATACGAAATAAAAGAGGTATGTTTCATAAAAGAGCAACAAGGAAAGTGTCATACAGGAAGAAAATCAGTAACTACCGACACCGAGGTTCGAGCGTGACACTCTGGACTTATGAAAATATTTTTTCTCCAGGCGTATAAATAGCGGTGTCAGGCTATTGACTATAGTGATTAATCAGCGACTATTAAGTGGAACTATCCAGTCGAATTAGTTTGAATTATTGTGCGTCGATGAGTTGGGTTTTGTTTTAGAATTAACCGGACGTTAAGCCGAGCCGCGCTATTAACAAGGTACTCACTGAACTGGTTAATTATCTTTGGTTGCCTTTTAATTATTTGTTTTTGTTGAGTATTTATTTCCGCTTGTAATTAAATACTGTTTTATTTAACATTGAAGTCTTGATTTATACTTAATTATAAACGGCCACCGTACATCACAAAAGAATGCATGGTAGAATGTATCATGAAGAGCGTAATACAAAGTAAGAGGGTGAGAGAAAAAATGGCGTAAAAAATTTAAAGAAATAAAGGAAGGAAATGGTAAATTGTATGCTTGTTTCTAAACAATCTACACACACACACACACACACACACACACACACACACACACACACACATATATATATATATATACACACACACACACACACATATATATATATGTGTGTGTGTATATATGTACGTATGTATGTTTAATGTAATCAGGAAAATCGCGTTCGAAGCGTATCAACGTGAAAACATTTACTTTCTGAAACAAGGTTTTTATTTTTCAAAACTTAATTCAAATCGTGATTCTTTATTTTTAAGCATTTCACCCCAAGCAAGGCGGGATGCCACTAGCACTCAACGGGTTGGTTACAGAGTGGGAGCGAGAGTAAAGAGTTGTGATAGAGGAAAGGATGAAAATGACAGGGAATATGTCATGGCATCTGGAGATGTCGATTGACATTACATTTGAATAGTTGGAGAGTATAGCTGTCAAGGAAACAAGTAATAGGAAGGGAATTCCACAAACTTGTGGTGCGAGACATGAAGCTATTGGAGAAGAAGACACGGCTACATTTAACCGTTTCGACAGTTAAAGTGTGGGACCGTGATGCCAGCCTAGTAGCACACATAATTCCATGCAGTCTGGGAACTAGCGAAAGTAGTTCGTCGGAGCAGTTACCGAAAGTATTTGTAGAAAAGACAGAGGGAGGCGACGGTACGTCTGTGAGAGAGCCACTGTAGACGAGATGCCTGATCAGGACGAATCAAATTGCATATCGGTCTCTGGATTTTTGTCAAGGTCCTTAAGGTGAACAGCGGGGTCACCAGACCATATATGGCAGCAGGAACCATGCAAGGGCGAATGGTTGATTTATCTTGATAACAATCATCGTCTATTATACAGTGAAAATATGTTCAGATGAATATTTCACGAAAATCCGCGCGGCAGGTTGTGAATTATTTTTCACCTTCGTACATAGGTTTTTACATGAACATTTAATGGTGATACATACACAGGTTGTATCAAAAATACTTTTACAATCACTGTTGCTGGGTTCCTCACCAAAACAAGAACAAAAGTTCATATATATATATATATATATATATATATATATATATATATATATATATATATATAAAATTATTAAAAAAATTGAAATCTTCAGACACACTGGGTTGTATATTAATATTATTTCGTTTTTATTATTATTATTTCATTTAGATTCTTCGACTAGTTTCGGCCAACATGGCCATCATCAGGAGAAAAAATATTTCTGCTTGCTGGTAGCAGTGAACTACAGAAATGAATGTCTTGATAGAGAAAATGAACTTTTGTCTGTAGTTTTCATTTGACTTTTTATTTGTTTTTTTATCTTTTTAACATGAATTTTTTAACATTCCTTGTGTTGGTCAAACAGTCTCTTTTAAGTTGTTTGAGACTAGAGCTGGATGGATTCATGCTGCTTTGAATTTACTTGGTCAGTTTGGCAGTTTTATTGTTTCCTGGAGAGGGGATGTGTCTCTGTTAAGTGTATGTGTGTGTGTTATTTGGTTCTTAGGGAGTGTTATATATATATATATATATATATATATATATATATATATATATATATATATATACAGACATTTATATTATGTTTAACGTTCTTTTTATAGATACAAGTATTTAAGCAAATGCTCTGTTTTATAATAAACAGTATTAAATAACATTTACCGGCCTGAATGTCCGAGAAATTTTCATAGAAAATTTTCGCTCTCCGACAGGAATCGAACCTGTATCCTATACGGAACCATCATTTCGCGTGATGTGCCTTAACCTTTCGGCCACAGAGCAGCGTCTGGTTAGCAAAGTCGATTTTACTATCTTTAAACTTAAATCTTCCATGAATCTCTTCTATTCATATCTGCTCTAGCGTATCAAATGTAAACAAATGACGTCATATATTTTTAGAATTGGACATAGTCCGACAATTTATTTAAAGACATTTATATTATGTTTAACGTTCTTTTTATATTAAATTTAAATAAGAGAGCGAAAATTTTCTATGAAAATTTCTCGGACATTCAGGCCGGTAAATGTTATTTAATACTGTTTATTATAAAACAGAGCATTTGCTTAAATACTTGTATCTATAAAAAGAACGTTAAACATAATATAAATGTCTTTAAATAAATTGTCGGACTATGTCCAATTCTAAAATATATATATATATATATATATATATATATATATATATATATATATATATATAAATGTCCGCAAATGGCGCTGTATTTCTATGTGCTCTAGCTCACATTTGTCATTCGTGTACATGTGTGGCTAGTCTGTTATCAAAGTTTAACGTCTGTGGCAGTGAGTTAACTGGGAATTGTTCCGTCTAACAAGGACAGGATATTCATATCGTGAGCAGGCAGATATGATATTTACATACGTTCGCGCAAATAATGATGAACGCGAGGCCGCACGGCTGTATCAGATTTCGTTTCCAGACACAAAGCAGCCAAGTCATCCAACCTTTGCTACTGTCTATCACCGAGTTACTGAGACCGGACCCGTGGCACCAGAAATTATGAATCGAAGAAGTCCGAGAACCGCCTGACCTCGAAGCTGTCGAAGACGAACCGTGTATCAGTACACGTCAAGACCCTTTAGCATGTCTCACATCTCATCGTACTGCGCGAAGGGCATTTCAAGTGCAGCTTCTTTATCCGTACCTTATGCAACGTGTGCAGGGTGTTTCGCCCTCTGATCACAGACCACGAGATAACTTTTGCCAATGGTTTACAGCACAAATTGCCGATCCTTTCAGTCTTCAGTCTTGTTTACGGATGAGGCAGCATTTGCAATAACAAATTTAAACAGCCAACATTTGTCGGCGGATCGGATTCCACATGATACAATACAGGCTAGATACCAGCATCTGTTTACGACTAATGTGTGGGCTGAATTAGTAGGTGACTGTCTGGTAGGCCCATATGTTCTCTAAGCACATCTTACAGGAGCTGTCTACAGGGACTTTATTTCGAAGGCACCCCCAGACCTGCTAGTGGATTTACTCCTGCTAATACATGTGCTTTATGCATGATCCGGCTCCAGTACATTTTAGTCACATTGTTCGCGATTCGCTGGCTGACATCTACCATGAAAGATGAATAGGTAGCGGCGGACCAGTTCTATATCCTGCACATACGCCCGACTTCCATCCTTTGGATTTTTATCTGAGGGGTCACCTAAAACAGATCATGCAGCAGACAATAACGCAAAGACGCTTCATCAACGTCTCGTGGGGTTCTTGGAAGCCATTCGACACCGTGTGGGACTATTTTAAACGGACCGCCAGTCAATGATCTGATGGGTGCATGGGTGTGGAGAAGCAAGTGGAGGACATTTGGAACATTTTTTATGAGTTGCTGTGTTGAGGTACAACAAGGATGTCCTTTTGGACATATGTTTATATGGACATTTTACCTTGTTTTGGTGCCGGGAATCCCCCAAGGTTTGTAGACGTAATTTGGGATTGTATGTTGTATTGTACATTTAACAGCGTATAACTTAAACTTCAAACTTAATAACTCAAAAACGAAGGATATTCGGGAATATGTCTATATGGATTTTCCTTCTTATGTTGTGAGGAACCCACACCAAAGCGTGCAAAAGTGATTTTGATACACCATACACACACACACACACACACACACACACACACACACACACACACACACATATATATATATATATATATATATATATATATATATATATATATATATATATATATATATATTGTCATCCACAGACAGACTGTTTCGCTGTATCACAGCGAAACCAGTGTGCCTAGACGTCCGGTTGCCTCTGGCTAGAATCGAAAACCGGCTGAATTCGCGTCAGTTGGAAATTTTTACCCTGAAGCCGTTGGCGCACGGCAGAGAAGAAGGTGAATTTAAGCGTATTTATTTTTAGATAAACACACAGTGACTGAGAGAACGCGATTCGATTTACCGAAGAGTCTTGCATTATTAGCCGTAATAGTCACTGTTTACAAACCCACACATCCTCCACAGAGAGCTCAACCGATATATATATATATATATATATATATATATATATATATATAATTGGTTTTTTAAGACGTATCAACATTTTTCAGTTTATTTAAAGCCAGTAACTACTATTTTAGATTCTAAGAAGATTTTTGAAGAGGATAATGATTTAGTGATTCATGTCACATCCTTACTTTGGGACTTCTCCAATCAGGCCTTCTGCGTGGATTGTTCTACTCGACTTGAAACTATATTTACCTGGGTACGCCTGCAACGTTATGCGCTATTTCGAAAACCTGTCACCATTTCGCGCATGTTTGGCTGTGACGCCTGCGCATAGTCATCCCCTTGTTAAACGGGTGTTATGATAGGTATTATAAGGATCATTTTCTTGGTGCTTAGCTCACTCACTCGCAATAATAATAATAATAATAATAATAATAATAATGGATATTGTCTTTAAAATTCTATATCTCCTATGGCAGATTGCGCAACTGACATGTATTGAGAAATTGTCCCTCTTTACATCACCAAATGTGGCCAGACTTCTGGTGAATGGCTTTTTATTTAACAAGTTCCCATCTCTATACGCGTTGCCAATCAAAGATAGAGAACTTAGTCTGCTCTACTTTGTAATTAATAGATTATCTTCAGTCAGTTAAGTGCCATTCGTGATACACGCCTGGGTGATAATGTATCATAGAATACTGTTGTAGAGTTATTTCCACAGTGGAAATTGTATTTTGACTAAATTCGGTCCTAAATAGGTTCAACGTACAAAAACGTTAGGAACTTGTTATAATAAGTATTACGCAGAGTAATCTAGTTGTGGTAGCTGACTACTTTCGCATTCGACTCCAACTGAATTCCACTTATATTAGATGGGAGAGTCTATTATTTATAGACTAGGTGTGTTCCACCATAACACCCCCCTCCTAAAACATTACTCCGTAGGAGTAAAACAGTTTTATTAATTTTTTATTTAATTTTTTTTTATAGAAAAGGAAAAAACAAACAAACAAAAAACTTCATTTTTTAGCAACATCGTAGCGTATTTCCTACGTTTTGGATCCATTTTCAAATGATCAGTTGCCTTTCTTTTTCTCTTGGATCGACGTACCTCAGGTAACATCGTTGCTGGCGTTGGTAGATTAAATGTATCAAAAATCACCTCCATATGTGTTTCTTCCGCCGGACTGCTGTCAACCGCGTCTGAAGAGCGTCGTCTGATCTGGTTAATGTGCCGACTGCACGTGAATTTTTCACCTTTCACGAAGTACAACATGTTGCCAATCCGCTTTTCTATTTTTCCAATCTCCCAGAATGATTTATTCTGTTTATAGACCTTAAAGTATACTTTTTCACCAGGATTGTATTTCTTTACTTGAATAATTTTTTCTCTGCCTGGCTTTGTCTTTTTTGGTAATAATTTGTCGAAGACAGATCTTATCCGACGTGCAAACATCATCTCGGCTGTCGATTGTGAGGCTGGTGTTGCGTTATTTGGGGTAAGTCTGTATACCTGTAGAAACTTCTGTAGGGCTTCATCTGCAGGTATTTCCCTAGCTTTCTTTAAAGCTCTTTTAAGGGTGTCCACAAATTTTTCAGCTAACCCGTTTGATCTTGGGTGATATGGAGCTGTAGTAACATGTTCGACGTTTTATTCATTGCAGAAATCTTTAAATTGTTTCGACGTAAATTGACTTCCGTTGTCCATCACAATTGTGTCTACTACACCAAACCTTGCAAACAATTCCAGCAGGAAATTTTTCGTACTTTGCATCGTCGGTTTTCTTATCCTTTGTATCTCAGGCCATTTTGAGAAACTATCCACTACTATGATGTAATGGTATCCATTCAGTGGACACGCAAAATCCACATGCAACCTAGACCATGGTAGGTCTGTTTTTGGCCAGGGATTAAATTTTATTGGGGGTGCCTTTGCAGCTAAAGCACAGCCTTTACATTTTGCCACTGCGTTCTCAATGTCTCTGTCCATATTCGGCCAATAAACAAAACTTCGCATTAGGCTCTTCATCCTAGTGCTGCCTGGATGACCAGTATGAACATCCTTTAGTATTTGTTTTTGGAGTGTGTATGGAATCACCACTCGTTCTCTATATAACAATACTGTATCTCAAAGCAAAAAAATATTTGTTGTGTACTGGTCCCTCTTGGCTATTTTTTCTTTTATTTTCAAGATATACTCGTCCCTGGTGGCTTCTTCTTTTATTTTTTCTAGAGTTACCGGAAGTTCCCGAACTGCATTACACTCAGTAAATTTCAGCTCTTCTTCTGACTTCAGTGAGGCAATTACCGTGTCTTCTAATGGTTCACTCCTTTTAGGAATTAACCTGGACAGCCCATCAGCGTAGCCAAATTTATTCGATGGTATATACTCCATGCTGAAGTTATAATTTAGCAATATTGTAGCCCATCTTTGTAGTCGGTTTACTGCGTGCTTCGGCAAACTCTTTTTCGGTCCAAAAATCGGAATTAGAGGCTTATGATCGGTTTGTAACTTAAAATGTCGACCGTGGAGAAAACGGTGAAATTTCGATACTGCAAATATTATCCCTAGCGCCTCTTTCTCTATCTTAGAGTAATTCTTCTCAGCCGGAAGTAGTACTCTAGAAGCATGAGCAATTGGTTTTACTTGACTATCTGTCATTTTGTGTAAAATACATGCTCCTACTCCATATGCACTTGCGTCGCAAGCTACTATGATTTCTAAATCCGGATTGTAATGGGTTAAAAATAATTCCGAGGTTAACACTTCCTTTATCTTTTCAAATGCTTTCTGGCATTCATTAGTCCACTTCCAGGGTTTTCCTTTCTTTAATAGTTCATTTAATGTTTCCCGGGGATCATACATTTTAGGGATGTATATTTGGTAATAATTAGCTAATCCCAAAAAACTTTGTAATGTGGTAATATCATTCGGAGCCGGCATGTCTTTTATAGCCGCTTCTCGCTCTGGTTCTGGCCTTCTACCATTCTTATCGATGATCTGTCCCAGATATTTCACTTTCTCCATAAAAAAAAATTGCATTTACTTTCCTTGAGTTTAAATCCAAAATCCTATAATTCTGGAAACTACTGCATTTACATGTTCCACGTGTTCTGCTATACTTGAACTTCTCATGAGGATGTCGTCCAGATACGCTACAGCAAAATCTAGACCACCCAACATCGAATCCATTACTTGTTTGAAAATGGCGGGCGCGACCTTAACTCCAAAAGGTAGTCTGTTAAATTTATACAGACCCCGATGTGTGTTAATACACAAAAGTTTAGACGTTTCTTTTTCTACCGGTATTTGCAGATATGCATAGCTGAGGTCTATCTTCGAAAATATTGTGCCTCCATTAAGCTTCGCAAGTATTTCTTCTGCTGTTGGTAGAGGATAATTATAGTCTCTGGGTGCCGCGTTTAACCCCGTCGAAAAATCCAAACAAACACGAATTTCTTTAGACTCTTTTTCACGTATACCATCGGAGCTGTCCAATCACTATAGTCAACTTTTTTTAGTACACTGGATTTTTCTAATCTGTCCAATTCTTTATCAGTCTGTTCCATTGAGGCAAATGGCACATTCCTTTTCTTTTTGAATACCGCCTGAGCGTTTTCTTTTAGAAAGAATTTTGCCTCCATCTTGGTACACGTTCCCAACCCTGGAGAAAAAAACAGTAGGAAATGATTCCTTAAGTTTTTTTTATTAATTTTTGGGCTTCGGAGTTTAAACTTTCTAGCTTGTAACAGAAAGAATTTATCGGTAGATCCCATAATTGAAATTCTGTTATCCAATTCGTACCAAGTAAGTTCGTGGTATTTCCCATGACAAATACTTTAACTTTTCGCGTTTTTTTATTTAACGTGACGTTTGTAACAAGTTCTCCAATAAATTGTATTTTTTCTCCCGTCACTGACTTCGCGATTTTCTTTGTCTTCCTTAAAGTTGGTTTCCCCAACTTCTTCCACGTATGCAAATTTATGATAGATAGATCCGAACCAATGTCAAGTTGCATTTTTATTTTTTTATTATTTATCTCGACGGTAACAAATTTTCTAGTTATTCCATCGTTTACCTCGTTGGACTTTAGTTTTCTTATTTTATTGCCTTTATTTTTTGACCGGCAATGTGTGCTTCTATGTCCAACTTTTCCACAGTTGAAACATTTTTTATTCCTAAAATTGCAATATCTGTACCAGTGTAGTTCACCGCAAGCAAAACCTGGCTTCGGGCGTTTTTTTTGGTTTTCTCTGGTATTTTACTTTTTGCTTGATAATCTGCGATTTTATATTTTTTTTGTTAGACTGACTTTCTTCTTTGTACCGTATTTTCCTTACATGCGAAACGCCACACTTCTATCTTTTTTGCGTCTTTTTTTTTACGCTAACATATCTTGTGCAGTCTTCTGCCAATTTCGGTACCGTTAATACTTGAATTGCTTTCGAATTTTGCCAGTACTAATTTTCTCAACTCTGCGTCTTTTTCCGCTACCAGCCCCTGAACAAACACCAAGCACTTAAAATTGTCTGCGCTTAACTCTACTAGCTTGAATTCTTCACAATGCTTATTCACATTGGCTGCATACGTTATATAGTCATGTTTGTCATCTTTCATCAAATTCAAACATTTCCACCTCTTGTGGAACAAAGATATCTTTTTACTAAATAATTCACTTAATATATTTACTGCCTCGGTAAATGTCAACTCGTTAGTTTTTTTCGGTAAAATGTAGTTTACCAATTTGTTATGCTCAGCAGTTCCTAATTTGCTTAAAAGAAGCCTAACCTTCTTTCCTTCAGACCACGAGTGGCAGTCCTCGTTATACACGTCCGTATATTTTTTATAACATTCTTCAAAAGTTATCTCTTCATCTGGACTGTACGTGAATATTTCAATTGAATTCCATATTGTATTCTCTGGGAAAGAATCATTTTGTAGACTTTTCTCTTTTCAGTTATTTCCAGAATTTTGTTTTGAAACTCCCCATGCATCTGTTCCATTTTTTGTTGGAATTGTATTTGTCTATTGAAAGTGTTCTCTTGTAACTGCATCTGGAATGTTTTTTGTTGTTCTAATATTTTCGTTTGTTGTTCCAACTGGAACTTAAAACATTCCTGGAATAGACTTTTGCATTCCTCCATTTTTTTTTTCAAAAAGTTTACACAATGCCTAAATACTGCAGAGGGGGTTCAACGAATTTGCAAATCGTGCCCTATTTTAGCAAACTGTCTTATTAAGAAAAATATTTCTTTTCTCAGTTGAGAATACGACAGATTTTTTCGTCACTAAATTGACGTCTTGGATTGCGAAAAACTTTGAAAAAAATTTTTTTTAAGTGTAAATCCAAGACTTTGTCGCCCACGTTATTTGTGGCGAACAACGTTTTTCTTCCTCCGTATGAGTGCGAATTTCGTCGCCAAAACCACTGTGGCGAACGAACTTTTTCTTCCTCCGTATGAGTGCGAATCCTCGCCGCCAAAATTATATTGGCGAACGAATTTTTCTTCCTTCGTATGAGTGCAAATCCTCGCCGCCAAAGTTGTTGCAGAGTTATTTCCTCAGTTGAAATTGTATTTTGACTAAATTCGGTCCTAAATAGGTTCAACGTACAAAAACGTTAGGAACTTGTTATAATAAGTATTACGCAGAGTAATCTAGTTGTGGTAGCTGACTACTTTCGTATTCGACTCCCACTGACTCCTACTTATATTAGATGGGAGAGTCTATTATTTATAGACTAGGTGTGTTTCACCATAACAAATACATGACTGACGAAGCAGATTTTTTCCCTCATTAGGCTGCCATTTCTTTCTGCGGTAGACTTCTTACCAACCAAGGGTAATGAACCCAGTCTGGCCTGCTATTCAACACATAGCTGGATGAAGGAAAGATGGATTCATACCTTTCCCAACGGTATTTGTGCACAAGTGAATCCAACTAACACGACTGGAATTCGAACTCGTCTCTACTAGTTCTCACTCCGATCTTATATCCATTACACCACAAAGCACATCAATAAGATTATCTTAGCAATCATATATAATATGTGAGTACAATACATGAGATATGAAGGAATATAAATAAGGGTATGCCAGGACTGAGAAAATTGTCTTTTGTTTTATTTATCACGACTGCCGATCGTTTTTGTAGTGTTTCGTATTTCTTTGGATATCGCGCGTGGAGATTTTGACTTTCTGTCATTTCTAGCAAGTTCGCTTCTTTGACATCACAGTTATCTTTATTGCCTAATATAGTGTTGTGAGGCAGACCGCTTTTACACTGTAAAAAGTATACTTATACTGACAGAGATAATACCTGCAGGTTGAGATACGTTGAGTCAGGGTGAGAGATACGGCGGAGACAGTACACAGGGTGTTCACAGAGAGTTATGCGAGAGTCCAGAGAGAGAGAGAGAGAGAGAGAGAGAGAGAGAATTACGGCTTTACTTACAGAGACTTGTACATATACTTTTCTACTAACCCGACTACTAATCTTCACATCAAGTCTGTATTCTTACGTTTAATACACTTATTTTCCTCAATTACTGGCGTTGTTTATTTATTTGTGCAGGATTCCATTCCCGGAATCCACAACATATAGTCAGTTTGACTGCTTTTGAATTTGCCTTATACTTACCTGCCTTACTGTGAACAACATTCTTTTACTGTAATCCTCTTTGCTAACTCATCTGTTTGGTTTGGATTTTTAATGGCATATCAACTCTTTAATGGTTCATTTAATGCTGAAATTTAATTTGGAGGGTAACGTTGATAATTTTAATTGCATAATAACTATTTAATGGTTCATTTAATGCCGAAATTTAATTTTGGAGGTAACTTTGGTAATTTTAATGGCATGCCGACTCTTTAATGGTTCATTTTATGCCGAAATTTAATTTTGTGGGGTAGCTTTGGTAATTTTAATGGCATGTAAACTTTTTAATTGTTCATTTAATGCCGAAATTTAATTTTGGGGGGTAGCTTTAGTAATTTTTTTCCAAAAATGTATGGCTCGTAATTTTTGTCTTCAATTTTCCAATAATTTATTGAAGGTAATTTTATTTACTATGAAAATATAACGCTGGCATTCTTACTACAAAAATGTATTTTTATACGTTCATAATGTTTTGACCCTAGTTTAGGAGGTTACTATTTGCCCATAGCTGAGACCCTAACAGATTCTACCACCACAAATCCTGGGAAAACCCGCATTTAAGAAGTTGTTTCACGCTCCTCAAAACCTCCCAACCTTGCTGCCGGGTGTATTTTATCGTCATGCCCAGGATGTATGTAGTTCATCTGTGTTTCGGTGTAGGGATATTGTCAATTTGTATGTGTTACAGATTATCTTCCTCCGTTTCAGTCTTCACTTATTTTCC
>OZ038478.1:81743149-81750649 GCA_964036315.1 Acanthosepion esculentum
TTGTCCGTGTCACTCTTATATATATACCCCAATCTCTTTCTCTTTATTTCAAATCCCTTCTTTTTCTTCTAATTTAATACTGCCAACTTTTCGTTCACTTTCTCATTATCTCTCATCTACACGTAATATATCATTTGAATCCCTTCCTTATTCTGATCAACAGACTCCCATTTACTGATTTTCTTTCCCTTACAAGAATTCTTTATTTTATTTTCTATCACGCTTGAACTTTTTACGCCATTCTCTTCCTTCACCCATCTCTATTCCAACTTCTGCTCAATGTCAGTTTCCCTCCATCTTCGCTGCTAATTACCTATTTCATACGCCTTTCTTTCCTTTTCCTTGCTATATTTTATTCCTTCTTCCATTCTATATTTTGTTTTATTTTGCCTCAATTTTCCAATGATATCTCGCGCAAAAATTTCCTATCGGCCGACGGAATGAGGCAGTCGATAAAATTTTATTGTAAAATATTGCCACACCTGTCCACGTTATGTGCAAATCGTTAACGACACTCGATGCCGCTTTCCACTTTCTCCCTTTACCGCCATTTTTGTAACGTTATTGTAATTTTCAAACTATATTTTACGTCTGTCACACTTGTTTGCTTTAGGCCTTCTTTGTTTCATCTTTATCTCTGAATTATACGTTTGTTTTCCTATACTGTTATTGGGTCGAGTTATTTTTCATTGTTTTATCTTGGCATTTATTTGATTGAATGTATTATTTACTACTACTTTATATGTGTATGTATTTGATATATTTTGTTTATTCCTTCGGACAATATCGGTTGTCAAATTGCCACTCAAAGAAAATGTACGGATATGTAACCCCCACTACAAACACACACACACACACACACACACACACACACACACACACACACACACATACATATATATATAAAGACATTTTTATGTTAATACATTTATACACTCTTTTTATAGATACAAATATTTAAGTAAATGCAGTTTTATAAAAAACAGTATTAATAACATTTACCGGCCTGAATGTCCGAGAAATTTTCATAGAAAATATTCGATCGGCGACAAGAATCGAACCTGTATCCTATACGGAAACTGTCATTTAGCCTGACGTGCCTTAGCCGATCGAGCCATGGAGGATCGTTCGATTAGCAAGGTCCATTTTACTGCTTTAAAACTTCAATCTTCCATGGATCTCTCACGTGCATTCATATCTGCTCAAAGCGTAACCAAATGTAAACAAATGACATCACACATTATGAAATGGACAAAGTCCGACAATTATTTTAAGACATTTTTATGTTTATACATTCTTTTTATAGATACAAATATTTAAGTAAATGCTCTGTTTATAATAAACAGTATTAATAACATTTACCGGCCTGAATGTCTGAGAAATTTTCATAGAAAATATTCGTCCTCCGTTAGGAATCGAACCTGTATCCTATATTGAAGTTTAGAAGCAGTAAAATCGACCTTGCTAAGCGAACAATCCTCCGTGTCTCGATCGGTTAAGGCACGTCAGGCTAAATGACGGTTCCGTATAAGTTACAGGTTCGATTCCTGTCGGAGAACGAATATTTTCTATGGAAATTTCTCGGACATTCTGCCGGTAAATATTATTACTATTGTTTATTATAAAACAGACCATTTACTTAAATATTTATATCTATAAAAAGAATGTATAAACATAAAAATGTCTCAAAATAATTGTCGGATTTTGTCCATTTCATAATATAATATAATATAATATATAATATATATATATATATATATATATATATATATATATATATATATATATATATATATATATATGCAGGCTGCTAATTTTAAATATTGTTTATTTGAGATGATTTTATACTTTTAAACACGCATCGTTAAATGTAATAGATATTTTGTGTCTATTATATTTCTATATTTTTCTGCTGTATAAATTTCTTTCTGTAGATATGTTGGTTGCGTGGGCATAAACTGGCCAAAACTGACGTGCCGTCTCAAGATTTTGACTCAGATGTGATAACATTATGTGTTATTATAAAAGGAATTATTATTTGAAAGTGCTGTTATTTTTTCTTAGAAAACTGAATCGAACGCTGCTAAATTCAATAAGTCATCTTACACCTACGGGTAAT
Source organism: Acanthosepion esculentum (assembly GCA_964036315.1). NCBI lineage: Eukaryota > Metazoa > Mollusca > Cephalopoda > Sepiida > Sepiidae > Acanthosepion > Acanthosepion esculentum. The sequence continues at coordinate 81,745,269 of OZ038478.1, forward strand.
AATATGATAAAAATAACAAATAGTTTGTTTGGAATGATATCTTTTATAGGAATTCTCGAATGTGAGGTCTTAACCAATAGCTTGTTTTTATTTATGGGTTGTTGATTAAACTGAATGTGAAGGAATTGTATAATCTGCATTTTCATTATAAAAGTCCTTACATAAAACACTCACAAAATGACTATTTCCAATAATATATATATATAATTTCTGTGCGTGTTTGCCCATATATTAATATTGAATTTGATACAAGGCCACAAAAATCCATACAAAATAAAATATGGAGCATAAAAATCAGCTATGTTGAATTCTTTTATTATCTATTTTATCTACTGGAGAACTTCAGTAAGAAAAAGTAATACAAATTTGAAACTATTTATTTTAGAATTTCGCGAAACCAAAATATAACTGGCATTTTACGCCTGCATATAATTAACCGTCACTCATGTTCATTTGATATCAAAAATATGATGAAGACAAACATTACATAACCAATTTTTGTATACTTACAGTTATTGTTAAATACAATATATTATTATATTTATTCTCTGATTATTTCACCCTTTATACATAACTGCTGGAGGTAGCCAATTACGCTATTATGCCATAAGCATCCCCACATAACTCAGAATTTACATTATTTTCTAAGTAAAAAAAAAACAACAAAAAAACGGAAGGACTCGTTTCATGATTGTTGTAGCATACCTGCAGACTATAATGGGTACGTCCCCAATCACATAAACACAGTAGTAAATACTGTATGTTGGTCTGCAGTTGGAGATTCGTCACTAGCTGTACTGGTCAAACTCTTTGCCTCCGGGCAGAGAGAATCCCCAGACGGGGCTATGTCGAAGGACAGAGTCTCGTCTCGGGAAAATAAGTACCCGGCCTCGTTTTATACGAGGTCTACGGGGAATTTTTGGCCGAGTCTACGGGCTCAGATACCCCACATTACATTCGGCCTTGTGCCACCTCTGATCGCGTGGGGCGGTTGATTGATATCCTGCAGTTGGAGATTCATTGTGGAATTCACTTGACTCACTTCTAGCAATTGACTACTTCTTCTGCGCGCTGCTAGCGAATCTTGTATGTGTTGCTCTTGTCCTAAGTATTATCGTTCATTATCATCCTTCGTGTAATTATTCTATTCAGTAACCTTCCCTAGGTTACAACATTTTGGCGACGAGGATGAGATACAAATTACAACAAAGGTAAAGCTAATATTTTGATTCTCTGCCTTTGTTTTCCACGAAACCGTCAAAATATGCAAGTTAAAAGACAAGATTGAATTCGTTTCGTGAGTGCATACAAGAATAGGCAATTCTTCGCGCTTTTAATTCAAATGGTGTATTTTTTTTATGTAAATATAACATCACCCGATAACAATCGTGTCTTTGGAAGTCAGTAATAATATCCAAAGATTGAAATAAAGATTCAAACCATAACCTTACATTTCACAAAACTAAAGTGCAAATATTGCACACTCACTTCCACATTGCTATTCCTGTTTCCGAAATTCTAAACCGAAAAAAAAAATAAATAAATAAAAATAAAAATAGCTGGTAGATTAGTGGATAAAATAATGGTCTTGCATTCTACAATTTAGATAAATTTATAGAGTTAAATGTAGTTTGGAGTCAGTAATCGTATCCTTTGAAGATGTTTTAACAATTTACTCATCGCACGCGGAATTTCTAATATCTGGGAAGCGTTTTGACAGAAGACGGTAAGTGCAACACTGATATCCGTATACTTATTGGAATGGCCAATGGCACATTCCAAAAGCTGGGCAGAGTATTGCGAGACGGGAGGATTTCTTTGGCAATAAAGAAAAGAATACTGAGCCGTTACGTGACATCTGTTCTTCTTTACGGCAGTGAATATTGGACGATTTCTTCAGAGATGAAGAGACTCGAGGCGACAAATATGTGTTTCTACAGAAGGATGCAAAGGATATCATGAACCGAGCGTGTGAGCAACGATGAGGTCTTAGAGTGGTTGCAAACAAGGAGGAGGCTTATACTTAACACCAGGAAGAGGTAGCTGAAGTTCCTGGGACACATAATGAGGAAGGAGTGGCTGGAGAATCTGATACTGACGGGTCGAATATAGGGAAAGATAGACAAAGGAAAACAACGCATGACATACCTAGCAGCCTTAAGCAAGTGGATGACAGAACGTGGCCTGGGTTAGGTGGCAGAGGGAAGGAACTTGTTGCGAGCTGCAAAGGATAAAGGGAGGTGGAGAGCCATGATCGCGTACGTTCTGAAAGGACAAGGCACATAGAAAGAAAAGAAGCTGTCGCTGACAGTCATATAACCGACTGTTTACTAAATACATAAGTTTTTTTTGACAATGAAGACATGAGAAATTATATCTTTTAGAAACGGATTTATAGGAGCTAGTGGCCTCTTCTTGTTGGTTATAAACTCTCCGTGTTGGTCATTGTATCATGCGGATATTTTCAGTTTACTATCATATTTACCTAATTTCAAGCTAAACCAATGATGATTAGAAAGATTCGGTTTAAAGTTTCGAAATCTCCCCACTTGCTTGAGCTAGAAGATATAAGTGTTTGTTAAATGTATGGCCTGAGGATCAAGAGTTTAATCTTTGAAACAGCCAGTGAAATTCATATATCCTTGATCCGAGGAACCGTCAGAATAGATACATTCACTGACACACGATGTTGCAGTCAATGTAAGAGTAGTCTCTCGTGTCTAGGACCTGATTCAGTTCATTGAATAAATGGTTTTGTTCGAAGTTGGTTCTATATTATTGAGTAAAAATGGCAAACAAATGACAAAGGGAACTATAGTCAAAATGTTATAAATACACCAAAAAAGACGAGGACACCAGTCCAGTATTTATAATAAATCACTAAGTTGCTATATAAAATCGTATATGTTCATGTTGTTTGTAAATTTTTCATTTAAGGTTGTCTTATTTGAATTATAAAAAAGAAACTGAAAACACCATCAACAACCAAAGCCCTGATGACAAAACCGTCTGCACATAATCGTCATTTGCTGCGTAGTCAAATATTTATAGCTTTGTTTTGAATAAACATCGTATCGGTGACAGTTTAAGGAGACAACAGCTAGAGGATGTCGTAGAAGATATGTCTAGTTTTGGCATCAATGGCCTTGTGAAATGAGTAACACATCTGTCAGTTTGCGTGCATATATGTATGAATGTGTGTGTGTGTGAGCGTACCTGTGATTCTTATTATTCAAAATGCACATTTTATATGTTTCTCGTTCTTTTATTGTGTGAGGATTTTTGAGAATCAGTTATTAACAATAAGTAAATGTTGTCTGTATAGTCTGCAAGGTTCCTTGCCTATTTCCAACTTTTTCTGGAACATTACATTTCAATTTGTGTTTGTCTCCAGTACGCATAATAGTACCCGAATCAAAAGTGAAGACAATGTGACAAGGTGGAAAAGGCATAAACAATGCTTTTCGCCGAGAACGTCATATCTATCGGGCTTCATCAGGTTAGAAAGACAGAAAGACAAAACTCCATGTAAAGACAATGCGTTGGGATCTCCGAGCTTAAGTGGGGACCATAAATTAAATTAACTTATCTCACCCGATGACCAGCCAACAGGGTTAAATATATCGAAAAATCCATATACCCTCGTAACAATATATCATTGAATAATTATATAACTTTCTAAAAGAACAACTATAACGAAGCAAAGAAAGATAATAAAAAAATGTAACTGCCAAAATAATATGAACTGCCCCTTAAATGGCGAATGTTTGACTAATAATATTGTTTATATAGCTAACATACAATCGGATTAAGAAAATAAATTTATATTGGTTCAACTGAAATGCATTGGAAAAAATCGATTCTATAATCATAAACGAAATTTAAGTAACGACAATTATAACAATAATACTGATCACTCTAAATATTACTGGCAAATGAAAGATCGTAGAAACATACCAAAAATTACGCAGGAAATAATGGCAAGAACTAAATCTTACAATGGAAAAGGCGAAATATGTAAGCTCTGCCTCCTGAAAAATTGACTATTCTAAAAAAAAAAAAAATAAATAACCCTAATTTACTGAACAAAAGAAATTAATTAATCGTCACATGTAGACGTAAAATAAATACCTCTTGAAATATTATATCGTGCATTGAACTCAGAGTTGTGCTGGTGTCGATGAAAAAATATATTTATTATTAATATGAATTATTGTTTATTAATTATTTGCTCTTTAATAATAAACACATTGATCTCTTTTTGTTGATCAGTTTTAATATTTTATATTACTAGGATCCACTTGAATTATATACCAACAGATTTGTTACCTTTACTATATATATATATATATATATATGTGTGTGTGTGTGTGTGTGTGTGTATGTATAGGATAATCACAAAATAAGGTAAAAATATTTTCTTATTCAACATGTTTATTACAAGGGCTAGGTAATTTCACATTTACAGAAATTCTATGATATAGTTTCAACGTATTGGCGATCGAGATGTATTTTTCCCCTTCTCGAATAATAATGGGTCAAGCAAGTGGATCTCTGCCCTTATGCAGCAAAAACATCATTTTTGTGGAGCTTCTTCATCACATCTATATAGGCGAACATACTATTTACAGTAAGCGAAGAAATTTATGCCAACTGTGTTCTGGGATGAAAAAGGTGGACGTCTTTTGAAATTCTTATGTCCTGTATACTGTGAAACACTGGACAGATTGAAGAAAGTCGTTCATTGAAAGAAACCAAGGTGCTACCCTTCTTGCATGACAACAACAAAAACCTATACAAGGCCAACTTGATTCCAGCGAAACTTTTGGGACATCTCTTGGGGCAAATATGTATAAGTGTAACTGTGTATTAACACATCATCATTTATGCTTCACTAGTTTATTTCCCCGAGTAAATAAAATGTGATAGGCTAGAACGCATATTCTAGGTTTGCATATACCCCATCTCAGTTCGTGGCATGGCCCAGCATCAGAAAATATGAAAAGCTATCTATTGAATAATCAATAAATATAACCTCTTATTCTAAAATCCAATTGTATGCTCTAAACAACTTTACCTGCTGTTACTCAATAAACTGTATTAATTGAACATATTATTTTTGTTTTCGTAAACCTGATTATTGTTTCACGATTTTCTATCAGAGATTATTTCCAGTTTGTAGGCTTGAAACTCCGCATAACGTTGACGTTAAGAAAGGTAATTGTTGATAGTAAAATGGGAACTTCAGATGTGCAGGTGAGATTTGGCCATTTTATAGGCCATTATACGATGTAGGCTAACCCCAATCCTATCTCGGGTATTATTCTGGATGGTTATACTCTACCTGACTATATGACTGTGAGTGTTAGACAATCTCCGCT
>OZ038478.1:81755649-81760649 GCA_964036315.1 Acanthosepion esculentum
TAACTCAACTCTCTATTTTTTTGTTCACCTCTGCTGTAGCTAGGTATTGAACTCACTGTTCTTTTGGTTAAGTCGTTGGATTAAATTAACGCTTTACTCTACTGGGCCATTTGTCCTTGATTTTTTTTTAAATGTATCTTTTTTTTTAGATTAGATTTTACTATATCCAATTAGTTCTTATACTTTTGTTGTTTTATACTTTTTATTGATATTATGAACAAATTCATAGAATGAGATGACAACTAAATCATTTTTATCTGAATATTTTCTGTAAGTTCCTGTTTTTTTTAATTTGAAAACATGTGTAATTGACTAATAAAAAAAGTCCTTTTTTTCCCTTTTTCATGGAAGTACGTTTTTAAAATTTAATCTTTAATATTTATAGTTTTAGTTCATGGCTTATTTGACATCGTCATAAGTGCAATAAAAATATCAGGAAATGTAAATACATATTGACCGATCTCTCTCAAGCGATAAATATTGATTTTATAAGTTTTATTATAGCAGTAGTCTGACCGTTTCAGTTAAGCTCAAAACAATTCTATCTTGATAATAGCTCATCAAAAGAGATGGAGATATCAGTTTTAAATAGTTTTTAACACAATATTTTAGCTAGATCTACTGATTAAATACTATTCTTTATTACAAATTTGTTCCAAATTTACTCTCATAATAATGTTATATACAGATGTTCTCTTGTCTTCTGCCATGGGTTTATAATTTCTACTATTTTATATGCACCAATCCTTGTCTATGTTGCTTCATTTGATCGGCAGATGGCGTTCGTCATTATAATGTCCTTCGTTCTGAGCGTGCCTCTTCGAAATTCCACCTGGCCCACGGGCGCTTTGAGATTGGGTGAGAAGAAGGTACATGAGGAATAGCTGCAAGACCTCATATTGAGTATTTGTGTGATTTCATTTAGGCAAAGGGAAAACAAGCAGGAAAAGAAAACCAGTAAGAAGGGAGTCGAAAATAAGGCTTTTAAAGTAGGAGAAAATTAATTTTAAAAATATTTGTAGTTGTAGTAAAAGCTGATTCTATAGTGCAATAAGGCATATGACGGTGATAAATAAGTAAAAGGATGCAAGAAAAAAAGGCGTGGAAGTTAAATGGTTAGAAAAGCATGGAAACATCTGGAAAATATATTAAGTCTATGTAAAAAAATGTTAAGTTTGTTTTTCATTTAAAAATGTTTACTCTGTATTCATTTCTAGTTTTCAAAACTTACTATACTTTGATGAACGAAATCATTTATCATATCCATTTTAACAGTGATATCGTTCACTAGTGTTAGCATATGAACTGTTGTTTCTTTCTAATACATTTGCGTACTGACAACCAAAACAACTGGTATGTATTCGAGCTAAGATAAAAGGCATGGTTTCAAATACTGTCCCTATGAATGAGAATTTAATAATTCATAATACTGCTACTATTAATTACGTTCTGACTCTAGACGAACCTGATACAAACATACAATATCATTGAATTTCCGAAAGTCACCTACAACGAATATTTTTGCGGGGGAGGACGTTTGCGTACGAAATTGCATGTCACGTGCGAAAATCTGAGTAGATGCGACGCATACGTAACCGACTGTTGAGTCGTACTTGTATCATCTGCTGATTATTCCATTGTTTTGTGATTTATAAAATTGTTCAAATCGTGTAACAGCATAATTGTCCATCCCACAATTTTTTTTAGTATCTAAAAAACAAACTACACTAACTGAGTTTCTTTTTTTCCATGTTGTTAGATGAGACGTTTAACCATCTTGACACAATTTATCGTAAGAATCACTGAAAATCTCTTTGATTTATTGAACAAGAAATGAACAGGTTAAAATCCCTTTGTGTCAAATCCCTAATGAGCAATAATAAGAGGAGAAAGTTCATTCAGAGCTTCAGTAATGGTACCAGCATTCATATTCTGGCTTCCATCTTCAAATCCATTCAAGAACCATCCTGAGAACGGTGAATGACTTTAAAACGAGGGAACAATAGAAAGGAAAACTGTATCAGGTCACAACAGAAAGAGGGATCATCATTTCATCTTAGAGCTAAAAAGATCAGTTATAAAAGATTTAACTCAATCCATACGACGTTTGCCACTTAAGAGAAGAGTTTCCACTATGACATTTCAAAGAGTAGTAAAAAAAGACTTGAAAATGAAATCGTACGTGAAAACTGTGAGACAATTTTTACTCCAGGACAAAAAGTTAGAAGGTCACAAAGGTCATATTGAATAAGTTAGAAAATGATCCTGGAATTACACACACACACACACACACACGCATACACACACACACACACGCATACACACACACACACACACACACACACACATATATATATATATATATATATATATATATATATATATATATATATATATATATATGTGTGTGTGTGTGTGTGTGTGTGTCTTTGAACCTAATCTCAATCCTTCATGAACTTCCGTTTCGTCTGGTAAGCTTCTGCTTCCTCGAAATAGAGTCCAACAGTTTCAGAAAATTCTCAGAAAATTCCAGTAAAATATCTTTAATCATATATATATATATAGCAGGAGCTGCACACCAAATTTGTCAGCAATATTTAATGCATTGACAAATAGTCAAGTTTATTTATGCTTTTTTCAAATTTTATTCTGTCGAGTCAAATTGTCTAGCATGATACAGTGAACCAAATTTCATAGCAGCATATATAGCAGTTGATTAAATATAACCTTTGCAGTTTATGTCAGCGGAAAACGTTAGCCGGTGAAGGCTTTCCTGGAGGTTAGCATCAGCCATACTGAAAGAAGGCAAAAAAAGTTCTCTAAGACGATTAAAATAATGAGTACACCCTTGTGCAAATTAATAGAAACAACCGGTTTTGTTTCCTTTCTTTCAAAATATAGCCAGTTTTAGACCCACTGGAGTGACAAGTAATCGTTTTCTATTTATTCCTTAGATTAGGTCATTTGCAGTGGTGTCCATTAATATGAATCTATTTTCGGGGTGTATGATGAAATTTGTTTAGCCTTGAAAAATACTGCGTCATCTGTGATTGTCTCAGACTTTTATCATGCCTAGAAACTATTGTCTCAACTGTCGATTATTTTTCCTAAGGCCATTGTCTGCGATGAACGTTACTCCAAGGAAGTGTACGAAAAATTGTAAAGGTGCACAGACAGACTGGCAAGTCTTACCAGTGAGCAAATCAAAGTACTATAGACGGGCTCGGAAACTCTCCTGATTTAAATCCAATCGAGAATCTGTGGTCAATCTGCAAGGAACGACTTCGTGGAATGGACATACGAACACACTGGCAAGCCTTACCAGTGAGCAAATCAAAGTACTATGGACTGGCCGGGAAACTCTCCTGATTTAAATCCAATCGAGAATCTGTGGTCAATCTGCAAGGAACGACTTCGTGGAATGGACATACGAACACACTGGCAAGCCTTACCAGTGAGCAAATCAAAGTACTATGGACTGGCCCGGAAACTCTCCTGATTTAAATCCAATCGAGAATCTGTGGTCAATCTGCAAGGAACGACTTCGTGGAATGGACATACGAACACACTGGCAAGCCTTACCAGTGAGCAAATCAAAGTACTATGGACTGGCCGGGAAACTCTCCTGATTTAAATCCAATCGAGAATCTGTGGTCAATCTGCAAGGAACGACTTCGTGGAATGGACATACGAAGTACTAACCTGTGCACTGGATGATGTTTCATTGGAAAAATACGAAAAAAAAAACAAGAAATAATGACGGAATTATTCTTTCTCTTTCAATTAATTTGCACAAGGTTGTAGTTTCATTTTGGAGACGTTAATATTAACAAGACATTTCTTTGTCCTGCGGAAGAAATATTCGAATATTTATTGCCATATAGGAAGACTGATATGATATTCTTTGTTTCTAATTAATTATTTCTCTTTCTTAATACATTGCTAAGCTTATGGAAAGCATATTTCGCTAATCCAATGGGTATTCTCATTTTGCTGTCACATTATATCATTTCGAAAATTGAAAAGCATATCTACTTAAGGATTCTGGTAAAAGACTCTAAAGAAGATTCCACATATGGATCAAGAAACGCGGCGAACTTTTATTATTATTATTTATGTTAGTTTTATATTTATTGATTTTTTTTTATAACTCACCTAAGTCCTCGACATGGATAAGTTATTTTGGTTTTGTGTGATTACTGTTCTGTTGTTATATCGGTATTTAGATACGTGTGACGACAAGACCGTCTAACAGCAGTAGTTTCTTTACTGAGAATTTCTTCCACGGTTTATAATATTCCCTGTTCTCTTTCATAAGACAATCATATAAAGACTTGTAATAGTGATCGCACAAAACTAAAATAAGCTTTCCATATAGGGATTTAGATGCCAACTTTACAGTCTATAGCTGTATGACTAACACGCGTTGAGTCAAATAATTATAGGTGATGGTATTCAACATGCATTCGATCCAGACAATCGGGATTGGGAAATAAAACGAAATGAAGCTGTTATATTAAATATAGATGAGCGTGTAATTTATGGGTTATCGTCTTGGAAAGAGAAATCGTTAGAGTTCGTTACGTGGACCTTTTCCCTAAATACTCTTTGAAAAGGTATTTGTCCATCTGTATTAATCTAGATAATACCGCGGCAAATGGGGCTCTGTATCCTTCGTTGGCAACAAGTTTAGGAGTAGGACACCTCCGAATTAATCCTTGAGGAGGATCGTTTAGTGATTCGTAGCACATTATGCATCAGTTTTATGGAAAGAGATGTTCTGGGAAGAGTGCTCCGGTTACGCTGTGTGACAAAAAATATCTATATGCAGTATGGCGGATCAATTTTTGTTCAGAACAGAATTGTTAGACCATAGTACGTTTAAAAACTGACGGCGTGTAATATATATATATATATATATATATATATATATATATATATATATATATATATATATATATATATATACAAGTATAGGACTGGTATATACGGAATAAATT
>OZ038478.1:81763149-81765649 GCA_964036315.1 Acanthosepion esculentum
AGTGATCATATGCGTAAAACCAACCAATCAACCAAATAAAAAACAGTATGCATGCTTTTGCCCTCGTACGTACACGAACACATACATGCAGAAATCCCGCGATTATTGCAACTAATGTGTACAACGGTACCTATAAAAATCCATTTTTAATTACTATGGTTAAAATGAAGAATGTTTTACCGGACTAATCGATTATTATATATGCACTAAATCAAATTTTAATATATTAAAATTTTAGCGCACTAATCAAAAACGCATTCATCGAAGGATCGCTGTATATTTTTGGCGTTAGTGTATTTTCATTTGAAGTGATAGTGTGTTTGAATTCAAACGATGTGATGCTTTAGCAACTTAGCCTTAGACTTCAAATAATACAGAGAAATAATCAAATCAATGTATTAAGATTAAAATAATAGAATTTCGTGGACATTCAAAATAAATATTATTCCATAATAATTAGAAAAAGACGTTTGTATAAAACAATACAAATATAACTTATATCATATATTTCTTTTTACTAGGACACTTGTGAACACACCTGTACATTCTTCTATGAGAAAATATGTTATTAAATAGAGATTTGATATTAAATTAAAAATGAATGTCTGTATGAAATTAATGCATTATATGAGCGAATTCGATTTCTAATAAATATCAAGCACGAGGCATTCCTCAGGCATTTTAAAGTCTGTAATGTTTTTATTCATATATTTCTTCTGTTTTGCATTCGGCAATATGTTTTCCTCTCGCCAATTGCTGTACTAGATAGAAACATATGTATGTATATTTTACACTGTTCCTCATGATCGATATGAGTAGCAATCCTTCTTTTATACAGGTTTCAATGGGGCTGACTGACAAATCACTACGGTTAATTTTTATTATTTTTCTTGAATGCGTATATATATATATATATATATATATATATATATATATATATATATATATATATATATATATATATATATATATATATCTATGTATATATATATATATATATATATATATATATATATATATATATATATATATATATATATATCCAACACTTTCCAAATCCTCCGCACTGTTTTCAGATTGGCACCCAAATATTCGGAAATGATCGTCAAGGTGCTCATTTTCTCACAGACGGTGCTCAACTGACTCTATCATATACTGTGCAGTATACAAAATCAAAAACAAACAACGCGGAAGCGCGAAATTTAAAATGGCAACAATTTACCCATCGCACGCTCTTTCTCTCACTCTCTCTCTCCCTTTATATATATATATATATATATATATATATATATATATATATATATATATATATATATATATATCCGATGCGATGAGAACGAAAGTAATATATAAATTCCAACGTTCGTCGCAGCGTTAATTCAAAAAAGAGCTCGATATTTATGTATATTTTGTATGTATATAATTTCTTCTCAAAAAATGGAAAATAGGAAGTGACGTTTTACATCCGGGCTTGCCTACAAACAGGATCGTTCATAACCCTTTTCGACCCTCACCCGTAGATGTGCAGTTAAAATGCACTGAAACCAAGTTGCATCTTTGTTGTTGTGAGTAAAATGGTTTTGTCTATATGATAAAATTATAATATATATATATATATATATATATATATATATATATGTATTTATATATTTATATATGTGGGTTTGGATACCTATACTTTGAATTGTACATCCATCGACTTTAAAATTAAATCTATATCAAGGTTTGATGTATATGTGCGATGTAGATAGATAACTAGCTAGCGAGCTCCTTGAATATGAAATAGTATGATTCACATCTAAAATATGACCAAAGATCCTCATTTTGAGAAAAATCTCTTGCCCGTGTTGAAAAAATGGCCGCCTCCACTCAACTGTTCTTTACGTAAAATAATCCACTTCATGGAATAATTTAGCTGCAAACGGTAACAAATGGGAGACAGTTTCATTAAGATAAACGAAGAAATAAATTAGAATTTTTGGTGAAATTTCTCAAAGGTCTCGTCCTCTCTTGTTTTAAAGTGTGAATGAAAAAAAAATCAGATCCAAATGTCTGTTAGTTGCTGGAGGGCTTTCCTTCAGTGGACCAAATGTCACAGATGAGCTGTGCACCCTGCTGGCAGATGTCATGAATGAAAAGGGAAATTAGGTTTTAGGCTGAAGACGCTATTTGATTGCAATTTTGCTTTTTCTAAAAGTTATTTTCAGTTAAAATATCTAAGATTTCATTGTACGCTTTCTTCCATTCTCCTTCTGTCTATTCTTTTCATTCACTGTATTATCTATTATTAATATTTTCTTCTCAGTACTTCTTTTAGCTCTTTTGCTTTCTTGTTTTACGATTGATTTCCCTTTTCCCGTTCCTTTCATATGTTCTTTCTCTGACTTTTCCTCCTTTCTCTTTCTTTCTTCTCTCTTTTTTTTCTCTTTGTCTCTTTATTTCTCTTTTTCTATTTCTTTCTCTTTTTGGTTTCCTTTCTTCCGTCTCTTTATTTCTTTTT
>OZ038478.1:81773149-81805649 GCA_964036315.1 Acanthosepion esculentum
CTATAATTTTAGTATTTTCTATAAGTATTTTACGTATATCAGATTGCATTAGGGAAACAGTATGTGACTTAATATGTTGTTTAATGGAGCTAGTATTATATAGATATATTTCACTACCGTAGACGATCATGTATCTCCAGACATTTTCTTCAGCATCTGGAAATGACGATGTATTCTTTAGAAATACAGAGAATTATCTACAGTTTTTCTTCTTAGCCTGGTGGCTAACCCACCTGGAAGGCCCAACTATCCTGATAGCTTGGAGATGTAAAGATAATGTTTACTAAGGACTAGTCAGTAATTTGAACTCGGCTCGCCGATTCCACTTTCTGCGTCAATATCAGTTACACCACCAACACATTGTGCTCTATACTCATCTATATTCATATATTCTTGTATGCATTGATGAACCATGTTGGATTGATGGTCAACTCAATTAAATATCACTTGTTCTCGCTTGATCCCAGTGTTGAACTTGATTTGGTTAGGTTTCAATGGGTTATTCATGGAGACAAGATTTTTGTTGCTGATAATATTTTTTTTCAAAATGTGTTGCTGGTAATATTTTTTCCCAAAAATGTATTGATGGTAATAATTATTTTCTTCAAAATGTATTGCTGGTAATAACTTTTTCCAAAAGTGTATTGAAGGTATTAAAACCTATTTTTACACTTTCATACTATTTTAACCCAAGTTTGGGGGTTATCTATATGCCCATAGCTGGGACCCTGACAGGTGCTACCACCCATATCAGGGTGGATGTGGGAACACCAGCAATTATAAAGTGGTTCCACGCTCCTCAAATCCTCCTTGCTGTTAGATGTAGTTTATCGTCTTACCCAGGACTGTTTGATCTGGTGTAGTCCAGTTACGAATTAGATCAATACCAGAGATGATAAGCACAGTGAGGTTATTTGTTCTCAATAATTAATGCTAAATAAAGTAAGTAAATTCATCTACTGTGATGAAGTTTATTGACGGTGAAATGATGCATGAACTGATGTAGATTTTGAACTTAAGAAAATTTTTTATATATATAGTGTATTTTTTTGAGAAATTGGTAACAGTCGATTTGATATTAAATTTCTTCGGAGCAATCCCATTTTCTCATTGAGAACTTCGCTTATTCTAACAAAAATATAATTATCATATTTCAGTGTTAGTTCAACTGGAATGTTTTTCTGAAGACATCAATAATAATTAGATTTCCGATGTATAATTTAATCTTTTCTGTACCTCAAACAGGTAGTGAAAATTTGTAAAATAATTATTTTTCTTAAGAATTTAAATTATTTTAATATAAGCATGCACGAAAAAAAATATTACACCCAAGAAACCTAAATATATATTTGATAGTTATTTACTGTTATTTCTTCAGTATATCATCTAAAATATGAAAACAAGATTGCATTGCGTGTTATATGTAAATTAATTTCTTATCTTTTGATTACGTGCGGTTTTTGTAAACCTTTTTATTTTCTTATATTTGTTGATATGAATGTATAAGTTTTGTACACGATTTATTTTATACGAAAAACGCCGTTTTGTATATGACGTGCAGAGGTATGGATAGGCATTTCTGTCAATCATCAATATTAATATTTGAGGGAACAGGAGATGCGAAAAGTGTGAAAATAATATCAATTTGTCTATCTAATTGGAAAAAAAAATGTCGACAAATTTACAGATAATTAATATTTAATCCACTAGTTATTCGCAACAATATAATTATATTCGTTGGTTTTATCAACTTATTTAGTACGATGTATTCTTCGGCCTGCGTCAGATATAAGGCAAGAGTGTTATCCTCAGCAGGTTACCTGTTTAAAAAATTTCTGCAAGAAGCTTAAGATAGGCTTAATATGTCCGTAATATATTGGTAAAAAAAAAAGAATATTACTCGGAATAATTCATGAATTAAAATGCATTTGATATGCATAAAACTGCTGCCTTCATTCAAGCTCGTCTTCTAGGAGATCTCCCTATTTATTGAGAATAAGGCATCTAGTCAAAATTCAAGTCACATTATTGCTCCATTTAAGAATGTAGCCTTCCGTTTAGGTTCCCTCTTTTATACATATATTTTTTTATCGGTATCACCCCTTGCAAGACAGTAAAGCCACTAAAACACAAGGGGTTACAAGGTGTGGAAGAATTAGGAAAAAAAACAAACATTGATATTGAGCAGAACGAGTAATCTGGGGACAGTAGATAGCGATTGACGTTGCCTTTAAAGTTAGCTGGAAAGCTGGAGCCGGCTCAACCGTAAATTAATGAGATATTGATATCAGTCTAGTACTGCGCTTAAATTTTAAAAAAAGGCTAGGTGCCATCGTCAAGAGCTCATCCGAACAATTACCATGAAAGTATTTATAGGAAAAAACACAGAGGCAACATTGCGGCGTGGGGTAGTAATTGAAGCCGAGCCGCCAGATGAAGACCTATAATATTGCGGATTCTTCTTTGGATTTTATCTAGGAGTTCAATGTAAATAACAGCTGCTTCGAACCGTATGTACCAGACATACTCTAAGTACGGTCGAATGGTAGACTTTTATATATGTAAGATAAATTCCGGACAGAAAAAATTATCTCGCCCGACACAGTGAATCAACTTTCTTAGCAGCTGACCTAGCAATGGATTGAATATAGAATTTCCACTGCATGTCAGATGAGAACGTTAGCCAGTAAAGGCGCAATATGTCACTTTGTGGAGGTTAGCATCAGCCATGCTTATGAAAAGCCGAGAGAGGTCTCTCAGAAGATTAATGAAGATGATTGATAGGAATAGAAAATTAATCACGTGCAGAAACACGCATACACGCGCAGTCTAATCAATACGAGATCAAATTTCTTTGACTCTTGATAGGCATTCGAAAACTGATGTAATTCTCCACAGATGATTTTCACATGGGATAATAACCTAGTGGATTAAAACTTTGGCTTGTGGTTTTGGTGACATAGTAATTCTTATTTCAATCATTGGGCCGGACAGTGTCTACTTGGATTCAGTGGAAAAAATGGCGAGCCATAAATGAGCGGTATAAAAAATAAAACTAGGCGAGATGCCACTAGTCATGGGCAGTGAGAATAGAAAACATACCAACGTTGACTAAAAAAGGGGTTCAGTTCGTAATGACAACTATAACAAAGATGAAGACAATAGTCCACGTGTAAATAGTGTAAATAGCAGGACTGGGTTCTATAGCCTAGGGTGGCAACTGGTGTGCCTCAGAAAGAAATGACAACCTACTGCGGGGAAAAAAAAACCTGCCTCGTCAGTCATGTATCGTAAGATACATGATCGCTTTAGCGTGTATCACGCATGGCACATGAATGACTGAAAGATAATTCCTCATCACAGGAATTCAGACAGTGTTTCCCAACCAATATTAGGCCGTGCCCCACTTTGGTATTTTCTAAAATTCTGGGACTCCCGCTGTAATATTTAATACTTATATGTATGCCAATTACACATGTAGGTACATACACATAAAATATTTTTATGCATGCATACTGTATGTGTATCGTATGTATTTGCAGACATTAACAGTCTCACTCAGACTCACTAGAAAACAATTCAGTGTTAATAACTCATTTTCGAATTGCTCCCTTATTCTGTTGGTATAGTAAGCCGAAGGGTGCACCTCCTACGCATGTCCTACTGTTGAATTTAAATATACTTATCCAAGTACTCTGGATAATGTAGTTTCAAAGTGTATATGATAATGTGAGCTTATCTCCAAGACCCTAGGAGGTGTTCGGCAAATTGATGAGCAGATTTCAACATTGATAAGATAGGTGAATTGTCGCAAAAAAATTATGTATGGTAAAACACTACCCACTGATTTGTGATTTCTTGTTGAAATTAACGTTCATACTGTTTCATTTTTTATCTTTCCGATGGGATCTCCATCATCTAGTTTTCCCCTTCTATATTTTGAATAGGAATGATTCCCTTGTTCAAATTTAAATTTAATTTAAATCAAAGGGGAAAAAAGCAGTGGGGAGTGTTGTGTCAGAACCCCCACCCCCACCCCACCCCCGGACTACCTTTGATTAAAATGAAATGTACTTATCCAATAATCCTAGGAGTCATTCCCTTGTTCAAATTTCTCAAATGAAAAGAAAAATCAATTGCTGCGTAGCACCTTGGTGGGGGTGATCTTATCACGTCTTCTCTTCGCTGGCGATCGATAGTTGTTTTGGGGTAGCAATGAATGATATCAAATACGGAGAATTTTATCATTTCTAGTTTTATTATTCCTGTCGACATGTACATTTTCTAACTATCCAGTGGGTCGCTCCTAGCCACACACTGGGGAGCCGTTCCAGACGAGAAAATCAACATGTTTACATTGCTTGACGTGTGAGAACAAACTAGCTGAAACATTTTTCTGTATCTATCATTCCCACGCTAACGCAGTCAATGAATATCGACTCCCTTATCATGGCTTCCATCGGACCTCGAAGGTCAACATTCTGAAGTCGGAGCCAAGATACACTTCCACTAAAAACTAATAATATACTAATCTAATATTTAACCTACCTTACATAATCATTAAAAAAATTCATTCATGAATTTTATTATCAACTATATTACTTTAAAATCCCTTCTACACTTTCGTAACTGCAAGGCTTGCTCCTTACATTTTTTTTTCTTCACTGGGCCTTGCTCCCCCCACCCCTCGGAAATGCACACATACCATTCCTGGAAAGAGAATGAACATAAATAGTATGATTCTGAGAAGTTCTTTCACGCTTGACAAACATTTTTTTTTTTTACAAAAAAATACCGGAAAATCCTTTGTCCGTTCTTTGTCACTAGTTTCAGTCTGGATACAAATCACTTCAACAGTGAACTTTGACCTCTCTAATGTCAACACAACCCAGGTCTGCAGGTAGCACATCTGTAAACCAATGTTCCTGGAGAGAACAAAATTCCTTACTTCTTCACTTGAGACTACACGAAATGTACATGCAATTCACAGAAAGAAATACTTGTCCTAAAATCACACAAGCGATGCTGAAAGCCTTACGCCAGAGCGCCAACCAATTCCATACTTGAGCCACGTCTTTGTCCCATGAATTTTAACTTTAAATATATCGTGAGCCAAACTTATTTCCTACTCACAGTGTACAGCACGCACTCTTAATTATCACCCTATTTATTCAACAACAATCAATTAATTATTTGTTTAATTAGTTATGTGTCAGATTTACTTGAGCAAATCTTCACAAATTTACCACCATGAATTTTCTATAATCACTATAATTACCCATCTGTTTCTATGTGCCAAAACTCAATTCGCATCATTCCAATTCTTTCTTCTCTTGGCTGCTCCCACGGGGAAAACAACAACACCCGCTCAGCACCTTTTAATTAATCCATTAATGGCTTTACCGTGGATGAAAGGGTTTTCTTCTCTTAGATGTCTACCGCGATCTGGCATCCCACAAACCACCTGACCAATTATTTTTGGTCATCAGAACCATTCATAGGTATCTTAGGGTATTCCATTCTGTTTGAATACTTTATAGTCTACAGCTCTCATTCTACCCAAGCAGTGTCTGGTTTCCCTATCTACATAGTCAGGTGTGACATTCCTCCACAGGATGCAGACCCAAACACTTTCGAAATTATGCAAGCCGAATCTACTTATTCCTACAAATATTTAACTTACTTATCCACAAAAATTCACCAATAAATAACTTAGTTATTCGACTAATGAAGGAAAACGAACACACACAAGGCTCTTGAATTAAAAAAAAAATTCCACACACTTTTACAAACGTGAACAAAACAATCATTTGTCAGTTAAATAATAGTTTAGAAGACCTATATTTTAGTGTAAGTGTATCTTGTCTCCGACTTTCGGAGGTTGACCTTCGAGGTTATATGGAAGCCATAATAAGGGGCCTCGATTTTGATTGACTGTGCTAGACTGGGGTTGATAGATAAAGTTTTGCAGTGAGTTGATTCTTACACATCAAGCAATGTATTTGTCTGGAACGGCTACTCAGTGGGGGTGGGGAGCAACCTCACTGGATAGTTAGAAAATGTACACGTCGACGTGAATAATACAACTAAATAAGTTAAAATTCTCACTGTTTGATGTCATTCATTGCCAAACCGAAAAGATTGTCGATCACCGATCAAGCGAAAAAGCCGAACTGAGGACATTCACTGCTGTCAACATGTAACATTTAATTAAACTCACACCGTTGACTAGCCCCTACAATCATGGGGTGCGCAGAATGAGGGTTACAACACAACGTGGAAAAGTTTGGAGAGAATGTTCACAGACGTTAAAGCGATGGAATAGTCAACAAGGAGAATAAGGAGAAAGAAAGAAAAAAGTACACAAGACATAAGGACAGAAAAAAACTATAAGTACGAATATATTACTATGTTCCATCGCTGAGACACTCACACATCTAAATAACAAATCAAAAACAGAAATAATGAAGCAAAAAATATAGGAAGAAAATAACAATTTAAAAAAGTGTTATCGAACAGGTTTTGATGGACAGACAAGAAAAAATGATGCAAAAGGTCGAATAGAGAAAAATGAAAGGACACTTAACATTCGCGCATTCACACTGTTGCGACAATTTTGATGAAACAGTTTAGTGAGAATTTGATTGTTTTTTTGTTTGTCTTTTTTTCTCTGACGTTTGGAGCCACGTGCGAAAAACTATTTGGAGTTTTTGCCTGCTATTTTTCAAACTTTTATAATTGTTGATTTTGATTAGCACGTTTTAATTTTTTTAGGTCTGGCACGTGTTTTTGTGGACACCCAGCGCGAATATGTACATACATACATACATACATATATATATATATATATATATATATATATATATATATATATATATATATATATATATGTATGTGTGTGTGTGTGTGTGTGTGTGTGTGTGTGTGTGTGTGTGTGTGTGTGTAATTTTCACTCTCGTGTGGATTTCGATTTACACTTTAATTTAGAAGCATACCTCTAGACTACCCACATTCATGATTAGATTTTCATCATAATGATGATATTGTGCGTGATAACAGCGAAATGGTGGTAGTCGAGCTTGCACCGATATTTTTACAATAGCTGGAAGATCAAGGATTCATACCTTGATTTGCCACTCTTATCCTTTAAATTTTGGATTAAATCTATAATCACAATTTTGATCCACCTGAGACTAAGCGAGTAACACATTTACTCGAGATTGTATTATGACGGGATATATTTTAAACAGGTCTGTATGTGTATGACATTGTTATGCTCTCGATAATTTCGGTTCAGCACTGTTGAGAGATCGGGTAATTCTAAACAGCAGCCGTCTCCGCTAACGCAACGCTCTTCATTAAATGAATCGAGCACTATGGCTGCCTGGCGTTTGCTTACATTCATAAAAAAAAATAATACGCAAGAATTCCCCTTTCCATCTGCGGTGCGCTGATAGCGCAGGGGTATAAAGTTCGACTGATGCCAAATCGGTCGGGTTTCGATCCCGGCTTGAAGCAATCGGATGTCTAGACGCACTGGTGAACTGTGATTCAGCGAAATAGACTTGTATGTGGATGGCATTATATATATATACATATATATATAATTAGTGAAAAGTTAAGACTATTATCTAGCCAGCTGATCAAGCATAAGAATGTTGGTAGGGATAAATTCTGATTATTTCAGTATCTTTTGGGATTGGTTAACTTTTCGGAATATTATGTGTGCTGTTCTTTACATTAACTTCGGTGTAAATAGCTCTGGGAACAGTATTAATGCATCTCAACTCCAGTTATGGGTCAAATAGTATAACTTTTATCTAGAAAAAATATTATTTTTATCTAGAAAAAATATATATCGCAAAAAATTGTTAATGCAATATTGCTTTGCAAAACGGTTTTTTGTAATATCCAAACTATCTTTCGGCTTTGAAGACACAATTCAGTGAAAGGTAAGTTGTTCGGGACGAGAAATTTTCAGCACCTCATTTTATATCAATTTAAATTTTTTATTTGTGCAAGGACACATAAAACTGAAGTATATATCATTGATCTTCCAGGTAGCATTAAATCTTAAAAATTATTTTGAAATATCTATATAACAAGAGCTGTAAAATTAACTACTGACGCCCCTTAGTACATTTCTCTATAGACAGGAAATACCCGAAAAATATTATAAAACAATGGTTTTTCGCTAACCAGCATAGCTAATCTTGCACTTCATTAGTCTTGTGGGCACCTGGAGATCAACGGCGTACCGACTATGAGGGTTCAATTTGTTAAGTAGGTAATCTTGATATTGTCGACCTGAAGAGACGATCCTATCGCGTGTTAACTTTTGAAAGAGGTAAAATCAATACAAAACTTTGAAACATGCCTAGTTAGTGAAACAGGACAAATGAAACGGTTCGGATGCCGGCGATGAATGTGCTTTCTAAAGAGGCACAAATGAAGAGTTTGAGATGATTACGTGCCTTGATCAAACTGTATATTATACGCTTTCTACGAGTTGCTTTAGGTCGTACAATCATATCACGTTGTAACACAGCTTCTCGTACAATCACCGAAATTAAGTAAAGTATAGCCTGATCAGTACCGAGACGTGTAAGCACTTGGGATTACTTGGTTGTGCGGGTGGTGTAAATGATAACCCCTTGTCGGCTTCTTTATATTCACGTACGCGTAAATACACTTGGGTAAGGTGTATTCCAACCTCTGCACCCCAAGCTGTAGGTTAATTAGTAAGAAATGTCTCGGTAAGTTATTTAGTAAGTCAGTTTTGTGCCATGCATGATGCACGCTTAGGGGATCATGTATCCTTCGATTTTTCCCGCAGTAGACCAGTCGCCAACCAAGGCTATAGAACCCTGTCTGTTCTACTATTTACCCATAGTTGGTGGTGGAGGGGAGAAGAAGAGAATTCATACCTAAGGCTATTAGCACATAAGTGAATGTAAGGGATTCGACCGGAATTCGAATTCTGCTCTCCGATTTCATCAATCGAGCCGCTATCCATTATTCCACCGTCTAAAAATATTTTCCGGCTTTAATTAACCTACAAATATATTGATAAGCTGTTAAAAGCAAATCAGTCAATCAAGAGGCTTTAATTAAAGGTGAGCTCAACCTAGTTGCATTGCAACTCATACGTTCACTCTGTGGGAGTTGACGTAAAACAAAGCAGGCCCGATCAAAAAGGACTGCTAGCCAACCTAACAGAGAGAAACGAGTAGGCAACCATTACGGGATTGGCCGGGAACGAATTCATGTGTACGTTGGATTGTTTGTGTGCGCGAAATTTTTTAGAGCATTTTTTTTATTTCCTACATTTAATGTGGAAATCCATATTTGTAGATTATCTTGCGCCACACTTTAAAAAAAAAATTTTTAAATTGACCTTGGTTATACACTTAATAATATGATTTGGTTTAAGTAGATGCTGACAATATGCAGTAGCAGAAATCACTCTATTGGAGACATCTTTGATAGGGATCTTGTCCAGTTCATGACCTCGTTGTCTGTCGTTGTGTGCTAATCAGCTTGTATTTACGACAAGTGAGACATGCGTCGAGGACATTTCTATCAAATCGTTGACATCCAAATCTTCCCAACCCTGTGCGGAAACCATCAAACCAATTTTTATTTTTCGTCACATCTTGGAAGCTTTTTAGGGTAATTCGTTTATAATGCTTTCGTTATAGACCGAGAAACAACAACACTAGGAATAATTGAATTTTCATGCGCTAACTAATCTTCCCATCAGAAATGTTAATATTTAAAAAGAACAGAGGTTTTTTTCGAATGATGCATGTGCTGCATTAAATTATCATTAGGTTTCGGTATGAAGAAGTAAAGAGAAAAAAATGACTGTGTCCATATCCTGTTTTGTTTGATCTTATAGCGATTTTCAAAGCGCGAAAGGTTGGAGCACCCAGTGAGGATCGAACTCACAAATTGTACATGATCCAGCAAGACAAGCTTTCTAACCATTACACCACATCGAGGTACCCTTGTTTGCTCTTATATGTAGTTTTTGAGAGTACGGGGTTTATTCCTGCGAATATTCTCTGGAAGGCAATAGAAATTAAATGCTGGTGAAAATATGGATATTTAGAAGTCGCGAAGATTAGAAATGATAATTCTTTATTAACTACATTCTTTATAATAATCCTTAAATGCGATGTTTTGGAATAGCAAAATCCTACAGGAATACAGAGGTTATAAATTAATAATACCTCGAAGAAAAGAATGAGGCGTAAAAAGTCGGAATATAGGCCATATTCAGTGTGAAATGTCCACCGACATACATGGTTGAACCAGAAGAACATGGCTGGCAGAGGAGCACAGAAACAGATCAGAAAAAGGAAGAAATCATATTAATCATCTCAGAAAATTCTTCAAATGCTAAAGGTCTGATAAATATATATATATATATATATATATATATATATATATATATATATATATATATATAACGTAAATCATTCAAACGAAAAACAAATACTGAAGCTAATTATATGGCAAGAATCACTCTCGCAAACAATATTTAATAATAAAATACAATCAACTTCAAATCCGTTAATGAATGGTATGATCCTTGTTTATAAATTCCGGTTTTATCAGGTCTTATTTTTTCTACTAGCCGGGATTTCAGTCGTTTCGAACGACCATCATCAGGTAGACATTTCAGTGTGTTTTTGTTAAATTCCAGGTAGTAATGCGACATCGAAAGATAATGCAGTCCGAAAGAGTGTTTTTTTAGCAATGAGATATTGTTAAATGTAAGAATAATTTTGGAGCGTGCAGTCGCGACGCTGAGGTTGAATTTTTTTAAATTTGAAAATTGTGCGTTCTTGTACTGAAGAAAGGTGGCATGAACTAAATGAACGAATTCCTGATAATAACTGTGACATTTACTTTAAATATTGAACAATTTAGTTCAAGGATCAATACAAATCCCATGGAATTATGGGAAGGTAGGCAAAGTAAGAGATGGCCAAACGCATAGAAAAAATTGGTCCAATGTTGCACATCGAATGATCAAGTAGTAGCAGCCAAAACCTGGTTTTAAGAACACCAACGACGTATGTGGACATGGAGAAACCTAGGAGGGAAAACGAAAAATAAATCGACTATATAGATACCAGTAAGAGATACAGGAGTGCAACTTTTCACTGCAAAAACATGGCCAAATACTGACTGCAGGAGCGACCACTTTATTATATAAACTTACATTAAAACTAAGAATATTGAGGCGGGACAAATCAACACGCAGATTACAATACGACAGACTCCTGAATTACCCGAAAGCAGATACAATGGATGAAATGAGAATGGAAACATGGAAGACATTGTAAGAATCTTTAGTAACATCAGAAATCATAATCATTCCAAAGAAGAAAAGAAAAAGAAGAATTGATGAAAGATTAAATTCTCGGAATTATGAGGTGACAAAAATAAAGCCAGTATACGGCACAGAATATAGAATATGAATTACAGATATAGTTGATATACATAAAAAGTAATCGTAATGGAATAGCGAAAGTTGCCTTCCAAAGGCTAAGCAAAATATTAAGAAACAGAAAAAATTCGCTAGAAACAAACAAAAGATTACTGAACTGTTATGTAATATTAGTCCTCCTATATGTAAATATAGGATAGTTTCCTTGCAGAAGTGACTCGTGGCAACAGAAAAGTTGTTTTACAAAATGATGCTGAGAATACAATTGTTAGGCATGCGAGCAACGACAAAGTTCTAGAGACAGTGGCAACAAAAAGGACACGCCTGCTTAGAAAGATATATTTGAAATTTCCCAGACTCGTAATGAAGAAATAGTCCTTGGAGAATTTGATACTTACAGGTCATGTTAAAGGCAAGAGGGGCAGTAAAAACAGCGCATAAACTACCTCGCGAGCTTGAGTAAATGGATGGCGGAGCAAGGTTTGGGAGAGATAACAAAAAGACAAAACTTATTAAAAGCAGGAAATTTTGGGCAGCAAAGAATACCAACGTCCTGAAGGGGCACGTAGCATAGGAGAAGGTTTAATTGATACTGCTTTTATTGTCATAAATATTTGTATCTAATCAAACATTTCATTCACACTAGGTCTACTGCTAATGTCCTAATTTTCATAACATAAAGAATCAGTGAAGAACACTTTAATAAATTAATCACCACAGGCCTTTGACAAGTTGCAACATAGGGGCTAGGATATCGTTCGGAGAGTGTGTGGTTGTCAATTCTTTCTATCAGGTACATCTTTGAAGGTTGTTTCTAATGGTGAGCCTTTTGAAGCCTGTTAGATCAATGTATACATCTCCTAAGGCTGTCTCCTCGGTCCTACTCTCTTTCTGCATAAGATTAATGTCTGCATAAGATCATTGTCAAATCATTTTTTTCATATCTATGGAGATGATATCACTATGGGCGCACCTCCAAAAATCTCAAGGACTAGAAACTTAAAACGGATATTCCATCTCACTTAACTTTAACAGCTCAATGAGGGAAAGACCTCCAAAAACAAGATTGTAACGTGTTGTGGATTCCGGGAATGGAATCCTGCACAAATAAACAAACAACGCCACTAATTGAGATAGAGAAATAAGTGTATTAAACGTAAGAATATAGACTTGAAGTGAAGATTAGTAGTCCAGGAATGCGGGTTAGTAGAAAGTATATGTACAAGTCTCTGTAAGTGAAGCCGTAATTATCTCTCTCGCTGGAATGTCGTATAACTCTCTGTGAACACCCTGTGTACTGTCTCCGTATCTCTCACCCTGACTCAACGTATCTCAACCTGCATGTATTCTCTCTGTCAGTATACGTATACTTTGGACGAGTCCACGTTGTGTCAAAGGGGTCTGCCCCACAACATAACGTTTTATCATCACTGAGCAGATCCTGGATTTTCTCATGAGGGACCATTGTACTTTCAATAAAAATCCTTGCTTTGTTAGTCTATTGCGAATCAAGTTCACCCCATACTATTGCTAAAGAGACTGGAAAAAATTATCAACTCAGAGAGTGTCTGACTTCTTCTACCAGACGCAATTCTTACAAGATTAAAATTAGACAAAAAATGGAATATTACAACCATATCTTGACGGGGGGCCACTCAATCCTCATTCTCCTGCCTTCACAATTTGAAAACTTCTATGTGACCTTGTGAGTGATGAATTATTCCACCTTTAACCTGTTTTCTACAGAGAAAATGTCGTTACACTATGTTTTGACCAACTACATTCATTATTTCCACCATTTGGAACCATTACAGCTTAAATACGCCATGTCACGTACGTCGAATGATCCATATATATATATATATATATATATATATATATATAAATATATATATATATACATACGAGGGTCATTCAATAAATAAGTTAAATCTTTCGGTATAAGGACTTCTAATACAAATAGAAAATTACTTTTTTTTTGTTGTTGTTTTACTTCTTTTTCACATGGATTTAATTTCTTTTGCAGATTAAAAAAAAACTTTGAGAGTTTTGGCGATTAACAAAGATGGCCGACCAAGAAGCATGCTCCAGGATTGAACAGCGGTCAGTTATCAAGTTTTTGGTTTCTGAAGGGTGCAAACCAGTTGAAATTCACAGGAGAATGTCAACTCTGTCTGGTGCCACATGTTTCAGCCAAAAAATATCTACAAGTGGGCTAAATTGTTTAAAGAAGGACGGAGCAGTGTTGAGGATGAAGACAGGCCTGGGAGGCCGACAGAAGTGAGGTCTCCTGAGGTGATCGAATCAGTCAATGACCTCATTCAGTCTGATAGAAGGCTGACAGTGGATGACATTGCAAAGAATTTGAGCTTATCTGTTGGGACAAATGCAGGGGTCATCAGTCAGAAGGAGTTATCTTGCATCATGACAACGCAAGTCCTCACACAGCAGCCCAAACGGTGCAGACAATCAACGAGCTGGGCTGGGAACTGCTCCCTCATCCCCCTTACAGCCCAGACCATGACCCTTCAGACTTTCACCTGTTTGGTCCCTTGAAAGCGTTTACGAGAGGCACGAAGTTTAAAAGTGACGATGAAGTCAAAAGTGTTGTGAGCGACTGGCTGAGACATCAGTCCAAAGATTTTTACGCTGGGGCAATACGGAAGCTTGTGCACAGATGGGAAAAGTGTGTGACAGTACTGGGAGACTACGTTGAAAAAAGAAGAAAAAGAAAGCTTCTATCTGTATTAGAAGTCCTTATATCGAAAATTGAATGACCCTCGTATATATATAGCACATTTAGTACTGCTGTTAATAAAACAGTGTTCAATGTATAACAACAGAGCTGTAGATAGAAATTCTAGAAGAAATATTTACCTTTATATATCAATGTAAGTGTGGATGTATATTCTTTTATATTTGTAGATGTGGACCAGTTATTGATATTTGTATGTAAGTTCGTCTCGGATTTCATTCTACATATTAGCTGTGTACATTAGTATTGAAATTATATTTCTATGTTTGCATTTGGCTGTATGTAAGGGTATATATTGTTTTGTAAATGATTGGTCGGCTCGACTATCATTGCAGTGCGGTATAAATATCAGTATTTAAATTATGCAACGGTCAATTGTCAATCAGCACCTTCCAGCATAGTAAGACTTTGTTTAAACCGCGGATTGATTTTTTTAGACGAATTTCGGTTAAGTTTGTTTACATTAGTACTAAGGGACTAGTTTTGTAAATTATTTTTGAATTATCTTTGTTCAGTTCTTTTTCAGTATTTCGTTTTCTTTTTAGATTGTTTAAGCTTGTGCTTTTTAATCATTTGTTTTTATGATTTGTAATTAAAGCATTCCATCTTAAAATAATTTTGAAAAAAAAATTGATAATTCGAACTTACCGATAAATAATTATGAATTTATAGAAAATATAAGTAAGAAAAGGGACTGTTTGATGTAATTCATTTATTATGCCTCTTAATTCCTTAGGGAAAATAGGGCTGCAACAACGCCTCTCCAACAGGCGCGATTCCGGTCGATATTCTTCCGCTCGGTTCATGCTTTCCAGGGGATTTTTATCAACAGACGTCATACGCTGCACTATGGAGGACTCTTCCTCGGCCATGTCATTGTTTGAAGATATCGTTGACGTTTCTGTAACATGCTTGTTTTTAAGTGAGTAGGTTGTTAGCCTACATAACATCTCCCAACCTGGAGAACCAGTGTGTTTCTTTCATCTGGCTCCTACCCTACATACCTGTTGAGTAAGGGTGGACCTCCTAACGGCCGAACCTCATGCCCACCTAGCTCTAGGGGGTCATTGAATCACGCAAGCCGTCCTACCACGTCAAGGCGAAATACCATCAGGACGATGTAATTAGAGTTTTATGTAATTACATCAGCCATACTATAATTGAAATCAAATGTTGACATCTTTTGAATCTAATGCTAAAAAGAAAGCTGTATACCAAATATATCTATGATTGGTTTCTATACTGACCTAATACAAACGTGAAACGTTCAGAGTAAAATAGTTGTAAAAATACTTCCAACCTATCAACTGACACGACATTAAAAGACAAATCATTGCAGAAACCTGTAATAATAACTGACAGACAATTCTAGTCTTACGCACTGTTGAGGAGAAAGTAAAGCAACTATTATGGGCGTCCTGGGTATGACAATAAACTACACCCGCGTCCTGTATAAGACAATAAACTACATCCAACAGCAAGGCCTCTGATCAGGAGGCTTTGAGGAGCTACGGGCCAATAGTGAAACCCCCAAACTGAAGTCAAAACACTAGGAAAGTGTGAAAATAAACATTAATACTATAAATAATTATTAAAAAATTATTACCAGCAATACATTTTTGAAAAAAATAAAATATTACAAGCAATGCATTTTTGAAAAAAAAATACCAGCAATATATGTTTGAAAAAAATATTACCAGCTATACATTTTCGAAGAAAAAACATTACCAGCAATATATTTTTTCCAGCTATACATTTTTGAAAAAAAATACTAGCAATATATGTTTGAAAAAAATATTACAAGCAATGCATTTTCGAAGAAAAAACATTACCAGAAATATATTTTTGAATGAAAAAATTTAACCGGCAGTTCACTATCGTCGGCATTAAGTAACACATTGAGGTTGATATGCCGTAAAACAAACCAAAGCAATGTATATGAGAAATGTTCTAAACAAACAACTATAAATTTTAACTTTGATCAGTGTTTTAAAAGTACTTCGATGATAAAAGAAAGAGAAGAAAACATTTTACTTAACCATTTGCATTTGTTTTCAAATAAAGACAATAAAATACATTTTTAGACAAATTATTTCAACTGTCATACCAATCTACAAATTTGGTCGTATCACCCAAATGTATACAGATATATTAATAGAATAGCAACATAAGAAAATGACGATTGTGTTTCGAACAGGTGCAATAACTGGTAATAGCAATCATAGAAAATACTTCGTCATATAGTAATTTCTATAATCTATCAGTCGAGCTGGGTTTTTTTAAATCTTTCTCTCATATATATATAAGAAAGAAAATTAATATTAAAAGAGAAAATCCCGGAGGAAGAATAAGATAATGATTCTAAGAAGATTGGGCAACAATCAGTGGAGAAATGATACAAAACGTAAATGTAGAGATGAAAAAGAATGAAGAAATCAGAAAACACAGGAGGGGGAAATTAAACTAAGAAAATGATTACATTAAAGACAGTTGACTGACAAACCCGGATGAATAATGATAATCATAACAAAAAAAGAAAAAAAAAACATAAAAATGAGAAATAACAAAAAACGAGTGTCTACTGAAGATAAAGTTAAAAAAAAAAGGCAACGAGAGGAGAAGAGACAGGAAAAGAGATTCAAGAGAAAGGGGAAAAAACAACAACATGGAAAAGCATGGTGGGGGTGTGTGTGAAAGAAAGAAATGCTTGAATGGCATTATAAAACAAAATAAATCCAACGAAAGAAAGCAAGAGAAGATGCTCGGACGAAAGAACATCCACAATCGAGATGGAAGACTAAAAGAACTTCGTGAAAATACTAGAAGAAAAACGAATTAACAGTTGAAAGAATGATTGAAAAAAAAAAAAAAAAAAAAAAGAAATAAATGCATGGACGAAAGAAAGAAAAAAAAGAATTGAAAATGCGAGATATGATGAGATGCGTCAGTGAAAATGACACATGTTATGCACCTTCATGCTTATGGGACTTAAATGTTTACCGTGGTTATTAGAGAGGTCTAAACGAAATCTATTGGCAATGAAAGGATCGACGCCACAAGAGTATAATGAGAGGATTTCTTAGCACATCACGCACACCTTTTTCGCATTGCAGATGAAGACTGAAAGTTAAAACAGCAAAAACTAAAATAACATAATGAAAACAGTTAGTGAATCGGTGAGAGTAAATTCAAATATTTAATAAGTAGATTAATGCACGCTGGTTAAATGGGAATGGATTTTAGAGAAACTAATTCGTCAACAATTATCTGTTACTTGGCTGCTTTATCATTCTTGGATTCAAGAAGAGAAAGATTAAAAATGACTTGACATCAGTACTTTTGAATATGAAAGGATCTTTGATATGACTTACATTCTATGTAAGAGAGCAATATACATAATTTTTTTTTAATGAAATGAACAGAAATAATTAAATACATAGCCCAGCAAACACACATATATATATATATATATATATATATATATATATATATGTAAACTTGAATTTAGTGCAATGGGGAAGCAGTTCATTATTTAAACATATATTATTAAATATAACATACAATGAATATCTATTATGTCTGATCATGGGCCGTTTTAATGTTTGGTTTAATTTCTGGTGAAAGTAAAAACAAATTGTCCGACATTTGTATATTTTTTTTATTAATTTGGTCCTAAACTTTCGGCTCACATGAGCCATCCTCAGAGTGGTTATACAGACATGAAACAAACAAATCCTCCGATATCGTCGCATAACAATTTTTTATGTCACAATAACAAAATATCAGCTTTGACGGTATATCCATCGTAACATATATATATATATATATATATATATATATGTTACTATAGATATTGAGGGTAATAGTACGTTACCCTTCTTAGATGTTTTTCTTGAATATAAAGATTGTGTTTTTAGCACTATTTTTCGTAAACCTATGTTCACAGGCTTGGGACTCTTTCGTTTTTAAGACTGGTCTGGTATCGATTTTCGTCTATCGCGCTTCAAGGAGAACTTGCAAGAAACCAACAGTTTTTGAAGTAAACGGTTTTCCTGTTAATATCATTAAGCGTGTTATCGAATGTAGGGATAGGCTTTTAAAAGTACCAATAGTTTTAAGACCAATCCAGTGCGAAATTTACCTTAAAATCTTACGGTTAGGTCGGAAGTGTCAGTTTCTTCCTGAGGGGTTTCCGCTTGCATTACTTCGTGTTATAATACTGTTAAGTTGAGTACTGTCTTTCAGGCTAGACCTGTGTTTCGATCCTTTAATTTTTCAAATTAGTTCCGTTGTTTACAAATATAAATGCCGGTTTTAATGCGCGATATACACAGGACGGAACAATCAATATTAGAAACCTGTATTTGCACAACAGGTGCCTGCCTATCTACGATCCAGTGATTCCGAATCGTTCATTGAGGACCACCCGATTTACTGGGCATCACTTATTGGACAACCCAGAACAGTACCGCCGAATATGATGACACATTTTGTTTCGTTTTACACAGAGTTCGCTCTATCCAACAACTCGAAGCTCTATATATCTAATTATATCAGCCCAACCTATGAAAACAAAAGGAACATTTCATTCGATTGGAGGGGTATGTGTAAACTTTTTCTATTTCATACTTTTTTAATATCTGTTTTTAATTAATTATTTACAATTAAAATTTATTATTATCCAATTTTTCCGCCTCATTTGCTATTTTTTGTAATTGTGTCTTTAGTTTTATCTAATTGCACCAATGTCCTATTTTTTAAATAGTGTTGGCTGAAGGGTAATCCTTCAAGGTATATATAACGACGTCGTCTTTATTTTAATATATATATATATATATATATATATATATATATATATATATATATATATATATATATATATATATATATATATATATATATATATAATGTATATTCTCTCATTCGCTAAAAATAACGGGACAAAATTTACTCCAAAATTGAAATCTTATCTCTCTTAAAAACAGTCGTAAAATGTGCTTGTGCACACGACTACGGTAGCGTGAGGTATGTATATCTTTTAAATACACATGTTTTTATATATGGCAAGGCTAAATTACCTACTTAGGGAATACCCCGATATCGGTGCGACTTTTTCAGATCTATATCTGCGAGCTTTACATTACTGTACCGGAAAGTTAAACAGAGGAATGTTTAATGGATTTTAATTTATTCACATGATTTTTTATTTTCTATAGACTCCATTTTTAGTCAGTAGACATGGTTTAGTTGACCTCTTTATTTTGTTGCTGTTGTTTTTTTTAATTGCCAATGATTCCTGTCGCGAGTCAAATTTTTGTCTAGTTGAACTTATCAATCACGGCCGGTTGATTATTGAAATCGAGAAGTCCAACTAAAGACAAATGTGACTCCCGACAAGAATCATTGCCATAGCTGAAGCATGCCCTTAAAAATTAGATCTCATTGGTCTTAATTGCCAAGTGCGCCCTTCGGATATATATACACACACGCCCATACGCATACATGGTGCGATGGATAAATTGTCGTCTAAATTACGCTATAATGAAAATGATATTTATATTTGTTTTTATTAGCTATATTTACAGAAATTACACAAAATTATCTTGAAATATTAAAGAGTAAATTTATTCAATAAAAGTCGCCATTGGCTTCAACCACTGCTTCCAGACAACTTCGGAATCTCTTGCATCTCCTTGTTTAAGTTGGGGAATTCTGCCATCAGTTCATTTTTGCTGTTACAAGTTGGTGTCTCGCTCAACTGCTCTCCACACATAATAATCAATGGGGTTGCATTCTGGGGAGTTAGGTAGCCAGATGTAAGGGGTAACGTGGTCGCAGAAATTGTTTGACAGCCATGGCTGGGTTCTTCTGCTTGTGTAGCATGGTGCAGGGTCCTGCTGCGATACACAGGCTCTTCCAACAGCCACCCATTTGGCCCAGTCATGACTATCTCCTCAAGGCACTTGATGTAGGTTTTTGGGTTGAATCTGAGGCCCGATGGGAAGATGAATGAAGCACAAAGTCGCCATCACTGGTGATCACTCCCAACCATTAGACGAATCCTCTACACTATACTGAGATTGACATCCAAACACTCTGAAATGTTTGTATTGGAGCTTCTGGTGCGAATATCGTTTCCAAATTTCTGGCGGAATGAATTGAGTCATGGTGCTCTTTATCTCACAGACGTGCCCAACTGACCCTACTATACTGTGCAGTCATCAACATCAAAACAAACAACGTACTTATGCGAAATTAAACATCGCAATTTACACATCGCACTATATAGTCTTAAAGTGTACTATATTTATGGGATAAAGTGCTCACTATCAGAGATAGAGCGTGTGTAAATATAAAAGTGAACATAGAAGTCAACACTTAGAGGCGACCGTCTGTTTCATGCCAGTGCAATCGTCAGGTAACCTGACGATTGCCTGACGGTTGCACTAGCATGAAACAGACTGTCGCCTCTAAGTGATAACTTCTATGTTCACTTTTATATATATATATATATATATATATATATATATATATATATATATATATATATATATATATATATATATATATATATATATAATGGTGACAAGGAAGTAGCTTCCATTTTTGAGACATATCGTTGGCCATTTTTTTGGCCTATTCAAGATATGTGGCCGAGTGGTTAGAATTTTCGCATTCTGACAATGAGACCCTAGTTCGAATCTCACCATGGTCGATTTGTCAGGAAGGAGACTTCCTGATGTTATCGAACTAGAGAGGTCGATCCCAGCATGCGGCACCTTTGGAAAGTGCCTGAAAACCATATCACGGTGTGACTCAAGCCTTGTGAGTGAAATTGTGTAGACGGAACCCTTCGGTGCCGTCGATAGCTGTGCTAGCACGAAGTCTAAATCATTGTGGCCGAGAGCTTGACTGTGCTGGACTTGTTCAAATTGTTGATCACGCTAGATAACACGCTCTTTCCCAAAGACTGTAACTAAGGTCTGCATTCAATTTCGATTAAGTTGTCGATTACTTTTCCTACGATCATTGTCTGCGATAGACAAGGAAGCGTACGAAAACTGTAACGCTTCCAAAACACACTGGCAAGAATTACCAGTGACCAAATCAAAGTATTACTGACTGGCCCGGAAACGCTTCTGATTTAAATCCAATCTGTGGTCAATCTGCAAAGAACGATTTTGTGGAACGGACATACGAAGTATTAACATGTATCTTGGGTCATGTTTCATTGGAAAAATACGAAAAAATGTAAATAATCGTTTTGTTTCAATTAATTTGCACACGGATGTATTTTCCTTATTGTTTATCCTAAAAGCTTGCAATGAATGAATTGGGTAAGTTTAAATCCAAGAGTGTTAATTGCGATAGGAAGATTTTATATTTTTTAAGCATTTCATCCAAAGCAAGGCAGCTGTGTCACTAGTATGCAAGTGACTTCAAAGAGTGAAAGTAAGGGAAAAACTGGGTATAGTGTGGATCGAGGAAAGGACAAAATTTAAAACGGAGAAAGATGCAAAGAAGAACGAGCATCAAGTTATCGAAAGATGTCTATTAACATTGCATTTAAAATTTTGAAGATTGTAATTATCAGGGAAGCAAGGAAGAGGAAGGGAGTTCCACTGTCGGAAAGTGCGAGAGAAGAAGCAGTTGGAATAGAAGTGGCAGTTATATTTTACTGTTTCGACAGTAAAAGGGTGGGACCGAGATGCCAACCTAGTATCACGCTTAAATTCATGCAGCTGGGACACTCGTCGGAACAGTTAGCATAAAAATATTTTATTTATAATTTCCTACTTCGTATTTATGTGAATTAGGCTTTTAAACAATAAATAACACAAAAAGTAAGAAACGAGGAAAAAAGTAAATAATAACAGAATTATTCGTTTTGTTTCAATTAATTTGCATAAGGGTGTATATAGGAGGACTGATATGACATAACAATTCACCAATCTTTTCTTTGTTGCTAACGAAACGATTCTTAATATTTTGCTAAAATTTTGGAAGGAATCTTTTGCTGTTCAAAAGCGCCTTCAGATTTCGGTGTCATATTTTCCGTCCTCTGTGAAAACAGTACCGAGATATTTAAAATTTCTTAGAGATTTTTGTGCCCCCAAATCGTACTTCGCTTATCCGGCTGTTCCGATGGCCGACAGCCATATATTGTGACTTCTTACATTTGATTATTGGTCCATTCTTCTTACGTACTTTTATGACTTGTTCTAGGTGGCCCTGTATTTTTCCTTCTGTTTGCGATTATTTTCAACTTTAAATACGCAGTATTTCTGCTTGCAATTTTTTTTAGTGCCTTCGAACAACGATTTATATATATATATATAATATATATATATATATATATAATATAATAATATTTTTAGTTTTTAAAAATATGATTCCTCCGCTACATAAGAGTTCTCATGTTTCAAAAGCGAGGTCAAGGAAGCGGTCCGGACACCTTAACTCTTCATAACTTAAAAAATTATGTTAGGGGTCTCGGCTCTCGCTTTTGAAACATGAGAACTCTTATGTAGCGGAGGAATCATATTTTTAAAAACTAAAAATATTATTATAATATAAGCTCTACTTCTGTATGGAGCACTGTCCTTTTGAAGATAAAACTAAATATTAAGGAACACCGGATTATCTACCTAACGTGTTCTTTCCTATTTCACTGCACACCTGCATACATATATACATATATATATATATATATATATATATATATATATATATATATATATATATATATATATATGGCACAATAAAGCAAAACTACTAAGTAAGTCATTTCGTCCACAGAAGGAACTTCTTCAGGCTAATAACGATTGTGTTGATGTAGTCAGATTTAAATGCAGTGGCGACCTTAGGGCTCGCACTTGTCGGGTTCAGCCCCAGTGAGTCAACATTCAAGTGTATCGATTTCAAAGCTACGAAAATCTTTCTTAATGCATTGTTTACATTCTTGATTCATCTCGATCCAAAATTAACTGCGCCTCAAAATATAGTCCGAAATACATTTTGTTGACATTGTTTGTAAGAAAGAAATAAAGAAAGAAAAAAAAAGAAAGGAAGTAAAAAAAATAATGAAATAAAAATAACGTGATTAGTCTGGCTGTGTAGATCCCCTGACAAGGTGTAGACCTACTTAATAGTCAATGTATTTTTTGCTTTAATTTGATTAATAATCTATTAAAAATCTCTATTAAATTGTATGCCCTGTTTTTCAAAGAACTCATTTTTAATTCAAATTATTATTTTGAAATATTCATTCTAAATAATTTATTCTGTACAGTATAAGTTTTTAGCGAAATGTATCAATTGAAAGAGATGGACAATTAAATTTAACCCGACTTAAAGTCGGTGAAAATCAAAGAAAGTGACAGCTTTAACTTGTCGACTGGAGGGTTGAGGTGAGGAGTATTAATGTTGTATGTTGAGGAAATATGATATCACTCAGCAGTACTGATCATAATGGTAAAATAAATTAAACTAAAAATTCAGAGTGATATATATAAACACACTAATTAGGTTTATGCACGCGTCCCACAGAAACATACACACGCACAATTTGTCTGACATTAAAAAAAGGAAAACATCTCTATCCACACCCTTAATTTCAGTGAGTGAAATATACATTTCTACTTTCTGATCCTACAACAACTGTTCCTATCTTTACCATCAGTGACTTGATAACCATAACAAATAAATAATAAAAATGGAAAGGTGACAATAAACAGACAAACCTATCAAAGACTTTATCCTCATTCTTTTTTCTTATATGACTGGTCAATTTTTTTTTTCAAATAAATGTTTTTTTTTTTAATATTAAAATACCAAGATGTGTTTTTTTTAATTTCATGCACAGAGATTTTTAAAAATCATAGAAGACAATAATGAATCATTTTAGCATCTAATTTATACAAATAGTAGATTTTGTTAAAGATTGTAATGAGCCCGGCAAACATTATTTGTGGTCTAGAGTCACCACTATTTAAATGTAAATTTGTGGTGACCTGTATATTGTCGATTTTATTCAAATTTCACTCGCTTTTTTTTCTTCTTTTTATCACCATTTATTACATATAAATGCAATTTTGCGAGAAAAGAAGTCATGTTGCATGATCCTGGAACTTTTCCTTTGTCATTCGTTTATCCTCCATTAGTCCGAGGTTTCAGATTATCTCTATCTATAAAAGGCAGGATGTGTGTATGTGTGTGTGTAACGAATGCACGGCCGCAATTTTCGACGCATTTGCACCAAAATTTACATGCACATGTTCCAAGTTAACGGAAAGGCCAAGACCGACGTTGCATTTCCCAACTCACATCGATAGTGGACATTTTCATGCTTCTATGGTAGTTTACATGTAGTTTGCGGCCATTTTCTACTGACCAGAGTGAGAGCCTATTGCTGGCTGCCACGAATAGGCAGGAAGATTCTATTGGCCAGCGTGTGAGCCAACAGCTGACTGACACGGATGTTAACTAGCATGCTAGCATGCAAAAAAAACGATAGCTGCATTCGTTACAAGTGGCGAAAATTTAAATATGCATGGCACTTTACTCCAATTGGCTCATTCGATTGCTTAAACTCAATGTTGATTCTGATTCCGCAGAACTGGGTTGGGTGTGAAAAAGTATTTGTTGTTAACATTCGTTTTTCATTCGGTTTTTCCAGTGACGAATCCTTTTTTAAAGCTGATCGTTTTGTGTTCATTTTGTTTAGTTCTTTTTTCGTAACAGATTTAATATTTAGTATAGAGCTTAGAAAAATTCGCAGTGTGAGATAGGCAAGAGGTAAGGCATGTAGCAACATTAGCACGGCAAAGGGCACTTCTTTAAAGGCAAGGAAGGGCAAAAATATTTTAAGTCAAGTGATAGCCATTGCTGTATGAGTCGGACAATTTTTAAATCAAGCACGGGCAACGCTGGGCCATGCTGTTGGCATATCCTAATTTTCATATTTGTCTCTATTTTTACGATGGTGAATGTTTGGTTAATTGGTCAGATTTAGAGGACACAGTCGGGCTGAAGATTTTTCAGCCCATCCTCATATATCTAATTTTTCAAATAACTTTGAATTAAGTAGGAGTTTAATGCTCTTTTAACTATTTGTGGTCTCATGTTCTATTTTATTTGCCTTTTACACAGCGTAATTGTTTCTGTTTATAAATTTTGTTCTTAGTTTGAGGATACTTTTCTAAGCAAATTAAATGTTTATCAATGAGATTTTAAAATAGATGCATATCCGTAAATATATGGGACCTGAATGAAAGGATATATTCTCCCAAGTGGGTTTGATGAAAAATATATCGTAGATAATTTGTGCTTTAATATTTTTAACACTCGGGTGTGAGCATACAGCATAACGGTAATGAAAATAGGATTTGATGAGCCGAGCTCAAGTTCTGCTGTTAACTTTCTCACGGTTTGGTCTGGTTTGGTTTAGCGCAAATCAACCTTATTTAATACCGACAAGATTTTTATAGCTGGTAATATTTTTTTCAGAAAATCCATTGGTCTGATAATGTTTTCTTCAAAAATTCATTGCTGGTATTAAAACCTATTTTTATACTTTCATAGTATTTTGACCCCAGTTTGGGTGTTAACTCTTTGCCCATAACTGGGACCATAACAGGTGCTACCACTCAGGGCCAGAGGTAGTTCCACGCTCCTCAAAACCTCCTGATCAGAAGCCTTGCTATCGGATGTAGTTTATCGTCTTACCCAGGATGCAACTTTCTTACGATTGAATATGGGAAGGCCACAAGAACATCTCTTCACATCCAGCTATATCTTAAATAGCAGAGTAGAATTTATTTCATAGATTTATCTGTAATCCATTC
Organism: Acanthosepion esculentum; assembly: GCA_964036315.1. Classification (NCBI taxonomy): domain Eukaryota; kingdom Metazoa; phylum Mollusca; class Cephalopoda; order Sepiida; family Sepiidae; genus Acanthosepion; species Acanthosepion esculentum. Next base: position 81,799,212 of record OZ038478.1, read on the forward strand.
TACAAGAAAGATAACTCTAAATTCTATGTCTGTGGAAAGCAAGGTGAATCACGCTCTTCCACCGCCATGTAATCATATCAATCCGCAGACAATGAAAGACAAGGTATTTGTGTAGAACCATGATCGCTTACGCCGTAAAGAAAGATAGCACAAAAATTAACATACTAATAAAATGAAATAGAATTTAGAAAATAAGAAGAATATTTTAATTTTCAAGCTACATATATATATATATATATATAGGCAACCGGACGTCTATCCACACTGATGAGCTGTGAAACAGCGAAACATTCTGTCTGTGGATGACAAAAATATTGACTCCTGAAAAATTAATTTCGGTTGAGCTCTTTGGTTTGAGGTGTGAGTTTGTAAACAGTGACTATTTAAGCTAATATAGCATGAATCTTCGGCAGAATTGAGTCACTGTCAGTCACTGTGTGTTTATCTAAATCTAAAAATAAACACGCTAAAATTCCCCTTCATCCCTGCCGTGAGCCGACGGCTTAGTGGTAGAAGTTCCGACTGACGCCAATTCAGTCGGGTTTCGATCCTAGCTAGAGGCAACCAGACGTCTAGCCACTGTGAAACAGCGAAACAGTCTGTCTGTGGATGACAAATATATATATATATATATATATATATATAAAATCGCAAATCGTTCCCAGAGGGCACATCTTTTTCTTCAATAAGTTTGCTCAAAAATTCAGGCCGGTAGATGGAAATAAATAAATATACTGTTTACAAAGATAATCGTTCGTTTCTCATCTTTTTCCTTTCCTTTTCTTTACTGTTGGTCTTTGTTTATGTGTGTAAGTTACGGAATCTTTCGCTGTTTTTGTCCACTGGGAAAGTAGAAAATGATTCCCAAAGTAAAACATTCGGTTCATGGAGTAGCCACAAATTAAAAATATTATGATAAGATAGACGAATATACGCCGAAGGCAATTTTTTAAAAATCTCAAAACGTAATCGATCTCTCTACCTATATATATAATTAAGTAATTCATTGAGTCTGAAAGAAACCTCAACAGAATGCAGAAAGCACCGGACGGCCGTTTCGTCCTATATTTGGGACTCATCAGCAGTGCGCATCCAATACTGAGAATTGAAACCCTGACATTTGAGTTATCAAGTAAACGTCATACCAACTGTTCCAACGGGCCTCGGTGACGAACAGGTAGCAAATCAGACTCTCTCTATATATGTAATTGTTTCTTGAAATAATTACCTGAAAATGTCCTATGAATATGCCCCATGCCAAATATACGTGCTGAAGTTTTTAAGGTTAAAGGAGCACATATTGAAGAGATCATAATTTAATCATGATCTTTTTCTTTTTATCGTAATAAAAAATAATTCTAAGAATAGTTTAATTTTCAAGCAAATATATATATATATATATATATATATATATATATATATATATATATAAGTAAATTAGGAATTTTTCTGATTATGCCTGATAGTTCAAGACATAAATAGATTTCGGCGTGATAAAAGCTTCAGCTGGCAAAATGGAACCACAAAAATCTGCGAGCAAATGAGTTAGAGAGAATTGATTGATAATTCAAAATCAATGATAGTCTCCTCTAAATTATGCCGTTGTCAATTTAGTTGTCATTTCTGTAATCTTTCTTTTAATCTGTTAATATAGACACCGTAGAGAAGTTAGTTATCACCACTTGATCTCCGAGCCGAAATAAAAGCCAGCTTCTTTTTGAAAGATCACCACGAGACATTTTTTTATCCCCTATCATTGAAGAAATCTCTATACTTGACCCAGAAATACTTCACAGAAATGCCACCCACTTAGATCAAAAACCTTTATAAACATACACACGCATAGACACACAGACACACACAAACACACAGACACACACATATATATATATATATATATATTAGGATATTACATTGGAAACATATCAAAATCGCTACACAATTGCAGTCGTGTTTCGATGCGTATCAAATGGATCCCATCAGATGATTGTAAATTATTGAACGATTCATCTAAAAATTATTGAACGATTTATTTAAAATTAAAAGGAAAATACAAATTCTTTTACGAAAAAAAAGAAAAAGGCGAGTATATAAGGTTTGTGGGTTTTACTCAGATCAACCAATCGAATATGATCTACGTTAAATTTAAACTTATCTAAAAACCAAACAAAAATTAAGATATTATTTTCCATATATGGGTCATGACGCGTTTATCGGCAGTCAATGGCAGCAAAGACGTTAAACAGGAGCGGGTGTTAATGGATACATATGATTGGATACTCCAAAATAAATGAAATAATATTTAAAACAAATTGCACATTGTAGTAGTGTAGCTTACAGCCAAACGTTTCAATTTCATACAAATGATGAGAAATATCATAGATTGTCAGGTGCGAATTATCGCTGTATTCTTTTCGGACAAATCATGAACGTTCAAAACCGTGTGGGCGGATGCGTTATAGACGTGACGAATCCTATCATAGCAACTATATATTTTCGTTGGCTCTTTTTCAGAACTCCTTCATGCCATATTCTTAACAAATCCAAATAAACCTGCTTAATCATCGTCTGTTCGAAGGGAAAAATTTCATTGAGCATGAATTTGTTAACATCAAATGAAAAAAATAGGTTTATGATACTGAATCACACAGCATTTTGAATGTCCGCCATTTCAGAAAAGTCACGGCGCCCCAATTTGCATCATGTGCTCACCAATACAATACGTCTCTGTAAAAAAAAAAAGTCTACAAATCTTGGAGACCTTTTATATTAAATGAAAGCAAACCACTATTGAGAAAGTTTGTTTCAATCAATGCACTTACTTCTTAAAACGGCTTTTAAACTATAAACTCATACTTGCCACCATACACTTATTTATATTTTATAGGCATAAAACATTCAAACTTTAAACTAACAACTATAAAACGCTATACTAGTTATTTTCGAATATTTTTCGACTTTCCTTGAGAACAACTTACGATGTTTGAAAGCACAATATATTTAACAGATCATTCAAATAACCTTATTCATCAAAACTTAGCAAACCTGTGAATTTTTCCGGTACAAAAGCAATAGTGAGTATAGAACTGTTGACGTGGCTGTATCAAAAGCCACATTCGTCATGCGTTCAGGTGAAACTAAACAATGAAGCGATATCAGACGATAGTTGTACGCCTTTGTAACAAATATTGTCCTCTGAAATCGTCATTCCAGTGGAAACTTTTCAAATTATAAAATAACCGAGCCTATTCAAATAAACGTTATGTAAAGTCTTTTTATGTAAACTAGAACAAAATAATCGTGCCGAGGAGAAAATATATTGTAAAATAATAAGCCTTCTATACCAAATAATCGCTGTAACATGGGGAGGTAGGTTGGTGGCGAATCTATAAGGAAACTAAGGAATTGTAAGCTCCAGGGCCCATAAATCTAGAAGGACCCCGGAAGCATCATCTTTAGTGAGTAAATCTTTCAACAAATTCTATTAAGATCATTTTTAGGGATAAAATCATAAGGCAATGGGTTGAATAAACTAATGGTTTGGTTTTATTTAATACCGACAAGATTTTTTATTGCTGATAATACTTTTTTCCAAAAATATAATGCTGGTAAAGTTTTTCTTTTAAAAAATATATTGCAGTTAATAATTTTTCACAAAAGATTATTGCTGGTATTAAAACCCATTTTTATACTTTCATAGTGATTTGAACCATTTGGGGTGCCAACCACTCGCCCACAGCTGGGACCCCGTCAGGAGCAAACACCAACATCCATTTCATATGGTCTCAAATTTCCCCTGTAATTGGTAAAATTTTAAAATTTTCTTGGCGGCATGCAGCGCCTGATATGGGTTCAGTGAGCTAGAATCTATTCATAAACTATATTTCGGCAGTTGGATCCTTGCTGGTTCTAAAATAGGGATCCCATAACTGCTCAAGCTTCAGGGCCTCAAAAATGTTGTTTCTCCCACTGAAATAGGTGAACCTAGTAATTTGATATAATCGACGCTTTTCTTTCGTTTATTGACACTTGAAAGCTTGAAAGTGAGAAAGCGGCCATCATACATATTGGATGGGTGTATCCAACTTCAAGAGTAGTACAAGTTAGGAGAACATATTTGTAACATATGAATCTAGTATACAGTATCGCCTTCTCTGTTATAAATTCTTTGTGGATATTCATGAATCTATCTATTTGTAGGTTTTAGTTGGTCAGTCTCAGAACCCGGCAGTTGCTTGTGTTCCATATTTCATACTTGAGTTTAGTAAATTTTACCAGTGTTCTTTCCATTTTATTTCTGTTGCGTTTCATCATAATTCTCAAAACTTTACACGTTGAAACTTAATGTAGCGTGGATGAAAAATGATGTATAAATCTCCAGTGGGAAGAAAATGTGACATCCATTATCTCTTCGTTTTCGCTACAAATCCTTTACGTGGCTTCAACTAAACTATATATTATTATAGGTTATTTCTACAGTTGTTAAATACCACCATATTTAATGTAAGCACTACACAGTATGACTAGTGTTTTGACGCAAGGCAACTTGTACATTTTCTTAGCTAATTTTGCGACGTTGAGTCTAAACATCAAGTTCATTTTAACTGGCTAGCTCAAACTTTTGCTCTCCAGAATGTAGGATTTTTTCATTGAAAATACTGCTTATAGCCAGGTTTCACAATGTTCAAATTAATTGGCAATTATTATTCAAAATTTTACTGTTGAAAGAGATTTAATTGCACATTCTAATAGTTTCTTTTCTCGCATGTAGAACTCTCTTCTGCTTACTATGGTCTTCAAAAATGTAAACGCAACATCAATTGCCACCTTCGGTCTTTCTGAATCCTGTTTTTCTAGCATCCTGGGTATGATGATAAACTACATACGGCAGCAAGGACGCGTATCGGGAGGTTTTGAGGAGTGTGGAACCACCACTTAATTATTATTGTTCTCAGGCCCACCCTAAACCGGGGTGGTAGCAACAGTTAGGGTCCCAGATATGGGCAGAACAACTGGATAAACGATAGCAAGGCCTCTAATCGAGAGGTTTGAGGAGTGTGGAACCACCTCTTAATTGCTGATATTCCCAGGTTCACCCTAACCCAGGGCGGTGGCACCTGTCAGGGCTCCAGCTATGGGCAAATAGTTAACCCACCAGAAAAGGGATCAAAACACTATGAAAGTATAAAAATACGTTTTAATACCAGCAATGCATTTTGGAAAAACAAAACATTATTAACAGCAATACATTTCAGAAGAAAAAAAATTATTACCAGCTATAAAAATCTTATTGGCATTCAATAATCCATTGAGACTGATATGCCGTAAAACAAACCATAACATAATTTCTAATTGTCCTTTCTCCTCACTAAAATCTTAGCTTCTTTCACTCTCAGTAACCGCTGACGTCATTTTTTTATACAGTGAGGTTCACACTGTACAAGGTTACAGTGTAAGAAGTATATATTATATGGATAGGTGGGGAAGATAATGGTTAACTCTAGATCTGAACAGGCGGAGATTGTAGTGAGCGGGGAATCATCTTACCGGAAGTCGGCTCCACGATGCTGTGGTTCCTTGGAAGAATCTGTTCAAGGGAAACTTACTTCTCACCAATGGAATGCAAAGGGAATGAATGGGGTTTAATACAACTTAAGTGGTATGGCGGGTTATAGCCGTGAGGGTTACACTTAGCGGAACCAAGGAGCGAAGTTCGTCCGAGTACTTTCCATGTAAGTAGCGATAGAGCAGTGAGAGACACGCCACATCCCGTCTGTGAGAGAGAGGTTGCAGGGTGGAAAAGAATTTGTCACCCACAAGGACGTGGAAACGCTTTTGAACTCTATCAAACGGGAAAGTGAGGACTGGGCAGCTCCTGCCCAAATATAGGAAAAGTGCTCAATTTTAAATGTCTTGATTTGTTTTAGGGCATATCAACCTCAGTGGGTTATTTAATGCCAACAGGATTTTTATTGCTGGTCATATCTTTTCAAAAATGTATTGCTGGTAATATTTTTTTCCAAAAATGTATTGATGGTAATAATTATGATCTTCAAAAATTCATTGCTGGTAATATTTTTTTTCAAAAATATATTGATAGTATTAAATCCTATATTTACACTTTCATAGTATTTTGACCTCAAATTGTGTGTTAGCTATTTGCCCATAGCTATTTGCCCAACAGGTGCTATGAAATTTATAAGTAACAATCTCTTGTTTTTGTGGAATCTAAAAAAAGTACATAATTCCATGTAGTAAGTATCATGATTGGTCGTCGTAAGTTAGATGGTAATAGTTAATGTATCTTTTTAGTGACCTATCCTATGTCAATCATCACGCAATATGTTTGTCTCAGAACATTATCGTTGATATATATATATATATATATATATATATATATATATATATATATATATATATATATTTATATATATGAAA
>OZ038478.1:81810649-81813149 GCA_964036315.1 Acanthosepion esculentum
TCGTCAGGCAACTAGTGCTGTTATTTTTCTCGGCTGTTTATATATAAGGGTCAGTGGTGCATTGTGGGTAATCTATTTTGGCGGTTACTTTTGCCGGATGTCGTTTATTTGTTTATTTATTTGTGTCAAAATATTTTGCTTGTTTTATTTAATTTTATTTTTATTTTTTATCTTATTTATTTATCTTATTTTATTTTTTTATTTATTTTTTTTTTTGATCGGTGTTTTTATTAACGTAGTAAAAATGTGTTTATATAGCTTATTGTTGTTAGTCTATTATGGCGGTTATATTACCGGAAGTCGTTTATTTGCTCATTTATTCGGGTCAAATTGTTTTGCTTGTTTTAATTATTTTTATTTTTATTTTTCATCTTATATATTTATTTATTTATCATTGATTTTTTTTTGTCGGTGTTTTTATTAACGTAATAAAAATTTGTTTATATAGCTTATTTAATAATTTTGTTTTTGTTTGGGAAGATAATTAAAGCTATTTGTTGAATTTTGGGGTTGAATGTTGTGGTTTATTCTGACTAATATTTTGGTGGGAACAGTTTTTAATTTATTTATTTGGATTGATTATCTTTATTTGTTTTTTTTTTCTAAATGGCTAGTTTATCGGTATCGGTAGTAAGTTTATTTATATATTTGGATGTATTTAGATCAATTTATTAGACTTGTTGTTATTTATTTGTTCCACTGTATATTTTCACTTTTTGGTTTTCGATTTTTAAGTAACGCAGTATATTATTTTTTATTCATTTTTTTTTATCGTTGTATAAGAGTTATAGCTATTTTCCGTCCGATTTTTTGTTTTGATTTTTTAAAGTCTAATTTTTTGGGTCATAATAGTTTGGTAATTTGTTTAGCAGTAAACTCGACCTTGCCAACCGAACGATCCTCAGTGGCCGAAACGGTTAAGACACGTCAGGCTATATCACGGTTCCGTATAGGATACAGGTTCGAATCCTGTCGGAGGACGAATATTTTCTATGAAAATTTCTCAGATATTCAGGCCGTTAAATGTTATTTAATACTGTTTATTATAAACAGAGCATTTACTTAAATACTTGTATCTATAAAAAGAATGTTAAACATAAAAATATCTTTAAATAATTGTCGGACATTGTCCATTTAATAATATATATATATATATATGTATATATATATATATGTGTGTGTGTGTGTGTGTATATCTGTGTTTGTGTGGGTGCGTGTGTTAAAGTTATAAATCTGTAGAGAAAACAAATCGGATAAAATAGACAATCGGAAAATAGTATATAGTTCTTGCCGATGAAAATTGAAAAAAGCGAAAGGGTAAATACGTATTTTTATCAAAAATATATTTATTACATTGAACGTTATTTTTAGTAGATACCTGTATCTTAGTAGACGTTCTGTTTAGTTTAAACAGTATACCGGCCAAGTAACTGAGCAGATATGATTCTCTCGAAAAATATGATCATGTGTGTGTGATTTAAATGCAAAATAGAATAGTGCGTAACTTTGACGAACACAATAGACAAACGGTCCAAGCATGAAGATTCCAGCTACAAAGGGAGACACACGTTTGAATACTGCCAGAGGGCATATTTAGTTTCTCTCGAATACGTCGACCGGTAGAAGAAAAAAAAAACAAAACAAACAGAGAATCCACTGAAACGCAGGTATCCCCTAAAAAATAATGTTCTCTTATTTAAATAAGCATGTGGTTTTCCTAATTGTTGATTGATTTAACTTAATTTCGAAAATATGTCATCTTTACTCGGCAGATTCATTTGCCGAGATCATTCACGAGAAGCTGTCTTTAATGTAATATTTGAATTCTTATAACACGTGTTGCAATGAAGAAATTTGGTAGGATTAATATATGAATTTTGAGTAAACAAGTTCATGTGTAGATAGAAAATAAAACATGTACATAATATATTTTATTGTTACGTAATATAGAATTAAACGTATATCAGTTTTTCCTCTCTCTCCGAACACACACATACACATACACACACACATATATATATGTGTGTTTGCGTGTGTATGCATATATATATATATATATATATATATATATATATATATATATATATATATATATATATATGCATATATATGCATGTATATATATGCATGTCTGTATATATATGCATGTAGATATATATGTATCTATCTATATATGTATGTATGTATATATGTATGTACATATATATATATGTCTATATATATATGTATGTACATATATATATATATATATATATAAAGATATATATATATATATATATATATATATATATATATATATATATATGTATTTATTATAAATTTATCATATAGAAAATTTACTCACTACAAAGATGCAGCTTCGTTTCGGTGCATTTCAATTGCAACTCGACTGGTTAGAACCAAAAATTGTTGTGAACAATTCTGCTTGTAAGCAAGCCGTATGTGAAACGTCACTGTCTATTTTCCATTTGTTTGAGGAAAGAATATACATAAAGCAAAA
>OZ038478.1:81843149-81858149 GCA_964036315.1 Acanthosepion esculentum
ATATAATGGGTATGTATTGACAGTGACGACACACATACACACACACACACACGCATACATACATACATATATATATATATATATATGTATATATATATATATATATATATATATATATATATATATATGTATATATGTGTGTGTGTGTGACTATTTGGGGATTGTATTTAGATTTGGTGTCAAAAATTTTATTAGGTTCCAAGCAAATATGATTATAAAATTTCAGCCTAAAATCTGTGTCTTTTTTCATATATATATTTATTTTTAATATAACCAGAAAAACTTTGCAAATTTATGCAATTTCTATCTCATGCATTCACACACACACACACACACACACACACACACACACACACACCTACACACCTACACACACACACATATATATATGGACAAGTTTGAAACAAATAAGGTATATATATATATATATATATATATATATATATATATATATATATATATATATATATATATATATATATATAGCTTATTTGTTTCAAACTTGTTCATGATTGGTCGTCATCAGTATGTTATTTTAAAACTTTTTAAGGAGTTGCTTTTTTCATTTGTAACCTTTACTTACATGGCTTCGGACCTGTATTGAAATTACCTGTGTATGGCCGTATTCATATGATAGCATGCATGATTGGCAATGCCACATTTCGTTTATCGTTATCAGCATTATTATAAACATTTTTCTTTCTTTTCGCCGCTATCTGCGTGTCTTATGGGTGTGCCTTGTGCACTCATGCATGCAAATATTTACACATACACCCGTTCCCAAACGCATAGCGTATTTTTTTTAAATTTGGTGTGGCGTAGAACATATTAACCATTTTTGACATATTCTGTTTTATTCCAGACGAGCATCAAGATTACTTAATTTTCATCAATATACACAGAAGACTAAAACGCAATTTGTGCTTGTGCTTCGTGTTAAACAAACAATTTATGATTTATTAAATGTATTTTTCTGATTATTATTGAGAACTAACATATACAACTATGCTTGAGCACTCAAATCGTAGTAAGATGAATATTTAAATAGACACTTGAAGCAATAAAAAAAGTAACCAGACAAGAATGAACTTTTGGTTTCATATGTTACCGCGATTCCGATAATTTCAGTCCCGATTTCGTGTTTGAAAATGGGCACCTCTGTTGAGTAATGACTAACTTAGTAGCTTGGTAAACTTTTATGCCTGAAGAGTTAGTTCGATTCCAACCGGGTGTCCAACATTTTTGTAGCTTTGCTTCAAACCAACCTAAGCTTTACATATATATATATATATATATATATATATATATATATATATATATATATATATATATATATCATGAAATTATTTGTCAATCCGTATGGATAATTCCAAAGAGGATATAGATCCAGAGAGAGACCACTGTAAGAACAGAACAGAGCAAATAATTAAGAAAGCGGAGACTTTGGAAACCCGTGGTAATATTTTCTTTAGCGAATCCGATATATATATATATGTATATATATATATATATATATATATATATATATATATATATATATATATATATATATATATATAAATATATAAACTCTTCTTGAATTTTATATGCGCATAATCACACTAGAATAACAATTCCTACAAAAGGAAGCTATAATTTTCACGGATAGGCACACTTCTTAAAATTTGATCAACTGACCAAACATTAGAAATATTTGAAGTCAGGGACCACCATATATATATATATATATATATATATATATATATATATATATATATATATATATATGTATATTACCGTGTTCGGAACATACTTGTTGACGACAAAAATATAATAGCAACAACTGTATGCAAAAAAGGATAAAAATAATGGAAGCCTTATTAACTAAAACAAAAAACGACACTCAATAATATCAACTATGAACATTGACACGATATCTTGACCTTGTTTTGAAAATGAAACATATAAATACATACATGCAACAAACTATTTCTTGTTAAGAGTTAATATATTTCAACCTTGAAAATGGCTAAATGTATAGCCGAAAGCGCTCGGATAAAAAGAACATTCAGACAGTTTTTATATAATTTATCACCCGAAAAGAAAAATTATTAGATCACATGAGAAATTGTATAAAAACTAAATCAAAGCACCTTGTCTGGCGTATTCAACGAAATGTGCATGAAAGAAGGATTGCAGCCTAAATACACACAATTTAAATAAATTTAATAAATAAATAAATATATATATATATATTAAAATAATAAAATAATAATATTTAAATAAACTTAATAAATATATATATATATACACGCATACGTCCACTCTCTCTCTCTCTCTCTCTCTCTCTCTCTCTCTCACACACACACATACACACATGAAGTCAATACTTAGACGCGACAGTCTGTTTCATGCTAGACGCAATCGTCAGCCACGAGTGCTGTTATTTTTCTCGGCTATTTATATATACGGGTCAGTGGGGCATTGTGTGTAGCCTATTTTGGCGGTTATTTTACCGGAAGTCATTTATTTGTTTATTTATTTGGGTTAAATTATTTTGCTTGTCATTTAATTTTATTTTTATTTTTCATTTTTATTTCTTATCTTATATAATTATTTTTATTTTTATTTAAATTGGTATTTTTATTAACGTAGTCAAAAATTGTTTATATCGCTTGGTTTGGGATGATAATTAAAGCTATTTGTTCAATTTTGGGGTTGATGGCTGTAGTTTATTCTAACTATTATTTTGGCGGGAGCAGTTTTTAATTTGTTTATTCATGTATTTATTTCGATTAATTATATTTATTTGTTTTTTTCTAACGGTTAATTTATCGGGATCGGTTTGTTAGTTTGTTTATTTATTTGGATGAATTTAGATTAATTTATTTTACTTGTTTTTTATTATTCATTTATTATACTGTATATTTTTATTTAATCTTTTCGGTTTTCGATTTTTAGGTAACGTAGTATTTTTTATCGATATATAACAGTTACAGCTATGTTTTTCGTCCGATTTTTGCTTTGATTTTTATAGTCTAACTAATATTTTGGTCATAATGGTTTGTTAATTTGTTTATTATTTACTTTATTTGGGTTCATTGATTTTTCTTTTTTATTTATTCTATTTCGTCTTTTCTAACGGGTATGATTTGGTAATTTGTTTGGGTTTATTTATTATTATGAAACAGACTGTCGCCTCTAAGTGTTGCCTTCAATGTTCACTTTTATTGTTTTATTGTTCACTTTACATACGCTCTATCTCTGATATTGAGCACATTAACACATAAATATACCACACCTTAAGACTCTATTTCTTTATATATATATATATATATATATATATATATATATATATATATATATATATATATATATTTTGTTTCATTCATTTTATCCAGATATTATATATATATATATATATATATATATATATATATATATATATATATATATATATATATATATATAATGTATGTAGTACAGTAAATAGAAGGTGCGCTTTCATTTAAGACAGATACTTTCAATCCTCGCGTTACAACCAACTCGAGCATTTTGACTTACTGGGGCGTCGATATTGGTAGGTTCTGTCTCAATTTTTCGAGTGTTGTGAAAGTTAAATTTTAAATCTCTAATTCCAACACGAACACAGTCCATCTACCGGGTTTGAAGAAGACCCACGCACTTCCCGTTGCTCGAAATAGATCTATACCCATATGAAGTAATTTTGGACTTTGCTGTGTAATATATATATATATATATATATATATATATATATATATATATATATATATATATAGAGAGAGAGAGAGAGAGAGAGAGAGAGAGAGAGAGAGAACACGCAAATATATAAATTAGATGAGTTAATTCCAGTTTTACCAATATACACAAATGTTTTACAATGTAAAATATAAATTGAATGATTATACATGAGTAAGGATATTTTGGCCATTCTCTGAAGACAGAGGTCTACAACATCTTAAATGTTTTGGATAACTAGCTTCATATGTAATGCTGTATGGTAGGTCGGGGATGCATCCTCAGGCGTTAAGCTTCAGTTAATTATAGATGTCTTCCAGCTTTGATGTGTTGGAAAGTTAAACTTATATATATATATATATATATATATATATATATATATATATATATATATATATATATATATATATATATATATATGTATGTACATATATATATATATGTATGTTTGTATATATATATATATATATATATATATATATGTATGTTTATATATATATATATATATATATATGTATGTATATCTGTATACATACATACATATATATATATATATATATATATATATATATATATATATATATATATATATATATATATATATATATAACGTTTGTATGAGACAGATAGAAGAAGGAAAATATTTGAGAATTCAGTATTGTTTGCATAACATTGCATGTACAGCTACGTTTTGTATATGTGTATGAATTTGTAATACCAGATTAATCTTTCGTAATTGATCATATCTACATGGTTTCATGTATTTTAGAGCATTTTCATAAGTTTATTTATGATCTACCGTTAGAACGAAACGAATGTTTTTTTACTACATTTTTCAAACATTGTCAGCACATTGTGGCCGTGTTCATACGTTATATTATTGAGTGGTAACTTTTTCTTTATTATTATTAGTGCTGCCATTATTTTTTTACATGCAGATGAGGTTATTATACTTGTATTTTCTACTCGTATGTTTTCGTGTAGATTTTGATAAGTTTTCGCGTGTGTTTAACTGAGTACTGTTTGAGCTATATCGTGTAGGTGTAATGTAAGTCGTCTAGATAGGCATGTATGTTTGATCAGGAACACAGTTGTTTAAGGGTAGTTTAAACACGTAGATAATACTGGTTCTTTGTAATTTTGTTTTTGAGGGTGTCTTGTTATTTTCGATTATAAGTTTATCTGTTTTAATTCTTTTGTAATAGGTAATATATTTTCTTGTTCTGGTCGACTGGGTTTGTGTATTTCTTTATGATATTTCTCAGAGAATATTCTTCTTGGTTATAGTTAAGATGTATTTGGCTTTTGTAGAAGAGGTTAAATCTATTGTTTTTGTCTGTATGCTCAATATTGCTATTAGTTTCTTTAAAAAAGAATTGTCTAATATCGTGGTCGATGAGATAGAAAAACCATTGTTAACTAAAGTCTGTTTTAGATCATTGTTTTCTTTAAGCAAAAGGGGACGAGCGGATGAATTCTCGTGTGCTCTCTTTAGGAAATTTTATAACTACTATTTTATATCTTATGGGTATTCCCTTTTAAAATTAAGGTGGCAAGGGTTTATGCTTGTAGAATGTATGATGAAGTGGTTGGAGACTATGAATTTCTTGTTTGTTTTTTGCTAAAATAAAAATATTGTGTACATAGCGGACATGTATTTTGGGTCTAATAACTTTTTTTTTTAATATCGTGTTTTATACGTGGTACATGCAGTAGTTGAAGAATCACGGTCTGATTGAATTTCTCATACCAACATCATTAGTTTGGGTGTTGATATTGCCATTATGGACGTAGAAAGGGATTTTAGTTGTGCAGGCATGCAATAGGTTTTTGAAGATAATTGGTTTGATGGATGGAGGTGGAATAGAATTATTTTTATATACAGAGTTGTGTTCTCTGGGACGATTTTAAATTAATTTCCAACGTCGCGTTACTTTAAAATACTTTTCTTTGGTTGTATAGTTTTTTAGAATTTGGAGAACTCCATGAGTTGACGTGATGCGTAAATATGCAGTAATGATATTGTTAAGGAATTCTTGTAGATAGTTGTTGGGATCTGCGAGATGATGGGTCGTAGTGGCTATCCGGATTTATTTTAATATTTCCGTATAGGTATCCTGGTTGATAATCTCCGGTGATTTTCAAGGAAATTAAGTCGGCATTGTTTGATGGTATAAGTTTGGTAACGGGTCTTTTTAGACTCTCCTTGGTGCTTTTTCATTTAATTTGGTAAAATTAGGTCGGTCAACGATGATGTGTTTTCATTTCTTATAATAATCCGATATGCCTAAAATTACGTATGTGTTAACTTTGTCAGCTCGTCTGATGATGATATTAGAAATGATTTTATTTTAATTCTTTAGCAGTAGTTTCCAGTTTTATTATTAGAATATTGTTATAGTATTGCACTGTTAATACTCCGCCGGCCCCAAGCTAGGATAGTGACTAATATAGAATTTCCATTTTGCACTTCTTTGTAGGGAGGTCAAGTTTAGGTTGGCGACGTCAATTTGAGTTTAGATTTAAGAATTTCTTCTGGTCCCCTGCAGTGTTTATACAAAATCTGTCTCCAGAAAAGAAAACAGTTGTACGGAAACTAGAAAAATTAAATAAAAATCTTAATCGCAGTACCTTATAACTCCTTGTATGTATATATATATATATATATATATATATATATATATATATATATATATATATATTAAAGACATTTATAATATGTTTAACGTTCTTTTTATAGATACAAGTATTTAAGCAAATGCTCTGTTTTATAATAAACAGTATTAAATAACATTTACCGGCCTGAATGTCCGAAAAATTTTCATAGAAAATTTGCTTAAATACTTGTATCTATAAAAAGAACGTTAAACATATTATAAATGTCTTTAAATAAATTGTCGGATTATGTCCAATTCAAATATATATATATATATATATATATATATATATATATATATATATATATATATATATATATATATATATACACATAGAGGTTTCGTTATATATATATATATATATATATATATATATATATATATATATATATATATATATATATATATATGCGTGTGTGTGTTTTCTTAAAGATGGAGGAGGCATAAGAAACAGGGCAATTTATAGATAGAGTGATGTAGGTATAGATATTTTCATCAATTTCAAAAACACTTGGTCTCACAATATTGCCCTATATGCTTCCTCCATCTTTAACACACACATTCTCTCTCTCTCTCTCTCTCTCTCTCTCTCTATATATATATATATATATATATATATATATATATATATATATTTATCTATATTATTTAATGAGACATGTATTAATATATATATATATATATGTGTGTGTGTGTGTGTGTGTATGTTTGTGTGTGTGTAATGTGTGTGTGTGTGTGTGTGTGTGTTAAAGATGAAGAAGGCATAACTGATCGAGCAATCAAGTGTTTTTAAAACTGATGATAGTATCTATACCTACAACACTCTTCTGAAATATATTACTATAGAAAACAATTCTGTCAGTAACTGCTTATATTGACCTCAAACCCCTTATGCAGACGTGACGAATATCTGCAGAAAAAAACATTACAATTTTCAACAAATCAGCAGTGCCCAGTTATTGCATCCACTGTTACCACTGAATTTTAATCTGCACCATCCGGCGCCATTACTATATCACCCAAAATCAAGAACCACCATTTTATTCCATTAGACCATCCTTTGGCTGGGTAGTAAGGATTAATATTTAGTGGAAACAGGGCGAGTAATAGCTGAGCAGTACTAAATAATAAGAAAAAAGACGAAATAATTCTAAACATAGACAGCGGAAGTGTATAGCGAGAGTAAATACAAAAGTGGACAGCACAGAGTGGCAAGAGTCTGTATAATGCTTGAACTCAATCTCACAGTCCTGAAGACTCCGTTCTCGCATGAGAGCGACTCTCGACACTCGCTGTTGACCTCAGTTTCCAATTACATACATACATAGTATGCATACTTGGGCGAGAGACGTCATATCTATGTACGAGCAAATAGCGTTGCAGAGGATGGGGGGATTACGCTGGCGTACCAGTTTTAATAAGTTCATTCACAATTCTCTCCCTACCCACTTATCAAAAACGTCTGTGCATTTGAAGGTATTTTGTGCATCATTTGTAATCAAAAAAGCATGTACAAATATTTACGCATAATTTAACAGGATTACTTATATATTTACAACAATCCGCTAGCTTATTAAACGCCCATCGTTCTCTCTCCCCCCTCTCACTCTCTCTCTCTCTCTCTCTCTGTCTCTCTGTCTCTCTCTTTACATATATATATATATATATATATATATATATATATATGAATAAGAGTTGTAGAGAGAGTTTTGATAGGAAATGAAATAAACATATACGCAAAAGTAGGTACTCAATTTTACAGAAAATGTCTGGTTTTACTTATATCCTTTCTTAAATGAACTAAACGAATTTTTAATCGGTTGGCTAATTAACTCAGTATATCTGTGTATACTAGCAGATAAACACTCATACATGCACACACACGCACAAGTTTGCATCTACGAACCCAAAAGAGACATGCGTTAAGACAATCCATCTAACATCTCGTTTTGCATCGAGATGATGGTGGACATAACTTTGATTTCACTAAAGCCACCCTAATTGAAAAAAGTACATAATACTTCGAGAAAGTAACTAGAAAATTTAATAATAACATTATTACCAACTATAAACTCAGGTCTAAAGCATTAATTTACATCGCCATCTTAATCAATTCTTAAAGAATGTGGCTTATATTTATCTAATACAAAAAATGCATTCCTAATAAGCGAGCTATAAAATCAGAACGGAGCGACTTCCCGGCGAGAGGGTGGGTCTTTCATAAGGCCAGATAAAAAAAAATAAAAACCTTCTAGACAGAAAAAAGCACCAAATTACAAATATATATTACCATTGTTTGTCCATTTAAAGATACAAAATTCTTCACAAGCCGACATGCACATATAATTATCGGCGGTTTCAATGCACGTGACACGAGTCTGACACATGAGAACTGACCCAAACATAAATTAAAATATCAGTGTTTTCTGTCTTTTTGTCAGTTTTCTTTCAATCTCTGACGAAGCTTTAATAAAAGTGAAACATGTTAGATGGATACAGTTTCAATTTGTTATATATATATATATATATATATATATATATATATATATATATATATATATATATATATATATATATATATATATATATATATATATATATATATATATATATATCGCATTCCTTTCTTTCTTTAAAAGACCATTTTAATACTTAGATTCACTTAAAATTCACCTTCATCCCTGCCGTGCGACGACGGCTTATTGGTAGAATTTCCGACTGACGACAATTCAGTCGGGTTTCGAACCTAGCTAAAGGCAACCGGACGTCTAGCCACACTGAAGAGATGTGATACAGGGAAACAGTGTGTTTGTGGATGACAATAATATAGGCTCCTGAAAAATTAATTTCGGTTGAGCTTTCTGGGGAAGGAAGTTTGTGTTTTTAAACAGTGACTATTAAGGCTTATATAGCAAGACTCTTCGGTAAAGCGAATTGAGTCCTGTCGGTCACTGTGTGTTTATCTAAAAATAAATACCTTCATCTTTTTTTAATTTGTAGGTCTAATGAATTGGATTGTGATTACGATACCAGTGTAATAAATTATAACCAGGGAATATTAGTGTTTGAGCCTTTTATATTATATTCTTGCTCTGTCCTGGACATTGAACTCTTCCTTGATTCTATCCACTTTGATATATATATATATATATATATATATATATATATATATATATATATATTAAAGACTAATATTATCAATATAATAACGAGGGGGGGAATTGTGTGTAAATAATTAGCGAGTGACAGTTAAAATAAAATATCCTCCAACAAATTAAGGGACTTCACAAAATCCTTCTGACGGCAAAGAGAAGGTTTCCGTAATCCTATACAGATTGATTCCAAAATCTTCAAATGATTGTTGGAAGCAGGTATGTGAATAATTTTGAAACACTCTTTCGTATACGACTTGGCACAGGCTATATTCTCTACTAGGTGTTGCGCAATAGCTGATTCCATATTTGTAGAGGGAAGATAACACATGGTATCTATTTTGCCAAGTCGTATTTTAGAAGGTACATGTTGATTAATTCTTGTTTCAAAATGCAAGGTTGTACGCCCCACATAACCAGGAGCAGCACTGGCAATTAAATTCATAAACCAAATTACTTAAATTGATATAGGGCAATTCATCCTTGCGAAACGACGGAAAAGCAAACCTAGTTCGAAAAATACAACGCAAAGCAACAGAAGGAAATCAACCAGAAACCTATTTACTAACTTGCTTGACTAAGCTTTCGCCCTGATCCCCAATCCAAGGAATTTGCAAATAAACCGGACATTTAGAAGGCCCTTCGACTTTAGGGAAACCTTCTCTTTGCCGGCAGAAGGATTTTGTGAAGTCCCTTAATTTGTTGGGGGATATTTTATTTTAACTGTCCTTACTTAATTATTTACACGCAATTTCCCCTTCCCTCGTTATAAGTATATATACTTATACGTTATTGATTTTAGCGTGTGTGTCCCCTCCTTTTTTTTTGCTCATCATTTTCGTTGCTGTTCTTTTCGTTTAATTTATCAATTTTTCCAACGATTTTCTCCTGATGAGATGTTGGACGAAAGGGCCTTAGAGACTATTACCATTAATAAATTCCTTGTTTTTAAAACAGTATATATATATATATATATATATATATATATATATATATATATATATATATATATATATATATATATATATATATATATAAGTACATGATTGGTACACGTGGAATAAAATTCCAAAACCAAAAACACTATTTTTAAAAAGTGCTCAATACCGAATAGAGCTAATAATATTTATTCAATTTTATAATATATGCAGGTTATATGAGCACTATAAAACTTGCAATTTTCTTTCAACATTTCTGGTGTCTTATCAATGACCAACTCGAACTGATAGATGATACAGTTTTTCAACAAAAGATGATGTACTTTGTCACTTTGTTCTGCTAGTGAGGCAGTTTTTGAATAAATAATTCCGTAACAGGTTGAGCGGAAGATCTGGAGCATTACTTTGGCCTTCTTAATAACCAAATTTGAATCTATTGGATTTCTTTCGTGGGGATATGTTAAACGTAAGATTTATTTAACTAAGGAATTACAGGCGAGCACAAGTGATGTGATTGAGGGTGTCACTGAAAAATGAACTGAAGAAATCGTGTTAACCTTTTTATGCGTAATGATGGTGGACATGTTGAAAATTAATAATCCTTGTAATAAATTTAAATATTATTTCTCATCCATTTTAGAGATTGTTTCTATCATGTATAATTAGAAAGCTACAAATATTTTGAGTTATACACGGACTTTCTTGACACCCTGCATTTTTCTCTTAAAGCCAAAATCATGCGTTAAGGGCAGGCATGAGCAAATCGTTTTCGAGCAGTAAGTCGTATGAGATAAGCTATCATAAGTGGAACCGCACTTCTATAAGATTTCTACGTAATTTTCTGTTGAAGTCACCTCGGCCACTTTCACTCTTCTTCTTTTATGTGCCGTGTTCCTTCATGACGTAGGCGATCATGGCTCTCCACGTAAGCCTATCCCATATAGCTCTCAATAAGTTTTGTTCCTTTGCTACTTCTCCCGTGCCATGTTCTGTCATGCACTTGCTTAAGCCCACTAGCTATGTCATGCGTTGCCTTCCCTTGTCTCTCTTTCTCTCTATTTGACCTGTGAGTATGAGATTCTCCAAGCCTTCCTTTCTCATTACGTGTCCCAGAACTTCAGCTGCCTCTTTCTGGTGTTAAGCATAAGCTTCCTCCTTGTTTGCATCTTCACCAAAACCTCATCGTTGCTCATGCGCTCGGTCCATGATATCCATAGCATCCGTCTGTAGAATCATAATTCCGTTGCCTCAAGTCTACAGAAGACTATGCGCGTAAGGATCTGCCTTAGAAATATAGTAATTTTCTTTCTTTGGTGAAAATACTTTTTATTAATAATACAAAAATTGAATAATTGTTTTGATATTATCAAAGAAAGTGATTAACCCACATTACCTCGTATGATTTGTTTCTTATTTATTCATTAGGAGCTAAAAGATATTTTTTTAAATTCTACTCCAGAGTATTATTAGAATTATAAAGACTTATTTGCTTGTAAATCAAATGATGTTTGTCCGCTTAGTCTTCCTTACTGAAAATCTCCAATGATTTGATAAGCTGAAAACGTTAGTTTCAACGAACATTTACAACATTCAAGAAACATTATACATAAAGATTGTTTATGCATAATGCGAGAGAAGGTGAGTGAACAAATGAGCACGAATTGAAATAAACAAAACACTCTCTGTGGTGTGCATGTGAGTGTTGCCGGGAATCCGCTATCTTTTAGGGCTTTTTTTCGTAGTCATTCTTAGCTTCGTTGAATATCTTTATTATTGCTTTTCTAGTTTTGTCTGTTTTGTTTGTTATAATTTTTTTAAGATTATGGGACCGTCGTTCCCGAAGAGTACTGTATCATTTCTATCTATTTTTTTTTTTTTTTTTGCTTAGTTCGTGTAGTAAATATATACCTATGTGGTCGCAGGTCTCTGCAGAGTCAAAGCATCCCATTGTAGTGTCAACGATCCCTTCTTTTTTTAGCCATGAGTCCTCATTGTCAAATAGGAGCGAATTACATAAATATGTACATTTTTCCTCATGAAATTGAAGGCGCTGTCAATGACTTGTATCAAATGTAATGTTAAATAGAAGAAACAAAATTAAAATACATGTGTTCAGATTTGCGCGTCAACCTTTATCCAAATTCACTGACAATGCTTACCGAATCCGCATACTCTTATTCCTAAACGGAAAATGTCAGGAGTGTGGTCTGAAACTGATAAAGAATTCTGCTCCCCCTTCTATGTGCCGTCCATTCAGGACGTTGGCAATCTTTGCTCTTCACAATATCCCATCCTTTGTTGCTCTTAGTACATTCGCTTTCATGTTATCTGGCTCAGCAAATTATTCCCTCAAGCTCGCTAGCTAGGATAAGCTTTGCTTTACTCTGTCCCCCTTGCCTTTAGTATGTCCTGTAAGTATCAAATTTTTCAAACACTATTTCCTCACTATATTCCCCAGAGATTTCAACTGTCACTTTCTGATATTGTATGTGAATGTATCTTTTGTTGCCATTTTATGCCGTCTGCGCTACTTTTACAGTATTCTTGATTTTTGATTTTTTTTAAATTCACATTGCGAACTTCTGTTTCCCACATTTCCACAGTCGAATCATTTTTTGTTCTTAAAAGGCAGTTCTTCTTCAAATGTAGTTCGACGCATCCATAACATGGATTTGGTTTTGTAAAGTATTTTGCTATCGCATTTGCATTGGGACGAACCGAATTTATATGAGATACATCTCTTTCCTCAATTCTAGCTGAATCGTGTCGTAAGTTCAGTATTATTTGACATTCTTCAGTTACAGCGTGCAAGATTAATTTTGAGTCCCGTTCAAGCTTAGTCAAAATTCTGGAACGGATTTCCGCATCCCTATTTACTGTCAATCCTTGTACGATCAAGCACTTAAACATGTCGGGTGTCAGTTCGTTTAACTTGAACTTTTCACATTCAATGTTTGCGATACTAGTGTAAGTGGTATAATCTTCATATTTCTTTTTTACAACATTTAGCAATTGCCAAAGTGTAATGATAAATGAACTTCATTCGCTGAAAATTTTAATTTACAAAATAATAATTTCTTCAAACAACAATTCACCCAATTTTTTTCGGTAAATTTTAATTCGCGTATTTTTCGTGTTCCGTGAACCCTAGCTTTCTTAGTAACAGACATATTTTTTCTCGTCCGTTTTTAAAGATTTCCTCATAGCGTTTGTAGTACGTTGCAAATGTAACCTCTTCTTAAGGGTTATATTTAAATTCAACAATTGCATTTGCTACTGGGTCCTGTAAGAAAAAAGAGACCTGTTTTTCGTTACTTTTACTCTTCATAAAAAGTTCTAGTATTTTTTTTTGTTCTTGTTCTGGTTGTCTCAAGAATGTTCCCTGAAATTGTTATTGCTGCTGTCGTTGTTCTTGTTGTTGTTTTCGTAATTCCAACATTACTGCTTTCAGGTCATCCATTTTTTTTGTTTGACTTGAAAATGTTCTTCCAGTGTATATTTCGGATGTTTTAATGTTACATTGTTTTCGGCGTAAAAAAAAAAAACGCCTGCAACTGCCAACTGTTGTGATATGGGGTCTGGCAAGACACAACACTTACCTCGACAGAGTCAGTCGTAATAGTAGTATTCAATACTCAGTTAGACAAGTCTCTGCAATAGTATGATCTTCATCCTCCTAGACAATTACCCAGGACTACTTATCATGAATGAATCAGACCTTTCATTATAATAAAGAGGATATCTGGCTCGTATCACAAAAAATGATTGCTCAGTATCGGAAATTGATCGTTTGTAGGTATAAACTGTTTGGACATAGGAATCAACACTATCTGATTTCACACAATCTTCACACTACATAAGGGGAGGTATAAAACTGACAGCTTTCATGCAATTTTGATTTCTATGTTTCTATATCCAATGGTTATCACCCTCTTTATATATATATATATACATATATATATATATATATATATATATATATATATATATATATATATACATATATATATATATATATATATATATATATATATATATATATATATATGTATATATATATATCATTAACAGTTGAGGGGAAAATGTATGAAAAAGTGTAAAGAGTTTACTTGTCACGTGTTTCATTCTTTAGTACCTCAGCGGACTAAATTTGTTATGTTAGTACGTTTAGATATGCGGGAGAACGGGGGTCGCTGGGAATTTTAGAATTATTTTTCTTTAGATTTATCTGATTTCATTTAAAACTCTAAAGAATATAAGATAGATATAAAAATAAAAAAAATAAAAAATAAAAATGAAATAAAAATTCTAAAATTGCCAGCATCCCTCGTTATGCGCATTTTTAGTCGTAACAACATAACTTATTTAGTACAATGAAGTCTTGAAGGAGGGAACGCGTGACAAGTTAACTTTTTCTACTTTGTCATACATTCCCCTATATATATATATATATATATATATATATATATATATATATATATATATATATATATATATATATATATATATATATAT
>OZ038478.1:81860649-81878149 GCA_964036315.1 Acanthosepion esculentum
CATTTGAGTAGGTAAAAATTGTGGATTTAGTTCTAGTAGTAATTAGGAATGTTATTTTTTGGTTTACTATAAGATTTCTAGAGTTGAATTGCATGTATTTATGTTGGGGTTATCACTATTAATACCTATGTAATCAATGAATGTTTCCTGTTTAGGATACAGCTTTTTAAAAGACCAGACAAGGGTGTGAACCATACGATAGTCGAACCCATCTACTTCGATTGAGAAAAAAAAAGTAAATAATATTTCTGAATTTAGGCGGAGACATCCGAAGTATGGAAGTGGAGTAGAATTTAAAATGAACCAAAAACACAATCCTAAACAAGGAACAAGGGATAAACCTTTACTCCTGTTCAAAATACCCGGAAAGAGTGAAATGAACAATAGGCAAACTATCTACTCCTATCGATTAGGTTTCAGAGAAGTTGATTAATATAGATGGACTTAACTGAAATATTGTCTAAAGTTTTCGCTGTTTAATATTAGATCTCTCTGATTAATATTAGATCTCTCTGATTAATGTTCACGACTGAATTATGTGCATTGACAAGAAAAGAGATTGTTACATAATAAATATTTTTATGCAATTGGCCCTGATCTGTCATCTCGTCTGCAGTTGCACTCTCACAGAAGGCGACGTTACCTCGCTCTGTCTTTTTTACAAATACTTTCACGGCAATTGCTCCGATGAGCTGCTTTGGCTGGTTCCTAGGCCTCGTGAATTTAAACGTCCTACGAGGCTGGCATCCCGTTCCCATCCCTTCACCGTTGAAACTGTTAGATGTAGACGTCTCTTCCACTCCAATAGCTTCATGTCTCGCACATCTCGCCTGTGGAACTCCCTTCCTTATTCCTGTTTCCCTGACAAATACAATCTCCAATATTTAAGTGTAACGTCAATTGACATCTCCAGTTGCCTTGATCTATCTACTTCCCTTCTCCACATACTTTCACCTTTCATTCCTATCTGCTCTCGCTCCAAATCTTCTGTGACCCCCTGCCTTGATCGATCCACTATCTTTCTCCACATCCTCTCCTTTACCACGCCTATCTGCTCTTCCTCCAAACATTATGTAACCCCTTGCGTGCTAGTGGCTTCCAGCCTTGCTTGAGGTGGTAAGCTTAAAAAAAATAAATTATACGCTTCTTCCATTGTTTAGGTACGGATTTTCTTCTGTAAATTTGTGATATATATATATATATATATATATATATATATATATATATATATATATATATACTAGCTTAAAAGCCGCTCTATCGGGCGGCATTTAATAAAGCTCTTGCGGAGGCGTCTTGATAGGGCCTTCGTCACAATAGGTAGGTAGGAGAAGATGCAACAATAAACTACTGAAGAACTCAAAATTGATCGATACATTTAAGTATTGCATTAATATTTAAGTTTACCTTTTAAAAGTTCAACTATAATTCTGCTGTCGCCACTTAGTTTAAAGACAGTTTCATATACGTAGGTCCTTACTTTCCATACAAACAATTATTTGTATTTCATAGCTGACTTTCGCTGTATTTCGCAACTAATATATATTATTCCAAAATTTATTTCCAAGTTATCAAAATTGTTGTACAAAAAACAATAAAAAATAAAAATAATAATTCGTCGCAAAAAAATCACGCACAAATTCTCCAAAAACTTGGGAATCCAAAATTTCTGGATTTCGGGTCCGAATCCTTCCCGGAATGTATTTTTAATTTGCCTCATTCCAAAATGGTATAATATGTTGGGGTTATGGCCTCTAGGAGCAAAGTTGAAAAATTATGACACACTGACATTCGCATTTATTATATAAAATAAAAAGAAGATGAGTTATTGAAAGTTAGAGAGTTCTGTTCCTTTAATTGAAACCGCCTGACACAGTGACGCGCTGACATTCGCCTCTATTATATAGATATATATATATATATATATATATATATTAATTTCACACGTAGCTATAATTTCAGTTCTATAATAAGCAGCTTATATTAAAAAATAAATATCATTCCAGCGAGATTTGAACTCATGTAATTAACCTTTGGGAGGCGGCCTTACCGTGCGAGCATCCTACCCATAAGGCTGCTGTCACAGTTCAAACAGACTTTGTCCGGAAGCATATTTTCCGATCAGTAAAACTTCTGCTCATAATCAGGAAAAGGCAGCTGAAATTCCTTGGGCGCAAAAGAGAGAGGGGTCTTGAAAAAATTAACCCTCACGCTGCATACGGAAACCAAGAGAGAGAGTGAGATAGAAGTCACTGACCTAACGAGCTTGTGTGAAGTGAATGGATGGTGGAATGGAAGTTGGGAGTTTTAGCAAAGAGAGAAAAAAAACTTGTAAGAGGCACAAGGGATAGAAAGATGTGGAGATTCAGGATCGCCTGTCGTGGGGTGATGTGGCACAGAGAAGTTGCTTACTTAGGTTTATATAACAGCGACATGAAAGTTGCGATGACGTCTTCAAAAATAAAGCGAAATAAATACTTTTTTAAAATTAAATTGCAGAAATACATTCGTCCCTTTCTTCTATTCGCCGTTTCCCTTAAGGACGTTGGTGATTATGGCTCTTGACAGCTTCCTTTCATGAATATAAGAAGGTAAGATGATGCTTTTTTTTTACTTAAATACAATATGTGCATGGATATTCCATTAAAAGTTTCAAAATATTCCTCAATCTTGCAATTTTGTAGAAAAAAAAACATGAAAAGTCGCTGTCTAAGCTTTAGACGATTAACCCTATAAGTTTCAATGTGATCGGGCACAGTTTTCATTATTTACTCATTACTCCAACGACACGTTGCATAGCTTTGCTAATTAATTTGTTAAATTAATTATTTCTTGGAACTAGCAACTATGAAATGAAATCAAAGCCTGAATGATTTCAATCCCGCTTTTATTTTCAAAAATTAAAATTAGAAGTGAAGAATGAGTGTACACTGTACACATATATCTGTAGGTAGTTTATATTTTCTTTCACCTAATGTACAGTAGAGCGTATATAGACATATATGAAATATATATTGTTATATATATTTGTGTGTTTGGAATTTTCGTTTTTATATATTAGATGGTGTTATTTTATACGTATATATCTGTTTTAATGTCCTTTCTTTCCCTATTGCCTGTTTCTCTGTTCTATTAGACCATTTTATCTATGTATATTTGCCCGTATAAGTTATATTTTAATTAGTGGTTAGAATTCGTTTAATAACACTTTCAATCTTGAATATTTCTTGATTGTTGTATGAGAGTGTGAGTGTTAATGTATGTGGATGTATGTACGTGTCTTTATCGATGTCTATGTTTATGGTAACTTGCATGCATATTTAATTGTGTATGTATGTGTTTTTTTTTTGTAAAGGGTCTTGGAGATATTTCCGGTCTCGTCACTTTGTTGTGTGTGTATATATCTAAATATGTCTGCCTGCTTATGTATTATAATCTGATTGTGTATGTATTGTCTGTCGCAAGACGTCATCATCCCATGCCTCTGCTTAGAATTCAAATGTATTCATGTTGTCATGAAGTTAAGAGCAGTCGATCTTAACGTTTATTCGAACATAATTTCAATAAAAACAAAATAAATAGAATAACATATGTATTTCTTTCTTTTTTCCTCAGTAATTTTATAATTTTAAACATAATAGAGTTTAAATTTAAATTTTATCGTATAATTTAATACTTATTAGTTAGAATAAATTCTATGTTGGTATAACTCCAAATTTAAAGCATTTATTAATTATTATAACCTTACTTCGTTGTCAAGTTTGAATTTCCGTATACTTGTATTTTGATTGGTCATTCCAGCTTATGTAACAGCTTTTCCCCTTGCGAGGTGTGGTTAATTAATTTGAATCTTTTAAAACCCTTTATTCTACATACAACATGATCACTTGATAAGACACCAGAGGTGTTGAAACAAAATGTCTATTTTTGTAGAGATTTTATAACATATATATGTCATAATTTTCAAATAAATAATTATATTTGCTCTACTCTGTATCGAGCACACTTTTAAGAATAGCATTTGTTCGTTATTAGAATTTATTCCGTATACATCAATCCTATACTTGTGTGTGTATATATATATATATATATATATATATATATATATGTGTGTGTGTGTGTGTGCGCGCGCGCGCGCGCGTGGGTGTGTGTGAGAGAGAGATTGTTTTTTGTTTTTTGTTTTTTTTAAAGCGTATCACCCCGAGCAAGGCCAGTGGCCACTATCACGCAAGGGGTTACAGAAGGGTTGGAGGAAGAGCAGATAGGAGTGGTAAAGGAAGGGATGTGGAGAAAGAGAAGGACGGAGGGCCGATCGGGGTAGGGAGGTTACGGGAGATATAGAGCGAGAGCAGATAGGAATGGAAGATGTCAGGAAGTGGATAGATCAAGGCAACTGGAGATGACGATTGACGCTACACTTAAACCGTTGGAGATTGTATTTGTCAGGGAAACAGTAAAAGGGAAGGGAGTTCCATAGGCGAGATGTGCGAGACATGAAGCTATTGGAGTAGAAAAGACGTCTACACCTAACAGTTTCAACGGTGAAGGGGTGGGAACGGGATGCCAGCCTCGTAGGACGCTTGAATTCACGAGGCTTAGGGACAAGTGAAAGCAACTCCTCAGAGCAATTACCGTGGAAGTACTTGTAGAAAAGGCAGAGTGATGCAACATTGCGTCTGTGAGAGAGCGACTGCAGACGAGATGACAGATCAGGGCCAATCACATTGCATATCCGTCTCTGGATCTTATCAAGAACCCCAAGGCAACACGCAGGGGCCCCAGACCATAAATGGCAGCAATACTCCATGCAAGGTCGAATGGTAGACTTATAGACTTGGAGGATCGATTCAGTGAGAAGAATTTCCTGGCTCGGCACAGGGAACCAACTTTTCTAGCGGTGGATGATGCAATTGACTCGATGTATTGGTTCCATCTCAGATCAGCGGACAGCGTGAGACCGAGCAGCCGCAGAGAGGAACTCTCGAGAAGTTGGTCCTCAGACATTCTGATGGGATGCAGGGATGGGTCCTTGTGGTGGTTAATGGAGAGCAATTTTGTTTTAGAGGCATTAAAGTTGACCATCCATTTCTCTCCCCAGTCCACAACCGATTGGAGGTCCTTTTCAATTTGAGCTGCCAGGTTAATTTTGTCCGCCTCAGTAGATTTGTGCTTGAGGCAGGAGTAAATAGTAGTGTCGTCAGCGTAGATACCGACTTGGGAGTCTATGGCGTCTGGAAGGTCATTTATAAATATGAGGAACAGAGTAGGGCCAAGGATGGAGCCTTGAGGAACACCAGCAGTAGTGGGATAGGAGTTGGAGAAGGATCCACTGAGAACAACCTTCAAATCCCGGTTTGATAGGAACGATTGAATTAGGTCAAACAATCGACCTGTGATACCATAACCCTGGAGCTTGCGAAGGAGGCCGGCATGCCAAACCCTATCGAATGCCTTGGAGATGTCAAGGGCTTCGCCGTTACTATGGATAGCTTCGTAGACTAATTCAGTGATGGCCGTAAGCACATCGGCAGTAGACCGGGCAAAGCGGAAACCATACTGCTTGTCTGAGAGCAGATCGTGGGATATCAGGTGAGTAGTCACTTCGGCGTTGATAATGGCCTCGAAGACTTTGCCGAAGATGGGAAGGAGACTGATAGGACGGTAATTAGAAGGGTTGGAGGGGTCGCCAGAGTTCTTAAAGACAGGAACAATGGTAGAGGACTTCCAGCAGTCAGGAAAACAGGAGTCCTTGAGGCAGCGGTTGTACAATTTAGAGAGGGCAGGTGCCAGTTCAGGTGCGCATTTCTTCAGGACAATGGCTGGTATTCCGTCACCGCCGGTAGCCTTGTGGGGATCTAAGTTAGAAATAATGCCCAGTACCGACGACGGGGTTATGTGCAAGCCGTCCAGTAGGGCCTCAGTTCTGGGAGGGAAGTCGGGCAAGGGTACCCCAGAGGAGTCAAGCATGGAATTGGAAGAAAACTTTCGAGCGAAGCATTCGGCCTTGTCGGCAGAGGTGGTCAGGACCTCAAACTGATTGAACAGTGGAGGAATGGAGGGTTTGTTACTATTCAGAACGCTCTTGCAGAGACGCCAATAGTCCTTGGAGCCAAATTTGCGGGATGCAATGCGTTCCTTCATCCGAGCTGCAAATAGTGCCTTGGCATTGTCGAGAGTACGCTTACACTCATTGCGTGCAGAGGTAAATAGACGTCTGTTGAAGTCGGACATGTCACTACGAAAACGGTGGAAGAAGTGGTTCCTATGGGCAATGGCGGCTGAGCAAGCAGCTGTGAACCAGGGGGAGGAGCGCGGTTTGACCTTGAATTTCCTGGAGGGGATGAATGCTTCGATACCGGCTTTGATCCAGGAGGAGAACTCAGAAGCACAGTCATGAGTGGGGAGCTTAAATACAGCATCCCAGGGGACATCGCGGAGGAAGTCCCGAAACGAGTCCCTGTCAGCCCGTTGGTAGCAGAAAGTGGTTCTGGTGGTAGGAGGTTCTTTGCAGGGGGTGGGGCTGAAGGAAATACTAACAGACACGACAGCATGATCGGAGTTACCGATAGGACAGAGCTGCGTGGCACTACACGACTCAGGGATGGAGGTAAAACACAGGTCGAGGAGTTAGGGCTTACGGTCACGATTGTAGGAAAAACGCGTGGGGAAATCGATTATCTGGGTGAGGGATTGAGAGATTGAAAAGTTAAGAGTATGAACGCCAGCGAGGTCAGTGGTAGCGTTCTGTAGCCACTGGTTGTGATGGGCGTTGAAATCACCAAACACAAATATGTGAGCGGACGGATGGACAGAGAGGGCCTTATCAACGCTGTCAGAAATGACATCGAGTATCCCGCAGTCCTGAGAGGATGGAGAGCGGTACTGTCGTTAAACAGGTAAGTTGTTAGTGGACAGTTGTATATAACTTGACAGAAAGTGTGACTAAAATCGACTTAAAATCGGAGAAAGTAAAAAGTTGATCTAAAATTCAATTGAAGTTAATCTGTTTACAATTGCTTGATTATATTTTTAAAAGATTGTACTAATTGTACTAATGCCGTAACAGTTTTTGAACACTTCAATACTAACTTTTTATTTTTTTATTTGAAGAAATTTTAACGTTGGCCTTATGTGAGGAAAGTATATACATGTACATCTATATGTGTTTGTGTCTGCACTGTTACGTACATAAATCTCTTTGTTACTGTCCTAGTTAATTTCTTTTGAAATAACTTACTCTGTTCTTTTCCGTTAGCGGTCAGAATGCAATTTGCCTGACTATCTATAATCAGGGAAATATAATTTGTTTCTTTCCGAATTTGTTTTTTCATGTATCATTCAACCTTTTACTTAAAATGACCTCAAAGGTTTTTTTGCATTAACTCTGACTGTTTTGACAATGAAAGAGTGAAACTTTTGTTTGTATTTGCTTTGTTTTGACTCGACAGTTTCTAGTTGAAGAAGACAATGAATGATTATTAACACGGATTTTCAAATTATTTAACATTATTTTACCCATAGTTTTAATTTTGTAAAAAGAAACATTTAGTGCAATATCAATCGTTATCTTCTGTATTCATAATTCTTATTCTTTTATTGTTCTCTCTGCTTAATCTTTAATATACTGGATGTATTATCTTGCTTCTGCAAGTGACTCATATGAATGAATGGTGTCAGATGAATGAAAGGTGACAGAATTTTTAAGCTGTGTTGTCATATCCTGCTACGGCAACAGAAAATGACCATTAATGAAATTTTAATTAGAAGAGCATTGAAAAACAATGTTGTGGAAAGAAAAATAGTGATTAATGCAGTGTTAAAAGTTAATAGTTTTTTTTTTCAGACAGGATTAATTATATTTTTTTAATTATATTTTAAATTCAATAAAATTTGTGCAATAAAATATTGGACTTTCTTAAAAGCATTTTACCCCTAGCAAGGTACCAGTGCCACTAGTACGCAAAGTCGTTACAGAGAGTATAAGCAAGAGAAAAGGCTGGGTATAGAATGGATACAAAGATGAACGTGAATCAGGGCACCAGAAGATGTCGTTTGATATTACATTTAAATTTTTGAAGATTTTAACTATCAGGGAAACCCGTAAGAGGAAGGTATTTTCACTGTCGGCAAGTGCGAGAGAAGAAGCTGTTAGAGTAGAAGAGGTAGTTACATTTAACTGTTTCGACAGTGAAAGGGTGGGACCGAGATACCAACCTAGTAGCATGTCTAAATTCATGCAGTCGAAGCACCAATGATAATAGCCCGTCGGAACAGTTGGCATGAAAATATTTGTAGAAAAGACAGAGGGCAGCCACATACACGTCTGTGAGAAAGTGTCTGCAACATTATTTACACACGAGCTATTTTCTCCATCTTTGTTGTTATCAAAATATTTCGGACGTTGTACCATCCGGCCTTCATCAGTTGATTGTCGATCCGGGGGAATATAAGGAATTTCGGATTGACCCATCTATTTATTCTACGGCAGTAGGTGGTTGTTTCTCCAGTGACCATCTAGGGATATCCTGTTTACTTATTATTTAGTACTGCTCTGTTATTATCTGTCTATATTTCTGAGATGAGGTATTATAATATAAATAGTGCTCTGTTATTCCTCGCCCTTTTCCGCTGAGTCCAAGTACACACTGCCCGTCCCAGGAATTGAATTCGCGATTACTGTCTCAGATAGAAATACATTAGAGGTATTCGTTTTCTTCATATAAACAGATATTTAAAGAACTTGGTTTTATGTGACACGAGTCTACATTTGCGATGCAATGAAAAGGATTATATTGTATCGATTGCTAGGTTTACTTCTATGAAATTTGACTCGCTGATAGACAATTTTCTTCTCGCCATAATCTATTAGGCATTTATACATCGTCCATGCTTTGAGTTTTGCTATCACGTGTCGTCTGGAATTATAAAGTGAGATATTCTTGAGAAAATAAAATACAAAGAAGAAACTGAAATATTATTGGTCTTGACCAGGGATATCGGCTTCAGTCACATTCCCACCGACGAAACGTAGCCTTCCTGTGACTTTTTCTATATATATGTTCATAGTAATTGTTCCTCGTCCTGAGTGTGACGATAAACTACATCCGGGTAAGACGATAAAATACATCGAAAAGCAAGGCCTCTGATCAGGATGTTTTAAGTAGCGGGAAACCATCTCTTAATTGCTGCTGTTGCCGGGTCCACCCTGACCCGGTGTGGTAGCACCTGTTAGGGTCCCAACTATGGCCAAATAGTTAACCCCCCAAACTGGGGTCAAAACACTAAGAAAGTGGAAGAATATGTCTTAATACCAGCAATAAATTTTTGAGGAAAAATTATTACTAACAATACATTTTTGAAGAAAATAAATATTACCAGCAATACATTTTTGAAGAAAATATATATTACCAGCAATACATTTGTGAAGAAGAAAATATATTACCAGCAATACATTTTTGAAGAAAATAAATATTACCAGCAATACATTTGTGAAGAAGAAAATATATTACCAGCAATACATTTTTGAAGAAAATAAATATTACCAGCAATACATTTGTGAAGAAGAAAATATATTACCAGCAATACATTTTTGAAGAAAATAAATATTACCAGCAATACATTTGTGAAGAAGAAAATATATTACCAGCAATACATTTTTGAAGAAAATAAATATTACCAGCAATACATTTGTGAAGAAGAAAATATATTACCAGCAATACATTTTTGAAGAAAATAAATATTACCAGCAATACATTTGTGAAGAAGAAAATATATTACCAGCAATACATTTTTGAAGAAAATAAATATTACCAGCAATACATTTGTGAAGAAGAAAATATATTACCAGCAATACATTTTTGAAGAAAATAAATATTACCAGCAATGCATTTGTGAAGAAGAAAATATATTACCAGCAATACATTTTTGAAGAAAATAAATATTATCAGCAATACATTTGTGAAGAAGAAAATATATTACCAGCAATACATTTTTGAAGAAAATAAATATTACCAGCAATACATTTGTGAAGAAGAAAATATATTACCAGCAATACATTTTTGAAGAAAATAAATATTACCAGCAATACATTTGTGAAGAAGAAAATATATTACCAGCAATACATTTTTGAAGAAAATAAATATTACCAGCAATACATTTGTGAAGAAGAAAATATATTACCAGCAATACATTTTTGAAGAAAATAAATATTACCAGCAATGCATTTGTGAAGAAGAAAATATATTACCAGCAATACATTTTTGAAGAAAATAAATATTATCAGCAATACATTTGTGAAGAAGAAAATATATTACCAGCAATACATTTTTGAAGAAAATAAATATTACCAGCAATACATTTGTGAAGAAGAAAATATATTACCAGCAATACATTTTTGAAGGAAAAAATATTACCAGCAATACATTTTTGAAGAAAAAGGATATTACCAGAAATACATATTTTGAAGGAAAAATAAATATTACAAGCAATACATTTTTCAAGGAAATTTTTTTTTTACCAGCAATGAATTTTTGAAGAAAATGTAACAACAGCATTACATTTTTGGAAAAAATAATATTACCAGCGATAAAAGTCTTGTCGGCATAACATAATACATTGAGGTTGATATGGCGTAAACCAAACTAAACCAAACCAAGTCATTGTTGTGATCAGCTTTCTTCTTTAGTAATTAGATTTGATGAATTTAAGCGTTCTACTAGGTTGGCGGCAAGGTCTCATCATCTTACAATTGAAATGGCTAGATGTAACCGTACGTTTTTTGCTAATATTTTCTTCTCACTTGTAGAACTCTCTTCCTTTTTTGTTTTCCCGTCAACAACTATATTAAAAAATGAAAATGTTCCGTCAATCGTTATGTTTTGTCTTCTTAATTCTTATTCTTTTATTGTTCTCACTCTTTAACCTTTAATATATTGGAGGTGATTTTGCTTGCAAAGCAAAAATGTTATCCTATTACTACAAGTGACTCAGATGAATGAACAATAGGGTGTCTGAATTTTTAAGTTGTGTTGTTATATCCTGCTATGGCAACAAAAAATGACCATGACTGAAATTTTAAGTAGTGCAGTAGAAAAGCCTTGAAAAACAATGCTGTGGAAAAGAAAGTTGCGAAATTTTTATTGTTCTCTCTCTTTAATAATGTTTTCTTGACAATCTTTAAACTTCGTGCTGGCAACATTTACTGGTTTAAAAGACGATGATTAGAATTTTAATAAAACCTAAACACATGAAAATTAATTTATACATTTTATTTGTCCTTGAGAATTGACATCAAACATAATAAACTCTATTTATTAGATTGTTTATTTTTAAATATTTATTTATTATTTGTTTTATTGCAATGTTTGGCAAAGCATCGGCTAATTGCCAATCGATTCAAACTTTATAAAATGTGAAATAATAATAAGGATTTCCTTATATTCGGTTCACATATTTTAATAATTTACTAAATGTTTATACTTTTATGAATAAAACATGTTTTTATATGTATTCATTTATAAATTGGTAAATGATAGATATTGCATTGCATTAGTTTTTAGATTGTTGTAAATATAAAATTATTCTTGCTAATAGACAATCTAATAAATAGTGTTTAATATTTTTGTTGTAAATTCTTAGAAATAAAAAGAAAAAAAGCATAAATTCACTTTCATCATGTGTTTAGGTTTTATTACAATTCTAAGCATTGGTTTATCAAAACAATAAACATTGCAGAGGAGTGAAGATAGTTAAAATAATAGGGATGTAAATGAAAAACAGTCCTTTTGACACACCTTTTTTTTTCAGGAACGAAGCTTAAAGATTGCCATTTTCTTTCTCTCATATACTCTCACATTCATAACCTCCTTGTCTCTTTATTGTCTTGCTTGGGGTGGGGGATGATTAAAAATATACCATATCACTAGCGATGTCATTGTCTGTAAGATTAGCTGAAGAAGTATTGTTTCTGAATGAGGTACACTTATTTGACGGCCATGTCCGTTCCAGAGATAGGTGACAATTGCGCTTACCAGATTGAGTCTTTCAATATTTGTGTATTGACTTGTTAGAAATATAGTTGAGTGATTTGTCCGTTGCATTTATCAGGGTTTTTAATTCACTGTGCGTGTTCATGTCATACAATAATAATAGGTAGGTAAAAGCAAACTGAAGTAACGGACTATCATCAGTTTTGAGAAATTATTTAAAAAAGTACTTATAAAATGTTAGTTCTATTAAAAAAATGTCTTCGGGAGAACATGGTATGATGGGATCCAGAGTTTTTGACTTGCTTAGGCGCACCATGTGCACGATTACTTCCTTACTAATATCCACCCAAGGGGAGAAGCTTATCTACAAATGCTATTTAGCTGGAGTAGAGAGGAAACGGATTAACGCTTAATTAGAAATGGATTTTTACTCGAAAGTAATCGCAATGGCGAGCTCAACTGTTATGTGATATCTTTCCTCCTATATGGCAGTCAATGCTGGATAATCTACTTAAAGATGAAGAAGAGAATTGAAGCAACAGAAATTTGGTTCAACAGAAGGTTACTGAGTTTACTATGGACCGAATATGTGAACAACGACGAAATTCTAGAGACAATGACAACAAAAAGTCCACGTCTACTTAACACCAGAATGAGACAGTTGTAATATCTGTGGCACATAATGAGGAAAGTGGGCTCGGGAAGTTTGATAGTCACAGGCAAGAAGGCCAGAGCAAAGCAACGCGCATGCTGTCTGGCGATCACGAGCGAATGGCTAGTGGTGCAAGTTTTGGGAGGGATGGCCAAAAGACAAAAATTAAGCACTACAAATAACAGGAAGTTGTGGAGAGCCATGATCGCCTAAATTCTGAGGATACACAGAACATGAAGTAACAGATTACTTGAACCCTGCCTGCAGATTCCATTTTTCGCACGGATAAAATTTACGCTCCCCCCCCCCAAATACATATGGGATTTCACATAATCCCGAATGTGCGGCTCTGTTTTCCTTTCAAATATTTTTTTTTTCGATTTTATTAATACGAAGTGGGTGTGAACGTGTCGTTGTCGTTATCAGCGGGGGGAGTGGGATGGGTGTGTCGATTTCAAATTCTAGCTGAAATTGTTGCGTTCTTTTTGGCAGAAATACCCCTGAGAAAGTTATGCATCCATCTGATCCCACTCCGGCTATAGATCAATAGTAGTGTAAACGAGGCTGTAGAATTTGTTGACGAGCAGGCCTAGAGAAATAAACCGGTTGAATGTGTGGCTAGCAACCCCATCCAGTAAAACCTACTCGCTACAAAACCCACAGTTGCAAGTCATAGCCTATGTCTCTGGACAGCTTTAAAATACACACTTTAAGAGAAAAGAGAATTTCAATACAGCCACAAAAATAGTACAAACGGTTCACGAATTTAATTCTTTCCTAAAGGCCGTTCGTAACCTAAAATGTTCGTAAACCGAAACTATTTTTCTAAAAGGAATCAAGGTAGAAGGAAAAAAGTCACAGTACAATAAAATTGGAAAAGAAAAGCACGGCACAACACACGAATATATACAACACGGCGTGTTACCTCGGTTCGGCTATATTCTTCGAGAACCGAAATTTAATTCGATAACCAATGCATTTTCATCTCCATTTGTTCGACATGTGCGATGCCCGTCTACTAGAGCGGTTAGCTAATCCCCATTTCAGACGCCCTCTCGAGCACATTTTTATTTGTTCATAGCCCACCAGAGGTTTATATTCCAACTAAGCAGAGCAGACCTTAGTTACAGTTTCTGGGATAGAACGCTTTATCTAGCGCGATCAACAGTCTGAACAAGGCCAGCATGCTCAAACCCACGTTCAAGATGACTTGCGACTTCGTCCTAGCACAACCAACGACAGCCCCCAAGTCTTCCTTCTATCCAGTTTCACTCATAACGCTTGGGTCAAACCTAGGTATAGTTTTCAGATACTTTCCAAAGATGCAGCACCTGGGATCGCCTCCTCTATACCAATATCATCAAGAAGTCACCTTCCTGACAAGTCGACCCTGGTGGGATTCGAACGCGGGTTTCAAGCGAAAGCGAATGTTCTAACCATTCGGCCTATATATATATATATATATATATATATATATATATATATATATATATATATATATATATATACATGAGTGTGTGTGTGTGTGTGTCTGTGTGTGTGTGCGTGCGCGCATGGTTTCTTCGCATGTTTGTTTAAGAAAAATTGTCAAGGTAGATAGTGAGAAGGAAAGTGTAAGTGTCACGTAGCTTGGTGAGGAAGACGCGTGAATGAGTAAGGGAATCCCTTTGAATCCGCTATCGTGAACTGATGTCATATGTATCCGTCTCTATCTCCTTACTCGCTTGTCTGGTTTATAAAGTTTGCTTATATACTTTTCGAAGGAATCACGAAGTATGGACCTTACTGTCGGGAGGTACGCGACCCATTGGCTGAAAAATGTTAAATATTTATTTTCAAAAGATTAACCAGAAGGATGCACAGTTCATCCAACTCAGGAGCCATTTGTTGTCATTTGATGATTGACTGTCTTCTTGTTTATTTCCGTCTTCGTTGCAAATAAATTTTGAGAGTTAATGGAATAATATTATTGATGGAATCAGTCTTATATGTGACAAAAAGAGACAGGGTTGATAGAGAGATACAACAGACACTTGTTACAGAAACGTCAAAAATTCTGAAACGCACAACCTTTAAATTAAAAAATTGACCTCTGTATCTAGATATTTTATTTATCTTACATTTTATCGCGTTTGTTGTGGTTTTTATTTTATATTTTCATTGTTTTTTTTTATTGTTTTATACAACGTAATAATTTGTGAGCAAGATATATTTGTATAATCCTAGGTGTAAATATACCATATAGGATTCTGAAATGAGTGAACTTTTAATATATTTTAGCATTAATTAATTACGATATATATTTTTAACAAATTACTATACATTTCAATCAAAACTGCTTTCTTTAAGTCTAAAATATAATCAGACTTATTACGATGAAAGAATATTATATTGGATGTATTGTATGTATAATATCCCTGTTGTCTTCCTATAATATTTCATTTAAAATTCCGAGATGTGTCATCTTTGGGAAGATTGTGTAATATATTTTATAGCTACTTCTTTCAAGTTCCATGTTATTCTTGTGCTTAAATATAAGAGCTAATATATATATATTAAGAGCAGTTAAATTCTTTTCAACTATGATTCTTACTAGTAGTTTGTCAAGGTTATTTGTGTTTTTTCTCTTTGCTTAAACACACACACACACACACACACACACACATATATATATATATATATATATATATATATATATATATATAAATTTATAAAACATTATTACATTTCGGTTACCTCGGGTGATATAGGCCAAATTACCTAGTCTAATTCTGACCAATAACCAACTTTATATATATATATATATATATATATATATATATATATATATATATATATATATATATATATATATATATATAAGTTAACATAGAAGTCAACACTTAGAGGCGACAGTCTGTTTCATGCTAGATGCAATCGTCAGGCCACGACTGGTGTTATTTTTCTCGGCTATTTATATATACGGGTCAGTGGTGCATTGTGGGTAGTCTATTTTGCCGGATATTTTACCGGAAGTCGTTTATTTGTACATTTATTTATTTGTGTCAAATTATTTTGCTTGTTTTTATTTAATTTTATTTTTAATTTTTATCTCATATATATATATTTATTTATTATTTTTATTTTGATCGGTGTTTTTATTAACGTAATAAAAATTTGTTTATATAGCTTATTTAATAGTTTTGTTTTTGTTTGGGAAGATAAAGCTATTTGTTGAATTTTGGGGTTGATTGTTGTGGTTTGTCCTGAATATTATTTTGGTGGGAACAGTTTTTAATTTATTTATTTGGATTGATTAACTTTATTTTTTTGCTAAATGACTAGGTTATCGGCATCGGTTGTTAGTTTATTTATATATTTGGATGTATTTCGATCAATTTATTATACTTGTTGTTATTTATTTGTTACACTGTATATTTTCTCTTTGTGGTGTTCGATTTTTAAGTAACGCAATATATTATTTTTTATTCATTTTTTTTCGGTATATAACAGATATAGCTAGTTTTCGTCCGATGTTTTGTTTTGATTTTTTATAGTCTAATATTTTGGTCATAATAGTTTACTGATTTGTTTATTATATACTTTATTTAATGATTTTGTTTCTTATTTTTTATTCTATTTCGTCTATTCTAACAGGTGTGATTTGGTAATTTGTTTGGATTAATTTATTTTGCTGATTTTATTGTAATTTTGTTTGTTTTGCTTTCTAAGTATATCTGAGAAATAAAAAACAAAACGCACACCACACCAAACATATCTTGGAAAATAAGGAAAAAATCATTAGCCTACAACAACCTATCAAAAACTTGCAAACTTTTCTTGGAGGAAAAAATAGCTATCATTACCTTCCCATACCAAAATCAATTATTAAATAAAATCTCAAAATGCAGACATGAAAACAAAATAAAAATAAATAATACATAAACAAACAACCGATACCGATAAACTAGCCGTTTAGAAAAAACAAATAAAGATAATCAATCCAAACAAATATATTAAAAACTGTTCCCGTAAAAATTTTATTAGTCAGAACAAACCACAACAATCAACCCCAAAATTCAACAAGTAGCTTTATCTTGCCAAACAAAAACAAAACTATTAAATAAGCTATATACACAAATTTTTATTACGTTAATAAAAACACCAATCAAAATAAAAATAAATAAATAAATATATAAGATAAAAAATAAAAATAAATAAAAAAAAGCAAAATAATTTGAGACAAATAAATAAATAAATAAATAAACAAACGACTTCCGGTAAATTAATCGCCATAAGAGACTAGCCACAATAAGCTATATAAACAATTTTTTACTACGTTAATAAAAACACCGATCAATAAATAAATAAATAAATATATAAGATAAAAAATAAAAATAAAATTAAATAAAAACAAGCAAAATAATTTGACACAAATAAATAAATAAACAAATAAAGGACTTCCGGTAAAATATCCGCCAAAATAGACTACGCACAATGCACCACTGACCCGTATATATAAATAGCCGAGAAAAATAACAGCAGTCGTGGCCTGACGATTGTATCTAGCATGAAACAGTCTGTCGTCTCTAAGTGTTGACTTCTATGTTCACTTTTATATTACACACGCTCTATCTCTGATATTGAGCACTTTATCCCATAAATATAGCACACTTTGAGACTATATATATATATATATATATATATATTTTTATATATAATACCTGATCCGTAGCTGGTAGGGATTATTCCAAAAGCGTCTTTTTAATCTAAAAATATTAAAAATTTAAAACTATGATGAGAGTTGACTGTTGAATTAAATTTATAACCGATTATATTATGACTAATTACGTCTTTTCGTCATATATATATATATATATAT
>OZ038478.1:81883149-81893149 GCA_964036315.1 Acanthosepion esculentum
AACTAAGCTACTGCTGTACTAATAATCTAAACAGCATCATAAACAAGCACAACACTTGGAAATTCCAGACAGCCAAAGATAGCAAATACCACTAATGCAATGCGCTGTAAGTACAGGAACGAAAAGTACCCTTTGGAAGGTAGCTGCAATGTCGCGAGTGTGGTATATAAGGCGGACCTTGACGATCCCGCTTGACAGAACAAAGTATATATAGGATGTCCTGAAAGCGCGTTTAAGAAAAGGTGGTACAACCATAAATCCACCTTCAAACTGGAGAGCCACTGCAGTTGCACTACACTTGCAAACCATGTGTGGGAACTTAAAAACAAATACAATAAACGGCCTAGCATAAAATGGAGTGTATTAAGGTGTTAAGTCTTACAGATATACTGATCATGTTTGTAGGCTTTGTCAAGAAGAGAAGCTGGACATATTGACGTACCCAGACAAGAACAAATTGTTATACCAACGGTCTGTAGGAAATGTTGAAATGTAGACATAAAAATAAATATACGGTGAGCCAGTACGAGCCCCGATATACAAATTTCTTTTGTTTCCAATTCCTCCAGCTCTCTCCTTAGCTCTCCCCTTCTGATATATCTGATTTGAGGCGGTTTGTTAATTTATTTAAGTGTGCATGAATAGCGTTACAGGTTAACCATCCACAAATAAAAGCCTTGACGAGAAAACCATGTAGTGCGGCGCGCGTGGAATTTTACTAATCTTATATTTTTTAGCAGCCCTACAAATTAATTTTTTCTGAATTGTGTACTGAGCACATTAAAAAATATCCAGCCATAGACCTGACTCTAGTTTTACGGACTATTTATCTTTTTAGTATTACAGCACACACACGCACACACACACACACACACACACATATATATATATATATATATATATATATATATATATATATATATATATATATGTGTGTGTGTGAGCTGGTAAAATATATAAGATTAGTAAAATTCCACGCGCACCGCACTACATGGGTTTCTCGTCAATATATATATATATATATATATGTAGTGCGGAGCGCGTGGAATTTTACTAATATATATATATATATACACACACGTGCGCATACATACACGCACGCATATATATATATATATATATATATATATATATATATATA
This sequence comes from Acanthosepion esculentum, assembly GCA_964036315.1. Lineage (NCBI taxonomy): Eukaryota > Metazoa > Mollusca > Cephalopoda > Sepiida > Sepiidae > Acanthosepion > Acanthosepion esculentum. The sequence continues at coordinate 81,884,291 of OZ038478.1, forward strand.
TATATATATATATATATATATATGTATGTATGTATGTAGGCAGCATATTTTCCTTTAAACATATTTCACTGAATAATATAGATATATTATGATTATTTATTTCTTATAACAATCTTTTCTATTTTCTAATCAGTTCCTTGATGTTAATTAGAGAACTAGAAATGATTACTTCGAAAATAGACATACACTCCTGATCAAAAATTTAAGACCACTTTAAAATTTTTCTAAAAAGCCTGTTTTTCATGGAAAAATTTTAAACATTTCTTACTTAAGGTTTACTTAATTTTATAATCTAAGTGGTTATGTAGACAAAAAGTTATAATGCGAACATTTTATTGAGAAATTGATATTTTTATAAAATGAGGCGTTTTACACTTGATCAATATTGTAAGACCGGGTGAATAAATTGTTAGATCTTGGGTCCATCCCTGCATCCCATTAGAATGTCTGAAGACCAACTTCTCGAGAGCTCCTCTCTGCGGCTGCTCGGTCTCACGCTGTCCGCTGATCTGAGATGGAACAAATACATCGAGTCAACTGCATCATCCACCGCAAGGAAAGTTGGCTCCCTGTGCCGAGCCAGGAAACTTTTCTCCCCGGAATCGATCCTCCAAATCTATAAATCGACCATTCGCCCTTGCATGGAGTATTGCTGCCATATATGGTCTGGATCCCCTGCTGTTTGCCTCAGGGTTCTTGATAAGATCTAGAGACGGATATGCAATGTAATTGGCCCTGATCTGTCATCTCGTCTGCAGTCGCTCTCTCACAGACGCGACGTTGACTCGCTCTGTCTTTTTTACAAATACTTTCACGGTAATTGCTCCGAGGAGCTGCTTTCGCTGGTTCCTAGGCCTCATGAATTTAAACGTCCCACGAGGCTGGCATCCCGTTCCCACCCCTACACCGTTGAAACTGTTAGATGTAGACGTCTCTTCCACTCCAATAGCTTCATATCTCGCACATCTCGCCTGTGGAACTCCCTTACTTATTCCTGTTTCCCTGACAAATACAATCTCCAACTATTTAAGTGTAACGTCAAACGACATCTCCAGTTGCCTTGATCTATCCACTTCCCTTCTCCACATCCTTTCACCTTTCATTCCTATCTGCTCTCGCTCCAAATCTTCTGTAACCCCCTTGCCTTGATCGATCCACTATCTTTCTCCGCATCCTCTCCTTTACCACTCCTATCTGCTCTTCCTTCAAACCTTCTGTAACCCCTTGCGTGCTAGTGGCTTCCAGCCTTGCTTGGGGTGATAAGCTTAAAAAAAATTCCAATGTTTTTAGTTCAGTTACTGATTATCAATCAATTCGTAAAGGTGTCACCGTGCTTAAAGCAAGCAAACTTACCGAAGTTGAGTGTGTTCGAGTTCTACATTTCCATAAACATGATTTCTCACAGCGGGCGATCGCAGCTAAGGTAAATCACAGTAAAACTGTGATCTGCAATTTTCTAAAGAAGAGTGCGAATTATGGAAACGCAAAGTCTACTGGTTGCCCCTCCCAAAATTCTTCGGCATTGTGTAAGAGAATAAGAAGGGTTGTTGTGAATGCCAGTAGACTTTCTTCTGGTCAAATTAATGCAGCCACAGATGCTGATTGCAGTCCGGCAACCATCAGACAAACACTTACGACAAAAAGGCATGGTAAATAAAAAGCGCAAACAAATTCCTCGGCTGCTTCCACGTCACAATGTGAACCGTTTAAGGTTTGGTCGTGAATACCAAACATGGGACATTAAGAAGTGGAAGAAAGTCCTGTTTTCTGATGAGAAAAAAAATTAAGTCTAGATGGTCCTGATGGCTTCCAACGATATTGGCATAACAAAAACATGCCTCCGGAAATTTTCTCCACACGTCATAGTGGTGGAGGGTCCCTAATGGCATGGGGTTCCTTTTCATACAGAGGGACGATGGAGCTCCAGGTGGTGCAGGGTCGTCAGACAGCGGCTGGTTATGTTAGCATGCTACAAAAAGCATCGTTGGTGACGGAGGGCCATTGTTTGTGTGGGGACGGATTGTTATTTCAACAGTTATTTCAATCTACGCTGCATGCCGGACCTTGAGCTTTCTACAAGAAAATGTGGTCCATCTCTTGAGACATCCTGCATGCTCAGTGGACTTGGACCCAATTGAAAATGTTTGGGAATGGATGGCAAGTGATGTTTATCGAAATGGCAAACAATATTGAACAAAAAATGAACTTCGTGAAACTATCTTCTTTTTAAGTCATCAAAACCAGTGGAGGTATAATTCATTATTAAATTTGGTTGTTGAATGTTTTCGTACACTTTTCTTAAAATTTCGTAGAATTTTTGTCTCTGGTCTTATAATTTTGATCAAGTGTAAAACGCCTCATTTTATAAAAATATCAATTTCTCAATAAATATGTTCGGATTATAACTTTTTGTCTACATAACCTTTTAGATTATAAAATTAGTAACCTTAAATAAGAAATGTTTAAAATTTTTCCATCAGAAACAGTCTTTTTAAAAAATTTTCAAGTTGTCTTAAATTTTTTATCAGGAGTGTATTATGTGTATATTATTCAATGAAACATGTTTGACTATATATATATATATATACATATATATATATACGCACACACACACACACATACACACATATATATATATATATATATATATATATATATATATATATATATATAGAGAGAGAGAGAGAGAGAGAGAGAGAGAGAGAGAGAGAGAGATCCCGTTGTAAAATAAAACTGCTTCTTAAATGTAAAATCCTTGAATTAATTTTTTAGAAAAAAATATGAAATAATCTATTTGAGTAAGGGTTAAGAATATATTCTTACAGTTCATAAACATTGAATTTTAAGTTCGTCCCCTGCTGCCTGATATCTACACGTGGCCTTGCACATGACTATCTCCCACTCCCGATATAATAGCTATGTTAAAACGACTCATGTAAATGATAATGAATTTATCGAGCAGAATGCATTCTTTCCAGTTAGAATGCAATCGAAATTCATAATTTCTAGTCGGTGATTTTCCCCGAAACTGTTTCTATTATCAGAGGAGACATGACAGCTCAGGAGTTTTCGATACACTCACACTGTCCACAATAATCCAGCTTGTTTTATTAACATTGCCATTTTGATGATTTCGATAATTTCGCTTTACTTCCCAAATAATCTACTCAATTTAAATTGATCTTCTAGAATATTCCAAGCACGCCAATAATGATAGGTCCAATTATTGCCTTTATTTTCAACTACTTTTGAGTTTCCTTTTAATTTAACCGTGAATTAGTGATAGACGTCAATACAATAGACCTAGTGTCTTCTGTTTGTTTTGTTATTGTAACAAGATTTCTGTCTTTGAAGCGGAAACTTGGCTTTGTTCGTTTACGTTCAGAAATTTATTAAATCCTCGGAGACATGTTGCTCTTGTTTCACTGTCCTCGGTAGACTATATTTCGTATCAGTTAATTCGTCCTTGTGATGACTTCCTTTTCACACTGAATCCGTGTCTATTGCTTTCAGTACCCGCTAAACTAAATTAAAACAAGATATTTATCCACGAGGCCATTGTCCAGTTGGACAATGAACTGGTGCAATTTGAGAGGCTGAAATATAATGTCTGTTATTTTCTAGTCAAACGCTCCCATATCGTATCCATTTCTAGGTTTCTCTTGCGGAGGTGATTATTAGCGCACAAGTGCACTGCCTTTTATAATCATTTTTATACGCTGTTGTCTGTCTGAAATTCAAATTTCATTTCGGAGAGGTTACTGACACCTCTGTTCCTATCCACACATGACTAGCCATACCTGATTTCATAGTCTCCCACATATTACATATACTTTCTTTACAATTGGAATTAAGATACCTTTATTAAATGACTATTTTCACCTACGAATTTTAATTTTAAAATTCGCAGGATTTTTCAAACTGTCTATGGTATCAGTTTGTAGTGTACTGTTTATTTGGAGAAAGAGAGAGAGCATGTTATAGGGGACTTATTGGGATGTATGGAGAGAAGAAGAAGACACCGTTACTGGAAGCATATTATGGAGGTAGGAGAGCCTGGTTAGGGGAGGGAGTGAGAGACCGAAGCGCTAACCTATATCCTAATGGTCACACGGTCAAAATTTAATTCGACAGGAATTCACGGAAATTAACGAAAATGTGAAAAAACAATCAAGAGGTAACTTTGGTAAAATGAAAGAGAGTTAATTCAGAATTATAGCTATTGAACTCGTCTATGTATCAGAGCTTCAAGTTTTGGGGAGTGTTTTTAAGGATTTGGAGTGAATTTGGATATAATGTATGCGTTCTCATGCGTTTGTCCACGTTAATAATACCTACTCGTATAGCTGTCTACACTAACATACAGTTAGGTATCTACATTTACACACACACACAAAAAAGAAATGACTAAACATCTGCAATAACACAGAACGTCTGGTTGTCGGTAATTGAAACATCCTAAAACAGAAGTTACAAATTGGTGATACCAGTATCAAGTAAGTTCAACAATTTAAATATCTGCGGAGTATTTTGAGAGATGGATAGTGTAATACCAAAATCAGAAGAGGCATTGTGGTAGCGAAAGATACCTTCCACAAAATACCTTCTTCGTATTAAGAAATTGGAACATTTCATTAGAAACAAAGAAAACAGTAACTAAATGTTGTGTGATATCGGTCTTGGTATGTGACGGTGTGAGCTGCATAATCTACTCAGATGACGAAAAGATATGAAGCAACAGAAATATGTCTCTACGGACGGATGCTCGATATGGACTGAACATGTGAGCAACGGCGAAGCTTTAGAGATACCAAAACGAAAAAGGACACTTATACTTAACATGAGAAAGTGAAAGTTGAACTTTTCAGGGCACATGAAAATGTGTTTGGAAAAATCTTACACTCACAGGACATATTGAAAAGCAAGAACGATAGAGGAAAACAACGCATTAGCTACCTAAATAGCTTTTGTAAATGGATGGCAGAATAGGGTTTAGTGGGGATAGCAAAAAGATGAAATTTACTAAGAGCTACGAATGAGAAGAAATTATGGAGAGCCATGATTGCCAACGTCATGAAGGAACACGTTATATGGAAGAAGTTTCTTCTCTCATACTGCCAAAACTACCTGCAAAAACCTTTCATTAACTACAACTTCTAGCTTGATGCTACTGATTTTGAAAACTAGAACCGACTTACTATGCTGTCGGATAAAGGATTATTGCATTCTTTTGAATTTATTTGATAAGCTATCAATGCCAGCTAAACGTATAGTCTTATATGCTACCGTTTCCTCGTGCATCGTTGATCGTCCTCTCATTAAATACTTTCAAGTTGTCTTGTGAAATCAGCATCTTACAATTTATTTACAGTACGAGGCAAAAAAAAAAAAATTGACGTACCCATCGAAAGTCGATTTTTGTATTTTTTCCAAGACAAGTGAGTAATAGAATTCGTTTATTAACACAGTGTACTAATACAGGTATATATATGTACATTATAAAAATCAAAAAATGATTTAGTATTTTCCTTGGGTAGTCTTTTGCTTTAATAAACACCTTAATTCTTCGTGGCTTGCTATAGACTAAATTATTTACTAAGTCAACGTCCTTCGCCAGATTTTCCCAGCACCTCATCTCCTGTGTTAACTTTCCTATTACGGCCATGCTTGTCCATTATCGCCCAAATGTTTTCAATTGGGTTACGGTCAGGACTCTGACTAGGCCACTGGAAGAGTTGCAATTTACCCTCGTCGAGCTTCCTCTCTAGATAACGTTTATTCTTTAAGGAAGTATGCTTAGGATATTTTATCGTTACTAAATCCTTTTTTGACTTGTGTCCATTTTTTTGTCTCGTACTCTATATGCAGGGGATGCTCTACCTAAATTATTCATTATTTCGGCTGAGTTTATATTAACGTCGATAAATCTATTCAACATTTAGAAACATTTGCCTCATAATTTGCGTATAGAAGGTAAAAACTGTTTTATAAGCATTAAACTTACGATAGTAAATAATTTAGTATTTCATATTTATGTGATTTGCTTTAATCTAAAGCCTCTTTCTAAGATATGCTAAAAGCTGGAATAGTTATATATTGTGGTCCAAGTTGTACACGTCTCTTTTAAGACAGAGACAAACTGATAAATCTGGCGACTTACGATGAAGCCATACATGGTGTGGTTATCTTCTAATTCAAAGTACTATGTATTTAGACCTTCTGCTACATTCATGCCTTTAAAAAGTAGCTGTGTTTAATAGATTTGAATAAGGAGACCAATCAAAAGAAACGAGGCAAACAGAATAAATCAAATAATGTGTTAAATGAAACGAAAATTTCGAAAATTATTTCAAGGTAAAAATTCTCGCCACGAAGGTTATGTGGTGCAACAAATAATATACAGCATGAAAATAAAAACGATGAACTCATTGGCACGAACAGACATGCAAATATACACAATTATATATAACTATTAATCTGTCACAGTCATAAATATATTCAAGTAGCGGCAAAAGATTCAAGTTAAATTATATGTCAAAGATTCAATGGTGTGACACACGCCCAAAAATATGAATTGATGTAGAAAATTATATGTACGAGAAAAGGGGAAAAAAAGCATGTGTATGTTTATTAGTGCGAATACTTGTGTCGGATTTTGTTTCTCTGTATTAGAAACGCTTCTTAAAAAGAGATTTACGACTTCTTTGTTGATAGGATAGCGAAATTGCTATGATTGAAGGAATGCCTGCGTTCTTTATATACGCACGCATGCACGAACACACATACACGCACACATATGAAGTTTATAACTTCATACAAGCATTTCTGTTCATATATGTATCATATGATCAGCATACATGCTAAGAGCCTACAGATGTATATCAATGTGACTGCTCTTACAAAGGACAATATTGTCCAATTTATGCTCATATTTTATAGCTCATATACTTTGCGATTTGGTGTGGAATAACACGTAAGAAAATAGGGTAGAATTAAAATGCGGGAGCGCGCGCACACACACACATACACACACACACACACACACATATATATATATTCTGAGAAAGAATTTGACAACACACAGTTCTTAATAATAACTAAGACAGTCATAAATACTTGAAGATAACAATACAAATCATGAAATTCGAACAGATTATCAAATATTTTTTTAAACTTATGTACTACATTTTATTAAAACATTTTAAAAAATGCAATAAAACCATAAACAACAACACCTCGCTAGTTTAAGTGTAAAAACATTAGTCTGGAAATATATATATATATATATATATATATATATATATATATATATATATATATATATATATATATATATATATATATGCATACAGACACAGATATATACATACACACATATATATATATATATATATATATATATACTAGTCACCTGACGATTGCACTAGCATGAAACAGACTGTCGCCTCTAAGTGCTGACTTCCATGTCCACTTTTATATTTACACACGCTCTATCTCTGATATTGAGCACTTTATCCCATAAATATAGCACACTTTTAGACTATATTTCTTCATATATATATATATATATATATATATATATATAGCTACTTCCAAAGATTTGCTAAAAAATAAGGATGCATAATGCAAAATTGCTCCAAACTTAACAAAAACAAAATTTCATCGTCAAAACCTTTGTTATTATTAAGAGTAAAGACCGAAAGATTTTTGGATTATAATTTTTTTTTTGGAGCCGTTTCAGAACGTTCGAAATTTTGGATAAAATTTTTGATTTTCTTCCTTTAGCGGGGGATCATAAAATATTATAAGGATTCTTAGCGTGTTTTTTTTTTTATATCGAAATTCTTGAAATGAAGCCGTCAGGAATTATTCAGAAATGAATGAAATTATTTTAGAAATATTTCTTCTTTTTTAGAAAATCTTGTAATATAGCATTTTTTGCATCTGTTAATTAATTTTATGAAATTTCGATAAATTAAATCAGGACTGCTTGTAGAAATTAAATCATGTTTTTCTTTTTTTTTTTTTTTTTGTTATTTTTGAAGCAGGATCTCTAGTTAAAGAAAATCTGCTCTGAATCAAAAATAAAAAAAAATGCATTAAAACTAAGACATTATTTAATTAGAAAAGCTTTTAATTACTTTTATGAATAAGTTATATTATGGACACAATTGTTTTAAGAAAAAAATCAATGAATAATGAATATTTACAAGAATGTTCATATTTTAAAGATTTTAGTTAGAATAATATATAATAATTTATCCGAGTTAGGTGATATTGTTATTAAGTAAAAACTATATTGACGAATCATAAATGGAAAAGCTTAATACTATTCAGCCACCACCAATATTTAAAAAAAAATTTGTGTGCGTGTGCGTATAAAGTACCGACCTTTATAAATATGGGCGCCATACAACATTATCAGAGAATAAGACTGATAGCATTTGTAACTTTAAAGTCGATGTGCATTAAATTCAATAATGCATTGGGTTACGGAGAATATTTTCCTAAATTTTTAAGATTACCTGATATTTCAAAATTATATAAGAAAGGCGCTCACGTTATTTTCTTCAAGTCTTTTTTTATAGATATGTCCACCATAGAAAAATAGATGAATTTCCAACTCAAGAAAAACTATGAAACAGCCCTAACAGATAGTAGATTCCCGGAGACACTAACACACCCCCACCAAAAAAAAGCCAACAGGAATAGAAGTATCATATGGTTCAATCCAACGTACAACAAAAACGTAAAAACAACCGTAGGAAAAATATTCATCAAACTCTTACATAAAAACTTCCCCGAATCAAGCACTCTCCACAAAATACTCAACAAAAATAGTAAAAATTAGCTAGAGTT
>OZ038478.1:81898149-81905649 GCA_964036315.1 Acanthosepion esculentum
CTCACACTACTGCTTCCTCTTGAGGCGCAGTACGGGATAGTCCATTACTATTATGGGTAAGTTCCCATAACAGTTATGTAATTGTTTAGCATTCACCGCCTATATTAGAAATTAACTACTACGTAAAGATCCAGCATTATTTTTTAAGTCTACCATTAGCCCATGCTTTTAATATTGCCGCCACATAGGGTCTGGTCCGGCTGCTATATATTTAGATTTATTTTTATAAAATCCAGATTAAAAAAAAAACATTCCTCTTCGGTACCTAAGCGCAGTACTAGATTGGCGGCAAAGTCTCATCGGTTTACTGTTGAAATGACTAGATATAACCGTAAGTATTATGCTAACAGTTTTTTTTTTCTTACTTTTGGGTTTCTTGCTTGAATTCTTTCTTTCCAGCCATCTTTGATTTTTAAAAATTTAAATGCAAAGTAAATCGTTATCTACTGTCTCTTATTTCCTCTTATTTTACTCTTCTCGCCCCTTCATGTTATTCTTTGATACTCAGTAACCTCTTGTGTCTTCGTGTCTTCATTTCCTTGCTTGCAGAAAAATGATTTTTAAAAATAATACTCGGATAATTATCCGGATGAAAAGCACCTTTCATTATTCCTGTGCGCGTTTGAGCGTTTCTATTCTAATTCAGACATATTTGAAATTTCTGTGAGGAAAGACGTTCAGATTTGTACTAATGCCCTGAGGAAATGCATAATTTCATCTATTCTCGTTCAAGCCATGGTTTATATATTACATCGGGCCCTCGTATAAGAGGCAATTTCAGAAAAGAACAAATAAAAACTATTGAGATTGACTCAAGAAACCACTGCACTAGCTTTTTCAATGAGGTATCTCATTTTATTAGAGATAATAAAGAAAAGGGATGTCTGAAGAGCTATTATCGCTTGCATTATAAACGGGCATTACATTCAAAATAACTGTATTAGAAACTGTCGAACTTCAGAGCAAAAGCGATATATCTTTTACTAGATATGTCTTTTTAAGACGAGGATTAAGAAATTAAACATAGTAAAGTGATAAAGCGAAGAAGGAGAAAAGATTTGAATCTGGCAAACAAAATTCCTGCGATACCGCATGATAATAGTAAAACAAAAGAGGAAAAATAAACACTAAAGTATTAACTGGAAGAAGTCTCTGAAATTAGTGAGAGAAACAAATTTTTGAATAAATTGAAGCAATTATTACAATGAAGTCGAAATAAATTGAAATAATAACACAAAAAGAAGAGTAATAACCAATCCATATAATACTTATCAATGTATATTAAAATACTTCCTGTCTCATCTGAAAGCCTAATAAGAAATACAAGCGCGATAGTGAACAGTGCTTAATATATTGTATATATAATGTAGATGTTTTGTCTGATCCTAAAAGGATCGTGTACTAAAGTAGTAATTAAAACACATGATAAAATGTATCCAAAAAACAAAAGATGTAATGAAAAAAAATTCTACCATATATTACGCGGTTATGATAAATAAGCCGTCATTTTCGACGGCACAATTACACTATTAATAAATATTTACGCAGAGGACATTTAAGAGAAACTAAATCTCTGTTAATAGCATCCTAGAGTAAGTTCAGAAGATGAATCGCAACAGCATTTTAAGTGCCTGTGAAGACAGATGAACCAGTCACTTGTATAACGGATGGATGTAATTTTCCTCGTTCACAAATACTTTTCAACCAGTGTTTGATTTTCGGAACTTAGCCATGGGTTCCAAATAAAAATATAATCAATAAAATCCAGAATCTATTAGCTGTTTGTGGTCAACACTGCTGGAGTGAACTGAAACTGCTAGCTTAATTTTTTCTTGTTTTAAAACATAATTTTTTCTCTCATTTTCTATTTATGGTAACTAACTTCTGCTTGTTTCGAGGAATTAAAGGTATTGGCGTGTAAATTTCTATATTAAACAACTGTAAAAAAAAAAAAGATGTTAACTTCAAACAATTATCAGAGGTACACAATTATCCAGGGACGCATTTGTTTAGGGACGCATGTATCCAGGGAACCAATTGCCTGGGAGGCAATTGTGCGGGACGCAAGTGTCCAGTACGCAACTATCCTTCCACCAGAAATGAAGACCCATTAGGTGGTGAATGTTGATGCTCTAAGCATCTGAGCGAAACTGGAATAATGTAAAGGCATTGGAAAATATTGTGTCTTGATAGAGATTTGCAGAAAATGCTGTACTGACTTACTCGGTGTGATACCGATTAAAAAACAAAATAACACTACTGTGATTATGCCGAAGGTATTCTTCTATAGACCACACGAATCCCTTTTTCTGGCCATACCAACTAACACATCTTTGTATCCGCATGTAATAAGTGTAAAAAAGAATCCTCAAAGAGGCTATGTCGTTGTTTACTGATACCACCTGAAAGCGGATCCTGGCGACACTAAGTCCTCAACCACTCACTTTTACTGCTGTCATGTTCAGCTTATAATAAACAATACTTTGTATCCAAATTATCTTCCAATTCAATTGTCCTCATGAGTAAAATTACCTGATTTTTACCTCTAGAATGAGTCTTTATCGTGTGATATACGTATAACTCCATTCATAGTGTCCGCTATCATTGCAGAAGTTGATCCCCACAAAGTATGTGAAATCGATGGTATCCCTGCAATTGTCCATAAGGTGCTCCTGAACTGATCTAATTCTCGCAAAACTCTACAGTGGATGAGAACTGCTTCTAGCTTGCCAGATTATTGGAAATCCTCGTCTGTTTTCCCGTTTTTAAGAACCCTGACGGACCGTTTATTCCTTTGAATTAGTAATCTTCTATCTCCCTTTGGCAAAGTACTAAAAGCTTCAATCAACTCCAAATTGATTAAACATCTCACCTCACATGGTCTTCTTTCAATAAAAGCATATTGTTTTTGCTTCTCTAGGTCAACTGTTGACGGCTATTGCTGAAAGACACTGTTAAAATTTACATATGAACGGCGAAGCTCGAGCTTTTGGTTTTATATTATGAATACCGTTGATATGGTTCGGCATGCTGATATTCTTTATATGTTGAAAGGTTATGGTGTTTCTGGCCGTTTCCTTGATTTAATCCAGTCTTCTTTACGAAACCACATAATGAATGTTGATTCGAATGACCACTCCTCTAGATCATTTACATTTAATGCGGGCAACTCCATGAGACCTATCCTTTTATCCACTTTTTTCCTCAATTCATCAACATTTCTGATGTCATCAGTTCTAGACTCAGTATTTATGCCGAAGACACATTTATTTACTCCGGTCTTAATAGCAAGCCTGATAGGTTAGATAAAAATCAAAATGGCGGCATATTTCGAAAATCTCTTGTGAACTATGAAAAGATATGACTTGTTAATTTTAACACCTCTAAACTGAAACTACACTCTATTAATTATCTTAACGTTATTATGACTTCCATCAGTATGGCTGATGCTATCCCCGAGTCTCAGATTTTACAATGATACGAACTGGAATTATTGTAATAAATCAATTGCTAAGTTTGACGCTGGGAATATCAGTTTACTATGTTGTGTTTGACAACTGCTACAAAATGTTTTAATCATTTTTCTATTAACTATGCATTTGATAAATATTGCTCACGTTGTACTGCAAATTTTCAATTTCCCCTTTCCTATATTGGCTGCTACTGATTCATTTTAAATACACGCACACACACACACACACACACACACACACACACACACACATATTATTTTAATCAATTTACTTCAGCAAGGCAATAATAACACTAGCATGCAAGTAGTTACTGTAAGTGAAAGAGAATGAAAAACTAATACGAAAAAGGAAACAAGAGATAAACCTCTACACCTGTTCAAAATACCGGTCGATAGACGAGCATATATATATATATATATATATATATATATATATATATATATATATGAACGTCTTCTCAATCCAGGACATTAGCAGGACAGACTGAGTTCTATAGCCTTGGAGCACAACTAGTCTAGAAGGAGGGCAACTTCAGAAGGTTGTTTGGATATCTTGTAGCACGTAGTGCACCAGGTCTCTGTATAGAGCCCTTCAAAAACTGGTTGGTTCTGCACAAAACCTTCACCATTATAATCAAATCATATGTGATAGTGTCTGGACTGTCGGTTCATAGGAACTGAACTGCTGACCCACATACGTCGAATACGACGGGAGAGTCCACCATATATATATATATATATATATATATATATATATATATATATATATATATATATATGAAAGAGAGATATGCTCGCGTGATGATTGGTTTGACTCGTAACTCGGAACTACGACTATAGTTTAGCGTTTCGGCGTTGTTGTAATAACTAGAAATACACCCAGATTTCTATTAAGTCTGTCTTAATTTAGTTTTGTCCTTTATACCATAAGCATTAAACAATTTCTCTTTCTGTGAGGCTATGTTCCTGTTAATTTTTTAGACACTGTAAAGTCAAGCATTATTTTTTCCGCTTCCATTATATACATATATATATATATATATATATATATATATATATATTTCCATTTTTTTATATATATATATATACTGAATTATACTTAACTGTACATATTGCGTCTTAGGCGTGTTCTTAGAATGTTTGCACAATTCTGGAAATAACTTCATTTATGGTTTTCATATTTTTTCATTCTTGATGGTTTATTTCCTTAACACTTGTAAAACATTTCGCCCTTCTAAATCTATTTATTCTACTGAGGCAGCTGCGAAAACTTTATAAACCTTTTAATATATATAACTTGCGCGAGAATTTTGCATGGACTCAATATTAAACTATTCAAAAATCAATAAATGTTTTGCTTTATGAGTTGTTTCTGAACAGACTAACGCACCTGTATACATTCGGAACAAATTCACACGCTTATAGGATAAAATATATATACTTATACTATGCTATATTTATGGGCTAAAGTGCTCAATATCAGGGACAGAGCGTATGGAAATATAAATGTGGACATAGAAGTCAACACCCAATCAACACTTCAATGTCCACTTTTGCATACATACATACATACATGTACATATATATATATATATATACATATATATACATACATATATATATATATATATATATACATCGATAGTCTATGATACAGCGAAACAGGCTTGTATGTGGATGACTGTATATATATATATATATATATATATATATATATATATGAGAATATTTTACGAAGATTTTAATTTCAAACAGGAAGTAAGATTGTATCTCTCCAATATGTGAATCTAGGCAGTATTCCCTCTCTTCAAAATTATAATTCGAAAAGTTATATTTTACCAAGACTCTTACTCCAGAAACTATCGGAGTTTTCAAATAGGCAACTACTTAAGCAATCTTTCAAACACTATCCATTCATGTTACGCATGGGCTTTTCTTTCGGTGTGGTAATCAATACACCGTACCGTCGTAACTAAAGTAAGCGATATGACTTTCATATTCACTGATATATACACTTTTTTCTGAAACGAGAGTTATTGAAATAAACCTATACTCTATTACAATCAACTGACATCAAATTTGATATTCTTTGCTGGGGTAATTCAGATTTTTAGCTCCAGTTGTTTGTTGGGATTAATGTTTGTACGCTGCGCTTTACAATTGATATTTGAGCCGAAGTTGCAAATATATTTTAAGATTGTTATTAAAATAATCTGTTGCTAATACACTGACAGAAAGGTTCTATTCTTCAGATAAACGATTCACACAGAAAAAGCGACAAATAATACATTTTCATAATATTTTCTGCAGTTAATTAGACCTTAAAAAATATTTATTGCCACACTGCACTGGGATTCGAAATCATAACCTATAACTCCGTCGAAATAGATAATTATATATCGACAGTAGAAGCCTTGGACATATTATTGCATATCAGAGGCAGATATTGGTCTAGGGGATGTAGCATTCCACAATAACTCATTCAATTCCAATCTTGAAATTAATGGTAAATGTATACTCTTGAAAATTCAGGACAAACTCAGGTTAAACAAATGATAATAGGTTTGGGAATTGTTGCCAATAAGAGATGTTAAATAATAATAGCAAATTTAACAAATGAAATATGACAAAACAAAAGCGATATCACTGTTGCCTATAGAAGGAAATAATATTTTATAAGAACGAAAATTTTCTTCCTTTTTTTCCTTTTTTAATTGGAAGTTTTGCTCTGATCCATTGAAAAAAAACTGTTAATCACCATACATTTTCGTTCAGCGAATATAATTGAAACAAGGTCTATGGAGGAATTAATATCTTAATTATGTGTGAAGTAAGATACACATACCGAAATCCAAGACCTTCAAATTTGTTCCCCATTCTTTCTCTTCCTTTTATTCTTTCTTTCTACAGACACACATACAGGGTGCAATGGATGAATTGTCGTCTAACATACGCAAAGTGAAAATAACACTGACATCTCGATTTAACAGACATATTTACCAAAATTAGACAAAAATATCTTGAAATAGTAAAGAGTAAATTTATTCAATAAAACCGCCATTGGCTTCAACCACGGTCTCCAGGCGACTTCGGAATCTTCTGTAACTCTTCTGGACGATTTCCTTGTTTATGTTGGTGAATGCTGCCATAATCCTTGCCTTCAGTTCATCTTTGGTGTTACAAGGAGTTTTGTTGTTTTCTCAGTCAAATGCGCCCGACATATAATAAGGGGATTGTAGTCTTGTTAGGTGGCCAGATGTAAAGGGTGATATGGTCGCAGATATTGTCTTCCCGCCATGACTGAGTTCTACTGCTTGTGTGGCATGGTGTAGAGTTCTGTTGCCAGACATAGTGTCTTCCAGCAGCAAATAGCCATGGCAGTAATACCTCCTCAAGTCACTTGATGTAGGCCTCCGTGTTCTGTTTGAGACCCTCTGTGAAGACGAAAGGAGGCATATCATATACTTGATTACTACGACACAATATCTGTTATTCGTTACGAAATATTATCAGAGTTTAAGTGTGATAACTGATTCTATTCTTTTTTCAATGACTCTAATATCTATTTTTCATTTTCTTTTTCACCCATCTGTCAAGTTCATCTCATGCTAATTTTGGGGGTCTCTTCAAATTTTTGAACTGTATTATGTATATATATATAGTCCAAAAGTAATATGCCTAATAAATGTTTGGTATTTCATGTGCCACAAAGCTGTTCTTATCGATTGGTTTTACCTAACTGTTTTTAATATTTCAAAATGATGTCCTTTATTCAGTATTAGGTCTTTCTTCTTTAATCTTCTGAATAGTACACAAAAACCATGCACATAGTTGTTTTGCTCCTCTTAGCCTATCTGACCTCCCAAAGTTGGAGAACCTAGTCTGTCCTGCTTCTACACAGTCTGACAGACATAGAGCAAAATGGTTCCTGATATGTTGACATTAGGTTTGAATTAAGAATTGTCTTTTTGAAGACTGCTTGATATACTAAAGCTAAAGTAGTCAATTTTACCTTTGGAATTCACTGA
>OZ038478.1:81918649-82096149 GCA_964036315.1 Acanthosepion esculentum
GGAAAAGTGATAATTGCTTTGCTTGAATAAAGATAGTAAAAAAGATGACACAAGAAATCAAAGACATGACTAAAAATACAACGACAAATTTAACTCAAGGAAATAATTGTCAGAAATTACTATATAAATGGAAATGCGCCACTATACCAAATATCGTAATGGAAATATGAAGAAGAAATAACATCAGTTTAAGAGAAATACGTGGGGCTGCTGAAAAGTTCTTGCCTCAGCACATTTATAAAATTCGGGTGAAATGACTAAAAAGAATCTTTGGGGTGGGGAATATAATTAACTCTTAATTGATCCTGACTCGAATTATATTCGCCTTTTGCTTTATGCACACTCATATAAAAGCATACATATATTAGTATATTCGTCTTCCGCATGACGATAAACTACACCCGACAGTAAGAGATCAGATCGGGAGATTGGAGGGTTTGAGAAGCGTAGAACCACTTAATTGCTGTTTTTATAAAACCCACCCTAACTCAGGCTGGTGGCACTTGTTAGGGTCCCAGTTATGGCCACATAATGAACCTCTAACAAAAATCACCAGTACATTTTTATAGTAAAATTACTAACAATACATTTTATGATCTACAAAATATATATCTAAAATACATACCTTTACTCAAAATATATATCTAAAAAACATGCCTTTACTCTGATATTATTATGTACAAATATCTGTAGTTGAAAGCATAAAATTACGTACAAAATATTTAGATGTCGGCAGCAAGTAACCCATAGAGGTTTTTATATGCCGCTAAACAAAATCAACCAACCAAATAGACAGCATGATAGAACTATTTCATGTCATTAGTCCATATATCCTACAAGTTTTTAAAGTAATCAAATAGTACTCCAAAATATAACTTCAACAAAACTACAACATAATCATCGTCTGTAGTAGTAATCATCTCCACACAAACATGTATAGGCTCAAAAGCTGAGGATCACGTACCAAACGAAACCGTAAGTTGCGAAAGCAGAATGACAAAAAGATTTAAATTTTGGCATTAAATGACCCATAAAGATGTTGATATGCCGTTAAACAAACAAATCCATCAATCAACATTTGTATATA
Source organism: Acanthosepion esculentum (assembly GCA_964036315.1). Taxonomy (NCBI): domain Eukaryota; kingdom Metazoa; phylum Mollusca; class Cephalopoda; order Sepiida; family Sepiidae; genus Acanthosepion; species Acanthosepion esculentum. The sequence continues at coordinate 81,919,737 of OZ038478.1, forward strand.
TTTCTGAGCATTTTTTTTTATATGCATATTAAAATTGATATTCTGATAATTTTTTGTATCACATCTAGTTGAAAATCCCGTGGTTTTTCAATTATTCATGAAACTCAAAAATTAGGTATTCACCATAATACATAGACATTACCTCAGTCGGAAGTAGACCAGAGAATTTAGAATTTGCTCTGGACGCTACTGCTAGTACCACCAATCAACCACTTTATGTGAGGCCTTTATTTAGATACATATAAGAACATGTTTTAAAATTTGATCGGAACATTTGGACCTATCATAGTTCAACAGAGAAAAGGAAATTTTCTAGTAACACTATAAACGCTGATTGGTGGATGCCAGTTTTTTTTTAATTCAGCAATATTCGCAAAATATCAATCATTATTTACTGAAAAAAATAATTTGAAGTATTTGTATCTTGTTTTCAACCACGGTGTCAAATGCATGAGTAAGTGTTGAAAAAAGTAATGAATTAGTTTGAGTTACAATTGTGAAGGAATTTGCTAGAAATGATTGTTTTTATCATTTTCAGCAATGGAGGAAAAGGCTTTGAACGCGTAAAGTCTGAGGATTTTGGCTAAGATCATTCTTCTTTGAACATGGTGGGCTACAGAATCGCAAACAAAGAACTATAGCAAATAACAAACCCCAGCACTTGATGAATATCAACAGCAGCAGCAACAACTAAATGATATCACATGTAACTCCAAGAGAAAATAATGACGTCATCATTCCACACTACTTCAAATAAAAAGGTTAGGAAGGAAACCTCCATCTTTACTGTAAAGAGCGATAACAGCGACTGGACTTGAGAAACCTGTTTTCTTAAAAAAGCATTTAAGAGAATGATTTTAGAAATTTCAACCGAATGCAGTACTGTCTGATCGGTCAATGAATGCCAACTGTTTCCTTATAGGAAAACGATTAATATTTCTATTAATATATACTTTGCAAAACACAGAATATCTTTTATAATTCTGCTTCTCCCTCTCTTTGCCATCCTAACACCTTATAAACAATGTAATATTCTATTTTGTAAGCGTAAAAACACCGAACCGACATGTTAGAGTCGCTATTGACTTCAGTGACAAAATTAAAGAAAAAAGGGAATATAGATGTGGTTACCGTCTGTTTCAATGAATTGGAAAAGAATTGTTAATTTCAAAGCTTTTCATTTGTGCCGCATTACTTATAAATACATTTATTAATAAAGAAATATTTGCTAGACAGGTTTTCCGATAGTATATTATAACGGTAAAAAGGTACGAAAACCTCGTATTGTAAACATGTGAGTATATTGTTACATTGCAGGTGCTTCCGAAAAAAAAATCACAAACTATGGTGATATAATAAATGCATATTTGTAAAAACATACTATATGAAATAAATAACACTAAAGAAAATTAATAACGGATCTCGGAAAAGAAAAGAACGTAAATTTGTGCCAAAAATGAATAAAGTAAAATCAATTCCATTTTGAAATAATGTTTATAATTTAAGTAATCTGAATCCCTATGTTGCAATTCAGGGAGGTAACGCATTGTAGTTGGGGACATAAAAATATTATATTTTGATTGTTTCGTGGTACAGAACGTAATCGGTGGAAGAAGAATTGATGAGAATCTAAAACTAGCCGAAAACGAACAAAACTGAAATTGGAAATTAAATTAATAAATTATACACAGGATCTTTCGATGTCATGATTTAATTCCATAATTATATGTTAAATTTAGCGTTTGACATTTAGTTATTTTTGTGACAAGAGCTGTAAAATTGCGCATTCTCAATATGAAATCTGTGTTGCTAGCCTAATTAATTATGTGAAATAACTGAGAATTTGCGTTCATAATGTTTTAAATCAAGAACTTGAGAATTTAACTGCTCTTGGTCTTGAGATTTAATCCCAGTAGTTAAGTTTAAGTGGATTCATATGGTATCATTTCTGAAGAGAATATTAGAATTAAGTGATACACGACAAAGTGGATGGTAAAATGGAAAAAATAATAAAATTATTTTTATTTGAGTCTCCAAGTGTTCCAAACGAATCAAAGAACTTTAAATTATACATCATTATAACCCGCGCATTATACGTTGTAGAATATTTAGTAAAAATTCTTAATTTTGTCCGACATTTTCTTAACGTCTATCGTTTAAAGTCGGTATCAACATGTGTCAAATATACACTATTTATTCAGTTTTCGTTACTCTTCCGAATAGCACCCAAAACCATGATTGTTATCATGTTTAACTGAATATATATAATATATAGTTGTAGCAGGATCTTGGTATTAACCATGTTGATGGTTGTCCTGGCTATGACGATAAACTACATCCAGCAGCAAGGCTTCATATCAGGAGGTTTTGAGGAGCGTGGAACCACATCTTAATTGCCGTTGTTTCCAGGTTCACCCTGACGCGAGGTGCTATCAACAGTCAGAGCCCCTTCTATGGGCAAATAATTAACTGCGGAACAAAACACTATGAAAGTGCAAAAATAGGTTTTAATACGAGCAATACGTTTTTGTAAAAAAAGAAATTGCCAGCAATAATGTTTTGAAGAAAAATTATTACCAACAATACATTATTACCAGCAATACATTTTTGAAGGAGAAATACTAGCAGCAATAAAAATTTTGTCGGCATTAAATTACCCATTAAATTTCATATGCTGTAAAACAAAACAAACCAAACCAATGCATTTTTGGAAAGAAAAATTATTTCCAGCAATACATTTTTGGAAAAATTATTACCATCTATACAATTTTTGGATAAAAATATTACCAAAAATACATTTTTGAAAAAACATATTAAAAAAAGTAAATTTTTGGAAAAAATATATTACCAGCAATAAAAAAACTTGTTGGCATTAAATAACGCATTGAGGTTGAAAAACAAAAACAAAAAAAATAATAAATAAATAAACCAAACCATGTTGATGATGAGTCCGTAGACCATAGGCCTTGAGCTATTTGGAAAATCAAGGAGCGTTCTCACGTTTCCTGCAACAAGATTCATGGTAGAGTAGCTGAGATAAATGAAGGATTATGATCGGTCACAGAAAATGAGCACCCATTGGGCGTGGTTTTCCGGCCAGGTGAACTGATAGCGTCCAAAGTTTAGCCCATCTTTTATAGGGCCTTCCCCGACTGGGGTGGACAGTGGGAATTCCTAAAATAGGCCTGCCCAGCCACAGATGCAGGACCTCATGCCAGTCGCCGTCATTTCTCCGGCATGCGGCCATCACACACCTGCCGTCTACGTGCAATTTGGAGTAGAAGTTCCAGCTGAGACACGGCCTGCCTCCGTTTCCTCCGCCTTGAAGGAAGAGAATTTCGGAGAAAAGGACAGAAAAAGAAAAGTTTGGGGGCCATGAAAGCCTAGGCTGCGAATTGATTGAGATGGTCCATGGGTCGCCACTCCATGGCACCCACAATTCAGCTTGACAGGCAGGTTCATGATGACAGCTTACATCCAACTGACAAGTTCTTCGCGTACGTAGACCGTCGCTTTGACCGCCTACCCGCCAGGCGTCGGATCTTCGACTAAAGGATGAGCTCGAAAATACCTTGCTGAGGACAGAAATCGATTCTGTCAATTGGGGGACGAAAGCTGCAGAAAGATGAAATTAGAGAAGAGCAGTCCAAGACAAATAGAAGTGACGAACGCAGCTTAAAGTAAAGCCAAAGCACTTCATCTCCTGAGCCCATCTACATTAAAATGCAGTGGTTGCGGACGTCTCCTGGAATCCAACATAGGACTCATTTAACACAGAAGGAAACGTCGATAAGCACCCCAATATTCGGCAACGGGTTTGGCCAACGACGACAATATGATATATATAATGTTTGTGTGTAAAATGAGAATACTGGAATACGGACTTAAGATCTTATCTTGTTATTGATCAAGATCTAGAAGCCATCCTTAGTCTATCATTTAATATGTGAGGCTAGACCTTTAACATTATAACCTGAAATGTAAAAATGAGCTGATTTTTTATAATATATTTTCAGTGGATTATGTTTTTGTCATCTGATTAAAACACACAGAATGTTGAAATAAATGCACTGGAAGGAAAAAGATTATCCATTTTTCAGTTTTTAATCCTGAGTACATGAACTTATTTATTTAAATACGATTCAATAGTTTCTTAAACTTACATATATTTGCAACGATGCCGGGCACATCAAACAAATATTAAGAACAAATCCATTAACCAGAGCTTGGAAGGTTAGAAATCTTTCATAATTACATTTAATAATTTAGTTTTTATATTTCGGTCTATTATGGATTTGCTCTAAAAGATCAGGGCTTCTATTCATCCATATTTTGTTGGTTAGTTCAGAAGTCTAGAAGTCATGTTGAAAACATAACTATATTTACTTGAATTATTAATGTGACGAATCTGAGGTTCAATACAAATACTCCTGGCGAGCATTCACATCAATAGGAGTGCAGGCTCTTAAATCAACATTTGCAAATTGTTTATATCGTTTGGTTATTTTGGAAACACATTTCATTTAACAGTTGATATTGCGTCGGAACAAAAGTTTGTAATGTTTTTTAAAGACATTTACTTCAACATCATTTTATTCCAAAACCTATCGCCATCTTTGAGCCAACTTCTTGATATGATCCTCCGACAACTTGGCATGTTTCTGCGTGAATAACTTTCGTGGGCATTTTTAATTTCATTGCTACTTAATTTTGACATAGCACTATATTTGCAAACATATTACTTTAAAATTTTGTGTATTTTATTTTATTAAAACTAGTTAAATCATTACTATTCATTTACATTTTTATATTTGCATTCATATCTCATTTTCTTTTTTATGATTTTAGCGACAATCTCCGCTTATTTCCTATAGTTTTGAACATATTCAAATTTTGTTTTATTGGTTAATTCTACATTTCTTCTTTCCTTTCTTCGTTTCATTCTTTCTTCCTTCCTTCTTTCTTTCTTTCTTTCTTTTTTGTTCCTTCTTTTCGTTCCTACCTTTCGTTTTTTCCTTCCTTCCTTCCTAGTCTTGCTTCCTTTCTTTATTTCTAGTCATTCTTCTATTGTTTCTCCTAGCTTTTCTTCCATTCATTCTCATAATCTTTCTTCCATTCTTTCTCCTAATCTTTCTTCCATTCTCCTAGTCCCTCTTCCATTATCCCTCTGTTTCTAGTTTTCCTTTCTTTCTATTCTTTTTTTCTTCCTTCCAAGACTTCCTACCTACCAGTTTGTCTTTCCACTTTTCTTTCATTTTATTCGGTCTTTTCTCCATTATTTTCCTTTTTCTTTCATCCTATTTCTTCTTTTCTTCCATTCGTCCTTTCTTTCATTATATATCTTACTTTTTTCTGTCTTCTTATCCCTTTCATTTTGGTCTTTCTTTCATCTTTTCTTTTCGGTATTTCTTCCTTTGTTTCCAGTTTTTCTATCTTTCTTCCTGTTTTCATTTCTTTCTTCCTTCTTTCCTTCTATACGTTCTTTCCAATCTTCTTTCATTCTTTCTTTCTTTCTTTTTCCTTTTCCATTCTTTCTTCCATAGCGTTTCTTTCTTTGTTTCTTCCTTTCTTTCCGGTCATTCTTTCCTTCTACCTTCAATTTTTTCGTTCTTTCCTTCTACCTTCAATTTTTTCGTTCTTTCCTTCTACCTTCAATTTTTTCGTTCTTTCCTTCTACCTTCAATTTTTTCGTTCTTTCCTTCTACCTTCAATTTTTTCGTTCTTTCCTTCTACCTTCAATTTTTTCGTTCTTTCCTTCTACCTTCAATTTTTTCGTTCTTTCCTTCTACCTTCAATTTTTTCGTTCTTTCCTTCTACCTTCAATTTTTTCGTTCTTTCCTTCTACCTTCAATTTTTTCGTTCTTTCCTTCTACCTTCAATTTTTTCGTTCTTTCCTTCTACCTTCAATTTTTTCGTTCTTTCCTTCTACCTTCAATTTTTTCGTTCTTTCCTTCTACCTTCAATTTTTTCGTTCTTTCCTTCTACCTTCAATTTTTTCGTTCTTTCCTTCTACCTTCAATTTTTTCGTTCTTTCCTTCTACCTTCAATTTTTTCGTTCTTTCCTTCTACCTTCAATTTTTTCGTTCTTTCCTTCTACCTTCAATTTTTTCGTTCTTTCCTTCTACCTTCAATTTTTTCGTTCTTTCCTTCTACCTTCAATTTTTTCGTTCTTTCCTTCTACCTTCAATTTTTTCGTTCTTTCCTTCTACCTTCAATTTTTTCGTTCTTTCCTTCTACCTTCAATTTTTTCGTTCTTTCCTTCTACCTTCAATTTTTTCGTTCTTTCCTTCTACCTTCAATTTTTTCGTTCTTTCCTTCTACCTTCAATTTTTTCGTTCTTTCCTTCTACCTTCAATTTTTTCGTTCTTTCCTTCTACCTTCAATTTTTTCGTTCTTTCCTTCTACCTTCAATTTTTTCGTTCTTTCCTTCTACCTTCAATTTTTTCGTTCTTTCCTTCTACCTTCAATTTTTTCGTTCTTTCCTTCTACCTTCAATTTTTTCGTTCTTTCCTTCTACCTTCAATTTTTTCGTTCTTTCCTTCTACCTTCAATTTTTTCGTTCTTTCCTTCTACCTTCAATTTTTTCGTTCTTTCCTTCTACCTTCAATTTTTTCGTTCTTTCCTTCTACCTTCAATTTTTTCGTTCTTTCCTTCTACCTTCAATTTTTTCGTTCTTTCCTTCTACCTTCAATTTTTTCGTTCTTTCCTTCTACCTTCAATTTTTTCGTTCTTTCCTTCTACCTTCAATTTTTTCGTTCTTTCCTTCTACCTTCAATTTTTTCGTTCTTTCCTTCTACCTTCAATTTTTTCGTTCTTTCCTTCTACCTTCAATTTTTTCGTTCTTTCCTTCTACCTTCAATTTTTTCGTTCTTTCTTTATTTCTTCCTTTCTTATTTTCTTTATTTCTTCCTTTCTTATTTTCTTTATTTCGTCCCTTTCTTATTTTCTTTCTTTCGTCCCTTTCTTATTTTCTTTCTTTCGTCCCTTTCTTATTTTCTTTCTTTCGTCCCTTTCTTATTTTCTTTCTTTCGTCCCTTTCTTATTTTCTTTCTTTCGTCCCTTTCTTATTTTCTTTCTTTCGTCCCTTTCTTATTTTCTTTCTTTCGTCCCTTTCTTATTTTCTTTCTTTCGTCCCTTTCTTATTTTCTTTCTTTCGTCCCTTTCTTATTTTCTTTCTTTCGTCCCTTTCTTATTTTCTTTCTTTCGTCCCTTTCTTATTTTCTTTCTTTCGTCCCTTTCTTATTTTCTTTCTTTCGTCCCTTTCTTATTTTCTTTCTTTCGTCCCTTTCTTATTTTCTTTCTTTCGTCCCTTTCTTATTTTCTTTCTTTCGTCCCTTTCTTATTTTCTTTCTTTCGTCCCTTTCTTATTTTCTTTCTTTCGTCCCTTTCTTATTTTCTTTCTTTCGTCCCTTTCTTATTTTCTTTCTTTCGTCCCTTTCTTATTTTCTTTCTTTCGTCCCTTTCTTATTTTCTTTCTTTCGTCCCTTTCTTATTTTCTTTCTTTCGTCCCTTTCTTATTTTCTTTCTTTCGTCCCTTTCTTATTTTCTTTCTTTCGTCCCTTTCTTATTTTCTTTCTTTCGTCCCTTTCTTATTTTCTTTCTTTCGTCCCTTTCTTATTTTCTTTCTTTCGTCCCTTTCTTATTTTCTTTCTTTCGTCCCTTTCTTATTTTCTTTCTTTCGTCCCTTTCTTATTTTCTTTCTTTCGTCCCTTTCTTATTTTCTTTCTTTCGTCCCTTTCTTATTTTCTTTCTTTCGTCCCTTTCTTATTTTCTTTCTTTCGTCCCTTTCTTATTTTCTTTCTTTCGTCCCTTTCTGGTATATATTTTTCTTTCGTCCCTTTCTGGTATATATTTTTCTTTCGTCCCTTTCTGGTATATATTTTTCTTTCGTCCCTTTCTGGTATATATTTTTCTTTCGTCCCTTTCTGGTATATATTTTTCTTTCGTCCCTTTCTGGTATATATTTTTCTTTCGTCCCTTTCTGGTATATATTTTTCTTTCGTCCCTTTCTGGTATATATTTTTCTTTCGTCCCTTTCTGGTATATATTTTTCTTTCGTCCCTTTCTGGTATATATTTTTCTTTCGTCCCTTTCTGGTATATATTTTTCTTTCGTCCCTTTCTGGTATATATTTTTCTTTCGTCCCTTTCTGGTATATATTTTTCTTTCGTCCCTTTCTGGTATATATTTTTCTTTCGTCCCTTTCTGGTATATATTTTTCTTTCGTCCCTTTCTGGTATATATTTTTCTTTCGTCCCTTTCTGGTATATATTTTTCTTTCGTCCCTTTCTGGTATATATTTTTCTTTCGTCCCTTTCTGGTATATATTTTTCTTTCGTCCCTTTCTGGTATATATTTTTCTTTCGTCCCTTTCTGGTATATATTTTTCTTTTGGATCCTTCTTTCTTTCTTTCCATCTGTATTTCTCTTCATTCTCTTATTTCTGTTCCATTCTTTCTTTATTCCGCCATTCCTTTTTGAGTTACCCAAAGTTAATTTGTATCTTGTAATTTTAATTAATTCATCTACTCATTTGCTCTTTAACTTACTAATTCATAGATTCAAACTGTTTCTTTTTTTTTTACTTTTCTTCTTCATTTTCTTCTTTTTCCTCCACACGTGATTTCCTCGGTTCGAGTATATTTACCCGTAGCCAACCCCAACAAAATTCTATGGAAGAAAATTCTTTTCTACTTTATTTTCAACTTACCAATAAAAAAAAAAATAAAAAAAACACGTCAGGAGCAACACAAACTATTAAGAACCGCCTCACTACGCGATGGAAAATGTTTAATCATAATAATACGGCAGGTGACGAGCGGGGGGCTGATTCAGATGGGTTAAGGGACTCCTCTGAGCCAATTCTCCCCGGGAAACACACGCGGAGGCCCGGGTAAACACGCGTTCACAGTCACCGCAGTTTATACAAATATTACTACATACACAGACCCTCAGGTATCACTCAGCAACGCTTGCAAATACACCCACTCATTCTTTTACACAGACCTCCATTCATTGTGTTTTTTTTTTCCTGTTTAACTTCGTTTTCTCCTCTTTTTGCATTAATACACATGAAGACGTTAGGCGTGCATGCGAACACGAGGCACGCATATTTCTTTGCAGGAGCGTCAAGTAAAACAGCATGTATTGCATAAAATAAAAACAGAGCAAAACGAACAGTTAAAAAAAAAAAACTAGTGTTCGAAATAACATTGACTAAAATACTATAAAGATATTCAAAACCAGTTTCTAAAAGGTGAACTTGTAAAAGAAACAAAAAAAAATACAAAGAGAACACCCAACGCTATCTCCGTGTTGATCTTCCACTCGCAGTTCATAGAATTTAAAAATCGCTCATACTTACATGTACACAAATACACACACACACATTCACACATACACACACATACATACATATATATATAATATATATATATATATATATTCTGTTTATGCGTTATTTTCTTATAGATATAATTTATTTAAGTATTTATTTTTTTGTTTTTTTTAAATAAACTTTATTAATTATATTTACCGGCCTCAATGTTCGAGAAATTTCCTAGAAGATATGTGCTCCCTGACTGGAAACGAGCCTGTAATCCTTACGGGAACCGTCATATAACCTGACGTTAGTCCGAATTAAACTTTATAAACAAAACACATACGATGATATTTCTCGATCAGTTAAACAATTGTCGGACTGAATCCATTCCATATTACGTTGTCATACGTTAAGCTATGTTTCGTGAGCAGAAATGATCGATCAAGAAAAATCAGGCTGGTAAAGATAATTAATACTGTTTAATTAAACAACAGGGTATTTACGAACATAAATTATTTATATATATATATAAATAACAACAAGTATAATAAATTGATCTAAATACATCCAAATATATAAATAAACTAACAACCGATTACGATAAACTAGCCGTTTAGAAAAAACAAATAAAGATAATCAACCCAAATAGATAAATTAAAAACTGTTCCGACCAAAATAATAGTAAGAACAAACCACAACATCCCACGCCAAAATTCAACAAATAGATTTAATCAATGACAAATAAACAAATATATAAGATAAAAAATAAAAATGAAAATAAATAAAAACAAGCAAAACAATTTGACCCAAATAAATAAGCAAACAAACGACTTCCGGTAAATGGCCGCCATAATAGACTACCAACAATAAGCTATATAAACAAATTTTTACTACGTTAACAAAAATCACCGATCAAAATAAAAAATAAATAAATAAATATATAAGATAAAAAATAAAAATAAAATTAAAAAACAAAACAAAAAAAACAGGCAAAATAATTTGACATATATAAATAAACAAATAAGCGACTTCCGGTAAAAGTAACCGCCAAAATAGACTACCCATAATGCACCACTGACCCATATATATAAATAGCCGAGAAAAATAACAGCACTAGTCGCCTGACGATTGCGCTAGCATGAAACAGACTGTCGCCTCTAAGTGCTGACTTCCATGTCCACTTATATATATATATATATATATATATATATATATATATATATATATATATATATATATATTATACCGGTTTACATTCCTCACAGGTCTTTTGATGGGAAGAAGAGATCCATGCTTTGTTTCTTGTTTAGGATTCAGTTTCAGGTTCCTTCTAAAAATGTTTTCATTCTCTTCTCTCCCAGTAACCCATTGTGTATAATGGAGGCATTATCGTCTTGCTTTGGGTGAATATTAATTCAAATATATATAAAAAAGTTTGTAAAAGTATTTTTGATACACCCTTTGCTGGTTCCTCACAAAACAAGTTAATATAAACATATGTCCGTAAATCCTTCATTTTTGTATTATTAAGTTTACGGTAGATGGCGCTGTGCTTGCATGTAGACTCGGTTACATCTGTTACTCGGGTACATTTGTTGCTATCTGACTTCAACGATTAATGTGTGTAGTAGTGGGTTAACTGACAAGTGTTCCTTTTAACAATGGCAGGATATTCATATAGTTATTAGGCTGATATGATTTTCACTTACGGTCGCGGAAATGGTGATGGAGCCAAGGCTGCACGGCTGTTTCAGAATGCGTTTCCAGACCGAGGGTAGCCGGGTCATCCAACTGCTTTTTATCGTCGCGTTGCTAAGACAGGATCCGTAGCACCACAACCAATGAATCAAGGAAGACCGTGATCAGCTCGTACGCCCGACTACAAAGAACACTTTCTACAAGTTGGCGGAGAGGATCCAGGTATTAGCACGCGTCAAGTGGCCCTAGCAGGTCGTACATCTCATAGTGCCACACGGAGGGTACTTCAAGAGCAGCTCTTGTATCGTTATTATTTGCGACGCCTGCAGGGTCTTTCGTCATTCATCACGGGATAACCTTATTCCCATGGTTTAGTGCATAAACTGCCCATCCGTTGTTTGTCTCTTCAGTCTTGTTTAGAAATGAGGCAACATTTGGAAAGGATGGAATAACAATTTTACACAACCAACATTTGTGGGCAGATCGATACAGGCTAGACACCAGGATCATTTTACGATTAATATATGGGCTGGAATTGTAGGTGACTGTCTGGTAGGTCCATATGTTCTCTAAGCTTGTTTTATAGGATCTGTCTACAGGGACTTTATTTCGAAAAGATTTCAAGACCTGCTGGAGGATACACCCCTGCTAATTCGAAGAAGCGTGTGCATAAGTGAAATATTATGCTTGAGAATTAGTTGAGCTTAGTTGTATTTTTTATTTCATGTCTGTGAAAAAAGAGAGAGTTAGTGATAGCGAGAATCAAGGGAGATAATTCCAAAGAACTTCGTATTTGATGCAAGTGAATGGCTACTAGCTATGATCTTACTGTATTATTCAAAGTATGAATAAAAAGGGAGAAAGCTGTTAAATGAATGAAAAGTCAGAAATAGTGGTGGCTTAAAAGAATGGATGAAAGAATAAAAGGAAATAAAAGATCTTTATATATGTTAATAAGAAAGTAAAGTCAAATAATTTAATAGTATATAAGGGAATGCAGGAACAAAAAAAAGAAAGAAAGGAAGAATGGAAAGAAGAAAAAAGGAAAGGGAGGAAACCCGGAAGGAACGAAAATAGAAAGGAAAAGGGGAATTTTGAAACGAAAGGAAGACACGAACGAAAGAAAAAGTAAGGAAGGCAAGAATGATAAAAAACTAGAAGACGTGAACGAAAAAAGAATGAAAGAAAGGAACGAAAAAAAATGGAAGAAAATAAGACCGGAACGAAAAAAAAAAAAAAGAAAAGAAATCAAGGAAGATTGGAAGAGAAGGGAGGTAAACTGGGAGGAACGAAAAAGAGAAAGGAACGGAGGAGTTTTGAAACGAAAGGAAGACAGGAACGAAAAAAAAAAAAAGAAAGGAAGATAGGAAGGAAAAAATAATGGAAGACTGGAACGAAAAAAGAATGGAAGACAGGAAGATAAAAAAGAAAGGAAAACAGGGACGAAAAAAGAATGGAAGACTGGAACGAAAAAAGAATAGAAGAAAGGAACGAAAGAAGAATGGAAGAAAATAAGACGGGAAGGAAAAATGAAAGAAAAACAGGGACGAAAAAAAAAAAGAAAGCAAGGAAGATTGGAAGGAACAGCAAAAGGAAGGGCGGAAAACTGGAAGGAACGAAAAAGAGAGAGTAACGGCGGAATTGTGGAACGAAAGGAAGATAAGAACGAAAAAAAGAAAAGAATTGAAGATAGGAACGATAAAAGAATGGAGGACTGGAACGAAAAAGAATGGAAGAAAGGAAGGCGGGAACGAAAAGAGAAAGGAAAACAGCAACGGAAAAAAAGGGGGGAAAAAAGCAACGGAAAAAAATGGAAGAAAGAAAGACTGGAACGAAAAAATAAAAAGACTGGAACAAAAAAAAGGAAGTCTGAAACGAATTAACGGAGGAAATGAAAGAATCCTTAATCGAACGAAAAGGAAGGAAGGAACGAACGAACAAACGAAAGAACGAACGAACGAAAAAAAATGAAGGGAGACTCGAAGGAACGAAGGAAGGAAGGAACGAACGAACAAACGAAAGAACGAACGAACGAAAAAAAATGAAGGGAGACTCGAAGGAACGAAGGAAGGCTGAAACGAACGAAAGAAAGAAAAGTAAAACTGGCACGAAAGAAATGAAGGAGTTTAAGGAAGGAAGACTGGCACGAACGAAAGAAGTGAGGAAAAAAACTGGAACGAACTAAAAGAAGAAAGGCAGCAGACACGAACAAACGAAAGGAAGGAAGACGGGCACGAAGGCAAGAAAAGAAGTAAGGAAAACTGGAAAAAGGGAAGGATGACAAGAAAGAACGAAAGAATCGTTTTATATATATATATATATATAAAGAAAACGGAACATGAATTAATGGTAGATCAATAGAGGGAAAAGAAAGAATCTGAAAAGAGGTTTTAAAAAAGAAAAGCGTAAATGGTGAATTAGTCATTGCTAGATTATAGGAAGAAAACTAAGTAATCAGTAAATACGTGTTAAAATAGAAAAAAAACAATCAAATAGGGAATTCTTTAATAATAGGTAAATTAATAGAGAGAAAGAAAAAAGAAAGAGACAGGGTAAAATAAAGAGACTAAACGAAAAAATCTGAGATAAATACATAACACAGGAGAAAGAAAAACAAAGTAAAAAAAAAAAACAGGTGAAAGGGAAACAGAAATACAGAAAGATAATTACTTTGTGTATTGCTGTTGGGCGACTACTTATCCCATTTCAAAAAGCTAATTATTCTCGATGCACCAAGAGCAATGAGGTGACAAGTAAAATACATATCCGTTTTGCCATTTTCTTCTAATTTTCTATCTGATTTCATATCGTTTTGGCAAAGTAAGACACAGAAACGGGGGTGAAGGAAGCGGGAAAGAAGTCTGTGATAGAAGCTAAAAGAAAAAAAAAGATGATAGTGGTAATAATTAAATGGAATTGAAAGCACAATTTTTTTTATTTTAAAAAAGACAACGTCTTAACAAATTATTGCATGAAGATAACTTGCTCAACTGATTCGCGTCAACAAATAGATTTACAAAATGGCGTCATTTCATCTGTATCTTCATGATACCGACATTGTATATGACAAATATTCGTGGATTTTTCAACTGCAGATTCTAAGTCTAATGCTTCATAAACATGTAACAATATTATAGTGGCAGGATTGTTCTCTAGTTTGAGTAAGATATTAAAATTATATATATTATGATTTATTAAAAAATATATCTGTTATACATGAATAAATTTCTTCTGCGAAGTCTTCCTTTAAAACTCAGCAGTTTGGTATTAAAATGTAAGTAGAACAGTTGCTCCTCATTTAACTGCCGAGTTTCGTTGTAACGGCCTGGTCGCTAAGCAAAAATTTATACCTGGCCACTATTTCAGTCTTACTACGCATTTAATAGGAATGTGTCAACCACCGTCAGATAGCCATAATTCCACTGTTGCGCCATTTGTAGTTAAAGCAGGAATCTGATTCCTGTCACCCATTCCACGGCAGTGAAACATTGACAAAGAGGCTCAAGTCAAGACAGCTTTCAGTCAAACCAATGACCAACAGAGCATCTGTGCATGTGGTGCTGTCACCTTAACCATGTGGAACACAGGCACTCTCTCAGCTCTGCAAAATCCATTGGCTCCAGTGATGTCTGCCCTCTCTGGTCCTATCTGAATTGCCTCCGAACAGCTGTTGGTCAGTTTAGAGTCAACCTTCAGAAATGGGGACATGCCATCTATATTGATCCCAACTTTCAATGCGGAAAATGATAAATTAGGGAGCACACTATGGAGTTTGCCACAATCTTGAAGATTCATGAACACGTAACGACCATGAAACCTTACCCCCCTAATAAGGCTGTGTGTGCAACACGTGATGGGAGTTGTGTAGCGACTCCATAATAAGATCGTTTTTAATATTTCTAATTTCATTTTAAATGTTTATAGAGTGCAATAATAAAATGAAGAGTAAACGTAATAAAGAAATTCGAAATTCAGCTCTATATTCTGTACATTGTGTTGTATATTTTAGTGTACTGAGCAGTAAACGTAATAAACAAAGTTGAAATTTCAGCTCTATATTCTGCACATTGTTTTGTATATTTTAGTGTACTGAACAGTGAACGTAATAAACAAATTTGAAATTCATCTCTATATTCTGTACATTGTTTTGTATACTGTAGTGTACTGAAAAGTAAACGTAATAAACAAATTCGAAAGTCAGCTTTATATTCTGTATAGTAATTTGGCTTGCATACTCTTAACATACAATACCGAGTGGCTGTATATGGTTTATTATTTCTTTTTCTTATTTCATGAGATTTTACAGAAGTTCTGCCTGGGATCGTTAAGCAAGCCGGTTGATAAGTGTGTCGGTTATATTTTGAATAAGAAAGTAAAAGCTGAAATAATTATTTCATTTATGTGACTTAAATATTCAATGTACTATATATATATATATATATATATATATATATATATTATTTTGTGAAAATGTTCAGAGACAAACACAGAATAGACAGTTTCAAACCGGTTTTACAATGTTCTATGTTATGTGTTCATTTATCCTGTTTTGAGAAAAGAAGTTAAAAGAACTAGTGCCAGACAAAATACACATGTGATACTGTCTATTGAACATTTGCATGTAGGGCGACACTGTAGTTAAAGGGGAAAATACTAGTGTTGTAGCCTATGGCGATAAAAATTGTTAGAAAGAAACACTATCCATATTTATTACTTATCATATGGAAAAAGACGGAAGATTGTCCCAGAAATGAAAACTGGTTCTACTACAATAATGGAAAGCATGGAGAAGCATGAAGTATTTTTTTAAAAAAAAGTATAGTTCTCTATTTGTTGGGATATGAAACGCGTATTAAGAATTAGTGAAGCCTGCCGAAACGGTTACAGCAGAGCGTTACATATCTACCCTTCGAAGTCTGAGCGCTGTGGCAGGAGACAAAAAGAAAAGTCATTTACAAGACGAGCCGGAATACTTTACTGCTGCATGGCAACATTCATCCGTACGGTATTTCAGACAAGAAAGAACATTGTGAGATTTGAAATTCTTCTGCACGCGTCATATTAACCAAAACTTGAGCTCATCCGATTATCTTATTGTAATGGTAATATAGCCGATATCTTGCATGAAAATATTCGGCATTCATTGACCGATCAGTCAATACTACTGTAGGTTGAAATTTATAAAGTTTTTCTCTTAAACCCATTTTTCAGAAAAACAGGTTTGACAGTTAGAGCTCTTTCCAGTATTGATGAGTTTCATTATTTGCTTTCTAATTTATTTCTTCAGGGCAGTATGTTTCCTTCTCCTAGACTGGTTGCCACACAAGGCAGTAAATAAATTTCCGTCTAAATTACGTAAAAACGAAAATAACACTGACATCTTAATTTAACAGATATATTTACCAAAATTACACAAAAATATCTGGAAATACTAAAGCGTAAACTTATTCAATAAATTGCCTTTAATGAAAACAAATTAAAAAGTGAATATTCACAAGTCAAAATGAAAATTGTAATTTTTTAACTTTCATTTTTTCTTATAAACATATATAAATCCCTCATATTTTAATTGCCAAATATAATTATTTAAATAAAAAAATTGTAATCTTAGCATAATATAACTTCGCCAATATTGTGATAACCAGTTACATTCAATTTGTGTAACGGTCAGTACTTACTCAGTACCTGAGGATTGCGTTGGGCATGAAACTCCGTGTCGTGGTAGTGATGAGGAAGGGAAACAGGCTGTCTGGATGACTCTTTATGGTTTCGTTCACTAAGGGAATTTTTAACAGTTGATGCTGCTTTAATGCATCGGTCGTAAGGACTGATTGATATAGCGGCCGGTATGGCGTTTATATAGCACGTATATAATGCGTTAAAATTCCTTTTCTCTGCTGCCCACCGATAGCCTAGAGGTAAGAGTCTCTGAGAGATATCAAATCAGTCGAGTTTCGATCCCGATTTGAAGCAATCGGATGTCTAGTCACACTGATGAGCTTTGACACAGCGAAACAAGCTGTCTGTGGATGAATATATATATATATATATGTGCGTGTGTGTGTGTGTGTATTTATTGAATGGTCTTGAAAGTATTTTCAACATATTTCTCCACTTCGTGTAAATATTGAGGGCTGCAAATTCAAAGTGTGCTTAAATAAAATCCAATGTTCATTTCGGATTTTATTTTGTTATGATGGGAATAGAAGTTTATTAGGTCATTTTTTATTAGTTGATTTGCGGTGAACAGTAAGTTTTACGATGCTGTCAACACAATATCTTCAATACCATAACTATTTCATATTCAATGAGAAACAAAAAGCCCATACATTATTCCAAAATATAAAAGCTCTCCTCCTGACAAACCTAAGAAATAAAAAAAAAAAATAGCCTACCCACTAACTCAATCACAACTAAATTCGAAAAGTATGATCTAAACTCAACATAAAACTTGTCACAAACACTAAAACAATCAAAGATTAGTCAGTAAAAGACAAAACAACAAGCAAAACCTTGAATGAGGAATTTACTCTATCAACCGCAGGAATTGCCAGAAAGAATACACTGGAGAAACCGCTAGAATTTTAAAGAAAAGACCATATGAAAGCAAAAGGGACATTTTAAAAAAACAACACATAAAACGCATTGGTTATTCATGATAACGAAACTGAACACAATTTTGACAGGGAATGCTACTTTGATTAAAAGAAAAAATATTCCACTAAGACAAAAATGTCTGGAAAGTATCTTGATTCAGCGACAGTAAATTTGCGACCAGGCTCTTACAATATATCACCATTCTGGGTAGATTTTCTGTTAGGACAATGTAGAATAGTCAGAGACAAAACTGATGGAGAGAAAAAGAAAAAAAGAATACAGATAAATTTGGCCAGATTGAAAAAAATATTTTTCAAAAGAATATTCTTTCAGAAATATTCTTTCAAAAATTTTAAAAACTGGCATCTCTCCTTGTTTGGGGTGAAATGCTAAAAAAAAAAAATGTCCATCGTTTACATGAAATGCAACCTGCCATCATAACTGTAAAGAGCGCTCCGTGAACCCTCCTGTTCGCTCTCTTGACCAAGACCCCTGCATGCAGGAAGATGTTGTGGCGTTAATTAGAAATATGTAGAGAAGCACGCGTACCAATTCCGAAGCACAGGCGTAGGGTAAAATCTAAAAGAAAACAACTATACAACTTCACATAAATTCACACTCCAACCACTTCAAACTGTTCAAATTTATTGTGTGTGCATCTGCGTGGCCTGACCTCTACTTTCTCTGAACTCTTTCCAGGTAGTAAACATTATCACAGCATGCTTCGAACTCTAAATCTCGCCCACTATTTAATGTGTCACTGTGTTACAAGACGGTCAGTGACTTAGAAAATTTTGTTAGAATATCTACTATCCTCAGTCATGTGACTTTGATCATGGAATCTCAGGAATTGCAAGATATCGTTACTGTTCATTCCGAGAAACGTGCAGTAGCTTCCCTAAAATATTGCATTTTTTATTAAAAAAAAATACAACAACATTTTACAACTCACTTGTGGGTGATCCTAAAATAATATTAATTGATAAAATCTGAAAGAATAAAGTCAAACGTAAATAATATTTACGACAGAAATAAACAAGGAAATATAGATTCAAAATCATTCTACTAGCACAAAGGTCTCCAATTAAATTGTCAGTTAACAATTATTAAGTCTTTAATAATATATTCCACGTAGAGGTTACAGAAAGGAAATCAGGTATATAAACACGATATCCACGTGCAAAAATGAATGACAAACTTTACAGAGTAAAAGCAAAATGAAAACAATTAAAACTGGAAAAAACACGTTTGGGATTTCCGAATGAATAAAACAAAACGCGACACAATGAAGCAATAGGTTAATATATATTGGACATCCACAAATAACGTTAGAAAAACAAATATTTGTTAGCTTTCGAAATAGTAAAATAAAGGCCCGAGAAGTGTATAATTATATATCTAAATACACCCTTGTGCAAATTAATTAAAACAACTGCTTTAGTTTCCTTTCTTTCACCATACGGTCAGTTTTAGACCCACTGGAATGACAGGGTGTACAGTATTTACATTAGTCGGACTATTGTCCTCATCTTTGTCGCCATATTTGTCACAACGTTTCGGCCGTTGTACGCTCCGGCCTTCTTCAGGTGGTTGGAATTTCGAACCGAACCCTTTAAGCATTCTTTGAGGACACATGGTACAGTGGATAAAGGCGTTGGTTAGATCCAGTGACAGACCCAAAGAGTGTGAGTTCAATACCCGGTTCACGCAGTGGAGAACTTTCAGAGGGAAAATTACCAGGAGATAACTGATAACTGACATCCATCAAACATGGCTCGTGGAACTAGAACAGTCTACCCCAGTGATCGAAATAAAGGGTTCGATTCGAAATTCCAACCACCTGAAGAAGGCCGGAGCGTACAACGGCCGAAACATTGTGACAAATATGACGACAAAGATGAGGACAATAGTCCGACTAATGTAAATACTGTACATAATACCTCATCTCAGAAATATAGACTGACAGGGTGTAATCTATTTCTATTTGTTCCTCAGATTAGGTCATTTGTAATGTGCAGTAATATGAATCTATTTTCGGGGGGGGGGGTCTGATGAAATTTCTTTGGCCTTGAAAAATATTGCGTCATCCATGATTGCATCAGATTTTATTCACGCCCAGACACTATTGACTCGACTGTCGATTAGTTGTCCTACGGCCATTGCCTGCGATGGACGTTACTCCCAAGAAGCGTACGGAAATTGTAACGCTGCACGAGCACAATGACAAGCCTTACCAGTGAGCAAATCAATGTACCATCTCATGGACATATGAAGTACTAATATATGTACTGGGTCATGTTTCATTGGAAAAAAAAATACGAAAAAATAATAATAACGGAATTATTTGTTTTGTTTCAATTAATTTGCAAAAGTCGAAAATAAAAAGGGAAAATAATTTTCTCAAATCCGTTATTGCCCATTCTATTATTGATGACGTATTTTTAATTTGCTTTTTGTTCGAAGTAGCGTACAACGTCATCATCGTGTTTAAGTCCTTATTTTCTCTTCGATGTACATGTGCTATCTATTTTAGTTCTTTCTGTTGTTGAAAGTCTCCACAGTTTCTGTTATTTGGTACATGACTTTTTTTTAATTATTTCTGTAGCTCCAGTCCATAAAGTTCAAAGAAATATGTTCCCCGTTAAGAATTCAACTCTTCATTTGCTCGAAGCCATTTTTAATCTGAGAAAGCGGCCGTGTACAGTTGACAGTTCAGATATTTTT
The DNA here is from genome assembly GCA_964036315.1 of Acanthosepion esculentum. Lineage (NCBI taxonomy): Eukaryota > Metazoa > Mollusca > Cephalopoda > Sepiida > Sepiidae > Acanthosepion > Acanthosepion esculentum. The sequence continues at coordinate 81,940,078 of OZ038478.1, forward strand.
GAACGAGTTTGGCGCCATACATGGCATCCATATAAAATACCCGATTTGAAAAGACTAAGAATATGACTTGAAAATTTCTGGCAGTGGCGGATATTCTGATAAATCATAAATATTTGTGGCCATAATAGTCGGAAGTAGATGTAACTGTTAACGACGCGGAAAGCGGAAGCTACGAATCTATTCAAATTGCTGTCTAGTCTGTTTTATGCTAATTTCGTACAAATGTCACTGGAAGGGCATGTACAATATGGGACTACCATTTTGTTATTATTGCTAAAAATGTTGATAGTCAAAATATAAATAACAATAGCAAAAAAGGATCTACTACAATTATTTATAATAGAAAGCCATAACTGATTTACAATATAAATTTCTATGTGTATTTCCGTTAGTAGATGTTGATATAGAAAATTTCATAAATGTAGAGTGAGGTATCTGGCTTGGAAAATGTTAAATAGATCTTCTCCAAAGGCTCGTTTCATAAGGCCAACGCACTTAGCGCTGTTTGAAATACATTTATACCCACATGAGGTATTTTGGGATTTTGTGCTATGTAATTTATATATAATTATATATATATGATGAAAATGTGGAAAAGACAAAGCAAAATCCAAATATGTGAGTTTACTGTTTTTTTTTTTTTCATTTTGTTTTTCTGTCAACGTCAGACGTTTCGGTCTAATAGACCATCTTCAGGACATGGTTATTGGAGACATATTTATATTAAATTTAAGTTAAAATGAAGAGACGATAGATACAGGACTAGTCAGAAACAGAAAAAACTGAAATTCTAAAGTCTATTAGACCGAAATTCTAAAGTCTATTAGACCGAAACGTCAGAAAAACAAAAACAAAATAAAAAAACTGTAAACTCACATATTCGGATTTTGCTTTGTGTTTTCCACATTTTCATCATACCGTCGGATCTACATCCACATATTTGCTTACATACATATATATATATATATATATATATATATATATGCGTGTGCGCGCGCGTGTGTGCGTATTTTAATTATTGTCAATCTAATCTGTGTTAATTTTATTTGCCATTTGATGATAATTTCTGTTAACATCACGGAAATATAAAAAAAAATGAAATCAAAGTCTTGAGAATGCAACCTTTTTCCTCGTGATTTTGATTTCTTTGCTAAGTCCGGAACGGAAGATTCTGTTGGATTAATGGTTATACTAGGAAATTCATTCAAAATTAATTTTTTTTTTTTATTCGGAGCAAATAAGAAAGAAAAGAAGAATATAATAAAAAGACCGGTTGGAAAATCGAAGGTTGATTTTAAGGATGGCTTCCTTAAGTTGGGTTATGGACATAATACATTCTTCCTACATATCACTCTTATTTGATCTTGTGTTGCATTAGTTCAAGCGTATATATATTATCCAGGTAGATACGTCTGTATATCCATTAATATAAACTGGGAATGCATATGAACAATTCTGAATTTGATTAACAATTCGAGATAACTAACATATTTATTAGTGTAAATAAAAACAAACAATAAATTAGAACTGTTTTATGTAAATAAAATAAAAAGGGAGATATAGAATAACGGTGGGTAGTTTGAATAAGATGAAAAAGGTACGTGTCTGCCAGACACGAGAGTTGTTAGGTAATTTCAAATATACCCTTTTTATGACTGCACATTTTTACATTTTATTATCATTCTTTCAGTTTTATTATTGAAATAGAACACTTTGTAATTATTTTTATTATTGGAAAATTTAAATTTATTTACAATTTACAAAACATATGTTATTATTGAAATATGAATTTAAAAACACTCTTCTTGACGTAGGATTATTTTCTCTTGTAAAATCTATATATTCTTTACTTCTGTCTTTATTTTTCTTCTATGTTTATTCAGAATGAAAAAAAGAAGACATTACTTTTTTCTTCCTTCATTGTTCTCTTTTTTTTTATTTTACCATAACTATTTTAATCCTTTTTTTCTCATTCATTAAAATTACTTTCTTTCTCCCTTTATTTCTCTTGCTTTCTTTATGTCTGTTTGACTCTTTCTTTGTTTCTTTCGCTTTCTTTTTTCGCTTTTTATCTTTCTCTTTATTTCTTTCTCTTTGTTTCTTTATCTTTGTTTCTTTCACTTTGTTTTTTTCTCTCTTTATTCATTGTTTCTTTCGTCTTCTTTCTTTCGCTTTCTTTGTTTTCTCTGTTTCTTTCTCTCTGCTTCTCTTTGTTTTTCTATGGTTCTTTATTCATTGTTTCTTTAGCCTTCTTTCTATCGCTTTCTTTGTTTCTTTCTCTTTGTTTCTTTGTTTCTTTTTTCCTTGTTTCTTTCTTTCTTTTTCTACCTTCTTTTATCTCTTTCTTTCTTTCTTTCTCTTCCTTTCTTTCTCTCTTATCCAAAGGTTGATTGCATTTCGAAATAAAAGGTATGAAAAATTTGTCACACAGAAGATTTAATAAAATAATTCTCTTTTTCTCTTTCATTGAATATTCATTTACTTCTCACTCGATCATTACACTCGCTCTCATCCTTCACTCTCGTCTTATTATTATTTTTTTTTATTTATTCAAATGTGTTATTCTCCACCTTCTGTGTTCTTCGCGGATATATATTCTATTTCCATATCGTTTTTCACTAGTCCCTTCTTGTACTCTTTCAGTCTTTCCACTACCATCCACCTGGCCTCGATTTTTATTATGTGATAATGACACGTGAAAGAAAGGGCACAGATCCGTCCACACGGCATATGTCATTTGCGTTCACGTTATATTTTAGTGTTTTAAAGGTGATTTATCAGATCTCATTTCTCAGACAATATTTACGACTTCGCAAAATGCTGTGCGTTTACAAGTACATAATTTTAAATAACTGAATAATTAATATTTGCACTTGGATAGATTCTTTTGATTAGCATACATGCAAATATTCAACGAAAGCATTACTATCTATAAATGTTTTCAAAATTAAATTACTTAAAATACTGATAAACTGATAAAGTTAAAATTACCGACTAAAATAAACATTTATCTTCAATATGCAAAATTTACGTTTATTAAATTGCCGAAAATCTTTATTTCGTACATATGCGGTTATTTGCTATTATAGTTAAATCGATATGCGTTTGTTTTATTTAATAGACGGCGGTTTAAATCTATTGTTCGAATAGATTGATACATAGAAGATCGAATCTGTTATTAATTTTGAGTTCATATATGTAAGTCAGAATTTAACTCTTTTCAAGGCCGGCTTTATACACTTCTCGAACAATATTTCGTAAGGAACGTAAAACAAACATTAACAATAGTTTTCGTAAGATAAACAACTTCAATTATATAACGAATTAAAATACTATTAATAAATAAAAATAAAATTAAAACAATATTATATTATTTTTTTAGAAAGCAATTACACAATAAGAACCATCTAGAAGAAACAAATTAGGAAATCTATTCACAGGTACATACCACCTGTCGATAAAAATAAACAAATTAAACTCATCACTTAATAAAAAAAAAAAAAAACTAACCTCGTTACGATCAATTATATTATAGGATATTACTTTGGAATAAAATGTATAAAACCGCTGCGTAAATTCACTCAAGTTTCGATGTGTATTATCACATCTCATCGGGCGCTAGTAAGTGAGGATGATTAGTTATTAGAATTTACTTACAAACAACCTCTTTTCCCGAGAAGAAAGAAGAAAGAAGAAAGAAAAGCAAGCAAGCAAGAAAGACACAAGATATAGTCTCTACTACAGAGAAAAGGAAGAAAAGAAAAAGGAATTAAAATACAGTGTAACCCGGATATAAGAGAGTTGTCGGGACCGGAGAAGAAGTCTCTTATATCCGGGTTTATCTTATATCCTGGTTTGGTCTATTTTCTTTACATTAACACAGGCTCTAATTTGGGACCAGAGAAAATCTCTCTTATATCCGGGTTACACTGTATAAGGAAAGTATAGAAAAGTATGCAGACATGTTATGTTCATAATTACAAATTTAAAATTGCAATGAATACATATGTAATATTTGAAACAAATTTTTTGCTATAATGTTGACATCGAACGGCTGACACGTTCTCTGAAGTAGAAACGTAATTTAACAAAAAAAATATAAGTAAATATTATGGCTCTTTAAGAAATAAAAGAAAGTAATGGCAAGAAAAATATTTAACAAAATAACGAAAATTGAACATTAATACAAAATATTTAAATAAATGGAGTAAACAAAATTTTTAGCAAATAGACCATATAAAATAATAAAATATACAAATTATACTCAGTGGAATGCAACTGTTAACAAAAGGGTTTCAGATAACTAAAAGTAAAGCCTTTAGTTAACTACTGTTAACTAAAGGGTTTTAGATAATGTTAAAATTTCAGCCAAATTTATATACCTCTAGAAAAAATGTGGGATAGATGTGTGATAAAGTGCAAAAGTTGTGACGCGTTTCGTTCTTTAGGACCTCATCGGACAAAAGTGATGTTTACGTTGATACGACTACACATGAGCACGAAAGGGAGACGCAGGGAATTTTAAATTATTTTATTTTAATATATGTTTTAGGTTTATAATCTAGCCGATTTCATTTGGATTCTTTTTGTTTATGTCTCCATCAATTTCGTTAATAAATATCCCACATAATAATAATAATAATAATAATAATAATAATAGAAGGCTTGCCAAGCAGTGTGAAACGTTTTAACAACCTGGGCGTAAAATTACTGTAGGTGATCTAGCGATTAATGTACTTTCTATATATGCATTTTGATCGTAGTAAATTGTTTTTTGTCTTTTAATTAGAGTTGCATTTTTAAATGAAAATCTTGGTCGATTTCGTTACGGTGAGCAACTAATGCATTTAATGTATTGTTTTGTAAAAGATCCCTTTTGTGTTCATATAATCTTTTATTTAAATTCTTCGAGGTTTCTCTGATGTATTCTTTGTGGTAATTATATGTAAATTCCTCCTTCAAGGAAAGATCGTTGTTTGCAAATCAGATCTGGATAGTTGCTAAAAGAAAAACCTGTTCGAGTAGTTTTCCAATGTCAGGTTTCCATCGATAACGAAAGAATGATGAATAAAAAATGAATACATAATGATGACAACACCATCCAGGTACCTTATTTAGTGCTTCAGTTATATTTATTGATTATTTCTTAGAGTCGTTCATTTCCCCCTACAATCACGCCAACAAATTTAGATTTGTTAAAAATATATTTTCTTTATATTGCATATTTTATGTGAGTTATTTTACAAAATATACAAACATACACCTATATAACATAATATAATACGATACAATATAAGTAAATAGATATGTATGTAGTACGGATTCTGGTCTTGCAGGCTGTTATCTGAGTTATTTATCCATTTCCCGAAGATGCTAGTGGTCGGTGTTCCAGTCGGTGTTCCAGTCCTGATATGTTATGATTTCGAAGGTTGATTTTAAAGCTGGCTTCCTTAAGTTTGGTTATGGACATAATACATTCTCCCTATATATTACTTTTTTTTTATCCTGTGTTGCATTTGTTCTAGCGTATACATAATCCGGTTATATACGTCTGTATATGCATTAATATAAACTGGGAATGCATATGAACAATTCTGAATTTGAACAACATTTCAAGATAAATAATATATTTATTAGTGTAATTAAAAAGCAACACCAATAAATTAGAACAGTTTTCTGTCTATATTTCTGAGATGAGGTATTATGAACACTATTTACATTATTCGGACTATCGTCCCCATCTTTGTTGCCATATTTATCACAATGTTTCCGCCGTTGTACGCCCCGGCCTTGTTCAGATGGTTGGAATGTCGAACTGAACCCTTTATTTTGCTTGCTGGGGTAGACTGTTCTAGTTCCACGTGCCATGTCTAATGGATGTCAGTTATCATTTATGTCATGTTAATTCCCCTCTCGAAGTTCTGCACCGCCTTACCCAGGTATTGAACTCATACTCTTTGGGTCCTGTCACTGGATCTAACTAACGCTATTATCAACTGTGCCATGTGTTCTCAAGGACAAATAAAGTTTTCAGTTCGACATTCCAACCACCTGAAGAAGGCCGGAGCGTACATCGGCCGAAACGTTGTGATAAATATGGCAACAAAGATAGGGACGATATTCCGAATAATGTAAATAGAACTGTCCTATATAAGTAACCAATGGGAACAATTTTTATGTAGGTGATTAATAAATATTTATTTACTTTTTACTAATATGTCTAAATCTGAACACACACACATACACACACACACACACACACATATATATATATATATATATATATATATATATATATATGTATGTAATTGCTTTTGTATGTCTGCGTGTCAATGAATCATCTTATATGACCAGAGGCATACATATGCGTCTGCATTTGTTACAGTGAGCGTGTGACGTTAGCAAATTTCTTCACATCTGCGTGTCTTCCCCGCACGATGACGTGTGTGTGTGCACCACGGCAAAACAATAGAAAACACAAAACTCGCACGTGCGTGACCAAAACTGTAATTTATTGGATCAAAAAGGACACCACTCCCCGCAGAACTTGTGCAGGCGCTTTGACACGAGCTTCAACGATAAACTTCCATCTTAACAGCCGTTACCTTGTGTCATCGACAAATTAACACTCGCTCCTCAAACGCCGTCAGAGTTTGAAACCTTGTCGCGTCATATCAAATTCTCCTTTCGGTCAGTCGCGTGCCCCGCTGGCCGTTGTAATGTAGAATTAGCGGTCTTTAACTTTGAACTATGTTGGCCACTCGTGTGTAAAACAAACGTTGGCCCCGAAGTAGGTGCACAGGTCGAAGGGATTTTGAAGAGACAGTTACACAGCAGACAGTTCATGGCGCTTAGACTTCTGTTGTAGAAAAAGCTGTCAACACGTGACCGATCACGTGTTTGCAAGTTTTCCCACACACGCGCGACAACTAAATAATTAATAAAATAATATCCATGGGAGTTATTTGTGTACACCGATACTTGTTATGCGGGTATTATTTGATTAGAAGGGTCCGCACAGAACTCTGAATATATATATGTGCATATATTTGCAAAGTAATTATAATTTACTGATTGTAATATTCCATGCAATGTTTCTTTGATGTAATTTTAGGCTTACATGGCTATTTCAAACGGCGATTCTCACCTTAAAGTATAGACCGAAATAACATTTCTATCAGCTTAAAATTAGGAAATAATTGTCATTAGAAAAATCTTCGGCAATACAGCGTGTCCCCAAAAAATTTGACATAATTTCGCAAGGCAATAATTTTGGCAATTCTTGTTGAAATAACCCAACATTTTCACAGAATGTGCAGAAACAGATCAAGGTTTTATATTTAAAGTTTTATTTTTGTTATCTCAACGAAAATCTGCGAGAGACATGGATCGGGCGTGGCGGAGATGAAGACAGTTTACTGATGAAATGGCCGCCGCGGTCACCGGATCTGTCCCCGTGTGATTTCTTTTATGGTGATATGGGAAGAGACTGGTCTATATACCTTCTTTTCTGCTAGTTACCGGAGACATGCTACAGCGTGTCTGGCAAGAGCTTAACCACCGACTTGATGAATGCCGTGTCACGGGTAGAGCACATATTGAACACATATGAAATCGGTCCCATAATAAACTTATGATGTTCAACACCTAAGCTGGTCAATTTCATTGCGCTAGACTTAACAATCTTTAAGATAATTGTTTTTAAAATGATGTTTTGGGGACACCCAGTATATATGCAATATATCGCTTTTCTCTCTTTCTCTATCTATCTCATATATATATATATATATCTATATATATATATATATATATATATTGGGATTGCTACTTACGTCAAATAAAATTGAATCCCTGACACTTAATACATTGGTGACATTAACCACACTATGACACTACCGACTTTTGACAACAAAATCTTACGTTTAATCTAATGTTTTTTTAGATTTTAAACATTTTATGGGAGGGAAAATTATTCTGTTACACCGGTGTGTGTGTGTATATATATATACATACATACATACATACATACATACATACATACATACATACATACATACATACATACATACACACACACCCACACCGGGTGTAACAGCATATATATATATATATGTATGTATCTATGTGTGTGTGTACAGTCCCTACATGTTTTCTTTTTCAATAACTGAAAATTTATTTTTGCTAATCTTTTATTGTATTTTCCTATATGCGAACAATTGATTGTCCTTTTAAAATAACGACTTAGAAATATACCACGATACGCAATGTAAGTGTCGATAAAACAGATGTAAAACGAAGCTCCGACTACCAAAATCGTTTTAAAATAATGGATGCCAATATCATAAAAATCTTTACCATTTTGAACTATCAACGTTGTCAATATGTACTGGCTGTATTCGACACACACACACATATATATATATATATATATATATAAGGAACCTCAAAAGTAAGATAGTTCGATGAATAATTAATATGATAAATTGATGATACCGAAATCAAGCCTCTAGAACAATTTAAATATCTAGGAAGGGTTTTAACGCTGGACAGGAAGTGAGACTATGAAATGAGAAGTCGCATTGAGATCGCCAAAGATAACTTCCAAAATGGAAACAAAACATTAATAAACAGAACAATAATTATAAACCGAAAAAAAAGAATGCTGAACTGTTATATAATATCAGTCCTTCTATATGGCAGTGAAATTAAGAAAATCTCACAGGAGAAGAGACTTGAATCTACAGAAGGATGCTGAGAATATCACAGACCCAGCATGTGAGCAACGAAGAAGTTCGAAAGACAAAGAAAACAAAAAGGACACCTATAATTAACATCAGGAAGAGACAGTTTAAATTTCTAGGGTACATAATGAAAAAAGAGGGCTTGGAAAATTTGATACTCACAGGTCAGATCGAAGGCAAAAGAGACAGAGGTAAACAATAAACTACATGGTGAGCTTAAGTGAATGGATGAAGGACCAAAGTTTGGGAGATATGGCAAAAGGACAACATTTATTGTGAGTTACAAAGGACTGGAAGTTTATAAGTGAGATAATGAATAGATGAACAGACGCTAGAAAGAGAGGTCGTAAATGAAAAGTATTTCTGAATGTTATTAAAACAGAACTCTGTGGAGAACGATGGCCGTCAATGTATACGGAGAGAGAAAATGATGAAAATATTTAACGCCACATTATTTAGATATATATGCCATTGTATCTCCTTCAGACTGAACAATTAATAACACCAAGTTAACAGTGTACAGATTCAAATTTTAGGAAAAAAGGAAGGAGCGAATAAGAGAGTAAAGAAAGATAGAAAGAAAAAGACAAAGTATCAATAAATCCAAGCATTATTCATGATAATACGAAATTAAGGGGAAAAAAAAGAAGAGAAATACGCAAAAATAGTTAAAGAGGAAATGAACACAAAGAAAGAAAAAAAGGAAGGAAAGATGTAAATAAAAATAATGAAAGAAAGACGAGAAGGAAAGGAAAAGACGGGAAAATGAAGGAAGTGTCAATAAAGAAAATCCCGATCGAGCATTATAATATAAATGCATCATTGAAAACGATATTTATTTGCAATAAAGACTGAAGAAAAGAAGGTATAAAACGTTGGAGTAAAGAAAGGAGGAACAGAAAGACAGAATAAAAAAGTAATGAACGAAAGAAAGAAGGAAATAGAAATATGGAAATGAAATAAGGAAAGTAAAAAGGAAAGAAAGAGAAAAAGCTATTGTCTCAATTAAAGAAACACATTTGCTTCTACACTAGTAAAGTATTATTATTATTAAAGTAGTAGTAAAGTTGGCATAATTATCAGGCGTTTTAAACATTATTATGAAAAAAGCAACATAATTCAACAATAACATTTTTAAATGAGTATGATTATCGACACGCAGTTTTATAACGTGAAAATAAGTTAATATTTTTACTAAAAAGTAGTAAACAAAACAGCAAATTTTTTATTAACAATTAACTCGCCTACAAAACGCCTGATAATTATACACCAACCCAATAGTAAAGAGTAAAACATCTATAATAGAAAGTAATAGAAAACTGTATAAAACACTATACAAGAAAGACTGAAATAAGAGAAAAAGACGAATGACAGATCAAAGGAAAAGAGAAAAAATAGAAAGAATGTAAAAAAAAAGGCAGAGGAAAGAAAGAAAGAAAGAAGGAAAGAAAAAGAAAGAAAAAGAAAGAAATAAAGAGGGAAAGAAAGAAAGAAAGAAAACAGAAAAAAGAAAGAAATATAGAAAAAAATAAAGAAAGGAAAGAAAGAAGGAAAGAAAAAATAAAGAAAGAAGGAAAGAAAGAAGGAAAGAAAAAATAAAGAAAGAAGGAAAGAAAGAAGGAAAGAAAAAATAAAGAAAGAAGGAAAGAAAGAAAAAAAGAAAAAAGAAAGAAAAACCAAATGTGAGAAAGAAATGCGAACAAAAAAAGGAAAATAAGATGGCAAAAAAGTTAATACCAAAATGAAAGAAATAAATTTTACTTATAGAGATACTTTTAACGTATCAATAAAGAGAAAACGCAAGCATTATAATAAAAGAAACCGATACAGTAAATGGACTGATAGGGGCAAAGGAGAAGAAAAAAAGGAAAGAGAACAATATGCAAGAAATAATGGAACAAGGGAAAAGAAGAAAAGAAAGCATGTTAAAAAAAAAGAATGAAGGAATGAAAAAAAATGATAAAAAGGAAGAAATGCAGAACAAAAAAAAATGTAATCTCGAAATTAAAGGAAATTTTGCATGTAGAGATACTTTTGGGTATCAATAAAGACAAAACGTCAAACAATACAATAAAAAGTAAAATAACCCGAAGAGAGCAATATGCAGGAAGGATTGATAAGGGCAAAGGAGGAGAAAGAGAAAGGCTGAGTAGTAAGAGTAATGAAATAAAGAAGTAATGAACGAGAGACAAAGCCCGTCTGATAAGTAACTCAATCCATTGGTTCGAGGGGGAAATTTCAGTTCAGTGGCAACGGAGGGCAATATGAATGGCAGGACAAATCTGCTATGGCGGGTTTTTATTTCCGGTGGTCGAGCGACGAGGAGCGCTGTAAGTGACATCTGATCCAGATTCATTCGCTATTCGACCACTAGGTTTGCAGCCTGGGCGCATGTGCAGACAGCGAACACGTGACATTGCTCGCGCTTGGCGAGAAGATTCATCTGAAACGTGACAGAGATGAAGTAGTGAAGGTAAATGACACCGAACGGCCATGCGCACACACCCGTAAACATATAGGTAGATGTACGTTTTTGAGGAGCAGGGACGTTTTGCTGAGGCGTCCGCAAATGTTCGTTTAGTTTTGCAAAGTTACATGCGCCAACATAATCGTAACACAGATGCAAGTATACACTTCTAGAGTCGGCAGCGTTTATATGTTCCTGTTCAGCTACACACAAAAGACGCATAGAAACAGCTACATAAAAAAAGAGAAAGCAACAGAATTTTAATGTCATCCGCGAGGCTTGGTAAGAAATAGGCCATATATATATAGCTAACAGTTAGAACTGTTTTAAATTAAATATGGATTTGTAATGTATTTTGTGGTAGAAACAACTGGTGTTGTACAATATTACAAGAAACATAGTTTATAGATTTCACATATAAAATATTAAAATAAAATTGGCTTTTTTACAATTACAAACAGATATTTAAATTAAACAAAGCCTTAGGCTTTCGACAGCTTGAAAAGTAAAAATTCAAATCATAAAGTTGATATATTCAAATTTCGAAAAATATCCTTAACTAGATGTGAATAAAAAATATAAACTGCGTCTAGAGATTATATGCAAAAGAGGTATTGTTAAATATTTTATGTAAAATTTATAGAGATGTGTTATCCAATGTTGTGGAGTTGTTTCCACAATAGAAACTGTATTCGGACTAAATGCGTCCTAAATAGGTTAAACGTACAAAAACTTTAGGAACTTGTAATAAAGTGTTACGCAGAGTAATCGAGTTGTGGTCGCTGAACACTACTCCTTCTCTCGACTACTCCTGACTCCTACTTATAATAGGTGGGAGAGTCTATTACCTAGACAAGGTGTCTTTCACTATAACAGCCAATGAAATAATTTGTACTATTATGCATAGCGAGTAAGCATGAACGAAATTAAGTCCCAATTTTCAATTTCAGATTGATATTTAGTCTTTTTTCAGTAATTATAGCAATTTACAATGTCAAGAGATTATTTGCAAGAACTAGAATTTAGTATTATGGCTCGTAAAAAAGAACTAACAATGAATGAAAAGAACTATATAATCAAAGAAATTAGCAAAGGAAAGTCTTCGCTTCAGATTTCTAAGGATTTGAAAAGAGATCATCGAACAATCAAGAAAATATGTCAAATGGGAATTCAACCAAGGAAAAAAGTCTCAGGCTGAATTCAGGAATTTAACAAAGCGATATCTATCACATATCCGAAACGAATTAATAAGAAACCCAAATGCGTCAAGTGCGTTCATATTTGAGGCCGCTGGAGCTCCTATGGTGTCAAGGGAAACAAGGTGTAAAGCATTAAGGAAGTTTGCTGATGTAAAGAATCGAATAAATAAACCCATTTTAACAAAAAAACATAAGGAAAGAAAAATTCAGTGTGCAAAAAATACATGAAAACTGATTTCAGTAAAGTGCTTTTTACAGACGAATCAAGGATCACCCTCGATGGATGGGCTCGAGGATGGGTTTGCAAGCAACATGACTCAAGAAAATGTTTTAAACGCCAAAAAGGCGGCGGTGGGATCATGATATGTGCTGGGATTATTGGTAATGAGCTTGTGGGTCCATTTAAAAAGAAAGACGGGGTTTAAATGAATTCCAAAAGTTACTGTGATATTCTAGAGCAATATTTCTTTGAATGGCTTGATAACCTGTCTTTAGCCAAGCGTAGATCTATGATCTTTATGCAAGACAACGCACCAAGTCATGAATCAACGTTTACTAAATCCTAGTTGAAGGAAAAGGGATTTGTTGAAGATTCTCTTATGGGCTGGCCTTCAAATAGCTGTGACTTGAATCCCATTGAGAACCTATGGAGCATCCTCAAGAGAGATATTTATTCTAATGGAAGGCAATTCAACAGCAAGTGTGACCTCTGGGAGGCAGTTAAAGTTGCTGCAAACAACTTACCAGCCGCTAAAATTGCAAATCTATGATCAGATGTTGGCAATAGACTGCTAAGAGTTATTGAAAAGAAAGGAGCATTTGTGCAATAAATTTTAGGAAGTTCTTATTTTTTGTTAATATATCTTTTATTTTTAAAATAAAATGATTTTTTAATGTTTTTCCTTTAAGAAATGGACGAATTTGTTCTAAAATCTTTTCATATTATTTTTACATTAGTTTTACAAGGTATAATAATGTAAAAGTATCAAAATAAATAGTTGCAAATAAACTACTGACAGTCAAATTAGTCTGTTTTGTTAACTTAGTAAAATTTTTTCCAACCAAAAACAATAGTTTTCTCTATCACTATATATCTAAGTTAATAATATTGAGTAGAATCTAAACAACATCATAATACGACTTTTAACATTAAAAACGCAACTCTTTATACCAATTCATAACTTGCATATAATCTCTAGACGCAGTTTATTAATCTTCTTGATAGTCTTACATAGTCAACTACTAAATTGAACTCAGAATTATTGCGTTATTATATACATTTTTCTTTCATTTCCACTAGGCCATTGTTACATAGAAGAACCGCAATGTGGAATTTTTAAACTATAATCTTAATTTCTACTCTTTCCTAATCCTACTGGATCTACATGTTTGTTGAATACATGCAGTTATTTGGCGCTTGCGAATTCAGTTACTGGGTCGATAGCGATATATTGTATTCTGCTTCTGTGAAGTTAAGACAAACGGAAGCAAAATCGTGAACCAGTTCATTTAAAAAAACAAAATATTCCTTAGCATGGACAGTGGATGGATTATTTCTAAATTGTTAGTTAATAAAGTGATCCGTTCAGAATTTCGAGACGTTTACCATCTGAACAGGATTAGAGAATACAATATTAGATAATATTAGAGAATATTAGATAATATTAGAGAATACAATATTAGATAATATTAGAGAATATTAGATAATATTAGAGAATACAATATTAGATAATATTAGAGAATATTAGATAATATTAGAGAATACAATATTAGATAATATTAGAGAATATTAGATAATATTAGAGAATAAAATATTAGATAATATTAGAGAACACAACGACTGAAACATTAAGACGATAACAACCAAGTGGCTGCGCATACATACACACATGAATATATATTTCTAATTCTAACAGTTGAAATATAATCCTTGAAAATGGCTAAATGTATAGCCGAAAGCGCTCGGATAAAAAGAACATTCGGACAGTTTTTATATAATTCATCATCTGAAAAGAAAAACATTAGATCGCACGAGAAATTATCTAAAAAACTAAATAAAAGAACCTTGTCAGTGTTTTTTAATGAAATGTGCATGAAAGAAGGATTGCTGCCTAAATACACAACATTTAAATCTCTCTCTCTCTCTCTATATATATATATATATATATATATATATATATATATTGTGATATATATATTACAATATTTTTATTAAAATAGATTATATTAAAAGTATGTAAAACATTTTTGTTATAATCTATTATAATAAAAATATTATAATTATATTTTGGTCTGCTTTGTATTGAGTACATTTTTAAAAAGTAAATGCTGCGAACTGTGTATTTTTTCTCCATCTGATCTTTCTCATATTTATATATATATATAAGTATGTTCACTAATCCTGCCCTTATGTTATGTTTTATGATTACAACGGGCTAAAAAATCTCTACTGACAGAAGATACAATGAAAATAACTACTCTTTAATGCGATATCATTATAATTTTGCAAAGGATGTTATAACTGCCGATATAAATATGTATACCGTTATTTTTTGAACATATATATATATATATATAGAGAGAGAGAGAGAGCACGAGGACAAGTATTGGAAAATAGGAGTTTCGTAACAATTGATTCAATGCATTTTGTGAGAATGTTGAAAGAAAACGATATCATATAGTTAGGCAAAACAATCATATTTATCTCCTCACTTTACCGCTCTCTCCCTCACTCTAATATATATATATATATATATATATAATTTCGGTTGATCCCTCTGGTTTGAAGTGTGAATTTGTAAACAGTGACTATTTGAGCTAATATTGCACGACTCTTCGGCAGAATTGAGTCACTGTCAGTCACTGTGTGTTTATCTAAATCTAAAAATAAACACGCTACAATTCACCTTATCCCGTACTGTTCGCTGACGACTTAGTGGGAGAAGTTCCAACTGACGCAAATTCAATCGGGTTTCGATCCTAGCTAGAGGCAACCGGACGTCTAGCCACACTGATGAGCTGTAAAACAGCGAAACAGTCTGCCTGTGGATGACAAAAATATATATATATATATATAGGTCCTCAACAAAATCCAAAGACATATATGCAAACTGGTAGGTCCACATCTGACATCTCGTCTAAAGTCACTTTCTCACAGATATGCTGTGCTTCCTTCTGTATTTTCTGCAAGTATTTTCATGGCAACTGCTCTGACGAGGTTCTTACACTGGTTTCCAGACTGCACGGATTTGTGTGCTACTAGGTTGGCCTTTCGATCCCACACTTTTACTGTCGAAACGGTTAAATGTAGCCGTCTCTTCTACTCTGACGGCTTTTCGTCTCGCACTTCCCGACAGTGGAACTCCCTTTCTCTTACTTGTTTCCCTTATAGCTATAGTCTTCAAATATTCAAATGTAATGTCAATCGACATCTTCTGATGCCTTGATCTTGATCCCCGTCCTTTTCTTCTTCTTTTCTCCAAATTATCTCTTTACACTTGTTCTCACTCTATGTAACCCATTGCGTGATAGCTTGCGGCGATATATTTAAAAAAATGTTTTTAATATATTTTAAAGTGTAAGCGTATCTGAATTAACGTTTAAAGAAAAAGTTTTGATATTTCTAAGTAATTTTTAGCGAAATAAAGATAACAATTTTTCCCCTATTAAGCATCTCTGTGCTTTACTTTTGAGCACACGCTTTTATAATCTTAAAAAATAATTTTATCCTGTTACTAATCTGATGATAAATAAACAATTCGAACATTATTCAAGTTTATTAATTCTTGTAATATTTTATGGCAAGATTAATCAGAATAATGAAGATTAAAATGTAATAATATATTCAAAAAAAGTATCTTTGTTGATACGATAAAACCGATGTAATATGTGTGTATCTTACAAATTATATGCAATGCTTGTAAAGATGATTTAATTTTTCTAATATTGTTAAAATATAACAGGTTGAAATGTTCGTTTATATCTCATTGTAAATAAATTTCTTGAAGTCTGTAGGATATAAAATTTATTTAGGGACCACGAGCAATCTCCTTCCAAACAAATTCATCAGCAACTGTAGAATAACGACTGTGAAATCTCATTTGCGAACCGGTGACTATGGAATGGTGAATCTTTATATATATTTCTAATGAAGT
Organism: Acanthosepion esculentum; assembly: GCA_964036315.1. NCBI lineage: Eukaryota > Metazoa > Mollusca > Cephalopoda > Sepiida > Sepiidae > Acanthosepion > Acanthosepion esculentum. Next base: position 81,956,639 of record OZ038478.1, read on the forward strand.
GTATATATATATATATATATATATATATATATTTTATCTAACTATATAAATAAATATACATATTATCCCTCACAGGTAGCACGACTCGGAGCAAAACACAAACTTTACGTGCTATACTCAACACCTGAAGATTGCGTTGGGCATGAAACACGTTGGACAAAGCCCTGGGGTCACTCGAATTTGAAAACTGCAGACGAAGGGGCAGAGTTTATGAGGGCATGTGGCGAAGGTAACATTTAATCGTAGACATGAAAAGGTTAAGATTATAGTTATCAGAAAAACAGACCTCGTGGGAGTCAAAGGCACTAGTTCGTTGGAATATTTTGTCCTCTCAGTAGATCGAAGATGATTTATTCAAAAAAAACTTTTTTATGCTGGCTTCAAGAGTCTTAGTAAAATTGAGGTCACGTGAATTTTTTTCCAATGTGAAAACTTGTTTTTCGAAATTTATTCGTTTTAGACTTCTACGCAGCGTCAAAAGATAACGAAAGCTGTGCTTCTTAAGAAAAAAATCAAGAAAAATCGCAAATACCAGTTTTTTGAACAATGTTAGAAAAGCACTTTATGAAACTGAATTAGACAGGCATCGGCTGTGTTCTATCGTATCCTTATCTGTATGGGATTTGTCTGTCAAACGTGTTTCCTTGAAGAAGTCAGGCGTTTTCAACTCTCATCGAAAGCAAATTCTAAAGTTTAGGATTTAAGAAAATTCAAAATTTAAGCTTCTTGCTAAATGAACGTAGTATACAAAACAAACTGTGGATTGTGATGAAAAGTAAGAATACGTTTTAAATTAATAATTAGGATATTTAATAACGGAATGTTTGACATAGCTTTTTCCTATAATTTGGGTGTCAATCACAGGACAGCGCAGAGAAATCGGAAAGAGTTAGAAGAGCCTAATACTGATTACGAAGGTAACAGCAAGTTGAAAAACTCATTCTCGTCGTTCTGATAAGAAAAGAATTCCAGAATTTGTCGGAAAGGGCGTCAAACTCAAATACATAGGCCTACATCAATGACTTAAGGAGGTAGTGCGGCCTTGGGTCAAGAGGGTGACTGCTGGAAGACCCTATATCTGGCAACAGGACTCTGCACCAGGCCACACAAACAGGAGTATCCAGTCATAGGTGTCAGACAATTTCTGTGAACACATTACTCCTTACATCTGGCCATGTATCTCCTTAGACTGCAAAACCCTTGATTATTATGTGTGAGGCGCAGTTAAAAGAGAAGCCAACAAAACTCCTTGTAATACCAAAGATGAACTGAAGGCAAGGATTATGGCAGAATTCACCAACGTAAACAAGGAGACCGTCCAGAAGAGTTGCAGGAGATTCCGGTATCGTCTAGAGTCCGTAGTTAAATTGAATGGCAATTTTATTGAATAAATGTACCCCTTCTGTAATTTTGGTAAATATATGTGTTAAAATGAGATGTTAATTTTCTTTTCTTTTTTGCGTGATTTAGACGACAATTCATCAATCGCACCTTGTAAATATTGTAAATTACGTTTACCAGCCTCACAAGTCATTCGAAAGGCTTAATAAAGAAACCATGCTCTCAGCCGGGGTTCGCACGTAAGTTTACCTTTGCAGGAGAAAACATATTTGGGCATATTTCGATTAGATCTGATCATGTGGATGTGCAGTCTTCAAAATAGTAACAGAAACCATACTGGGCTGTGTTGCTCAGTTGGTGGATTTTCTCCTTCAAAGTGAAGAGCAGGTTCGTACCCCGTCGGAGTGAATTTTCTATATTAAGTCTCTCGAATGGTCGAACGCACAGACAGCTAATTTACACTGTTTATAAAAACAGGCCGTCTACTCAAACATGGATACCCACAAAATAGTGTCTGAAGTAATAGAAAATGTATATGGAATATATATATATATATATATATATATATATATATATATATATATATTGACTGGTTGTGTGTGTAGAGTAATACCGGTGCGGTAAGCAGAAAGAATAGACGAACCGAGATTAAATTCCGAGCTACTCTGTTGTACAAATGCCCATGCTAAAACAAGAGTTCGTATCTTCTTTCTTTTAACTATGGGTTAAAGAGTAGGGTAAACTGCACTCTGTAACTTTGGTAGATAACAGTTCAAGAGAATGAAACACTGAATTTAAAAGTGTATTGAAGGCAGTGTGGAAACTTTGTACTATCTTTCACAAGAATGCTTCTCAAATCGGGGATAACAAATGAAGATGAGACATTATTTCCGACATCCTGAATGGAACCCCCAATTAAAGAAAAATACACATTATTATTTCTTTTTTAGTCTCCTATGTTTTACATGAATGTGTCCTCATTTACGGCATCGAATGTTGAATGGTCTCTTCAAAGATGAAGAAGAGACTCGAGGCGACGGAGATATGTTTCTACATGCTGACGGACCGAGAGTGTGAGCAAAGATGTGGTCTTGGAGAGGATGCAAGCAATTAACAGGATTATACTTAACATCAGGGAGAAGCAGCTTCATTTTCTGGGACACGTAATGAGAAAGGAAGCCATGGGGAATCTGATACTCACAGGTCGAATAGAGAGAAAGAGAGACAAGGTAAAGCAATGCATGACATACCTAGCGGGTTTAAGTAAGTGGATGACAGAACGTTGTCTGAGCGCGGTGGCAGAGCGACAAAACTTATTGAGAGCTACAAGGAATAGGGGAAAGTGCAGAGCCATGATTGCCTACGTCCTGAAAGGACACGGCACATAAAAAGAAAAAGGTAATTTATATTAATGAGTTTTTCAACTTTTGCCTTAATTCGTCTAATCACAGAATTTAGATATTAGAGTATCTATAAATGTACGACTCGAATGCAACGAAAATACATTTATCCTATTAAAGAAAACATTTTCGATATTCGATGTTTATTGAGACAATGGCTGTAAACTCAGGTTCAAAATATGGAATACAATAATGACAAGCAGCCCTCCATAACTGCGTGTGTGTCGCTTGTATAATATTCCTTGTATTATATATATATATATATATATATATATATATATATTTAAATAAGTTTTTTTATAGTACAGAATTTAATAATAGATAGGAAAAGACAATATTTATAAGGCATTTTTTAAAGCAAAAGCTAAAATAAAAGCAATCGGTTTCATCCCAGGACTTATCAAGCTTATTTATTCTGGGAATTTAAAAAGGCGTGTAAATTAATTTAAATTAACGAATGTAATGGAATGAAATATATATATATATATGTATGTATATTTATATATATGTATATATTATTGGTGAAAAGCCGGTTGCTTTGAGATGATCCTAGACCCGCCGGTACGTTCCATTGCTATCCATTTCTTTAGAAATATTCGGGTCGAATGCTTATCTCTAAAGACCCGGTGTAGACACAAGATGTCGTGATACTGATTCGAAAAACGAGGATTAAAGGTCTTATCTTTGCCGCTCACGCAAACTCAAGACAAGGTTTTATTATTTACGGGTTACGTGCGGAAAGCGCTCGTGTCGAGCGTGCGTCAGATTGTCCGGGAAGATGACGGGGAGTAGAGTTTGGGGAAAAAGCCGGAAAACTCATGAATGATAGCGGTCTTTATTATTTATTCCGAAGTGTTGCGTGCAAAGGGCTAGTTTCAGTGGCGAGTCACGTGGGGCACCAGAATTTCGTGCTTGTATTTTGGCGCAAAATCAAACGAGACTTTTCTCTTTACTGAGAAGGAATATTCGACATTAAGTCTTTTGAATCCTTTCAAGTGTAGATCAGTGGTTAGAGAATGCAAGTCGCTCGCAAGAGGTCTAATGTTTTGTTTAGAGAGTGAAGTTTCTCCACACTTTCACGATGCACACAAATTAATAATATAGTAACCTCTTGTACTGATAATTCATCTGTTACCTCCCCTTAAGGTCTAGTAGGTATAAAAAGTACCCTACATCCGTCAGTAGACGAGTAGTCAGAGTAAAGTGCAATAAAGCTTTGGTATAAGTTTATGCATTTTAAGTGCAAACCTTTATTTATAAGTGTAGGCTAGCAAGAATGTGTATTATTAATATTGGCATTTTGAGACATTGAATCAATATATTAGGTTGGTGCACATGAAGTTGAACGTCAAAAAACGACATTATTTTTGCCCCAACCTAATACTAATCAGCCGTCAAAATCATGTTTTTTTTCTTTTCAGAGGCTTGTGCAATTAAAAGAAAAACGCATTTTAAGTTTATAGAACAGCAAACATCCTAGGTTCTAAACTTGATTATATAATCATGATTGATGCTTTCCACGATTAAATCATCTTGAAGCGATTAAGGTGCATTTCAATCCATTTTACTATCGGCTCACGTGCAGAACATACAATGGCAGACAGGCAGATAGATAGCTAGATAGATAAACAGACAGACAGATAGACAGACAGATAGACAGACAGATAGATAGATAGATGCATATTGACAGAGATTGATGACCAAAGTGAATAATATAGATATATAGTAGTACACGACAACTAAATGAAAGTAAAATTAAAACATTTTAATAACCTGTTAGGTATCAACTTTAAAAATTATTGAATGCGAAAATTAAAGAGTACGAAATTGCTCGTAAACACTAGCAAGAAAAAAAAAAACTACTTTAATATGTCGCATAATTATAATATTGATTACAATGATAATAACCGTGAAATAAAGAAATAAAAATCGTTTGAGGAAAGGGAACGAAAAGCATGAGACAGAAAAGGCGAGTGAAATGTGTGGTTAATTCGAAAAGAAAATGACTATAATCATAACAGTGAAGAGAGAATGATAAAGTCGGTGATAATAATATGAGGCCGAAAAGTAGGCTGGAAGCACTTCATGAAAAACCCATTTCCGAGGAGGAAATGGTTGGTTTACGTTATTAGAGCGGCCCGGGGTTTTTGGTTGTTTGTCCGCTCTTATTAAAGAGACATTGAGTTTGAATACATGACTGGGGGTTGGCTGGACGATCTCTTGGCGGGAAAATGATGTCACCATTGTTTGTGCGGATGAGTGGGTGGTGTCGGAAGAGAGCGGGCTTGTTGGAAACGCGTGGATAATTGAGCATCAACGTGTGAGTGAAAGAGCAAGCGACTGAATCCGGCCGCTACCATATGTGTGTCGGGAGTGGAAGTTTGCGTGTTCGGGTGAATAGATGTGAGGTGATATGCAGTTGTATGTTCATCATGTAGATAATTGTACAAACATATACGATATTAACGTGATTCCGAGAAGCATGTTTGTTCACTAAGGAAATATTGGATAAAATTCGTCGCATATAACCTAAAAACATTTTTAAAATGTATTATATTTCATTAAATAAGCCTTAAGTAACTGTATATTATATATTTTTCGCGAAATTAAAAGCAATTGCAGAAAAATAATTCGAATCATATAGCTTTGCAATAATTGCTTTACTGATGGAATTGTTTAATGGTTCTATCGAAATACACTAGTTATAGAGGTTTCTAGTTTATACTATACTAAACTATAAACCTCTATGACTAGCGCATTTGAATCGAACCATAAACATTTCCTCCAGAATAATACTTGTTTTAAGAGAATGGGAATGAATTAACTTTCTGTAATTACTTTTAATTAGAGGAAACAAAAAGAATATTTGATGCCTTTTTTGCTGGTAAAAAAAAAGTTTTTAGGGCTATCACTCACAAGTAAAAGCAAAAATATGAATTTACTTCCGTAGCTATAGCTGAATAATTAATTGAACTTGGAATTTAATTGTCAGTAAAACCTACTCCCCCTATATACATACATATATATATATATATATATATACACACATACACATACATATTTATCTATCTCACTCACTATCTATCTCTATCTCTCTCTCTCTCTCTCTCTCTCTATCTATATATATATATATATATATATATATATATATATATATATATATATATATACATACATAAGTTTACCATTCGTCCTTGTTTGAATATTGCTGTCACATGTAGTTTGATGTTCTTGCTATATATTTCGATTTTATCTATTTACAGAAGAATCTGCAATGTTGTTGGTCCTGACGTGGCATCTCCGTTGCAGATACGTAACGTAGCTTTCTTGTGCCTTTTCTATAAATAATTTCAAGGTAATTGATCTGATGAACTTTCCTCTATACTACCGCAGTACGAGATTGGAAACAACCTCTCTTCATTTTGCAGTTGGAATGGCGAGATGTAATCGCCAGCTCTATGCTAATAGTTTCGTCTATCTCGCTTCTCAGTTGTGGACTTCTTTTCCGCATTCTCGCTTCCCAAACACGTTTGATCTTCATAAATATCAATGATTTTTCAATCGTTATCTTCTGTCGTTTTAATTTCTGTTCTTTTATTGTTCTCTCCTATAATTTCTTTTCATATTTTCAAACACTCAGTAACAACTTGCGTTTTACTGGCTTTATTGCCTTGTCTGGTGTGAAATGATTAATATATATATATATATATATATATATATATATATATATATGTAAATCTTTCATATGGACAAGAAAAATTTACTCACTACAAAGATACAACTTCGTTTCGGTGCATTTAGTGGCACCTCGACTGGTGAGAACCAAAATGGTTGTGAACAATTTTGTTTGTAAGCAGGTCACACGTGGAACATCACTTTTTACTATTTGTTTGAAAAAAATTGACGAGAATTGTTTTTGTATATATGAAAAATAATAATAAATAATTATTGCACTACTATCGGCATTGAGCCCTCTTTTGAATTAATGCTGTGAACGTTATAATTTATATATTTTTTCATTCTCATTATATATATATATATATATATATATATATATATATATGTAGATAGATAGATATCGTCGCAAGTTTTATCTCGTATTCAAGAATGTCATTTATTCTTTGTTGATAGCTTACTTTATGATGATGGCGTTGATGACCAAATCCCTTGCGAACGTGCAGGTTCAGGACTACAAAATCTCCCGGTTTCACCGAAACATTCTCCAGTTTTCTAGTCCCTATCGTCATTTGTGGCTTTGCAAGATGTGTTTGGATGTGAAACAAAATTAGACTAGAAGAAAATGCCAATATCTTGAATTTCTTAAAGGTGGACATCAACTTGTTAGGAAGTGACGCAGACACTTGAGTTCTTGACCTTCCTCTGCGACCAATACGGAATAAGTCATGCAGAATTCCGTTAGGAAACGGCAAAGGATTGCCCTTAAATTTCGACTGGTGCCTTCTGCAACATGTCCATTATACGTAGACGCCTACGTCCGATGGTTCAACAGTTGAGATTTGTTTTAATCCTGATCCGCTTGTTTCAGCGTTGGGGGTTTTGGGGTTGATATCGCTCAGTATGTGACCTCGTCTTCAACCTTGCCACCAAGATGGCCCTACCAGGAGTTTTGAACTTCTGACAATATCGCTCTTAGATTCATTAGACCATGCAAAACTCCACTACGATAGGGAGCAACCATAAGAGATATATATATATATATATATATATATATATATATATATATATATATATAAAGATAGATAGATATAGTACAGGTAATAAATCCATTGGTAAATAATCCAAGTGGATACTAGTAATATAAAATATTAAAACTGATCCACAATAAGAACTCGAATTATTTATTATAACAGAAGATATAAGTAGTATTACACTACAAAATCCCAAATTACCTCATATGTGCGGGCGGCGGGGTCAGATCTGTTTCAACTGACGAAAACTACGTCAATCTCATTCAACCCCGCTCTTTAGACCCTATATTTCGATTTTATTTGTTACAGAAGAATATATATATATATATATATATATATTATGTATGTGTGTGTGTGTGTGTAATATTATGGAATCTATCATTTTCATTTTTTTATTAATGTTCACCCAATCCAAGTCCCAAGGGCCACTCAAAGCAGACGGTTAATCTGTGGAGTTACATAAATGTACGGAAGGGCAAGATATCAGGAAAGATACATAATTCTCGACTTAAGAGTTCAAGAATATAATTAACGAATACAATTTCAGAGTTCAGGCGAAGTCGTTAGAAATATGGAGATTGACGTAGGTTTTGGAAGGGACCAGAAACCAATCCCAAAATGGAAACAAGATACAAGCCTCTACTCCTATTCAAAAGACCGAGTAAATCGGACGATAGGCAAACCTATCTACTCCTATTGGGCGAGGAGAAAAAATATTGAATAAAATTTCACATATCAAGCAGAGACTTCAGAAGTGCAGAGTTAAATGAACCGGAAATCCCAATCCTAAACCGGAAATAAAGCATAAACCTTTACTCCTGTTAAAAACAAATGAGGGAGGTGTATGAACCGGACGATAGGCAAGCGTTAAACATAATAAAACCTGTCTTTTTCAAGAAGTAAATACGTTAACAAAAGGAAAATGATAAAAGTAAATCATTCAAAGCCAAATAAAAGCAGAATTCCTCAGAAAGAAAGAAATAATGATACCAACAGGTCATTTGCAAAAATTATTTAATTTTCCTTCTGAACCGCCATAGCATATCACATATGTAGCATGCTTTGGAGTTGCGGCAATTACTTACTTGTCACTGGCCAGTGTTCGAGTTTATTAAAAATTAGTATTTCAGAATTTGACTTTCAATGTATGTAGAATAAATTCCCTTGGACCAGTGACTCTCGGCCACTCTTCTTAAGTGTGCTGCGAAATATTGTAATAGTATACATACACCCTTGTGCAAATGAATTGAAAGAAACCCTTGAGTTTCCTTTCTTTCGCCATGCGGTCAGTTTTAGACAGGGTGTAATCGATTTCTATTTTCCCCTGAGATTAGGTCATTTGCAGTGGTGTGCTATAATATGAATCTATTTTCGGCGTGTATTATGAAATTTGTTTGGCTTTGAAAAATATTGCGTCATCCGTGATTGCATCAGATTTTTATCACGACCAGACACTATTGTCTCGACTGTCGATTAGTTACCCTACGGCCATTTTCTGCTATGGACGTTACTCCTCTGAACTTTCTGAAGTCAGTCTTCTCAAAATAAAACTCCATGACTTTGTTAGCTGGGCATTCTGGAATTATGACGTTGGAAGTTTAATAGCATTTTCTGAATATTGTGTTTCTCTGTATGCAACGTTTTAAATAAATAGTTACTGCGTAGCAGCAACTGGAGCAGCCATTACCTACTTCCCCAATAAGAAACGTGGCAATATTATGAAAAGAACATTTCCCTCTCTGTACGTGAGTGGCAGAATAAACATAATTTTATAAGAAAATAAATAGTTTCATATGAATTCTATTAAAAGGCAAAAAAAAAATGGATTTATTTGTACTCTCGAAGCATTAGTCAAATACGTTTGACAAGCCTCTCTTGAAGCTACACCCTTGTGCAAATGAACTGAAACAACCGCCTTAGTTTCCTTCCTTTCGCCATACGATCAGTTTTAGACCAACTTGAGTGACAGGGTGTAATCGAGTTCTATTTTTTCCTTAGATTAGGTCATTTGCAGTGGTGTGCAGGAATATGAATCTATTTTCGGGGTGTATGCTTGTTATACCTTGAAAAATATTGCGTTATCCGTGAAGCTCTACAGGAGCTCAGGTAAGCCATCTGAAATAGAAAATTATATCATGGAGGGGGTGACAAGTCTTTCGAACCACCCTGTAGAGCAGCCTTTTGTGTGCGGATGTTTCACTGAACACCACAATATTAACCTCTTCAATTCATGAATTAATCATCATCTATCATCTTTATCATCAAATTCTTCAGCTTCCTACCCAATGTATTTCTTTCATATCACATACTTCCTTCATCATTACCATTTTTAGCAGTATCCATCTACCTTTAGTGACTCTCATGACTTACACTGGGTGAGCATTATTATAAATAGTCAAGAAAAACTATTTCAAAATCAAAACTGACGAGAAGCTAGTGGAGAACATTCTACAATATTCCCCGAGAAGTCATGGCAGTTCACAGATAATATAAATTGCGGCGTACAAGTCAAACTTCGGCCTATACGTAGTACCCCATAGGTCGTTCCCTATACACACACCGGTTAGCTTAATAGTGACCCAAAACTTGTGCCTATCGTTAACTGGATTTAGGCTGCAGTATACGCTGACCTGTGCCCAAACAACATAAGGTCACACCACTTACCTGTATATTGAGTCGCTAACCGTACTATCTTTCTTTTGAAGTGTCAACGAAAAATCGTTGACAATTTTGTAATGTCAACGAATATTCGTTGACAATTTTGTAATGTCAACGAATATTCGTTGTCACTTTCCTAATGATAGTTGTAGTAGAGACTTTGTAATCGCAGATACAACTATAGTAACGCCGTTGAACAATACTGGTGTCAGACGCCACTTGAATAAAACTCGCACTAATAGCACTTTCTCGATAATACTCGCCCGAAAAGTAATCACCGAATAGTGATCCGAATAGTAATCCGTATAGTGATCAGTGTAGAGATATAGTATAGTGGATAGAGTAGAGAAATGCGATTCGTATAGTAGTAGAGGATAGAATAGAAATGGTGATCCGTGTTCAAACGCCAGTGTCGGCAGTGTCACTTTATTCCTATATAACACTTTCTATATGTGGTGCATAGCAAATACTACACAGAGCTAAGTATCGTATATTGTATCGATATAAGTTAGCGAACATTTAAAATTCTTCACGTCTACATTATAGTTAACATCAACTTCTATGAAATATTAATACCGTAAATTACACACGCATACAATACCTAATTGTCTGAATGGGCGCCTGGGTTAAAAGACGCTTCGGCCAATGTTTAAACTTCGCTTATAAGCTGTTGGACGCCTTGTGTGCTGCAGCGTTAATAGAATAATTAATTTATGTCACTATTTTATCATTTAATATAAATTTCTGTGTTAGTATGACAAATATGTTCACCGAAAACAAGATCTAGTTGAATCTATTTCTGGTAGCCTACTGGAGGTATGATAACTAGTGTACAGTAACTGTTAGGGGTGCTGTTCCAGTTGTTTACAAATCGGTAGTAAAGGTTTGCATTTTATACCCGCAATATAGGTCGATCCTTAGTTTTGGAAATGCTTTTTTGGCTTGAAAACTCCACTTGTTACCCCCACCACCACCACCAATGGACGATAATAAAGAAATGAAATCGGAGGTGTAGCATGATCGCTTTGATCTTGAGGTGAAATTGCATTTTAAAAATATATTTGGATATTGATGGCGTACCAGTATAATTACTGATAGAATATCTCGTGTCACTAATGGACGGAGTATTTTAAGGGGTTACCTACAAACAACAACAACAAAAAAGAACAAAAAAAGTATACCTAAGTTTCAAAATGAATTTTAAAAAAATTTAAAAAAAAACAACTTTCTTGAAGCTTTTATTCTAGTTTTAATTTCAACCTAATAGATTAAAACGTAATATTTCTAATAAGCAAAATACTTTGTTGCATTTCAAAAACTAATTTAAATTAACTGGAAGAAATTTTTTTTGTTTCTTTTACTAAATTACCTGATTAGCATCTTTTTTTTTGGTGTCGTCTTTCATCGCAATGCATTTCTTTTTGTCTAAAAAAACTTTCAAAAATAAAATATACTTTCTGAAAGTTAATTTGCGGAATATTATTTGATTTAATGCCTAATTAATGCGATTTGAAACAACTACTATTTACTTTAAGTTTAACATGTCGCAGAAATTAATTTTTTAACCGGAAAGTAGCTGTTTATTAATGCTTTTCACGGGTTTGAAAGCTTGATGGCATCTTCATATTTATCTAATGTTGTCCTATGGTGGCTTTAGGCGTTAAAAAAGTAACTGAATTAACGTCATCTCTTTTATGTATAACATTTAAGTACGAAGTAATCTTAAAATGTAAGAAAATAGTTTCTTAAATCTAAGAAAATATTTTCTTAAATTTAAGAATCTAATGAATTTTAAATATTTTTGGTTGTAAATTTGCTATAGTTATCGCTCTTATTTTATATATGTATAGGAAATCAGCGGGCTTATACACATACAAAAACAAAAATTGAAACGTCTTTTTGAAATATTGGTGCGTGATGATTTGTACTACGCTTTTCAATTTATGATTAGCAAATATAGTTTTCACTTAATAATTATAGCATCTTAAAAAGTATTTAAAATTTACTAATTAAAATGCAAAAAAAACCCCTAAAAACAAATGTTGTAAAAGTGTATTATACATCGATTTTTTGTTAAGACAATAGTGTTCTTAATATATCATATTTATAAAAGCAATTAAAAGCTTTTCTAATTAAATAATGTCTTAGCTTGATTACAATCCATTTTTTTTTTAAATATTGGTGGTGGCTGAATCGTAGTAAGCTTTTCCAATTATGATTCGTAAATATAGTTTTTACTTAATAACAATATCACCTAAACCGGTACATTAATACAACATTTTAAATGGTGTAAAGCTTGATAAATTATTCTAAAATCTTCAAAAAAAAATTAAAATTCTTGTAAATACTCATTATTCATCGAATTTGTTTCTTAAGACAATAGCGTCCTTAATATATCATATTTATAAAAGCAATTAAAAGCTTTTCTAATTAAAAAAATGTCTTAGTTTGATTACATTTTTTATTTTACGATCTAGAGTAGATTTTCGGTAAATGGGTAACTGTTTGAAAAAGAGTCCTGTTTTTAACTATACAAGGAACAAAATGTAATTTGGGGAAATTTCATTAATTAATTAAGGAGCGGGGATAACAGATGTTAAAATATTTCTGCCATGATTCTTTTAAAAAAAATAAGTTTCTAAAATAATTCCATTCATTTTTGAATTTGAGTCTTGAAAATTTCATTAAAATCCAACATTTATTTGACTTGCATGAATTTCCAAACCAATGTGTTTTTACAGTAAATTTCACAATAAAATTCCCTATACTAATCTATGCTGCCCCTGCTAATGTAAGAAAAATAAGATTTTATCACAAATTTCAAAGATGCTAGAAAAAATTAAAGAAATTAAAAAATTAAAATACTTTTGTCGTTCCTCTTAATAATAACAAACATTTTGACGATAAAACTTTTTTTTTCTAGTCTGAGACAATTTTTCCATCACGGTATGCTCTTTCTTCAGCGAATTATTGGAGGTACCTAATTGTAAGAAACAATGTGAAAATTGATTAATTTGAGAAACAAGCAATTTAGTATTTCTTGAGTTATTCGCTGATTATTTTTTTTTAATCAAGACCAGTCTGCTTTTTCCTTCATTATCTGTTTCTTGCCTGTATTCCTTATTTTCAAACTGTGAATTGACGAGGACAGTTGACTGGGCACAATGAATATGAGCAATGAAGAACAAAACGAACATGACTGAATGGCAATGATGTCAGGTTGGTAACGTTGGCAGTGTCGACATTTGGTACCGTTGGGGAAAGGGAAACTCTGGTGACGGGTAGGTGAGCAAACTTGAGTACACGGAGACTGGTGTGGTTTGGAGTGATTAAATATTTTTATGTGTGTTCAGTCCATTACTGATGACCGGGACTCAATGAAGTTTGCTCTAAATGGTATGTAATTGAATCCGGGAACTGGCCAAGATCTGCGTCACACCTAGCCATCACCTTCTGCAACCCGCTGCCATCGGAATCAGCAGTACATGGCAGCCGCCAGGGTAATGAAACGCTAAACCGTTACCCTTGCTTAAATTGCACTGAGGCTTGCTTTCTGCTGGGGATAGGTGCGAGATGGGGAGTTGTTTGAGAGTCTAAGCTTGAAAGGTAGTTTGTATGTCTAGGTGTTAGTATGAAGTTGGCGCCTGGTGGCTGGCGGGTGACAAGATCAAATAGTAAGCAAAGTTGGAAAAGCGGAACTAAAGCTATTCCATAAAACTCAACCGACCCACAAAAAAAAAGAAGAAAAGAAAAAGAGAAACGCTGGCTATGTGATCGACGGTAGTGATGCCGCTGTTGGTTTAATATAATGACGATTCACCGTCTAGTTTTAGTTTCTCTGTTGATAGTGTAATTAGTACCAGAATATAGTTGATTAGTAAAAGACTGGTGTAAGAATAGAGGGAGTGCGACTAAGTGAAGTAGTGTGAGGTTGATTAAGGAAAGTGAAAGTAATCCTTGCGTGGACAAGATAGAGCTAAAAGGTATGCTATTGTCCAAATCGTATTCTTGCTTGCATCAGTCCCTGTAGTTGTTGAGTTTTAATAGTCCTTATATATGGAAGAAATAATTGTTATGATAACAACAATTTCTAATACAAAATTCAACCGCAAACATAACAAAACACGTTTCAATCCAAAATGTTTCGGCTTTCAAGTGTTGATAAACCGATAAAAAAAAATGCGTGGATTTGTGGCTGGTATAATAGATGCGGATTCAGAATGTGATATCGGAGAGGTGGGTTTGAATCACAGTCGAGTTTTAACATGAAATTACGCGCAAATACCCATTGGACATGCATGAATCCATTCCCACAGATATGGGTTAAGCAGTAGTCCTTGCATATTGAAGATAGATGCGGATTCAGAATGCGATATTGGAGAGGTAGGTTTGAATCACAGTCGAGTTTTAACATGAAATTACGCGCAAATACCCATTGGAAATGCATGAATCCATTCCCACAGATATGGGTTAAACAGTAGTCCTTGCATATTAAAGATATAATTCTTATGCTAACAAAATTTGTAATGCAAAATTCACCCGCAAGAAAAGCAAGACACGTTTCAATCCAAAATGTTTCGGCTTTAGACAACCCACAAAGTGTTGATAAACCCTTAAAAAACAATCAATATGTTCCCAGTAAGGCAATTAAATTCTTTCATTTCTTTTCCTTTTCGCATTGTCCATTAACTCATTCCGACCTCCATTCCAAGTTTTAGACTGAAAATCCTAATCCTGATCGATTTTCTGAAATTCTCGAATTGATTTCTTAAAATCCAAAATATATGTCCATTTCAAATAACCCACAAAGCGCTGATAAACCGTAAAAAAGGATCAAAACAACCAATCGTCCTTATTAGGTGTCCTACAAAAAGCCATTCTTCGTAAACGGTCGATTTTTTTTCTTTTTACACGTATATTCCATCACACGTAGATTTACTACATTATTCTCTTTTTTTATCTTCGTTCCTTATGAACAGACCTAGATCTTTCATATTCTTTTCTTCCGTTTGCTTATTTACCACATTACTAAATTCAAACAAAAAAATTCTCGCTTGGAATATTTAAACTAGAACTCGCAAGTTCGAATAACCGTCAATAAATGACACATTCTTAAAAATAACTTCTTTCGGTCTAAAATACATTTATTTCGTCTTGGAGTTTACCTGGAAATAGGAACATTACGGCCTGATGAAGAAAATGTGATATTTTCGAAAATACTATCCGCCCTGGAACACCCAATGCATCATGCATTTTAAAAAATAAGAATCGCTTCAAGCAATGAATTGTTAGTAAGTTAATGTATTATTAAGTATGTTAGCGAACAGATTTCGCCATTAATTACATTGACAATGCTGATTAATTCTTTGTATGATTACCTCTTCATAATATATATATATATATATATATATATATAAAAAATAATTGTATACGCGCGATTAATCTAGTGTTATAATACCGTATAATAAAACCAATCTTACACACACACACATATATATATATATATATATATATATATATATGAGTGTTTGCATTTCTAGAGATGTAATTGCTTTTTTTTTTATTAAGCCGACTGATTTATCGTGGATACCAGTATTTGAATAGACGCTCCGTTTACTTATTAAACAATATATTTATTTATTTTCATCCACCGTTCTGAATATTGGAAGCCGGGTGTCTGAATACATAAATATAATGTTCAATAAATAAGCGGAGCGTCTACTCATATATGGATATCTACTAAAAATAACGTTTAAAGTGAAAACATATATGCGTATGTAAAACTTGTACGAGCGACTTGGTACGTATATGAGTAAGAAAGGTTTTGAAGAATATTATTTGGCGCAAAACATTAGCGTCTAGCCGCTGTAGCAACTAAAATTTCCCACCGTTTTCTCTCCTTGATAGATAATTTTGTTAATCGCAGAGAGAGAGTGTTTCTATTTGTTAATCGCTGGAGAGGGTGTTTCTATTTTGAAAATCCTAGGTACGGGTGTGTGTATATTTTGGTTCAGAAAGAGAAAGAGAGGGAAATAAAAAAAGAAGAAGAAAAAACATACAGTGAGACAATGTATGTTTATAATACAGCTAGATGAAATTGAAAAAAAAAATCGCGATTAAGTTTGCTTATTAAGACGATTTTCTATCTGGACTTGAAATCTTAATTCTGAGTTTGGCGTAAAGTTTTAACTGGGTATATGTGAATTATTTATGACCGTTCATAAACGCTGCCAAATTTTGCCGTGGGTGTGGACTTTTCGGTACACCGACCGAAGCCTAAATTTTATGTGCAATGTTTATGTATATTTGTGCTTGCTGCACAGTCAATAAAAATCGCTTTGTCATAAGACTGGGGATAGCGTAAACGGTGACAGGCACATGTGCGATACAATCGCCGTATAATGACGTTAAATAATGTAACGCCGTGATGCTTTCATAGTTTATCTGGCACTGTGAGTCACACTCACGTACGGGCCTTTAGACACAAGATTAGTCATACCTGCCCTGTATACTTCAGAAGTCTAAAAATGCCAAAAAATTGTTACGAAAATTTTAGCCTTATAGGAAAACATCTAACATTTCATAAGTTACACATACAAGGCGCGATGGATAAATTGTCTACATTACGCAAAGAAATCAAAATAACACTGACATCTCATTTTTAACAGATTTTATTTAACAGATTTTAACAGAAAATCAAAATGACACAAAAATATCTTCTAATACTAAGGAGAAAATGTATTCAATAAAATCGCTGTTGGCTTCAACCACGGCCTCCGGAGACTTCGGATTCTCCTGCATCTCTTCTGGACGGTCTCTTTCTTTAAGTTGATGAATGCCGCATAATACTTGCCTTCAAATCATAGTTGGTGTTACAAGGAGTTTTGTTGTTCTCTCGCTCAAGTGCACCGCACACTTAATTAGCAAGGGAGTCGCAATCTGGGGAGTTAGGTGGCCGGCTGTAACGAATGAAGTAGTCGCAGGAATTGTCTGACAGCTATGACTGAGTGCTCCTGTATGTGCGGCATGCTGCAGAATCATATTGCCCGATATAGTGTCTTCTAGTAGCCACCCTCTTGACCCACTACCTCCTCAAGGCATTTGATGTAATCCTCTGGGTTCAGTTTGAAGCCCTCACCAACAAATTCGGTTGTTCTTTTCTCATCAAAACGATCAGAATGAGATTTTGATCTGTCGTACCTTCGTAATCACCATTAGACTCATTCAACTCTTTTCGAATGTTCTGCATTGTCCTCAAATTGGCACCCAAACACTCTGAAATGTTCGCATTGGAGCTTCCGACGCAAATGCTAAGCGCAGTACAACATGCGGTTTCTAAATTCCTTGCGGAGTGAATTGCGCCATGGTGCTCTTTTGCAAACAGAAGGTGCTCAACTGAACTTACTGTACTGTGCAGTCGAAAAAATAAAAAAAAAACCAACGCGCACGTGAGAAATTAAAAATATAAAATGGCGAAAATTTACCCATCGCATCCTATACATTAAACGTTCGTAGAACAACTTTGGAATAGACATCAAGCACACAAATAAAATTTACATTTTTTTTTTATTAAGCTTATCACCCCAAGCAAGGCTGGAAGCCACTAGCACGCAAGGGGTTACAGAAGGTTTGGAGGAAGAGCAGATAGGAGTGGTAAAGGAGAGGATGTGGAGAAAGATAGTGGATCGATCAAGGCAAGGGGGTTACAGAAGATTTGGAGCGAGAGCAGATAGGAATGAAAGGTGAAAAGATGTGGAGAAGGGAAGTGGATAGATCAAGGCAACTGGAGATGTCGATTGACGTTACACTTAAATAGTTGGAGATTATATTTGTCAGGGAAACAGGAATAAGGAAGGGAGTTCCACAGGCGATATGTGCGAGACATGAAGCTATTGGAGTAGAAGAGACGTCTACATCTAACAGTTTCAGCGGTGAAGGGGTGGGAACGGGATGCCAGCCTCGTAGGCCATTTTATATGCTATCATGAGATATTTATGTATCTATTTATCTATCTACCAAACTATTCACTTCTATATTTCTGAGATGAGGTATTATGTACATTATTTACATTATTCGGATACATTTATAGTCCTCATCTTTGTCGGCATATTTATTAAAACGTTTCGGCCGTTGTACACTCCGGCCTTCTTCAGGTAGTTGGAATGTCGAACTGAACCCTTTATTTCGCTCACTCGGGTATACTGTTCTAGTTCCACGTGCCATATTTTAGTGGATGTCAGTTGTCAGTTAACTCCTGTTAAATTTCCCTCTGAAAGTTCTCCACTGCCTTAACCGGGTATTGAACTCACACTCTTTGGGTCCTGTCACTGGATCTAACCAACGCCTTTATCCACTGTGCCATGTGTCCTCAAGCGCATCCATTAAATCATGGCACGTGGAACGAGAAGAGTCTACCCCAGTGAGCGAAATAAAGGGTCCAGTTCGACATTCCGACTACCTGAAGATGGCCGGAGTGTAGAACGGCCGAAACGTTGTAATAAATATGGCGACAAAGACGAGGACAATAATCCGAATAATGTAAGTAATGTACAAACTATTTACCTTTGTATTTAAAGATAGATAATTAATGTCTCTTCAGGACGTAGGCGATCCTGAATCTCCAAATTTGCCGTGTTTTTTTTTTTTTGTTTTCTTTTTGTGAACTGCAATGAATTCTTGAGAAAAATGGTAAAATGCTTTTTGTTTATCATCTCCACGGTTTTGAATTAAGTGTTTTCCATTATCCATGGTAGCTGCTACGCAAGACTACCCAGTTCTCAGTCTACGAATAAAGCAAGATGAACTGTATTTACGTTTTCCTAAAGGCATAATAGACGGATTTTGAGATCGGTGCACCAATTCCAAATCTTCGCTCCGATAACCGCGGCACTACCCGCACATCCAGATAGATATATAGATAGTCTAATTAGAGGAATACTTGATAGTTGGTCGATGTATTCCGGATGTTGAAACGTCCTGTAAGGTAATAATATGAGTCATATAATACGGACTTAATATGACAGTCTAATTATGAGAGTATATTTTTTGAATTTCCTATTGTTGGACGAGGGATAAATTTTCTTTTTTTTCAAGGTGTTTGCCGAGAGAACAGCTGCATCCATTTACACCTCACACTGAAGTGCTGGATATTCGAAAGTTGAAGAACAGCTTCTGCAAGAAACACCATTCACTTCTTAATTATTATTCGTAGCTGTATTGATTCATTTCATGCAGACTCATTGGAGACACACCGAGTCCTGTTTGCATTTTAAGTAATGGAAAGGATGTGTCCTTACTTTAAAATAGTTTTATTCCGTTTTTTTTTTTAATATTTTAGGATCTGTATTACAAAAGGCGATCCATTAATACAGAATGGTCCTAAAAATTTGACATTTCGCAGGCCAATATTTTTGGCAATTCTTGTTGAAATAACCTCAGATTTTCAGAGAATGTATAGAAACCGATCAAGATTCTATATTTAATGTTTTATTTTTGTTCTGTTTTCAGAAATCAGGATCACTACAGCATTTGTTTCGAATTCTCCGTCAGATAATTTATGTCACATATTTTGTCCAGGTTAATAACATAAAAGAAATAAAGTATTTATTCTTGTTAATTTTAATGTCTCCAAAAGGAAACTGCTTTCCATTAATCATCTTAATGAATTGTTTCTGTTTTCCATCAGCATGGCTGATGCTAACCTCCAGGGGAACAACTCAGTGCATCTTCTTTGTCTCATGTTTTCCACTGACATGAAGTGGAATGATTATAGTGAATGAATTGTTGAGCATGCTGCTAGGTTCACTGTGTCAGGCGAGACCATTTTTCTTGCCAGAATATCTCTTACATATTTAGAAGTCTGTCATTCGTTCGTGCATCGAATATTACTGCCACATCTAGTCTCATCTTTGTCTTTTTTATTTAGAGATTCTTGAAAAAATTCAAACATTAATTGGCAACCTTTTTATATATCCTGACCTGGAATCTCGGTTTTAGTCACTTTCTGATCGCTCTTTACCTTCTCTTTACCTTTTTCTATAAATATTTTCATGGCAATTTTTCATTCCGAGCGCCATTCCAACGTTTTGACTGAAGATCCTGATCGATTTTCTGAAAGTCGCGAATTGCTTTCTTACAATCCCAAATATGATTTCATTTTAAATAAACCACAAAGTGTTGATAAACCGTAAAAAAAAAAAAAAAAACAAATCAACTAATCGTCTTTATTACGTGTCCTACAAAAACCCATTCTTTGTAAACGTTCGAATTTTATATCTTTTTACGCATATATTCCAACGCACGTAGACTTCCTACATTATCCTCTTTTCTATATATGTTCCTTATGGGCATCTTTAATCTTTCATATTCTTTTCTTCCGTTGGTTTATTTAGCTTTTGTTAGTGGATTTACCTATGTTCTCATCTTTTTTTTTCCTTCGTTCTTTTTACGATACACTATATTCTTTCTATTTTGCTTGATATTATGTTTGATTGTGCAAATGTTATAACTCGTACGACAGTCTTTTTTCTCTTTTAATTCCCCAATGAAACACTAGTTTAAATTATTCTGACTAATATTTAGAAAAGGTGTTTACTGAATGTTTCTAAATTCGAGTATAAAATATTTGTTAATAGTGTATATATCTGTATGCTTGCTTGTATCAATACACTGTAATCTGTGACTGGGTTTATGACGCGTAAGCTGACGAAACATGATACGTTTTCGTTTCTCGATTATCCCACCGGATATACTTTTATATCCAAACAGTTTTTATCTCTCTGACCATTCACAATGTTTAAGTAAGCCGTGTATTTGGTCCTAATTCCTATATTCTGACTAAGTTAGTGTATTGTATAATTTAAAGTTCATAACTGGAAAGGCTCTAATTCAACCGTAGTTATATGCATTCGATTTTAGGATACGGTTTCGTTCCCTTATGACTGCAATGAAAATGCAAGAAATATGACCTACCGATGCCTTTTGAAAAATAGTCTGCACGCTTTTTTACATTTAGGAAATTAAGAGACTTTATCTGCATCTTATTTATTAAAATTCCATGACGGCAAATCTTGATTGTGTATTAGAATATTCTAGTAGCCTTCTTTCTATTTATGTGCCGTATCCTTTCAGGGATTAGGCGATCATGGCTCTCCACTTCTGCCTATTCCTTGTAGCTCTCAATGTTTCGTCCCTCTGACATCTCCTCCAGACCGCGTTCCGTCATCCAGTTGCTTAAGCCCGCCAGCTATGTCATGCGTTGCTTTCTCTTGTCTCCTTTTCCCTCTATTCGACCCGTGAGTATCAGTTGATCCAGGCCCTCGTTACGTGTCCCAGAAAATTCAGCTGCCTCTACCTAATGTTAAGTATAAGCCTCTTCCTTGTTTACACCCAATACCAATACCTCATCGTTGCTCACACGATCGGTCCACAATATCCTCAGCATCCTTCTGTAGAATTCCATCTCCGTCGGCTCGAGCCTCTTCTTCATCTCTGAGGAAATCGTCCAACATTCGCTGTCGTAAATGAGGACAGATGTCACGTAGCAGCTCAGTACTCTTTTCTTTGTTACAAAAGAAATCCTCCAGTCTGGCAATACTCTGCCCAGCTTTTGGAACGCGTCATCTGAAAAGATCGTACCGTGCTTTTAATGTTTTCATTTTTATCTTGGTGATCAAAAGTGACTGCAAATTATAAGGAACGAATTAAATTCGTGAACCGAAGTTCCACTGTAATTTCCTCTGGAATTTCGAGATAGTGAATTTCTGTTTTTTTAAGATGGCGCAAACGAACTTAGTATTTTTGGCTATTAGAAAGCCCCTGTAACCTCTTCCTACCCATTTTTTCTATTATTTTCTGTCTTCGGGGAAAATCTGCTCTCACCGTTTATTATTTTTATAAATTGAAATCTATCCCTCTTGTTTGATACCCATCATATTTATTCGAGAGGCAATAGTATATTTCTTTTAAACATAATGAACACAAACATTCCCCTAAGGATATATATATATATATATAACAAAATTAAGATCTTGATCGTACTTACCATAGAGACGTAAAGTGCATATGAATGAATACTTTTATGGTGATTTTCTAAGCGTAGCTTAGATGTGGCACAAGACCGAAAATATGGAGCACCGAGTGAGGATAGAAATCACTACTCAGTGGTAATTGCTTTAGCGAGAGAATCTTGCCTAGCATTACATCATGGTGAGATGCCCAAAATGATTTTCTAAGCATAGCTTAGATGTAGCTCATGACCGAAGGTATGGGGCACCCAATCATGAGCGAACTCAATATTCATTCATAACCGATATAGCGAGACAAGCTTGTTAACCATAACATCATGTCTGTGTCTATAATTGATTTTCAAGGCACAGCTTAGATGTGGCACAAGGCCGAAATTATGGGGCACCCAGTGAGGATCGAACTCACTATTCAGCCGTAACTGTTTTAGAGAGACAAGCTTGCTGACCATTACGCCAAGCCGAGGTGCCGAAAGCGTGTCCTTTTATGTGCTAGTAGGTTTACACAAAATGAAAACTGCTGGGAATAAATCAGCGATTATATTTTACAGATTCTGGAAATTCATTGTTTTTTTCAATTTGATTCTCACATAAAATGAACATATTTAAATCTATTATTCCCACTGTAAACATATATTGTAAATTTTAACGCCTCCGAAATAAAACTGCCATTTCTTAAACATCAGAACAATTTTGGCTCTTCATCAGCATTCATCTTGGTCTCAAATTTTCCACTGACATAAAGAGGAGCCTAGATGATATATATATATATATATATATATATATATATCTATATATATATATATATATATATATCTATATATATATATATATATATATATATATATATATATATATATATAATAAATCAATTGCCGAGTGTGCTTCTAGTTCACTCTGCCATGCTACTAAACAGTTTTCTTGTCAGCCGTCTTATTGCCCATTTATTAATCTACCATTCGTCCGTGCATTGAATACTGCTACAACCTATGGTATCGTGCTTCGGCTATATATCTTGAAATTCTCGACAGAATCCAATGAAGGTCCAGTAATATTGCTCATCTTGACCTGGCATCTCAACTTCAATCACTTTCCTACCACCTTGACGTATCTTCCCTCTGAATGTTTTCCTTTTACTTGTCCTATGGAGTTCTCTTCCTTGGTGCCTCAACTGCATGATGTTAAGCGTACTACAAGATTGACTACTAGGTCTCATCGTTTTATTGTTGAAATATCTAGATGTAACCCTAAGCCCTATTCTAACAGTTTCTTTTCTCGCACTTTTCAGTTGTGGAAATCTTTTCCAATTTCTTTGTGCCCTTCTTCAAAATTTTAAATGAGACGTCAATCGACATCTCTCTTCCTGAACTCTTTTCTTTTCTTTTACTTTCTCTTCAATAAAGTCTTTCTTTTTCATTCCTCGTAACCCCTCGCGTCTTTGTGACATTATCGGCTTGCTTGGGGCGAAATATATTTTTTTTAATTTTAGACATTTTTCTTGCCGTTTTTCTCGTACATATTTTCAGGTGTGAAACCTATAGACTTTTTCGCATATAAGACTTGTATAAAAATTTTAAAAGCTAATGACGCTAAAAATTAGGGAAGATGAAACCTTTCGATTTATTTATTCAAATTAAAGGTAGTAATGATTTTAAACAGTCGAGTCCCATAGTATTTTCAGAGTATAAGACTAGATACCGCTACGAATTGGGTATACGTAATGTTTAAAAGGAATTTTTAAAAATGAAAAAAAAAACATTTTCCTGAATCTTTCATTCTAGCTTTAAATTAAAGATAAAGGATTAAGCTTACTATATCCGGTAAGCAAAATACTTTGGTATATTTCAGACAGAAATTATATTGATTGGAACAGACTTGCATTTGTTTTCAGGAAAATCGCTAACCTCAGTCATTGTATAGACATTTATAAACAAAACTTGATGTTCTAATTTTAAAATCTTGCAAAAATAAAATATATATTTCTGTAATGTTATTAGAGGAAAATTAGCAAATTTAAAGTTAAATTAATCTGATTTGTAACAAATATTACATACTTATACCATAAATTGCTGTATACAAGCATTTTCTAACCACGGGGTCTTGTTTTTTGTCGTGTTAATCGATTTATTGACGGCGGATTGGCCACAGAACGTATTCATAGTTAAATATGGTGCAGCATACGACAAATTTCATTAGAGCTTTGTCCCCACCCCCGTAAGGTGGGAACAACGCTTAAAACGCGTGACCTTTTAAGAATAGATTTATCGGTTTATACATCCATACTTCAGAAATTCTGCATCGATATATATATATATATAAACGAATCGAAATTCTTTTAAAAATAGTCGGAGCATCAGATTGTAATAAGCTTTAAAATATATGATTAGTAATTATAGTTTTACTTAATAACCATATTCCCTAAGAATTATCTCATCGAAATTGAACTTTAAAAGAATCAGAATCTTTATAAACTATTCAGCTTTAAGTTGTAATAATTATAAAATATGAAAACAAATCTTGTAAAAATTCATTTTTCATCCAATTTTCTTCTTCAGAAAATATTGTTTTTAAATATATATTATTCATAAAAGCAATTAAAAGCTTCGCTAATTAAATAATGTCTTAGTTTTATTACATTTTTTGTTTTTTCTTTTGTTTTTTTCGATTCAGAGCAGATTTTCGATAAGACCGGGTCAGGTTTTGTGAAAAAAAAATAAAATATCGGTGATTTAAATTCTTCAGAAAATACTAGTTTTAACTAACATCGTCACTAAAAATTATCTCGATGAATTTTTCAAGCTTTCATGAAATTAAATAAGGGTGAGAAACACATGTAAATTAAAAAAAAAATATTTTTACCAAGATATTCTTATAAAATTCTTTTTAAATAATATCATTCGTTTGTGAACAAATTCTGAAAATTTCATTAAAATCCGACATTAATTTGATTTTTTTTCAAGAATTTCTAAATTAATGTTTCTTTCACCGCAAAAAAGAGGCGAAAATTTCATATGCTAAAAGTTAGTACAACTACTGACTAAAAAAACACAGTTTTTTAATCAAAATTTCAAATGATCTAAAAAGGAGTAAAAACTTTAATTAAATAATCAAAAAATACTTTGATCCTCCCTCTTAATAATAACATAAGGATTTTGACCATGTTTTCATTACTTGTGGAGAGTGTTTTTATCACGGTATGAAATTTTTTTAGTGATCACGTAGAGTTGCCAAAATAAGACCAACAATGCAACTTCGTTTCCTACAGCCGAAACGTCTGCAGCCTCTCGAGGGGAAAAAGTTCTGACGTGCTTTCCCACTACGCAAACAAAATGCTCTCAATATGCTTGGTTTCCTTCCGTAGTGATGGGATTAATTTATGAATATCAAACAGAAGATTTTAGGGTTTCATTTTTTGACGTCACCTTAATTATCAGGTTTCCTAAAGTATATTACTGATAAAGTTTAACATTTAATTTGAATTTTGGCGATAAACTGGAAAACTTCGGTGCATTTGTTTTAAAATATTTGACTCAGAAACACTTATTTCTTATAAAAATAGTTTTTTTCAGGTGGCTGATATAAATTGCTAGGCCTACCTGAAAATTGATGGGTTTCTACGACCTTTATTGTCTAAATTTTGCGATCAGCCAAGATCGTAAATTGATAAAATCTTTTTCCAAAAATGAGCAATTTCAGTACAGTAAAAACAGTTGCTAACCATGAAAAACTAAGGTCATTTTCGGAAACAGCACCATCAAATTAGTTAAAAATTAGTCTTTTGTTTCTTGGCACCAAAATTTGTGCTGACCAGTGTAATCCGTAAAAAAAACAAACAAATCGATCGTTTTTTGTGATAAAACTGGTGCGTTTACCTACTAATATAGGGAAAACTAATATATGAAGTGTAATACGCTTATAA
The DNA here is from genome assembly GCA_964036315.1 of Acanthosepion esculentum. Taxonomy (NCBI): domain Eukaryota; kingdom Metazoa; phylum Mollusca; class Cephalopoda; order Sepiida; family Sepiidae; genus Acanthosepion; species Acanthosepion esculentum. The sequence continues at coordinate 81,982,689 of OZ038478.1, forward strand.
AGGTACGTTTTTCTTTTGATTATTATATCATAAGTATTTATATTCGGACTATTTTCTTCATTTTTGTTGTCGGTCGGTTTTTCAACATATTTCTGATCAAGCTTCCATTTGGTTAAAAGCCCTACTAATATACAACTAATATTAGATTTATTATCAATATTATTATTTTTTTTCATTTAATGACTTAATTAACGCCTATTCTAATAGAAGTTAATGACACTTTTTTACAACTTCTTTCTCTTTTTTTCTCTTTTTCTTTTTTCTCTTTTTCTTTTTTCTTTTTTTCTTTACATACTTCTTTGTCCATCCCACTTCCTATATGAAGATATAACTTCCGTTAACAGATTTAAAGTGTCAATGTCTAGATTTCAGCGAAAATTTAAATTTGAAACAATGGAAATGTTACATCTAACTCAATGCTGTCTCTGTACCCCCCTACACTGCCCCCACTTCGTGAGTTTCCTTATTATTGCCCGTCATAAATGTGTAAATTTATTTTCATTTTTTCATTTCAACATTTGGAAATAAAATCTGATGATCCGCTGTCCTTTAAAAGGGCTGTGGTGAAATAATTTATTATATGGAACCTTAAAGCAATCTGTTTTTATTTAAATTATTAGCTCTGATTTACATTGAGCTCTCTGGATTCTATCCTCATTGGGTCTTCCCATACGGATTACCTAGTTTTTCGTAAACTATATATATATATATATAGAGAGAGAGAGAGAGAGTGAGTGAGTGAAAGAGAAACAGACAGACAGAGAGTGATAGTGTGTATAGCAAATAAGATTGTATGAAGAGACCTGAATGTGTGAAACTTACAGTCACTATGTAACAGACAGAGTTTGGGAAACATCCACACACACACATATATTGTTTTTTTTAATAATGAAATTGGAGTAGATTTAAAAGAGAGTTCATGCGAAGATATAAATCTAGCTGAAATAGGAGAATGGAAAGGAACCGAAACAAAAACTCATCAGAAAAGGCTGAGGAAATCTACGTTGGTAGGACCTGAAGGGTTAGAGACTGAGAGTGAAAGTGAAGGGAGTGAGGAGATTGAAATTAGCCCAGCTACCCTTCGAAGGCTGAGGGAGGTAAGTCGGACCCCCAGCGGGACACTGTGAGGAAGAAGGGATTGAGCCTAACCTTAGGGAAGAAGAAGAACTGAGTGAATGGGAAGAAGAGGATGAAATTCCGTTAGCTGAATTGCAGAGCAAATCGCGGGCTGAAAATGCACCTAGTGTTAATGAGGAATTACCATTAAAACGGCGATTGAGAGGAGCGGTGCAGCCCAAGCCCAAGGATTAAGTGAAACCAGTACAGTGGCTGTGGTGAACGAGTGACGGTCTGGGACTAACTGTGCATTTATCATCGGTGCTGGTGTACTGTGTGGACGGGCCCCATGCATGCACGGCGCTGGTGGTGGTGTGGGTCGGTGCTTCAGGTATCGGTCTAAGATGTAACCACCCGCTAAAAACAATAAGAGAATGATTGAGTAAAACGAATTATTATCTCCATCTCTTTGCAGACGTGGATGAGAGGAGGCTCGTGGTACTAACGATGCTAGTTGTGGTAGCTAATACCTGGCAATACAGTGAAAATACTGTATTTAAGAAGACTAGCGAAGTGATTATAACTAGATGAAAGTGGTTGATAACTTTGGTGATAGACCTGCAGCCGTATGATTAGTTACTAGGTCAGTTGTAGACTGAAGTGGATAAACTAGATACAGCCAGGACCCAAGTCGCCGGAGACTATTTACAGACTCCGGAATACCACCGTATATTATACCCCTTAGCTCAAGCATCCCTAATACTTGAGAGACAATGGAAGGATATGAGTTACTATTTGAAAGGAATAAAATTGCTACGGACCAGGTAAAAGAGGGCAGTATTACCTATAATGGGAAAGGCATTAAGGGTGTTGTTTGGTACTGTCTCCGAAGGCGAAGTGACAGTAATAAAGAGGAAATTAAAGGTGGTAGAACAGAGACAACAAGCAATGGTTCAGTCGGTTAAAGAAAGAGTATCTATACTCAATGTTACTAGGCTGGAATTGGCTAAGAATAGGGGGAGTATCAATTGGTTGATTACTCACCTACGGTTTTTTTTAGAAAGGAAGTGATGAATGTAACCACGTATGTAACAACCGAATTACTGAAATTAGAGAGGTTTTTGCAAAGGTATTTTCAAATATTAGCTAAAATGAGTAATGTACGTCAAACAAGTCATTCTTTAACGGTGTTGTTAGAGCATGTGAGAGCACACTTAGACATGCTGTCGCTGGGACACCTGTCTCCGAGTATAATAACTCCGGAACGATTAAGAGAAGTTTGAAGAGAATGAGGCTTTGTTAGAGCTGGTAGGAACGAATGCCAGTGGATGGACGGAATTGTGGGAACCCATTGTAAGAGAAATTTCTAAGATGTCGCTAGAAAAGATGCTGGCGTTGTTAAAGCCAATCGATAAGATTGCTCTTGGACGGTTGAAGTCGGAGTTAGATAAGATAGGTACGCCGAATTCGGGCTGGAAAGAGAATTTGGTTGCTATAATAACCTGGCCAACTGTTGTGGGAATTATACTAATGATAGTCGTGGCCTTCTAGTTTGGTGGTGGTTGAAGAGGCATACAGTGTTGTCGACCGGGCGGAATAAACTGGCACAGGAGTGCATGATTGAAGGTGGGATTCCAGTTAGTGCATTTTACCAAGGTAGGTCCGACCCGAGTCCCCCCTAACTGATATTGACGAAGAGTCCAAGATTGTCGTGGAAGGACCTGAACCAACAAAAGATTCGACAAAGCCTGTTGTAAAGGCGAGACAAAATCGGAGGGACAGATTTACGAAATAAATCGATTTTGTTTTGGTAATGAGACTGAAATAATTGGTAAGGAGTGTTGCGAACTCCAATAAAAAAAAAGGAAAGAACACTTGACCTAGTGGTCTATGTGAAAAGGTTCTACTGCACGAGATCACCACGGCAGTGAACTTTAACCGGAAGTTACATGTACATATATATCGTAAGGACAATGAAAATGTAAGTGGGCATAATGAGCCCTAAGAAGAACTGAGGACTCTACCTTTGCATGCTGGAAGAGACGTATGTTTAAGTAGACCCTAGTCAGAAGCATGTTGGACTGGGTTTTCTCATATTTTGTTGATAGGAAAGCTCGTGTGTCATTTACTAGTAAAATGACACACGTAGGGGAGGAAATGTAACAGAGAGAGCTTAGGAAACACACACACACATATATATTTTTTTATTGAAATTGGAGTAGATTTGAACAGACAACTTAGATCAGAACAATTTTGTTTACTGATGGGAATCTGATCTAGCCCATTTGAAATTGGGTCATTTGAAAGTCAATAGAAGATGAGCGAGATAATTTTTATCGGTTAGAATTTGAAATAGAGCTTACTAAGGCTATGAGTAACTTTGAAATTCACATGATTTTGGGTTGAAGGCAGCACCCATGATAATCCCGTGCGGGCCAAGGGTCGATTTATGATCAGCCAGGTTTATCTATATAAACGCACACAGAAATCTGTTGGCAGAGTGGCTGGCTCTTCTGCCATCGAGTGCAGTCGAGCTGGGTAGAGTGAGGTCGGAGACTGGAAGTGACATTAGAGATTGGAACCAAACGCCCGGTAACATATTTTGTTGATATAAGTACGAAGAATCGAATTACTCCTCCAACAATCTAAGACTGCTACTGCTATTATTATTACTACCACTGGAAACAGAAACGTCGAACAAGCTACAATAATCAAAAGGTTGTTTTTGTGCTCGTCTGTGGTCGAGTGCAGTCGAGCTGGGTAGAGAGATTTCGGAGACTGGAAGTGACGTCAGGGATTGGAACAAAACCCCCGCTAACATGTACTGTTATATAAGTACCGATGCTTTTGCTACCACGAAGATTACTACTAATGTTACTACCGCGAGGAGGAACGCAACTATAAACTTTAAGCTGCGCATAGATATATTTATCTCTCCATTGCAAGAGTCGTATATCGTCCTGAGACGATTTCACAAGCTAATCACAACCCAATCTCTCTGTGTCTAGAATCCAGTGTATGAGATTTACGTCAATTATTTTCTTTTCTGTAACCCGTTTCTTTTCTATACTTTTATTTTCGGCTATATAAAAGACATTAACAATTCAACCATCGAATAGTTGTTTGTCCGGCTTTCTACAGATATATAATTTTTTTGGGGTGCATTTTAAATTTCTTAGCACAGACTCTCCAGCCGTCTACATCTTCAGTCGACCGTGAATGGATGAACATTCTGCTTCTGCTTCTGCTTTCTGGATCAAACCAAACACAACGTGGGCAGGAAGCAGGATTAAATTGGACCGGTCGAATGATCTATGGATGCTCAGGGGACCTACGGTCACTCCCTTAAGTTCGGTTAAGACCGAGTAGACACTTACGTCTTACCCAGAGAGTAAGACGTCGGAGGTTGAGGGGCTGCAGCGAATGTGTTAGAACTATGCAGTGTTGATTTCTGTGTTCAACTTAAAAACGCTATACTTGATATTTATATTCTCCCCCTCCCAAATATGTCCAGTTTGAAAAAAAAACACTCACGCTTTCTCTCTCTCTGTACATATATATATATATATATATATATATATATATATATATATATATATATATTACTGGAATCTCACGTAGAGAGTAACATGACAATTTTATCAAATGTTTTATAGCTTGCAGCAAATAAGTTTTCAATATATTATTACAAATTGAATAGCCAATATATATATATATATATAGTGAGAGAGATATTGACAAATTGTAATTGTTGTTGCAATACATGTTTTCTTTTCAAAATTATACTCGATATCTAAAAATTTAATAGCTTTATCCTATATATATATATATATATATATATATATATATATATATATATATATATTACTTCAGTGTGGTCATTTTCAGCATGACGGGAATCCATGTCTGATGCGATTGTTTTTTTATATTTTATTTTATTGAAGATCATTGGCGGATAAGAATAAAGTTGTTTTGAATTCGCTTATCGATAATTTTATGCAAATGTCAATACAACCAACCGATATTTTGTTTCTGGTTTCATGATTTACAAATCAATTTGGAAATTTCGATGAAACGAAATGGGTCGACATTTTGATGGAAAAAAAATGTAGGGGAAAGCGAACGTAACCTTGTTTTATGACAGGCTCGCAAGAGAAAATGCCTTGTGAGGCAAAATGATTAGAATTGATTTTCGAAGTCATTCATCAGATAAGGTGCAAGTTTGGGAGACGAAGACTAACGGGGCTTGCCCAGCAAAAATAATCACCCCATGATAAATTTCCAATTTGATGACCAGGCTTGTAGAGTATAGATAAGGCATCAAGCAACAGACATCATCTGATAACTGAACATCCAGATACCATGATTCAAATTTAATAGGTATAATCTATAGAATGATTATTCATTCACATGTGTACAAAAGACTACATTTTTCGTATAATTACATGATATGTTATTCTTAGAAAATACCAAATGTCTTGTCATTATCACTAGAGCCTCACCACGATGTATATCTCAGGGGTTTCATAAATTATCTGAATTCATTTGAAACCCTGACTTGTGTTACTGATTGTTTTTTTGGCATATTTTTGTAATATCTCTTTTTCTGAAGATTAGTAGCAGTGATCTTTTTACACTATAAACGACTTTCTATGTGCGCATACCCCTAGACTTTGTTTGGTTTATTTTGTTTTACGGCAATGGGATATTTAATACCGACAAGATTTTTAGGATAGAATATGTATTCTTTGTAAGAAATCAGTTTATAGATCAGGTTTCATTGACGTATTTTTGTAAAGATGGTTTTTGCTGAAAGTCAAATGTATTGTTGGTAATATTTTTCCCCAAATATATTGTTGGTATTTTTTCTATAAAAATCCATTTTTATACTTTCATAGGATTTTAACCCTGGTTTAGGAGTTAACTATTTACCCATAGCTCGGAGCCTAACTAGTGTTACCAGACTTGGTCAGGGTGAACCAGGTGAACAACTGCTATTAAGAGGTTGTTCCGCGTTCCTCAAAACGATCGATCAGATGCCTTGCTGCCGGATATATATATATATATATATATATATATATATATATATATTTATTTATTATAATTTTATCATATAGACAAAACCATTTTACTCACAACAAAGATGCAACTTGGTTTCAGTGCATTTTAACTGCACATCTACGGGTCAGGGTCGAAAATGGTTATGAACGATCCTGTTTGTAGGCAAGCCCGGATGTAAAACTTAAAAATTAGCTACAGCTGTTCTAGAAACTTAGATAAAATTATTAAATCACATAACAATAGAGTACTGAAATTACATAGTGATAATAAACGAAACCTAAATACAAGTTCTAATACACCCCAAGAAAAAAGACTATGCAACTGTATAATCCCCGACCAATGTCCATTATTAAACGAATGCTTAACCAAATCCATAGTGTATATGGCCTATATCTCATCAAATGAGAACCCCGGAGATATTAAGCTGTATGTGGGGTCTACTAGCAGACCTTTTAAGGATAGGTACAACAATCACTTGAACTCCTTTACAAATACAGCCAAACGAAATATGTCATCACTTTCGAAATATTTTTGGAAACTCAAGGAAGAAGGAAAAACACCTAAAGTTAAATGGAAAATCCTAAGACAAGCCAGAACATGCAATTCACTTAGCGAACCTTGCTTCCTATGTTTACAGGAGAAAATATGTATCATTGAACTCTTGAATAATACCCAATTATTAAACCAAGGATATGAGACTACGGTTTTCTGTAGACATACTAAGGATTTAACACTACAATCTTGCTAAATTCTCAATTCCATAACTATGAACCTTTTATAATTATTTATACACAAAAAACGTTCTTTCGATTACAATATAAATAGTGATAACCCCAACATAAAGAAATGCAATCCAACTTTAGAAATCTTATAGAAAAACCTAAAAATAACACTCCTAATAATTACAAAAGATAACTCGAAAATCTTTTAACCTACTCAAATGTAATATTATCCCCTATCGCTATCTTCCCTCCCCTACCTCTCAAACTTAGGACGCTTGTGAGTTGACGTACCTAAACTTTGACCGATGTTTATCAGCGAGAAAATGTCCACAGACCATTCAACATTAACTACCCGGTCCACACAACACCAAACTGTTATCAACAACCACTATTGTTTCACTTAGATACTTTATGTATATTTTGTAAGTACATTTTTCTTCTCAAAAAATGAAAATAGGAAGTGACGTTTTACATCCGGGCTTGCCTACAAACAGGATCGTTCATAACCATTTTCGACCCTCACCCGTAGATGTGCAGTTAAAATGCACTGAAACCAAGTTGCATCTTTGTTGTGAGTAAAATGGTTTTGTCTATATGATAAAATTATAATAAATAAATAATTATCGGTCTACTACCTGTATCGAGCTCTTTTTTGAATTAACGCTGCGAACGTTGGAATTTATATATTACTTTCGTTCTCATCGCATCGTATATATATATATATATATATATATATATACATACATATATATATATATATACTGTGAATTTAAGCAGCAATCCCACTTTTTATGTTTCGTTAAGGTACTTCGATTAAGCTTTTTATTTAATTTTCCTTGTGTTCTGACAAGTGTTTTCTTTTCTGGACACAAAGTCTGTAAAAACTGTCCACAAGTTCCACATGCCCTGTTTATACCTTTCGGCTATTCTTTTAACCATTATCAAGGATGATTTTTAATTGAATATATGGGTTATGTTATGTATGTATCTAGAATTATAGGAACGCTTTACAAAATCAATACAAGATGAATTTTGACTTAGAAATATCATAAAGAAATACATCATCCCAGTCGACCCGAACAAGAAAATTAAATTATCTATTACAAAAAAATGTAAACAGCTAACCCTATCATCAAATATAACAACAAACCTGCAAAATCAAAACTACAAAGAACGAGCATTATTTACGAGTTCAAATGCCCATAAGGAACTGTGTTCCTGTTCAAACCAAAATCGTAAGTAATTTAATTTTGTACACTACTACATGCCTATCTAGACGACTTACGTTACACCTATCCGACAATAGCTGCATTAGGACTTTAAAAAAAAACATACCAGACACCATCCGAAAATACTATTAGAAAGTACAAGCATAATACCCTCATCTACATGCAAAAAAGATTTAAAATGATGGAAGCTTTAATAATAAAAAAGAAAAAGCAACACTCAATTAACTATGAACCTGGCCACAATGTGCTGACCATGTTTGGAAAAACAAAACATTACCGTTACATTTATCCGTTTCAAGTCTAAAACGACGAGACTTTGCTGCCAAACTAGCACTGCGCTTAAATTCATAAAGTCTACGTGCATTTACTAGGAAATTATTTATAGAAAAGACACAGAGCGGCTGCATTACAGCGGTTAGAATGTGAATGAAGCCGAGATGCCTGGTCAAGATTAATAACGTTTTCGATTCTTTGGATTTTACTAATAATCGCTAAATATATACCGGAAGTACAAGAGCAGATGTGGAAGCAATATTCAAAGCATGAACGAATGGTAAACTTATAAATATGTAAGACACAAGGGGTTGTTAAGTTTTATAGAAAATGACAAAGGAAAACACTAATGTGGAGAGAGAACAATAAAAGAAGAATTAAGAAGATAGATGATAGCGATTGATATTGCAATTTATATTTTTGAAGATCAAAGTTAATTGGTTAAGCAAGAAATCGGATGACGTTTCCACAAGCGAGAAGTGCGATAGAAGCAACTGTTAGAATAGAACTTACGGTTACATCTATCCATTTCAACTGTAAGATGATGAGACCTTGCCCGCCCCCAAGCGTGTACAGCGCTGAAATAAAAATAAAAAGACAAAAACTCTTAGTAGTATAGAATAAAGTTCATCTGAACAATTACCATGACATTATTTTTTTTAAAAAAAGCACAGGGAAGCTACATTACGGTGATGGGGAAGTGATTGAAGCCTAGACGTCTGGTGAGGTCCAATAACATTGCAGAACGTTCCTTGGATTTTATCAAGTTTCTCTAAATATGTATCAGGCGCCTCAGACCTGATATGGCAGACATATTGAAAGCATGGACGAATGATAGACTTACAACTGTGTAAAATAGATTATGTCGAGAAAAATGATCTAGCATGACACAGTGCAATCATAGAAAATAATATTAATAAGAAAAAAGCAGATAATAAAATATCGAAGCTAATATTATCCGTAAAAGACGCTTGGAGTACAAAAATGTTTGTCAGTCAAAATGGAAAAACTGAGATTTCTTCTTTTTAAGCCATAGTGACTTGTAAAATATGTAATACAAATGGTATTAGACGAGTTTGCTATTGAAATGGACCTAGAAAAAAAAGTATATTATTAGACACAACCAACAAAGCAGACAAAATATAACGAGATGTAATAAAAGTATAACAGAAGACAATTATGTACGTTGAAAAATGCCTGAAACTGCAAAGCTTACGGCCATATCTGGTTTCCGTACAACTACCGAAGTTAAGGAACGTCAGCCCTGGTATGTAGATGGGCGACCGCTTGGAAATACCAGGTATTGTAGGCTTGGATGTGCGGGGGATGTAATGGATAATGGTGCGAAAATGTTAATCGGAGAGCCGATTTCCAATTCCCGTTGGGTTAGTTATATTCAGTTATGTGCGAATACTCTTGGGAAAGACATGAATTCACCTCTTCTCCCACCAGTCATGGGTTAAGTAGTAAAACTTAAATAACATGCATAGGGTTGATTAGCCGGAGAAAAAAATAAGCCAAACTTGTATAAGGTGTAATATCATTTGTATTACATATGTTTGTTTTTGAAATGTATCTAGATTATGCATGTTATTGCACTCAATCCAAAAAGTTGGCTAAATATCAGGAGATGTTATAAAAGTATGACAGAAAACAGGAAGTACTTTCATCACTGTGGAGTAATGGATAGCGGGTCGGATTGAGGAAGAAGAGAGCCGAGTTCGAAATCCAGTCGATTATTTTACAATCACTTATGTGCTAATACCCTTGGGAAAGTTATGAATCCTCTTCTTCTCCCCCCAGCTATGGGTAAATAGCAGGACAGACCGAGTTCTGTAGCCTTGGATGGCAACTGGTCTACCGCAGAAAGAAATGGCAAAATGATCGCGTGTAAATCTGACTGACTGACTTTCAACGTAAAGTTCTCGAAATAACAAGTGTATCATAACTAATTCGTATATAAAAAAATAACATATATGCATATGCAGAAAAACACAAGTATAATTTTCAACAATAGATAATTTTATCCATCAGTACTTCTTATGATTATAAACGTGATATTAAGTAGGTTCATTTTTTTTTCTTTTGAGTAGGCATCATAGTTTTCTAAATAGTGAAAATAATGGCTACAGACCCGATCTTTAGGCCAAATTCTTCATTTCGAATACAGAACAAATGAAGGTTATTCGAAAGTGTAGTTTTGGCCTACCGTGTTTTAGTTGCAACGGTCTGAACTGGTGAAAGTAAATAAATTTGAAAATTTGCTATGGAAATAGCAATAAAGTTGCGACGGTCTTGCACCGGTTCCGCTGAGGTCTCAACATTTAAAATAAATTTTCCCCTAAAACATCAAGACTGGAAAAGTGAGAACTCCCCAGATATGACAGTTAAACTCCATTTTTTGTTCAGTCTAATAAATTCTATATTAATAAAATGTTTTACATTAAAGGGAGAATTTAGATTCCTACCAATAGAATCTGCAATTATCAGGTGCCATACGTTTCTAACCGGACATTATTTTGTGCTTTAATTTCGTCAATAATGAAAGAAAAATATCTGTATATCTATTTTTCCATCATGATTTATTTCGATATGTTGCAATTTGCCGAACAATAGGATGAATCACAATAATAGTTTATAAGCTAAAATAATATAATGCAATAAACCGGGATCTTAAAAGCGAAAGCTTTTCACCAAAGATAAATCGTATTACCATGTGAGGATTCGGCGACCTGCAAATGAAGGTGGTGTTTCAGAATGTCACTAATGCAATAACGCATTTAATCCGAGAGATATGGCGGCAACACGAGAGGAAAGAATGAATTAAATTTTTTGCATTATCATTCCAATAACAGAGTAGAATGAGCAACTTGTAAGACTGAGTGGTTTGGATTGTCAAGATGTTGGGAAGTTGAAATTTTCATAACAAAAAAGCCGTTAAATTTCAACGAGAAAAATGTCACCTTGCTACTGTGTGTAACGTAACTAACTTAATTTTAAATTCAGCACTTGACAAACAAAATGCAAGAACAAAATTGGTCATACCCAGTACTTGTTTATTTCGCATGTTCTCAAACAAAATTCTATAAATAAATAGTGCAAAAATTAACGTCAAACAACTGTTGCGTTAGACGCTGATACATATCACACTATCCACTCATCCTATTTTAAGTTAACTTTATTTTAAAACTAGCAGTATAACCCATCCTCGAACGGGTCTTTCATTACTAGGGATTTTTGCTGTTCAATTGGAGCAGTTTAAGTCTAAAGTCAGCTCACCAGAAAATCAATATTAGTAACAACAGTTGGGTGCAACTGAGGCACATCCCCAAATTGACATGAGTGGGGTGTAAAAATTTGTATGTGGGTGGCCGTAAAAATGGCCGTTTTATGCGTTTTCAATCTTGTTTCAGCCTCACGCGCATCAGTAGTAGAAGAGTCGTTTCTCATCAGCCGTTGAGTCCTTTGATCATCAGATTCAGATTCCCGCGCAGCGTTCGGATGAAAACTGTGGAAACGCATAAACAACATCCGATCACACATACACACACACACACACGCGCGCGCGCACATACATACACTCACGCATGCATACACATACATTTTGAGAATTATAGACGTAGATAATATTATTGTTGTAATTTAATCTATTTATTTTTATTAAAGTTTTTATGAAAGATATATATCCAAGAACAGTAAATAGTAAAACGTTGCTGAGAGTTATAATGGACAGGAAGTAGTGGAGAGCCATTGACGCCAACAATATGAACTTAAAACCGCCACTGAAGAATTATCTATAAAAACGAAAAATCTTCGAAATCGAATGAAAACTGTGGAAACGCATAAACATCCGATCACACACACATACATATACACACCCATTTTGAGAATTATAGATATAGATATATTTTTTTCTAATCGGGCCTACATAAAATCCGTAATATTTCATATGTAGGTATCAAAAGAAAAAGAAAATTTATATTTCGATGAGCTGGTAATATGACCGGTCACTAATTTGCATATATTCGAATCCATTTACGATAAGTTATTGAACTCATAAATGTCACTTTTTATTTCGTGTTTGTTATTGACTAAAGATCATAACTGGTAATGAGACTGAATCAAAGTTAATATAACCTAACACCTTTACTATATGCAAAGGAACGTAAAACCTTTGACTTGCAAAAATCACTCTTTACAAGAAGTCGTGAGTAAAGATCTTGACCGGTAACGAGATTAAAACGTTAGTCGTTCAGTTATGCTTCTCGCATTGCCTTATTTGGTTTCGGATATTTTTTATGCAGTATTTGTACTTATTCTGTTATGTATTTTTGTCCATATTCCCACTTCACTCTCTCACTTTGTGTTCTTCAGTTATCACTACAATATTTCTTTCTCATAATTGAATTGCTATCATCTTGCATGCTACACAGTGACACATAGTCTGCTACCGGATACAGAGGGTGTCAATTCTTTGACGTGGATGTCTCAAGAGGTGCTGACGGGTCGTGTAAAGAGAAACGTTGAGGATATGTTATATCAAACTGATGGCCGGTTTAGAAGATCGATGACCTCTTGTTTATTACTGATTGTTCAGTGTCAAATACAAGAAAACAAAGAAAGTAAAATTTAATAATAATAATAGCAGCAATAATAACACAGACTCGTTTACAAACATAGAAACACACTGGCATTAGAAATGAAATTGATAGATACATGTTAAGTGTATTCCATATACAAATACAGCTTAAGATTATCAGCGAACTTTGTACTTGTCGCCGAAGATCTATTTTCCGAAACGTGTAAAGAGATTTCGGATATATTTTATAATAACTTTACTAATGAGCCGGCTCGTTGTTAGAGTGTTTTGAGTGAAGTTGTCCTGTCTTTAAGTCATGGGGACCGAGAAAGAATTTGCACGCTAAAATTAGTTGACATCTTTTCATAGTAATGAGGTCGAATGAATTTCTGGCGTTGCATTAAGCTTGCCACGTGGTGAACGTGCCTGCTAATCCCATATGCGAATGATCGATTATATATGAGATTAATATTTAGCACGTTTAATGCTCGGCATTTCGGCCACTTGTTTTCTGGATGAGTAAATTCTAGTGTACATCTACTAGATTGACAACTAGGTCTCACCTTTCTTATTCTTTCTATCATTTTTGTTAGTAGATATCCTAAACTGTGATAATAGAAGTTCTGACAGGAATGGTGAATTGTGGGAAGAGACCGGGCGCATATTTACTGTAGATGGCCTTGCGATCAAGGCACTCTCTATACATTTTCGTCATAGTGAACTGTTTTCTCCTTTGATCAGAGTAGCATTTTTATGTCAAAAAGGTGGTCAGACTTGTGACGGTGGGCAACCAACGCATTTGCTGCATTGTTGAAGTAGCTAAATGCAACAGTCATTTCTAGTCTAACAGTTTCTTTTTTTTCTCTCACTTCCCACCTGTGGAACTACCTTTCATTTCCTTGCTTCCCTGATAGCTACAATCTTCAAAAATGGAAATGCAACGTCAATTGCCATCTTCTGTCTTCTTGAAACCTCTCCCTTTTTGCGCTTTCTCCAATCCCTGCCCACCATTTCCAATCTTTTAATTCATATTCACTTTCGCTCCCGGGGTAACACCCTGCATTATAACGGCTTTGTTTGGGGTGAAACGATAAATAAAAATATCTATGCATGTTGAATTACGAGGAAATTAAGCGGTTGAGACAAATATTTTCCCTACGCCGTAACGAAAGAAATTATTTAACAAAAGTGAGAACTAAAGTTTCTAATTAAACTAATTAACCTGTTTTTAGATAGTGAAAACATCCGAATTAGAATTTAAAGAAAACCCATTCACTGGAATTTCGTAAATTTATAGTCACATCAAATCTTAGCTTTAGCTAGGATTTGTATAGATGGTAGATATATAGCTGACCACTAGTTTCAAGGTTACTCGTCTATAGCCAATCCCTGTTGCAGACGCTTGCACAGACATATTTGTGTTTATTCAACACCCACAGAGCACATCTGTGGTTTATGCTGCAACTATGCTGAGCAGAGCGTATTACCTAACGGCCAGCACGCTGAAGCCCTCGGCCACGATGGCTTGCGACTTCGTGCTAGCACAGCCATCGACGTCCCCATCTACCTAATTTCACTCACAAGGCTTGGATATTATTTTTCAGGCACTTTCCACTTTTAAAAAAACAAAAACAAAATAAATGAGGTGATAAAAACTAAACAAAAAAAATAATGACTGTAGGGAATTAAGATAGACATTTAAATATGAAGAAAGCGAACATGAAGATTAAAAGAAACATTTTTTGGCACCTCGATTTAACAAATTTAAGCCCAGATAGGTCTAGTCATTTTACGATTTTTCCACGATGGGAACGACCTCTCTAGTCTCCTTCCTGACAAATCGACCATGGTGATATTCGAACCCGGGTTTCATGGTCAGAATCCGAACGTTCTAACCACTCGGCCACGTGCCCATATTAAGTTTTAGTAGATATAAATAAAGTATTGTTATTACTTATTGGTATTTAGTAGTTTAAAAAAAATAAATAAACTAATGACAAGAAAGCTAACACGCTAACAATCCTAACGATTAATATATTTATATATTTGTAAGCAATTCACGATTTATACGATATGAATACGAACAATGACGGAGGGATAAATGATACAGTTTTAAATGGCGAAAGAGTTATAAATCTCGAGCGTGATGCAAGATGTAACAAGAAAATGAACAACAAGACAGCTCTCCGTTTCAGAAATAATAGTGATTCAGGTCTAACTATGATCTTTTGATTCAATTTCAGCTGACACCAAAAGGGCTCTTATTCATTTCAGAGATCAGTTTTCCATACTATGAAATACAGAAGAAATTGAATATTTATAAAACAGAAGACACTAAAGAAAGAAAACAAAAGCTGTCGGAAAGGAAAGTAGAAAATTAAAAAAAACATGGTGGATAAAAAGTAGATGTAAGTTAAAAAAACAAAAACAAAATAAATGAGGTGATAAAAACTAAACAAAAAAAATAATGACTGTAGGGAATTAAGATAGACATTTAAATATGAAGAAAGCGAACATGAAGATTAAAAGAAACATTTTTTGGCACCTCGATTTAACAAATTTAAGCCCAGATAGGTCTAGTCATTTTAAAGTTTAAATGGCTAGTTGTAACTGTAGGTTCTATACTCAAAGTTTATTCTCTCACCCTTTTCTCTTGTGGAACTCTCGTGTTCCAATTTGATGTTCAAAAATTTAAATGCAATGTCAATCGCTACTCCCCTTCATAATTTTAGTTCTTTTAGAGGTCTCTCTCCTTAGTAATGTTTTTCTTTTACTTATATTCTTTATATTTTTTGCACTCAGTAACCCCATGCGTCTTAGTGGGTTTATTTCCTTTCCTGTGCTGAAATTGTTAAAAAGGATTATATTAGAGGTTTATAATATATATGAAATCAGTCACAGTGACAGGAATGTTTCATGTATGTTAGGATACGAAAACAATTGGGTAATTTTATATATATATAAATACACACACACACTTATTTTAAACGTTATTTTTAGTGGTTAATCACATTTGAGTAGAGGCTTCATTTATTTTAAACAATATTTGATTTCGTCTCCCGACCTAAACATTCTAGAAATCTTATAAAAGAAGAAGAATGCGCCCTCTAGCAGGATTCGAATCTGCGTCCCTATTTGCAGTAAAAACTGTTGTTTTATCTGACCACTCAGCTATGAACAGTTTCATAATAAAAGGTTCTATCTGCATTTAAATCGGACTTCTTCAGATTTCTTCAAAATTCATTCATCGAATGAATGACGGCCATATACAAAAGACTTCGCATTTCAGTGAGCTGTCCACTGCACACATTCCAATAGGCCGCTCCACATGATGTTTCGAGGACGTTTGCAAGATGGATCTGACACACATTGATATCGACTCTAGTAGCTGGGCACCGTTTGCAGATGATCGCAGCGGCTGGCACCATGCTGTTCAAGGAGGAGTCAGGAAAGGCGGGAAAAGACGAAACAAACCGCTGGAGCTCGGATAATAACGTAGAAAGCAGAGAAACCCATGTCAGACATTCACAGCGTCGTCTGTCACATCTGCAATAGAGAGTATCAAGCACAGTCTGTTAAGCCACTCCAGACCCCACTCCCAAAACGACTGAATGTTTGACCAAAAAGGGCACTGTCATTAGTTCGCTAGATAAATGGATGCCTAATACAGCATAATCTCTGACAATCGGACTAAGACTGGCTTCAGGATATGAGGAATTGGTTACAAAGTCCGGATATTGGGGATTATATTTATATTAAAATAAAAGAACTGAAATCAGCACTAACATTTAGTTTCAATGTTTTATAGTAAACAAAATAAGCTAATGGCGAGTGAAATATAACGGAATTGATTTTAAGGAAAACGAAACAAGTTATGTAAACTTAACAAAAATTCATCAAATTAATTATGCCACGTGTGCAAAACAAATAATGTAACAAGGAGTTTTTAATCACTATTTCACGATTATTCTTTCTCTTCTCATGTCATTCTCAACCTTTTCCGCATTTCGTTTTGCTTTTGTTCTTGAATTTTTTTAAACGAAAGACACTTTTTAACTCTGCGTGCGTTATTGCAATCGTCATTGGTGAATATTAGGTTTCTTTCCATAAAACTGACAACCTTTTCACTATCTTTTTCAATTTAAGTCCAGATTTCATCGCAATCATGTATCTCGTCGCTATCTTGTCGCAGATGTCTCTCGTTGTCATCCTTTTTTTTCTCTTATTCCCATTATCTTTTGCACCAATACAAGCCATTAGGGTGAAATAAGCATAAGCAATTATCCAAAGTAAAATTCGTGAAAAACAAATTTCAAATCAGTAACATATCACCCAAACAGATTCAAATATACACATCAAAATGATGTCCGGATATGCAGGATTCCGGATATGAGGAATCCAGGATATGAGGAATTCCGGATATGAGGGATTCCGGATATGAGGCATTCTACTGTACATCATACAAAAAAAAAAGAATTAAGAGATTTGATTTATTAATCCGGCATATTTTTATTACTTAAAACGTTATTTTTAGTGGTTACACTTATTTGAGTAGACGCGTTGTTTATTTTTAACAGTATTTTATATCGTCTACTGGCCGGAACCTTCCAGAAATCTAATTAAATAAGTGCCCCCTCCGGCAGGAATCAAAACTGAGTCCACCTTTGCGGGAGAAAACGTAAAATGTGCTTTAATGGCAGATGGGTCCTTGAATGTGTATGAAGCTCTTCGTAACCGAGTCTTCAAAAAGCACTTAGTTTCAAACGATCCATTAATTCTTTATAAGTTATACGCGATTTTAGATGTTACTCTAGATTAGGTCGATTTTACATGCCAACTCTAGCCGGTTTATTTAATTTCGAATTTTCTACAGAAAACCACTTCAGGATCTACCACTCTACTTAATTGTAACTGTACTAAGTTTAGAACGGCTCATGATCAAACATAATAGACATTCGTTGTCTGTTATATTTAACAACATTATATATATATATATATAGTGTGTGTGAGAGAGAGAGAGAGAGAGAGAGAGAGAGAGAGAGAGGAAGAGACGTTGTAAGAGACAAAAAATGGTCGATTGATAGATAATCTCCCGTTATTATTTCGCTGATATCGCAAAACGCGACGCGTCTCTCCTGTCGAGACGCCTATACATAATTCCTGGACCTGAACGTTTGATCAATCAATCGTTGCTACCTTGAAATCTATAGCCCGCACAGTCGCAAAGCCAACCTCTGAGTGACTCGTACCAACCCACGATATTGCTAAGGTCACTCTAGGAAGATTTTCTCTTGATGAATGGTTTTCTTTCCTGACATGAGTATTGAATCCGAAACAATCGGAAAGACATATCTGCGAATGGCCCTGGCACGGTTCCTGATAAATGTACAGTCGTATTGCTGCGACTATTCAGAGGAAACGGTTCATCTCAGACACAACATAAAACTAACAATAGAAGCAAGTAAATAAAAGGGGAAAAAACAAACACACATCATTCTGCGACAGCTAATAATACAGCAGACATCCAAGTTGATACTTATATTATTATTTCTGTCATAGAGAAAGTATTGCAATATTACTTATATTAATTTTGTACTTAATTATGGAAGGACATCATATAAAGATATATATATATTACGATAGCGATTTTCCAAGCGCAGCTTAGATGTGGCACAAGGCTGAATGTAGGAGGCACCCAGTGAGGATCGAACTCACTATTCAGTCGTAATTGTTCTAGCGAGACAAGCTTGCAAATCTTTACATCGCCTCGAGGTGCCCATATCTTACGATTATATTATGGTTACGATTTGTATTTTATTTTATTCACTTAATAATCATTTTGGTCGTCATTTTTGTTATCCCTTTACGATAAAAAAATCTTCTTGTGCAATGATAGAAGTTCTTTAACAAGGGAATATCTTAATAGTTCTAAATTAAATCAAACGGATTTAAATAGGATCGGAGAATCTGCTCAACATAATCTGCAACAATCATCATCATCACATATTGTTTTAAATCACTATCAATTGTATATTTTTGTTGATGATGTTCCTTGTTTCCTTCTTTGTATTATTGTTCCACATTATTCCTGTGGTGGAGTGAGAAAAGAGGCAAGCTATGCAGTAAAAAAAAAACCGGATATCATCGATCAAAAGAGAATTATAAAAATATATATAACCAAAAGTCTGTTACAATAAACTACATGAAAATCCGAAATGAATAAAGATCTACAATAGCATCCTCTGTAGGGATTGATTTCTACGGCTGTCATTGCAGGTTATTTAAAGCCAGAAAATATTTTTCCGATTGTAAGAATTTTTTTCAGATAAGGATGATTCAGTGACACAGTTATTACTAATTAACCCGTAGCTGGAGGGAGAATAGGTGGATTCATACCTTTCCCAATGTTATTTTAGCGTAATTGAATATAACGAACCCAAGCATCGATTAACAATGCTGAGTCCCTTGCACCACCCACACTTCCAAGCTTACAGCACCTAGTATTCCCAAGGGTCACCTATCCATGCACTGACCAGGTTCGATGTTGCTTAACGTCGCTGATTGTACATGTACCGGTGTTTCAACGTGATGTGCCCGTAAGCCTTCAGTGTAGAAACAGAGAGGAAATTATGATTGGTGGCTGACTGCTATTGCTAGTCTACTGGAGCGGCTAGACAATCCCTGTTGTAGACACCTACTCAAGCACATTTTCGTTTGTTCATCTCCCTCAGGTGATACAGTAAAATTGCTGAGCGGACTTTAGTTATAGTTTCTGGGGGAGAGCGCATTATCTAACGTGATTAACAGTCTGATCAACATCAGTACGCTCAAACCATCGGTCACGATGACTTGCAACTTCCATCTACCACAACCATTGACTCACAAGGCTTGGGTCAGCACATGGTATGATTTTCATGCTGGTACCGCCGCCATCAGGCTGATAACATGAAGAAGTCACCTTCAAATCCGGGTCTCATGGTTTGAAAGCGAATGTTCTGACCACTCGACCACGCGCTCATATATGAAATTATGAACCATAAAGGAATATATAGAATTAAAAATATGCGCCCTGACATTAGAGAATGGGTGGTTACCATTTAAAAAATCTTCTAGCTTAGCTGGATGTTGAGTTTTGTTTTGAGTTATAATTAATATAGAAAACGTCATAGGTAAAGAGAAAGTGTCGTTGTGAGTTATTAGCTCTGGAACCAATAAGATCTGAACAGGAATTAATACTCTTTGACTGAAGAATTATTCTTAGGGACAGAAATATGGAGCACTCTATATCCAAGTTTCAAAATCTCTAATTTTTTTTTTTTGTTGGGCTACAGTACCAAGGATATACGAGAAATATATGAATTCACAACTAATAACAGAGACACTTGACAACTGCGTGTGCTGGAATTGGGATCTGACAACGACTGCATCGACCCAAAAATGGTTTCGTAGAGATCAAATAAGAAGGTTACTATTATTAACTGTAGAGAATTAGTTTCTGCGCCTCACTTGGGCCAGTGAACATGGATATTAAACTGTAGAAGACTAACACTATATCGCCTGGTCAGTCAAGTCACGTCTCCTGCTCAATGAGGCTGATGGTCTGGTTCGTAGGGGTAACAGACCGTATATAGTTTTGAATCCAGCCTATCAACACGTGGTCACTCTGAAACATAAGACTAACACCATATCGCCTGGTCAGTCAAGTCACGTCTCCTGCTCAATGAAGCAGATGGTCTGGTTCGTAGGGGTAACAGACCGTATATAGTTTTGAATCCAGCCTATCAACACGTGGTCACCCCTGAAACATAAGACTAACACCATATCGCCTGGTCAGTCAAGTCAGATCTCCTGCTCAATGAGGCAGATGGTCTGGTTCGTAGGGGTAACAGACCGTATATAGTTTTGAATCCAGCCTATCAACACGTGGTCACTCTGAAACATAAGACTAACACCATATCGCCTGGTCAGTCAAGTCACGTCTCCTGCTCAATGAGGCAGATGGTCTGGTTCGTAGGGGTAACAGACCGTATATAGTTTTGAATCCAGCCTATCAACACGTGGTCACCCCTGAAACATAAGACTAACACCATATCGCCTGGTCAGTCAAGTCACGTCTCCTGCTCAATGAGGCAGATGGTCTGGTTCGTAGGGGTAACAGACCGTATATAGTTTTGAACCCAGCCTATCAACACGACGTGGTCACTCTGAAACATAAGACTAACACCATATCGCCTGGTCAGTCAAGTCACGTCCCCTGCTCAATGAGGCAGATGGTCTGGTTTGTAGGGGTAACAGACCGTATATAGTTTTGAATCCAGCCTATCAACACGTGGTCACCCCTGAAACATAATGATGTGTATTTGGATATGAAACTAGTTGCATGGATATTCAACTGACTTACACTTAGTTGATCACTCACGTGGTTTAAACCCCATTGAGAATAACACATATTGATAACCTCACTGTAGCCACATAGAATAAACATAGTTCAATCATGTACAGCTGTACATAGACATGTAACGACTCCAGTGCCTCGGAGATCCCTGCACATAGCTACAACCATTCGGGCGAACGGAAGACGTTCATATAATTAGCTCGCCGTTTCTAATGGTTTTGCACTTGAGTTCAATAGAAGCATGAAAAAAGTGGCTGAGAATTTTAATCGACTTGGATTCAACCATGCAAACAAATGATAGATTTAAACTCATAAACTAGAGGACGAAAAGTACATTTTTCTGAGCAGTTGAAATTTACACGTTCCACTCTCTATAGGCGAGTCGCCCTGATCGACTTATTTGCTAGATGTCGCTGGAGATCGAGTAAGACCTTTCCATAAATATGCAGCACATTTCTCAGCACTCATCGATTCAAGCACGTCTGTGGCCTGGTTAGTTTCATTTCATTAATGGATATCAAATTACTTCACATCAACAGTTTTTGGTACTTTTTCAGTGTGCTATTATTACACACATGCGCAAATCTTTCATGCATTCCAAGACATCTTCAGGTCGCGAGCGAAATCCTGTTATTTTACATTTTAAACCATTTTATCGTCTTCCTATTGTGACTTGTCAGTTCAAAAAGTAAAGGACAGGACAGATCTAACATCGGCTCTATCTTCTTCTTGGAGTTCTTCTTGGAGTTCTTCTTCGAGTTTTTCTTCTTCGAGTTCTTTTCTTCTAGTTCATCTGTCAATTCTTCTTCTTCTTCTTCTAGTTTATTTATTCTTCGAGTTCTTCTGCCCTTCTAGTTCTTCTTATACTAGTTTTTCTAATTTTCTTCTTCTCACAGTTCTTCTTTTTTCTTATCGTTACTACTACTAATACTGCTACTAATACTACTATTACTGAGTGAGGGTGTAGCAGCTAAACCAAATGTCGCTGAGTTCAAATGCGCGAAACCCAATATACCTATTATGACAACCAGTCTCAGAAGGGTATATCTGGTGTATGCATCACAACGCGATATGGCTTGAGGTTTTGGTAAAACAGCACGTAATTCCTGCAGATGAGACCCATTTAGAATTGACTCCACGTCGGGTAACCCAGTCCGCTGAGATGGATTTCAATTGATGGTATACCCACGTATTGAGTATTGACTCCCGAGATGCGTTGGCTGTTTCATTTTTTAAACAAAACAACATAAAATAATAATCAAATTCTTTCATATGGTCATTGTTTTTCATTACTCCCTCTCATGAACAGAGATGTAGTGTGCCTCGGCTCATGGGGAAGCTGCTCAACTGTCATACAACTGACATTTAAGATAGTGAACGGAACATTTACTGTAGCACATCTTAATTAGAAAGACAAAACCTGTTCATGTTAATACCTTCAATTCATTAAGACCAGAAGCCAATGAAAGTCATGCCTAGTGTAACATCGGGGCATTATTATTATTATTTTCTTTTCTTTGATATCTGGAGTATACTCATTTCTTTCCGGGTCCCAACCAGAGATCTAAGCTCAGAAATGGCATCATGACCTATTGCACAGAGCATTTTTTCAGGAAAAAGCCCTCCCCCCAACCCCCCCACTCCTAATATGATTCCTATTTTACCCCCCCCCCCAAAAAAAAAAACCCCTCCTAATATGATTCCTATTTTACATAGATAAAGACCTTCGTACGTTATGGGTTGTTCTTGTGAATACAATTTTTTTTTGTATTTCTCTAAGGCATGATCTACCAGGAATCATTTCAATAAATCTATTGGAATACTTTCCAGTCATTACGAGGGCTCAAACTACAACTGGAGTTGTTGATGTCCTCATGTGTCACCTCCATTATTATTATTATTATTATTATTTGTTTATGTTATGCTTCCAACTTTGTATCATGTAGAGCCGGCTCCAAATGATGGTCCTTATGCCCTATAGGAGAATTGCCATTTAATTGATAGCACTTTTCTTAGTATATGGGAAATTCAAAGTAGGCCTATCTTCTGGGCAACTTCTGTGTTAATGTTACCTGGGACACTGTTAGAAAAAATCGTCTATTCCATTTCTCGCGAAGCCCAGAACTCCTACAGTCTCAGCCTTATTTCCCCACATTACAATCTCTAGGTCCTTGTATTTGGAGAATTTCTCGATAATTTTCATGGAGGGGTTTCTCTCTGATGATACTGCAAGGTCAATAAGCATACACTTCCTGAATTTCTTGTCTTTTATGATAACACCATGTCTGATATTATCACAAAAGACAAGAAATTTTATTGTTATTATTATTAATAATTTTATTATTATTATTATTATTATTATTTCCTTTGATTTCTGGTGTGTACAGATTTCGTTCTGGGTCCCGCAGAGAGACCTAAGGTTATGAATGGAATCATGACATTTTCCACTGACCAATTAAAAAAACAAAAAATAAATAAAAAACACAAACATAGATTACATAGATAAAACCCTTCGTAAGTTGTGGGCTGCACTCGAGAGAAC
The DNA here is from genome assembly GCA_964036315.1 of Acanthosepion esculentum. Classification (NCBI taxonomy): domain Eukaryota; kingdom Metazoa; phylum Mollusca; class Cephalopoda; order Sepiida; family Sepiidae; genus Acanthosepion; species Acanthosepion esculentum. The sequence continues at coordinate 82,006,546 of OZ038478.1, forward strand.
AATTTTTTGTATTATTTTAAGGCATGGATTTCAAGGAATTCCTTGAATTAATCTACTGGAATCTTTTCCAAGCAATACGAGGATTCCAACTACAACAGGGACTGTTCATATTCCCATGTGTCACATTTTTGAAATTTCGATTTCAAGGTACTTTATTTTGATAGCTTTTTCAATAAAGTCAAAGATACATTGCAGTCTGCAGAGACTGCTATATCAATAATAATAATAATAATAATAATAATGATAATAATATTTATTATTATTATTATCTTGGTGTGTTAAATTACAAGAAAAGTTAATATCCTAAATCTTGCTAAAATATTTTGCATATAAATATTAACAGAATCGAGTGATTATATGTTCTGAATAAATTTACAGTTCTATTCATTATTTATGCAATAGACACTATAGACTGTCAATTTGATTTATTATGCATTATTGTAAGTATTGTAGTGTATCTAAACTTCAGTGAGTGGTCAATGCAGATCTAGCAAAAGTAGAATCTACTTGAGCCATATACGCAAGCTGAGTTCTGCGTTTATCCAAAGCAAGAGGCATTAAAAATGAATGTCTGTGAATGTTTCGCTATTAAAAAAGAATATAAAAATTATTAATCCAGAAGTTATTAGTATTTAAAGATACAGGGGTTTTTGAATTTACCACTTTTTCGTCAATTTTGTCAATAAACTTTGTCAATACAATAATAATAAAAAGAAGAAATGGAAATAAAAGAATGAGAAGATGGGGGAAAAGAAAAGACATATAACGAGAAAAGAATATGAAAAATGAAGGTATATGGTGAAATAGCCAAGAAAAATACGATTAATTAATTAATCTCTATCTATAAAAGGCAGGATGTGTGTGTGTGTGTGTGTGTGTGTGTGTGTGTGTGTGTGTGTGTGTGTGTGTGTGTGAGTAACGAATGCACAGCCGCAATTTTCGACGGATTTTCACCAAAATTTACATGCCCATGCTCCAAGTTAGTAGAAAAGCATTGCATTTCCCAACTCCCATCGATAGTGGAAATAATCGATATTTTCATGCTTCTACGGCAGTTTTCATGTAGCTTGCGGCCATTTTCTACTGGCCAGAGTGAGAGCCTATAGCTGGCTGCCACGAATAGGCAGGAATATTCTATTGCCCAGCGTGAGAGCCAACAGCTGACTAACAGGAATGTTAACTAGGATGCTAGCATGCAAAAAGAATCTATAGCTGTCACAAGTGGGAAGAATTTAAAACTGCATAGCGCTTTACTCCAATTGGCTCATTCAGTTCCTTAAACTCAACGGTGATTCTGATTCCGCAGAATTGGGTTGGGTGTGAAAAAATATTTGTTGTTAACATTCTTTTTTCATTCGGTTTTTCCAGTTACGAGTCCTTTTTTTTAAAGCTGATCGTTTTGTGTTCATTTTGTTTAGTTCTTTTTTCGTAACAGATTTAATTTTTAGTATAGAGCTTAGAAAAATTCGCAGTGTGAGATAGGCAAGAAGTAAGGCATGTAGCAACATCAGCACGGCAAAGGGCTCTCCTTTAAAGTCAAGGAAGGGCAAAAATATTTTCAGTCAAGTAATAGCGATTGCTGTATCAGTCGTACGATTTTTGAATCAAGCACGGGCAATGCCGGGTCAGGCTGCTAGTTTATAATAAAAAAAGCGAGAAAAGAAGGAGTCAAAAGACAAAGATTAAACTAACTGCATAAGAGACAATAAAACAATGGCAAGACAAAGAGAATCCGACCAGAGAATTATAGGATAACGCCAAGGTTTGATAAAGAAGACAAAATATTGGCCGAATATTGTATCTAGTTCATCAGGTCGCGGATTGACCACATTTATTAATATTGATCAAAGAAGTGATACGGAAGACAAATGGCGGGAAACATAAGCTCCGAACTGCGGTTGCTGCGTTTGACTACAGCTTTTCAAAATGTCCAATCCATTACACAAAAAAATTCGTGTGAGACCTTTTAGACGCACGCGCGCACACACACACACACACACACAATATAAAAAAAAACAATGTTGGCATATACACTGACACAGTACAACTATAACAGGAATACAAAGACATAAATACATGTAAAAAAAAACTTGGACATCTAAACACATATTTTTGTGCACATGTGGACACACAGAGACGCACACAAACACTCACACTCACTCACTCAGATATATTGCATTGGACTATGTATGCTTTTATATATTATATCTTTTTATCCCGTGTACTGCAGCCATATCAGATGTTCCTGGGCAAGATATGTTTGAATTCAGTGCTTTTCCTAGACCATTTCCCACCCACGGTTTTAGTACCCATAGCTAAGGGGAGAACACGAGGATTCATACGTTTCCCAAGACGATTAGAACGTAAGTAAATGTAGTGGTTCCTCAATCCAAGCCGTTATCTATTACTCCACCTTGCCTCCTTATATTGTATTGCATACGTTTAATATATATATATGTATATATAATTTCATGTTTTGTGTATGTAGAGTAGTTAAAATAAGGGAGTATCTATCTATCTATCTATCTATCTATATAATTTTGTTCATATCTCTCTCACTCTCTCTCTCTCTCTCTCTATATATATATATATATATATATATATAATTTTGTTTATATCTCTCTCACTTTCTCTCTCTCTCTCTATATATATATATATATATATAATTTTGTTTATATCTCTCTCACTTTCTCTCTCTCTCTCTATATATATATATATATATATAATTTTGTTCATATAACTCTCTCACTCTCTCTCTCTCTATATATATATATAATTTTGTTCATATCTCTCTCACTCTCTCTCTATATATATATATAATTTTGTTCATATCTCTCTCACTCTCTCTCTCTCTCTATATATATATATAATTTTGTTCATATCTCTCTCACTCTCTCTCTCTCTCTATATATATATATATAATTTTGTTCATATAACTCTCTCACTCTCTCTCTCTCTATATATATATATAATTTTGTTCATATCTCTCTCACTCTCTCTCTCTATATATATATATAATTTTGTTCATATCTCTCTCACTCTCTCTCTCTCTCTATATATATATAATTTTGTTCATATCTCTCTCACTCTCTCTCTCTATATATTATATATATATATATATATATATACACATACATACATACATACACACACAAACACACACACCACATATATATATATATATATATATATATATATATATATATATATATATATATATAGTTCTGCTCATATCTAACTATCAGAGTCTATACATATCTCTCTATCTCATTCTATACATCTGTCGGTCTGCCAATACTTTTCTCAAATATTAATTGGCTAGATACGGTATTAAGCCTGCCCCAAGGAAATAACATCGTCCCCAGATCTTACCTGAATATACGTATGTTATAAGGGTAGTCATGTTTTTGGCTTTATCGGAGATCATTTTTCCCACTAAAATCCCATGAAGCTAAATATTACATGTAGAGAAGGACACATGGATGAAACCGTATATTTGTTTAGATTTCGGAAATAAAACGTATGTTAATTGCATTTACAATTATAAAAAATTCAAATAAGTTAGTTTACTGGACATCACAGAAATCAGGCCTTGTGCCACAGAAAGCTAAACTTTTCTTCTTTTATTAATATACTATTTTAAGGATGTGGACGATTAAGTTTCTGCAGAAGTTCATATCATTTGATAGTCTAAGTATTTTTATATCCTTGTGCAACGCTCGTTCAACCTACTCTACCATTCATTCTCAGAAACTGAGTAAATAACTTGTTTATCCATACTTCACTTCCTTTTGGTATCTCATGTGACTGTTAAATTCTCCAACACATTTTCCCCATGATATGACACAATAATTTCTACTGTGTCGTTCTGATAGTAAGTAGAAGCTTTTTATTGTTCCTATTTAGCTTAAAACTTTTCATAATCTTACTGTTTGTCAGTAGAAGTGCAACGATTTTTCTTTAAATTTTTCTTCCATTATTTGATTTCCATTATATCTAGCCACATAGGAAATTACCTATCAGTTATTTACTTTTGTTTGGAAGATTATTGTTACGTGTTACAATATTTACTTAGTTTTATTAATCCTATTTTGACTCTTTTTTTTAGTCACATTTCCGTCGTTTGATACTGCCCTACCTAAATCGTTAAATTTCTAAACCGGCTTGATTTTCACTTCCCCAATATGCAATTCATACCTTGTGCTGTATATCTTGTTCATGACCATATATTCTGTCTTCGCACAGATAATAGTTTTGTTTTTCTAGCTTTCCATTACTCTATTACCAAAGAGTTCTCTCAGTTTCCTTTCTGAGTCTGCCACTGACACGATATCATCTTACTGCGTCTGCCATTGGCATGATGTCGTCTTACTGAGTCTGCCTTTGACATGGTATCGTCTTATTGAGCCTGCCGTAGACACGAGGTCGTTTTACTGAGTCTGCCATTGACACGGTGTCGTCTTACTGAGTCTGCCACTGACACAATGTCGTATTACTGAGTCTACTTTGACACAGTATCGTCTTATTGAGTCTGCCATAGACACGATGTCGTTTAACCGAGTTTGCTATTGACACGGTGTCGTCTCACTGAGCCTGCAATTAACACGGTGTCGTCTTAATGCTGACAAATTCTGGTACATCTTTTATGTAAATGTTGGACATCTAATAAAGTTTAAAGCTTTTTGCCGACGATTTCATTAGCGTAGTGAGTGTGGTCATCAGGATACATTACAATGTTTGCTCTTTCTTTTTAATTTATTACTCGTTGTTTGACACTGTACCAGCTCAACTATAAATGTAATCTAAGCGCACATACAATTACTATTGTAGCTAGTTGAAACACTAGTTAATGCATCACGACTAAGACATTTTGCCTTGTCCTTTGAAGAATTTATGCAATCATGTCCTTTTTTCTAGTAAGGCCATGAAGGTTATTGTGAATAGCTAGTATGTTTAAGCCCATAAGATCAAATTATGCGTCCCCAAAGATCTCTTCTCGATCTTAATTATTTTCTGTATTTCTTTAAGTATCTTCGAAGGAACATTCTCAGATAGCTACGAGATACCTGTGTAGATGATACCTCAGTTTACAGACGCACTTACACAAACCAAATTAATCGGCGAATTGCAAACATTTTCTTTCTGACATAGCTCCAGCAGTTCAATGGGCAATAATTGGTTCTTAATTTCCGTGCCTCAAAAACCAAGCTAATATGTTTTCATCATCAACGTTCAGACTAGAGTTTGCTCGTCATGACGAACGGTTCCACTCTCAGTGACACCATGAGCTTTCACTGTCTGTTCTAGTCTCAAGTTCACAAGGCATCTAGTGGAACTTATATAGATAATCCATTGATAATATTGCTGGAAAAATGGCCAGTTTATTCTAGCGTTCCAGGAAGTATGTAACGGTTTCTGCTCTGGTGTATCTTTACAAGAGTTAAATTAGACCAAAAAATGGTGCATTGATATCATATTTTGGCTGAAGCTTCGTAATCTTCATTTTCCTATCTTGATAGATTCCAAGCTGTCATTTGGGAGAATTATTATTTTCGACTCTTCATATCTTTCCTACAGACGCAACATTGCTTGTCCCTAGTCTATGTATATTTTCATAGGAAAATTTTCAAATCAGTTACATTCTTGCAAACAATCCAATAATTTGAAGCTAAAGCAAAGTATGCCACTACCACGGACTCGAATCAACCACATTTTTTTCCATTACTTTAAATGTAAAAAGGAAATTATCTTTTGTGGGTTTTTTTAATGAAAAAGCTATGTGAAATAGATCCCCACATGTGTTCTTACTTAACCACTTCAACACCGCCGACTAAGCGCTGGGATAACTCAGGACTGAGACAAGTCAGCACCAGAAAAACAACTATTTTATAACAGAATAAATTGAACCGTAAATTAATTGTTCTATACTTATTTTAAGTTACTCTTATTGACAAATATGCTATCTGCTGATATCATAATTATTCTATAGTAGATTTATTTTATTTCCTATTTCGTCATATAATATCCATAGCTTACGTTGTATTTATTCTTGCTATTTCGCTTTTTTTTATCTCAATCCAAACTTCTAGTACGTGTTTGTTGCATTCTTTAAAAAGATGTATTACATTCATCGTGGAGAAATGTAGAAATATATACCTTCCCCCAAATATGGGTTAAATAGAAAGAACTGTGTTTGGAATATCATTGTTATTTTTTTTAAAAAGTTAATGAAATATTCACTCTCAAAGATAAAGAATTATTCTTCCGTTCCAAAAAATAATAATTTTCAGCTTTAAATGTCCCACAAAGGGCTGATAAGACGTAAGAAAATTTAAAAAAATAATGTACTTTAAACCATTTTTATTTCTACGCTTACGTTATAATATATTTCTTAAGAACGTATCAGTAGTTTAGTCTTCCCAACAACAAAGCTTCGACTTTCAGCTACATTTACTGTCCTTACATTTTATTGAAATATTTTCTTCTGAAATCTTTTCTTTGGTTTCACTACATTCAGCTTTCCTTTGTGATATATCTTGTCTCACTCAATTTCCTCTTCTTTTCAAGTAAGCTTTCTTCCATATTATTCTAATATATCTGTTTAAAAGTTAATTTTGGAACTTTCATTTCTTCCTTCATTCATTTGTCCAAATTTGCTTTATCCTATTGAAGCCGGTTCTCTTATTTTAAAATATTTTCTTCTTTCTTACGTTTTCACTGATTCCTTTCCCCCCCCCCCCACCAACCATCAGTTTTTCTCTCCTTTTCCAACGTTTACACGCAAATTAAACACACACTGTCTATCTTTCAACCCCCGTAAAGTCTATCTTTCTCTCTATTTCTCTTGCAAACTCGACTCTTTCTCCTATCAGGGAATCTGCCTTAACTTCAACTCTAACCTCCGTTCCTCCCCCCCCCCCCGAGTCTGTGAGTGAAATCCCTAAAATGGCTTGGCACCATTCCGAGAGCGCATTATAACTTAATCAGAATGAGATTAGGAAGCAAATGGAATTTTTCAGAAACGCTGATTTAATTCCAAACGAAACCGCGATGGACATAGCGATGGCAGCCAAGTGAATTCCTCGATACCATAGATATGTAAACGATGGCTGAATATTGGGGATGGCTTGCTTGATCAAGGCCGGACCAATGCTTGAATCAATGCACGATGACCGGTTTCTCCTAAAGTAAAAACACCAGACCTATATATATATATATATATATATAAATGCCTGAATGCATAAGCTTGCTTACATATTTATGTACATACAAGTAAAGCTATATAGGTTTGCGTGCAAAAATACATATTTGTATATCAAAATATTCATCGATTTAAGCATCTTTATCTATATGAATATATAAGTACTTATTCGAAGGTTTCGACAAGATAGATATACGTAGATTATTAGATAACAAAATGTATATCATGTTTTATACATACATATATATATATATATATATCGTTCTTTCAGTGATAACGTCGCCTTGATTTTGTTTGTCTATACAAATTTACTATCTCTATCTCTCTCTCCGTGTATATATATATATATATATATATATATATATATATATATATCAAGAAAGAATACTTGACTTTAGAATTTCAGTTTTTCTGTTTCTGACTGGTCCTGTATATATCGTCTCTTCATCAAACTTAAATCTAATATAAATATGTCTCCATTAACCATGTCCCGAAGAAGGTCTATTTGACCGAAACGTCTGACGTCGACAGAATAACAAAAACAAAATAAAAACAGTAAACTCACATATTCGGATTTTGCTTTGTCTTTTCCACATTTTCATCATACCGTCGGATCTACATCCACACATTTGCTTACATATATATATATATGTGTGTGTGATTATAATATTTTATTATTAAATAAATTTCAGGCCGTTAAATGTTGTTAATACTGTTTATTATAAACAGAACATTTACTTAAATACTTGTGCATATACAAATAACGTATAACAATAATATATGTATATATTGCTTTGTCTTTTCCACATTTTCATCATACCGTCGGATCTACATCCACACATTTGCTTACATATATGTGTGTGATTATATTATTTTATTATTAAATAAATTTCAGGCCGTTAAATGTTGTTAATACTGTTTATTATAAACAGAACATTTACTTAAATACTTGTGCATATACAAATAACGTATAACAATAATATATATATATGTGTGTGTGTGAGTGTGTGTGTTGAGAGAGGGACAGAGATAGAGAGATTAGAACCGAGATAGAGAGTGAAAAAAGAAAAGGGATCAAGTGAAATGTAGACTAAAATACGACATCCAGACAGAAAGACTAAGTCTTTAATGCGAGCGATGTAATCAATCAGTTCGGGTCTGGGTAGGTTTATTTCTATTAGTGCTTAATGTATCTGCCTACATCAATGTTTATGAAATGTATACTTTTGAACACATATGCACTAATGCACAATGGAAGACGACTAGTTAAAAGTGCACCTATATAATGAGGTGAACCAGTTAAAACACTATATGCAAGCGAAAACTGTGCACAATTTAATACGTGGCAGAAAAACTTTTAGTGTGCAGGAAAGGTATTTGGTCATTAAATCTCATCAAAATAAGTATCACCATTAAATTTTTATTATTCATCTACTATTATTAATATAAGAAATCACTATATATATATATATATATATTATAGTAATTCGTCGAGCTTAGAACCCTCAACAGAATGCAGAATGCACTGGACGGCCATTTCGTCCTATCTGGGACTACTCAGCAGTGCGCATCCACTACCGAGAATCGAACCCGGATCGCTTCGATATGACGCGAACGTCATACCGACTGTATCATGTGTCCCATAAACTAGATTCAATATATCTCCCCTACTCACTCAGTTCCGTTCACCGATACCCATCCAAGTATACAGAGTTATCCAATCCCCTGTTGAGGATTCTAAGCTCGACGAATTACTATAAAATTAGCCTAAATCCCCAAATCAATTACTTATATATATATATATATATATATATATATATATATATATATATATATGCCTGTGTGTGTGCGTGTCAAGACACTTATATAAATAACTTATAAAACCATTACAAAAGAGGAGCGCCTTAAATTGTCGCATATTGATGTCTAGTTAATTACTAGTTTACGACATCTGCGTAGAAATATATACTGGCATATGTGGGATATAAGGGCGTTTATAAAAAAAAGGTTTTGTTGTATATTGACAATTTTAGCTAATGCCCATAATTACCGGCTCTCTAGTAACGATCAGTCAGTGATCCTGTTATTCAGCGAAACGTATATAATGATTTTCTAAATGTGGTTTACATGTGGCACAAGCACGAAAGTATGGGACACACAGTAAGTATCAAACTCACTACTCAGTCGTAATTGTCTTAGCGAGACAATCTTGTTAACCATTGGTCTATGCCGAGGTCCCCTCTCGCGTGACGTATATGATAGCCACAGTCAGTAAATTTGATATCGTTAAATTTATACGTGGATAAACAAATATATTTTCTTAAACCTCAAATAATTTTTGGAAAAGTAATGTACACACACAACATATAATGCATTTTAGCATGAAAATAAAACAAATCTGCAGATGCATATATCATTAATTTCTCTCCGTTTAAAGCGAATTCCAAATTTCAAATAAATAAAATTGATGTAAGTAACTTTTTTATGATGCTGGGGATAACATGAACCGAGCGTGTGAGCAACGATGAGGTTTTGGAGAGGAGGGAAACAAGGAGGATTCTTACACTTAACATCAGGAAGAGACAGATGAAATTTCTAGGACGCGTAATGAGAAAGGAGTGCCTGGAGAATCTGATACTCTCAGGTCGAATTGAGGGAAAAAGAGACAAGGGAAAGCAACGTATGACATAGCTGGCGGGCTTAAGAAAGTAGATGGCAGAACATGGTCTGGGCTAGGTGGCAGAGGGGCGAAAGTTATTGAGAGCTACAAGGGATAGGGGGAAGTGGAGAGCCAAGATCGCTTACGTACTGAAGGAACACGGCACATAACAAGAAAGAAGAACTTTGTAATCAAGATTGCCTGCAATATTTCGTGTCTTTCTCCATTGCTTAGACGGTCAGTTTCGATTTTGGACATCGGGTGGATCCTACTTTAACGTGATTTATGCATGAATTCCCGTTAAACGTATTTTAAATTGAAACTTCCACTTTTCGCTTCAGATTTGTTTTGTCATAAATGCCGGACCCCTTCCCTGATGATGAAAACAGTGTTAATTTCATAGATTTCTTTGAATGGTTTAATTCTTTACAACAATCATTATAAAAGTAATAGAAACTAGGATAAATAGCTGATCTAATTTGATAATTCTTCCATTTCTCTAGGTGAGAAGGGCAAGTTTTAAACATCACTCTCCCATATATATATATATATATATATATATATATATATATATATATATATATATGTGTGTGTGTGTGTATGTATGTATGTATGTATGTATGTATATGTATATATATATATATATATATATATATAAATGTGTAAATATAAAAGTGAACATAGAAGTCAACACTTAGAGGCGACACTCTGTTTCATGCTAGATGCAATCGATTGCATGACAATTGCATCTAGCATGAAACAGACTGTCGCCTCTAAGTGTTGACTTCTATGTTCACTTTTATATTTACACACGCTCTATCTCTGATATTGAGCACTTTATCCCATAAATATAGCACACTTTAAGACTATATTTCTTCATATGTACACACACACACACACACACACATATATATATATATATATATATATATATGAGCTGTGATACAGGGAAAGAGTCTGTCTGTGGATGACAATATATATGCTCTTGAAAAATTTATTTCGGTTAAGCTCTCTCGGGAGGAAGTGTGGGTTTGTAAAAATTGACTATTACGGCTAATAATGCAAGACTCTTCGTTAAATTGAATTGAGTTATCTCAGTCACTGTGTGTTTATCTAAAAATAAATACGCTTAAAATCACCTTCATCCTGGTCGTGCACCAACGGCTTAGTGGTAGAATCCCCAACTGACGCAAATTCAGTCAGGTTTCCATCATAGCTAGAGGCAACAGGACGTCTAGCCACACTGTTGAGCTGTGATACAGCGAAACAGTCTGTATATATAATTGTGCACTATATATATTATATCATGAGAAGTAATTATACAAAAAATTAATTAGCAATGTTAATGTGATTAATAGCGAAATCACTTCGCTAACAAGACTTAATGAGACATTAACTTACTATCCATTCCTTGAATAACGCGAACATTATATTTGAGTTGTTGTCAGATGGAATTGACGGGGCAAGTGCTTTCGGTAATTTCAAATTGTCATCTTCAGGGCGTAATATTTCCATTTACAGGTAAACACCAAGACGAAATAAATGTACTGCAAACCGAAAGATGTTTTTAAAAAGTTGCTATTTATTGACAGTTATATTATTTTGGAACGTGCGATGCTGCAACGCTAGAGTCCTTGTTTAAATGATCCAGGTGAGAATTTTGTCTTGCCATATACCTGTAAATGGAAATATAACGCCCTGAAGATGACAATTTGAAACTGTCGAATCTACTCGGCCAAGGATCATTAATTCCATCTGTCAAAAATTCAAATATAAGGATCGTGTTATTCAAGGAATTGATAGTAAATTAATCTCATTAAGTCTTGTTTGCGAACTGATTTCGCCATTAATCACACTAACATTGCTAATTAATTTTTGATATATATTTCAGTGCATTTTTTTAATTGTGATAAAGTAACTTGATAGTTATTTAAAAACTTGCATCATCCAACCAATTTGGAATCAGACGTTCATCATGGACTATAATAAACATTCTCTTTATCTTTATCTCTCTCTCTCTCTCTCTCTCTATATATATATATATATATATATATATATATATATATATATAAGTTAAAATTAAATTCAGGTCAGATATATATAGGAATCAATAAAGAACAAATAGGGAACGTATATCAATCTAACATGTTTCACTTTTATCAAACAGACTGAGAAAAACAGACAAAAAGACAGAAACTCTGGAATGTCTTTTTTGTTTTATTCAGTTCTCATTGGTCAGTCACGTATCATGTGCATTAAAACCGTATAATATATATGAAGTTCGGACTGACGCAAATTCAGTCGGGTTTCGATCCTAGCTAAAGGCAACCGGACATCTAGCCACACTGATGAGTTGTGAAACAGCGAAACAGTCTCTGTGAATGACAAATATATATATATATGTATATATATATATGTGTGTGTGTGTGTGGAAAGATAGGGAGAAGATGATCCCAACGAGGTCAGTGCATTTCTTTAACAGGGTAATTGAATTATGCTTTGTCTTGGAGCTTCATGATAAACCCTAGCTCGCTTGAACGTATTTTCGTTGATTGCAGAGGGAATATATCTCCGATTTCTGTCGAAACGTATATTCGACTTCAGAATTATGTAAAACATACAATCATGATATAATACTATCTTTGATATTTTTTTGTAATTGATATTTTTTTTTAGTAAAGCGTCAAAGCTGAAAATGAACGTTAATTATTTACCCTTTCACGAATCACGTGATACGTTTTAATTTTTTTATTTTTTTGTATGGAGTAATTCGTACACAACTGAGTGCAGGACAGGATATGATATCAAAATATAGTGCAGCTTTTCTCGATATATTGCCATAGATGTCGGAGTATAACCCAGACTTTATTCCATTCAATAAAATAGAGTGGTTCCCTCTTGGGTACAGCTGACTGGGAGCCAGGCTTAATTTTATCCGGATTATTTTAAAGAAAGTATCAATCATGATTGCGAATCAACTCGCGTGGAAAAAAAAAACTAGAAATTATATATTATATTTATTAATCCTAAAACCAAAATGTTATAATTTACATTGTCTTTTTGACTCTATATGATATTTAAACTAGTTCATTTCTATTTGATGTCATTTCTAGCGAATTAAATGACCCTGCCATTTTGTGTTCAATGGGATTTGGATCTCTAAGTAACGCGCTGTCATATTTACCTTGCATTTTGTTAATAGAAAAAGCATAATGGTGATACATCTGATCCATCAAACAGAAAGGATGTCTGAATTCTGATTTTCCTCTCTCTATATATATCCTGTCACTTACATCAATATATTGACGCAATATATTGACGCGAGTGTGAGAGAATATCTCTCTTTCTATATTTTTGAACCCAATGAGGAAGTACTGCTAACAAAACAGGCACCAACCTTTTGGCCTTCAATCATTTTGTTTCTTGATTTGACCAAATGAAAGAAGTTGATGGTTTTATTTTCATGACCGTCTTATAGAAATTTTATCTCAGCTAAAATTCCGCTGATTTTAACACATTTTCATTAATAATTGATTGGGTAAGGGCACATCGTGTGGAAAGTTTTTGGAATTGCCCCTTGAAGAATCATGCGTGAGTTTGAAAATTATCCTCGTACGTATATCCTATGTTGTATCGTACACTTTTCATTACCTCCCAATTACAAAGAAGATTTCTATAGAATTAGATTTGAGATCCCTTTAATCTATTTGCTTAAAGCACAGATTACAGTGAACAGAATATAAGTGGCTTGATAAGGGAGAATAATATAAAGATAAGTTTTACTCTTTCCCAACTGAATTTAAAAAAAAAAAACAGTAAATCAATGCAAAACAGATTAATTCATATTTTGTATTTTACGTTTCTGCTTTGTTTCGGGGCTAATATCAGCAGAGATTTACTTAATATAAAAAATACCCTTTTTTTATATTGCAACACAAGATCTGGTTTCGTCATTATTATCGATTGATTGCTACTGAAACTATTTTTAATGAGGACTTAATCTGACCTCAGAATGAGATTTCACGCTTATTCATTGCTCATTTCAGTACACACACACACACACATATATATATATATATATATATATGTGTGTGCGTGTGTGTGTAGTAAGTAATTGAATGATGAAATGTAAAAGCTGTATGTTACACGTTTTGTTCGTCGCGTAAGATAGATTTTATTTACCATTTTGGCACTGAATTATCTTCTATATTTTTTGTTATATCATGTTTGTATATCATATTCGGCCACATGAATAAATGAATAAAAAGTTTATTGACTGATATTCCGACTCAATTTTGCAGACATAGTCAAAGCTATCGGACGAAAATCATAAAATAATCCATTCATTATTTATTGCCTATTTTTTATACTGACCCTTTATTTACGATATTAGCTTAAACTTAAACGATATATATATATATATATATATATATATATATATATATATATATATATATATATTGGAAATTTCATATTTGAAATAGACGTCCAATGTGCACTTCCATAAATTTTAAAATATTACAAATGGCGGATTACGTAAAATTCACACACAGACACACACACACAGAGACACAGACACACACACGTGTGTGTGTGTGTGTGTGCGCAGGCGCGTGGAAATGTTTAGACTGCAAATGTACATTTTTTTAATCAATTCACTCCAAGCAAGACGATAATGCCACTAAGACTCAATTTTCTATTGAGAGTGAAAACGAGTAAAAAAGACTCAAAAGATTGTGGAGGAGTATTAACCGGACGATAGATAAACCTATCTACACCTATTCATCCAAAGCAAGTTTATAGACAAGTTTGTATTGCTTATATTTTTTCAGTTGTTCTTCTATCTTGGTGATGAATGTGTCCTCAATCAGTTATTAAGAAAATTATCACGGAATCTGGAATAGGCATTCTAAAATACATTGGCATTTTAAAGTTGTAAAGCATTTATAGATTAAACATAGTAGGAATCAATGATCTCAGTATTTTAATGAACATTTTATCTATATCTGCTTTTACATGTGTATTTATCAAACACTTCGACAAACTCTTTAAAAATAAATTCTGTCAGTAGAAAATATTTAAATGAAATTATCTAAAATTAAACAGTAGCTACACCGAAAACATGATACCGATCTTTGGAAAGGACAACAGAACATTTACCAGTGCACCACAAACGCTACAGCTCTCACCAGTAATTGCAGAACAAAGACCAGATGCCCACTAAACGTTAATTGCTTACAAACCAATGTAATATACTAAGCAACAGTGTGGTCTAAAGGAAAAATGGATAACTATATATGAATAAGAGACGGTCTCCGGAAACAGAGCTTGTATTTGCACGAAGCACCATTCAAAAATGTATGAAAATTGAAACAAACCTTTCAAATTATGTATGGAAACTTCAAAAAACGTATAACGAAATACAAACAATGAACAATTGTCATAAGAAAATTGCACTAGCTTAAAATATCATTTCACAATAACATATATTTTGCGTAGACAGAAAAATAATAATAACCTACTCAGAACAAGATAAATTCTTAAAAACAAGCTCTAATCCCGATGCGAAATCAAATTACTAATACGTTATCTTGATTCAAATGTATAAATAATATCCCTGAAATAGATAGAATGAAATACATTCCAAATATCAAAATTTAGGACAGATTCAAATACACAAAACAAATAAAAATACAAATTAATTTAAATCAATAAACAAGCAAAAATAACAATCCCGTTTGGCTTGAATATACAGCAGTAATACATATTTTGAAATTCGCTTGAATCATGGAACTGAAAGTCACTATGCAGTGTTGATTATTGTCTTTCCATTATTAATCTCTCTATATATAGAACGAAAAGAACTAACACAGGAATAGAGGAATGCAAATGTATTGTAGATGCATACAGTAAAGTGGGAAAGCAAATATGTAAATTAATTGTTATGGAGGGTGGGGAGGCTAGCGTGTCTAAAGAATAACAGTGGGGGTTTTAAATTAGATTTTTTAACCTGATGTGGTGTCAGAGTTTCTACTACTGAGCTATTTTCATTCAAAAGTGACTGTAAAGAAACGACAATCAGCCGGAGTGCTCCAATTCGTTTTAATGAAGCTATATATATATATATATATATATATATATATATATATATATATATATATATATATGCACCAATTCGTTTTAATGAAGCTGTATATATATATATATATATATATATGCACCAATTCATTTTAATGAAGTTGTATATATATATATATATATACTCTGTGTATTAGCGAAAGTTCTATTCGGAAGTTATCTTTCATTTATTTCTTTATTAAGTATTTTTGCCCGTTTTAATATTGAGCACAGTGTTTGCGGTTAAAATTACAGCCTTTAAACGCATTAGATTCCAATAATTTACTGGATTATGTGTTTTCTTTGGTGTTATTAATCTGTATTATAATCCAGCTCTCTACATGTGAGTGCATTTTTGTGCTTTTATTTTTGTATATGTAGTCATCTCTAAATAGATTTCTATTCTTTTTTTTTGCCATTTTTGCGATTATTCTGATCGAAAAAGCGAGTGATAACATTTTCTTATCACCTTTGTAATTGGGTCAAAGTGGCGTTTTCTTTGTAGTTTACGTTACAAAAATATTCGTTTCCACAGCCCAGCACAACTGGCTCCACTCACTAGGCAATACATTAAAATAAGCAGCCTGATGTATCGTCCCAAGGAGCCGGTATATTTCGACCCTCGACCACTTTATCGGCTCGAAAACTCTCGGTTTCTGACATTAAAAAAAATAACGAAAATAGCTAAAGAGAAAGATCATCATAATAAACGTCTTTTTTTTTTTTTTTTGAAAACTCTTGATTTCACTTGCTTCCTAATCTCTCTATCGTTTTTTATAAGTTACTTTCGCTTTCTTTTCTGAGAGAGAAAATTCAGCCAGACAGACGAGAGCAGCACGCTGTCAAACCCTTTGTCAATGATGTTACCAATACCAAGCGCGTTGTCCCATGTCACGTTTTTCTTTTTCTTCTTCCCTGGGGAGTCTTGCCGTGTTTGATCGATGCGAGACGAGCGATAAAAACCGACCAGTTCTCGTCAAGCAAAAAATAAAGATTAAAAAAATAAAGAATGAAATTTGGTTTTGACATCATCGTTAAACGCATGGGCGAAGTGGAATTATCAAATGTAGCAAACACTATATTAAAATATAATCCTGTGGAAAAAGACGACAGTAAGTCAAAATGATGTGAGAAAATAAGTCCAAGAAATAATTCTGATAAATGAAAGAAGAAAGGTGGGAAGCGAAAGATAATGTTATTGTTAATAAGATAGCCTTATTGAAATATATTTTTTTAAAAGTCGCATTAAGGAGGATATACAGAAAAAAAGAGTAAAAAATGTGATTGTAAAACTTTGTACAATTATTAAGAGAAAACATAACATACAACTGTCGGATAACCAAAAGGATTCACGAAGTAATTGTATAATGGGAAAGAAATTCTTGAAAGACATTGGAATGACCAACACAAAAACAGAGAATGTCTCATATAGAGAAGATTTAACATTGAAAAACATAAAGGAAAACAATTAATTATTTTTAATAATTATTTTTAATAATATGTGGAAATCTCCACCCTTTACCTGAAGACGGTCGTGAGACCAGAAACACGTGTTGTAAAACTATGTAAAACTATGAAAAATAAAGAATAATATATTTTTTTAAAACCCACATTACAACCCAAAAAGTTTGCGGTACCTCTCTTCTTTTTAATATACACACATTTCTCTCGTTGGAACCATTATAACCTCTTCATTATATATATATATATATATATATATATATATATATATATATATATATATATACAGCTTCATTAAAATGAATTGGTGCATATATATATATATATATATATATATATATATATATATATATATATATAGCTTCATTAAAATGAATTGGTGCATATATATATATATATATATATAGCTTCATTAAAATGAATTGGTGCATATATATATATATATATATATATATATATATATATAGCTTCATTAAAACGAATTGGAGCACTCCGGCTGATTGTCGTTTCTTTACAGTCACTTTTGAATGAAGATAGCTCAGTGGTAGAAACTCTGACACCACATCAGGTTAAAAAAATCTAATTTAAAACCCCCACTGTTATTCTTTAGACACGCTAGCCTCCCCACCCTCCATAACAATTAATTTACATATTTGCTTTCCCACTTTACTGTATGCATCTACAATACATTTGCATTCCTGTTCCTTTCCATTGTTTTCTTTTTCTTTTTTTATCCAACCTCCTTTTCCCCTTTTTCCATCACTCTCAATGGCCTGCTTTTCAGTCATCATGAGCCTGTTAATTTTTAAAGATAATTATGAAGCGTTCTTTGTGGGTTTTTTTAAACAAAGCATTAAAGTGGTAATTTTAAATGTATCGCCCGAAAATACCGTCAAGTCGAAACCATGGTCGTGTATTCTAATTGAGCTCCTGATTTTTTAAAGTATATACATATACTATGATTTTTAAAGTATAAGTATATATATATATATATATATATATATATATATATATATATACTATGATTTTTAAAGTATAAGTATACACACACACACACACACACATATATATATATATATATATATATATATGTAAGCAAATGTGTGGATGTAGATCCGACGGTATGATGAAAATGTGGAAAAGACAAAGCAAAATCTGAATATATGAGTTTACTGTTTTTATAACATAAACAAAAACATAATAAAAACAGTAAACTCATATATTCGGATTTTGCTTTGTCTTTTCCACATTTTCATATATATATATATATATATATACTTATACTTTAAAAATCATAGTATATATATACATAAAAAAATCAGGAGCACAATTAAAATACACGACCATGGTTTCGACCTGACGGTATTTTCGGGCGATACTATATATATATATATATATATATATCCTATTCGATGATACCCGTCTACTAGGGCAGCTAGCCAATCCTTATTACAAATGCTTTCTCTTGAGCATTTGTGTTTACTCAACACCCACAGCTATGGTTATACTGCAACTATTACTGTTACAGTTTCTAGGAAAGAGCGTGTTATCTAACGTGATCAACAATTTGAACAAGGCCAGCACACTCAATCCCTCGGCCACGTCGACTTGTGCTAGCACAGCTATCGACGGCTTCAAAGTTTGCGTCTATCCAATTTCACTCACAGGGCTTGGGTTAACCCGTGATATGGTTTTCATGTAGTTTCCAAAGGTGCCGCAAGCTGGGATCCGTTTTCCACCTTTCCTTTTTCATTTATCCTATGACTTGTGAGACACGAACCCGTGTCTCATGGTCAGAATTCGAACGTTCTAACCACTCGGATATGACAGCTATACATATAACAGATAGGTTTTATACACTAAAATTTTAGTTTGTAATGTCCGGTTCCTTGATTTAGATAATCTCAAGTGCTTAATAAAGGAGGGCACGTTTATTTATTTCTTTTTTGGTTTGAAGAAATTTACTGTTCACTCGATGCTTTTTAAGACATCCGCCCCCCTCGCATTTTTACACTTTAAATGATGTTTCATGCTCACTTTTCATTAAGAGCCCATGGTGGAAAAATCAGATCCACTGATTATTAAGACGACTTCTTGTATCAGGCACCTAAAGGGAGGACAAGTTATCTTACCTCGAACCGTCGCCAGTGAGACACGCTGCAAGAGCCACTCCGTTTCGCGAGGCTCGTTCCTTAATCGAGACGCAATCGCGCCAATCCTCCGAAGGAACACCATCGAACGAGGGCCAATAACCCCTGAAGTCTCCACTGCCACAGGAGTAAAAAAAAATCTATCAGAAAGAGAAGAATATTTAGCTATTTTTTTTATCTCTGCGTTTCGGGCGACGAACGCCGGCTCAACCGCGGACCTGATAGCGGTTGGCAGAGGATAGAAAAAAAAATTCGTTTATAGTTACGTTGTCCTGAATTGTCATCATTGGCCGACTGAACTTGCTTTGTTTCAATTATTGTTTCCCTTAGATTGAACTTACCATTTCTTTTTATACTATAATGTATTTCAGTGTTATCCAATAAATCTACCCATTCATAGTTATCTTACTATAGAGTCATTTCCTTTATCTCTGAATTGCCTTGACTTCTAGGAAAAATTAGTGGAGTAATCCCCCTATATCTTTCTCCCGACTTTAAATTCCGAGTTTTCCTTGATAAGAGCTTATTTTACCCTGGTTTTTATTCCATTGCTAGAAGAACAAGAACTTGATCCTTGCCTTTCCTAAGTGCATTTCCACAAAGGGAGCACAACTAATGAAGACTTTACTTGAACTTTGCTCATTAATTTGACTTTCGACAGCATTATGCTCCACCTGGGCTCTTCGGCGTAGTGTAATGGTTAGCAAGCTTGTCTTGCGAGATCAATTAAGAATGAGTAGTGAGTTCGATTCTCAGTGGTTGTCTCATACATTCGGCCTTGTGCCACATCTAAATTACGCTTAGAAAATCACCATTTTCCTCCAGGCAAATTTTATGTACAAAATATGCTAAAATCACTAATCAAGAACACATTGACTTTTACGGAACGTAGTTGTATATTCTTAGATGGTGGGGCTGATTTTTCTAAGAATGGGAAACCTAGAACCTGCGCAACATACCTTACTAAAGAAGCCTATTTTAAATATATTTGCCAGTACATTACTTTAGACGCCTCTCTGCGTGAAAAAATGAGGCGAATATAATTTCAATTTGTAGAGTATGATTATAATTAATTATAACACTCCCAGTGCATAGCGAATTGTACGTATTTCTAAGGACCCAGATTCAATTAGAATCTCATCAAGCATTTTTAATTCAGTTGGTATGAAATTGATAAATGCTTATAATCCCGTTTATCTAGGATGTTAAAAGATTCTGACATGTATCATCAAAGGCACAGAAAGACAATTATGCACAATTCTACTTACATCGTACTTACGAGACATGTTTGCGTTTATATATTCTCAAATGCATTTGAATGAAAGGAAATATACTCGAGATATTCAAAATCGAATACATTAAAATCGAAGGACAAATTATTGAAGTGAATATATTAGGTTTTGAGATTGCAATACAATATATTGACTCAAGTGGAATTGAAAATTTAACGTGAAAAAACAATATAAAGATAAAATATTTTTAAAAAGTAGATTCAAAATTTTTCCCACCAAGCCAAGCCAAATATGGAGAGAGAAAATAAAGAATAAAAATGAAAAATTCTGTTAAATTTTTAGAAAACAAATAATGACATATATATAAATAATGACACATATATTATATATATATATAGTGATATATGTAATATATATATGTAATATATATATATTGTTCAGAATATATATTTATTGATCAATATATACATACATACATACATACATATATATATATATATATATATATATATATATATATATATATATAATGACATATGTATCAAACGCATTGAGAATGGATTGGAACAATCACAAATTGAATTTTGAAATTCTAACGATGAAATTTGATTTACTCCGAGAAAAAAAAATCAATATTTTCAGTTCTAAATTCTTAGCAAAATTTCCAATTTAAATCACTCTAAAATATAGTTTGCGTAACAATGTTAACTTTATAATACGAAATCAACTGATTGAAAAGAAAGTGTAATTTCTCTCTGAATTTTTGTCATGAGGAGTTTTACTCTCTTTCCTTTTATGTGCCATGTCCTTTCAGGACGTAGGCGAGCATGGCTCTCCACCTCCTTCTATCCGTTGCAGTTCTCAACAAATTCCGCCCCTCTGCTTTTTTTTTCAGGCCGTTATCTGTCATCCACTTCCTTAAGCCCGATAGGCATGTCGCACATTGTTTTCCCTTGTCTCTGTTTCCCTCTATTCGACCCGTGAGTATCAGATTCTCCAGGCCATTTTTCCTCATTATATGTCCCAAAATACTTCACCTGCCTCTTCCTGATGTTAAGTATAACCCTCCTTGTTTGCAACCTCTCTAAGACGTCATCGTCGCTCACACGCTCGGTCCATGATATCCTTAGCATCCTTCTGTAGAACCACATCTCTGGCGCCTCGAATCTCTTCTTCATTTATGAGGAAATCGTCCAACATTCGCTGCCGTAAAGAAGGACAGATGTCACGTAATATATTTACAGTATTTATACACGGTCTACTGCCTTTATCATGTTGTTATTACGGCGTTACAGCCGTGGTAGCCTTCAGACTTCATGTAATTTTCGAACAAAAATAACCTACGGTGGTGGTGGTGAGAGATAGAATTTGTCATCAAAACCTGCGGAATGAAGTGAAAATACTAGAGAGTGAGAAAGAATCAACGCGAATCTAAGCTAAGATGGCCTCCTTAGTCAGGCTAGCTTGGAAATAAATACACGGATTTCGCTACTAAATAATATAAATAAAGATAAATGGCAGAAAGCCTTCCTAGACAATAGCAGCTGTAGTAGAAAGAGAAGCCTTGGTGAGTGCAAAGAAGCGTGGTATGCAGCAGATGCTACTCATGAGTAGAAGGTTAGGTTTAAGGCTCCAAGTTCCCCACGGGATAATAGTGGATTTGCTGATCTCGTTTCATCATTATGACGAGTGATGTATACTTGGTCGAGCAAAAACTGAACAGTATTATATAAGAACTAGACTAGATATCCCCGGACACGGGCAGTGGAACGAGAATAATCTAACCTCGAAAGCTATTACTCAACAACAGGGAGGTAGCGCAAACATTTATATCTTTGTCACTACAGCTTGATTGGAGAATTAAAATAATGTGAATATCAACTAAGAAATTGTGGGCGGACATGAGGATAAGAATTACACAAGTATCTGTAATATATGGACGCATACATATATTCATAAAAATATCACACTGAGACCTCAACCCTTCCTTGTGTTTACACAAAAAAGTCTGTCTCGAGAACTTTCAGGTGACATTCGCAATGGGTTTTATCCAACTCAGTGAACATTTTCCCACGGGAGGACGATAAGTTTTAACGAGATTTTCTGGTACTTGTTGGGCATTCATCTTCTCGATGATCTGCTGGCTATTCCCCTATCGTTATTTAGTATTTATAACATTTTGTGCGTTTTTGCTTCTGTATTTCTTATTTGTTATCGTGATTTTTTAAGCGTAGCTTAGATCTAGCAAAAGGTCGAAAGTACGGCACACACAAATGCTTAGATGTGTAGAAGTCAGCGACTGCGGATCACCCGGTCAGGATCGAACTCACTTATCAGTTATATGCCATGCGTGATACACGCTTAGGTGATAAATGACTGAGAAGGGAATTTTTTTCCTGCAGTAGGTTGCCATTTCTTTCTGCGATAGACCAGTTGCCATCAAAGGCTGTCCTGCTATTCAACCCATAGCTGAGGAGAGAAAAGAGGATTCGTACCTTTTCCTAAGGGTGTTAGCACGTAAGTGAATATAATGGATTCGACGAGGATTCGAACTCGGCTCTCCGATTCCTCAATCCGAGCCGCTATCCATTACTTCACCGTAACTCACCACTCACTCGTAATTGATCTAGCAAGATAAATTTGGTAACCTTAAGCCTACGTCGGAGCTCCCTTTCATATTTCTTATTTAGCTAATAAGAATTCATTAAAACAATTAAATTTAAATTATTTTGATAACAGATTGATGGGTAAATTGCTATGATGATTCAAAAAGTAGAAATATAATCCATATTTTTTTATAATAACGTTCACCTTGTACAAGTCACAGGAGCCACTCTAGGGCGTTACAAAGTAAGAGGTAAGAGGCACAGTTTATGAGGATATGTAGGGAAGATGAAAATTGAACAGGTTAGTAGTCAGGATTGACCATGGGTAGCATCCTAGTTGTCTTCTTGGCTGGAGCATCGACGTCTGGGACTGTAGAGGCCGATGCGGGAGTGACAATCTCTGTTGCAGAGGTCGCATGTGTGTTCTATCTCTGGTCTGTTGGGGCTGTCACTTTGCTTTCTGTGGGCCCGCCTTTCCTTGGAGATTTGTGTCAGCTTCTCCTCCCTTGATTTGAGGTGTTTGGTCAGGGTTCCTCTCCATTTGGATCGTATGGCTGCCAGGCTCTCCCAGGACTCTGTGTCGATGTCGACAGCTTTCATGTCGCGCCTCATGACATCGCGGTAACGCAGTTGTGGCCGCCCGGCGGGTCTCCTTTCAGAGGTCAGCTCTCAATACAAGAGGTCTTTGGGAATGCGACCATCTGGAATGCGGTGGATGTGGCCCAACCAACGGAGTCTGCGCTGATTGAGCAGTGTGAACGTGCTGGGAAGACCTACTCGAATCAGGACCTCAGTATTGGGCACCTTGTCCTGACACGGACAGTTTAAGATTGTAGTAATCGGGGTAACATCCTCTTAGGAGTTGTTTCTACAATGTATGGCAGGGTGAAGTCTGTTGAAATTTCTAAGGTACGTAATGAATGTGGGTTTGGAAAATTTGTTACTCAGAGGAAAGATTGAAGTTAAGTGGGATAGAGGGTAACAAAGAATATGCTGTCTCGCGAGCTTGTCTAAATTATTAGACGAACAGGGTTCAGGTGTGATAATTAAAACTACGGAAGTTAGTGAAGAAGAGCGAAAAGAAAAGAAAAAACGAAAATCAGTTGCAAGAAGACTGAATGCATGGTCGTCAGCAGAAAAGTAACAGTACAACATGCAAATTACAGATTGGAGATACCGAAATCAAACAGGTGCAACAGTTTAGATATTTCGGAACCATAATGACATAGGATATAAACTGCAACAGGGAAATTCAGGTGCGCATTGAGATAGCGAAAGATGCTTTCCAAAACCTAAGTAAAGTATTAAGAAACAAAGAAAATAGTACCGAACTGTTATGTAGTATCAGTCCACCTATATGGCAGAGAATGCTGAACAATCTCTTCACAGATGAAGAAGAGACTTGAAGCAACAGAAATGTGGTTCTACAGAAGGATACTGAGAATTTCATGGGGAGAAAATATGAGCAGTGATGAGGTTCTACAGACAATGATAACAAATAGGACACTTATGCTGAAGAGAAAATAAGAGAGCTAGGGTAAATCAACGCACAACCAATCTGGCGAGTTTGAGCGAACGGATGGGAGAGCAGGGCTGGGGACAAAAGTTATTAAGGGCTAAAAGAGACATGAAATTGTAGAGATGGATATTCACCAATGACCTGAATGGACATGGTAATTTTAGATTTAATTTTAAAACTTAGGTATCGCGTTCATGTGCAGGAACAATTTTACCACAAAAGATGAATTTCAAATTTATCCAGACACAATAAAGAAAATCAAACATACAAGGGGAAGATATAGATTTTAAAAGAAGTTTTTTTATATGGGGGGAAGGGAAAGAGAGAGAAAGAGAGATAGATAGAGAGACATGGGGGAGGGAGAGTAAGATAGGGGAAGGAAGGGTAGAAAGTTGTTAAAAATTGCCGACGGGTCTGGTCCCGTGAAATAAAATATTACCATGGATTTTTAAAGTCTCCGCTTTCATCACTATCAATTGCTCTGTTCTTAAATGCAGATCTCTTTGGGTTTATATCCTCTTTGGAATTATTCGTACTAATTATCAAATATATATATATATATATATATATATATATATATATGTGTGTGTGTATATATACACACATATATATATGATACAATATCTCTCTATCCGGCTATATATATATATATATATATATATATATATATATATATGTGTGTGTGTGTATATAAAGTCCTGAATGGACATGGCGCATTGAAAATGATTCTGATTTATAAATACGCTAACTTTTTATAAATACGCTAACTTTTTGAATACAGTTAAAATGAAGAATAAATTAGTTTCTTTTAAATTTCTTCGATTTTGCATAATCTCATAATTTGTAAATGTTACATACGAACTAAAATATAGTGTCTGATTGCAATTAAGCGGCAAAGCAGAGAATATTTTAAATAATTTTATATTGTACATTGAATACTTTTGAAACGACACCTCTATTAATCCAGTTCAAAACGAATATATCTTTCATTTTTTTCATTAAGAATTTCTGATTTTCTTATATGAAGGGAACAGTTTTTTCTTCTCATGCTTTTAGGTAGATCATATCACTTGCATTTCTCATTCATCGCAAAAATTTATCTCACCAGGAAAACAATTGAAGGAAATAGTTTGCATTACGGGGCCTAAAAATGAGAACATCCCGAAAGAAAATAAGAAAAATATATACCGTATATCCTCGGGTATCATGCCACCTTTGATGGCCTAATTTTGAAGATAATTCAACTACAGTAAATGGATATATATTATGGTCAAAGGTATAGCCAGGGCCAGTAGTACATACCCTAATTATATATATTGCGATCCCCTTAACTTTAGGTTCAAAATTAAGTCTTCAAATGTTGCATGATTTGTGAGTATATACGCTATATATAACAAACCAAATTATGAAAATATTTTTTGGAACTTACTTAAATCCTCTCTATATTATAAAAATGGATAGCATCAAAATTAAGAATAAATTAGTTTCTTTTAAAGGACGTCTGCGCTGACCTCGAGGGCTACCTAGTACGTATCACAGATTTCAAATTGTCATCTTCAGGGCGCAATTTTCCCATTATGCAAAATCGAAGAAATTTAAAAGAAACTAATTTATTCTTCATTTTAACTGTATTCAAAATGTTATATATATATATATATATATATATATATATATCAGGAGAGAGAGATATTGTATCATATATATATGTGGCCAAGAAATGGGGGGATGTGTTTAATACTAAAGAACAATACAAAAGAGATCCCTCACTTTTTATCATCTTATCATTTGATTATCTATAAGAACGTTTTGTAATTTCATCTGTCAATCTACTATGGCCAAGAAATGAAGAATGTGTTTAATACAGAACAATACAAAACTAATCCGCCAATTTTACCATTGCTTCCTTTGATTATTATATATTTTAGTTACCATATATACTCGCGTATCATGCGACCTTTGAAAACCTAAGCAAATTTGGCTATATAGTTTGGTCAATGGCATAGCCAACACCAGCAGTACATACTCTAATTTTATATCTTGTGTATGATGTGACCTCCTTAAAATTAGCATCAAAATTAGGTCTTCAAAAGTTTCATTATATGCGAATATATACGATATATATAACAAACCAACCTATGAGAATATTTTTCAGAAGTTTCTTAAACCCTGTCTATATTATAAAAATGGATAGCAGATACAGTGGCTAATAAATGGGGGACGTGTTTAATACTAAAGAACAATATAAAACTGATCCCTCACTTTTTTTCATCTTTTCATTTGATTATCTATAAAGCTGTTTTGGAATTTCATCTATAAATCTACTATGGCCAAGAAATGGGAGATGTGTTTAATACTAAAGAACAATACAAAAATGATCCCCCACTTTTTGCCATTGCTTTCTTTGACTATAAGGATTTTTTTAGTTACCGGATATACTCGTGTATCATGTGACTTTTGAAGACCTAATTTTGAAGCTAATTTAACTACAGTAAATGCATATATAGTTTGCTCAACGACATAGCAGGGCTAGCAGTACATACGCTAATTTTATATCTTGTATCTGATGCGACCGCTTAAATTAGCTTCGGAATTATGTCTTGAAATGTCGGAAGATAAACGGGTATATACGGTATTCAGTTTTTAAATCAGTAGTCGGTTTGTCATAAATATGTTACACTTAATTCGTTTCATTCATTTGGGGAGAGAGAGGAAATTTCTTTCAAAACATGATACACATTATCAAAAGTATTTCATTACAAACAAAATATTTTTATATAAATATCTAGATAATTTTTATGAAATGTTCGGGATAAATGATACGCATCTTGTACACTATTAGTGTCAAAACCTTCTTAAATGGTTTTGACACCGGGTGTTAGTAAATGGCTATACATATATGCTTCAGAGGCTATTTGCAAATGATCAATATAAATAAAAAATATATTGAAGCAATATGTGTGCGTGTGTTAATAGAGGAAAATCTTGATCCGCACAAAACGGCAAACACGCTATTCAATTCACGTTTTGCATCAGCATGTCACTAACTTTGTCAGTACGTATCACAGATTTCAAATTGTCATCTTCAGGATGCAATTTTCCCATACATAGGTAAACAACAGGACGAAATATGTGTAGACCGAAAGATATTCTCTCTACACGTTCTGATGAAGGCCCAATCAAGAGCCCCCTGAGGAACTAGATTAAATGCCGCCCGATATATATATATATATATATATATATATATGTAAAGATTATTTAATTTTAAATATGCCCGGTTTTCAAGAAGGCGGACGTGTATTTTTTCCCTACTCCCAGTACAGACACATCTGTCTCCTCAGCATCGTCAGCAAGCTTTTTGAGCCCATAATCAATAAGAAGGCCGTCGTTCACCTAAAAAAGAACAAACTCTTCAGCGACGAGACTATGAGTTTCGGTAGCCCGGTCCACTGTTGACATCTTAACTACCATCACTCACAGAATCCGTGAGGCTATTGTCGACAAACACACATCAATGACCATAGCACTAGACATCACAGAGGCCTTCGACAAGATGAAGCATAAAGGCTTACTGCACAAACTCTCCACTTATGGAATCACTGGAAGTAGGAGGCAGACCTAGAGGTCAGCGCAGGCGTCCTCCAGGGGTCACTCCTTGGGCTAACCTTCTTTTTGGTCTACATAAATGATCTGCTAAGAATATACTCAGATCATTTGAAAACATCTAAGCCGATGATACGACTATGTACGGGCGGACCTCTAAAACTCTCGATGGTCAGAGATTGGCGACTGAACTTTCTTCCGATCTTGCACAAACCACCCAATGGGGTAAAAAAAAAACTGACTGGTTACATTCAACGATTCGAAGATCAAGCTCGTTGCATTTCATCATCACCGATCTAACCCCGAACTACCACCAATCTGGATGAACGGAGGGCCTCACACTCACACAGGCACGCTCTACAGCTGCTTCTAGGGAAATTTCCCGAACAAACTACATTTTTTTTTAAGCTTATCACCCCAAGCAAGGCTGGAAGCCACTAGCACGCAAGGGGTTACAGAAGGTTTGGAGGAAGAGCAGATAGGAGTGGTAAAGGAGAGGATGTGGAGAAAGATAGTGGATCGATCAAGGCAAGGGGGTTACAGAAGATTTGGAGCGAGAGCAGATAGGAATGAAAGGTGAAAGGATGAGGAGAGGGAAGTGGATAGATCAAGGCAACTGGAGATGTCGATTGACGTTACACTTAAATAGTTGGAGATTGTATTTGTCAGGGAAACAGGAATAAGGAAGGGAGTTCCACAGGCGAGATGTGCGAGACATGAAGCTATTGGAGTAGAAGAGACGTCTACATCTAACAGTTTCAACGGTGAAGGGGTGGGAACGGGATGCCAGCCTCGTAGGACGTTTAAATTAATGAGGCCTAGGAACATTTATAGCAACGACAGTCTGTTCCATTTTCTTTACGTTTGTAAGAAATATTCATACTTGAACATTGCGTTCAAACATGTCACTGTTCGGTGTTGACTCTTCACTTTTATATTTGGGATTATTTATTTATTTGTGATTTCAAAAGTTCAAATCAATATGAAAATAAATATATGTGCCATGAGCATGTTTATCCTATAGACAAATTTCGGGTGCCCAATGGAAATCCGTGCTCATTTGTGTGCGCGGTCAGATGATTTAAACAAAAATTTCTAATCATTTAAAAAATGGTGCTGAAACCAATGACACCCTGTTTTGTCCTTAGTTTGCCTCGAACATTTTTCAAAGCGCTTTCTATTTACAAGCGTAAAAGAAAATATTTGGAAATAAGCGAGAATTTAAGGAAAAATTGAACAAGATTACGATATATGACTGCGTGTGCAATGCGTCCTTTAAAAAAAATCTTACTAATATTTTCATCTATCTATCTATCTGTCTCTCTCTCTCTCTCTCTCTCTCTCTCTATATATATATATATATATATATATATATATATATATATATATATAAAATGTTAACCCCGAAGATGAACAATGATGTTCGAAAGTACTAGGTTATCGTACGGACAATACTTATTTCGATATCATTTTCAAATAAAAAGTATCATTAGGAAATATGACAAAATTCAAAAGAAAATATGCAGGACGATGGTGTCTTTAACATTCAACACAATATATATATATATATATATATATATATATATATATATATATATATATATATTAGTTCCAATTTTATAACTACTGCTACTGGCCGTTTGATGATTGCGTGAAAGCACACGAAACTAGCAGTCGTGGTCGGTCACTGCCCACTTAAAATTTGACTTAACACACGTATATATATATATATTGTGCATTTCAGCAGCAATCCTTCATTTATGCATGTTTCATTAAAATCGACAGACAAGGTACTACGGTTAATCATTTTACTTAATTTTCTTGTGTTCGCACGAGATCTTTCTTTGTGGGACACAAAGTTTGTAGAAATTGTCCAAATGTTCTATAGTTACGAGCCTTTTCGGCTATACTTTTAGTTATTATCGTCGATGATTTTATTTTTTCAGTTTAATAGAGTGTGTGCGTTATGTGTATTTTTTTTTTAGTGTGTTATAGAGATATTTTATTTTACAAATACGGTTAGCACATTGTGGACTAGTTCGTAGTTACCTAACATTGTCACCAGACGAGCTGACAAAGATAATACATACGTAATTTTGGATAAAGCCGATTACCGTAAAAAATTACAAAACTTTATAGACGACCGAGCTAAATTCACTAAGCTGAAGAGAAACTCCACGGAGACTCTAAAATGTTCGTCAACAAACCAATAACAGTTCACAACGCGGAAGTCGGTTCCATGAATATCCAAAAAACCATTGGAGACTACCAACCTGGATATTTATATGGAAATATAAAAACCATAAACCCGGATACCCGCTACGACCAATCATCTCCCAGATCCCAAAAACTATCTACGAGCTATCGAAATTCCTGAACGACATCATCACTCCATACCTACCCACCAATTACAGCATCTCATCCACCCACGAATTCCTCCAAATTTTAAAAACTACAAGGTAACCAAATGATTTATGCCCGTTTTTAAAGGAAAAGAAGAAAACGCTTCACAGTATGTGTACCTTATATTTAGTCTTCGAAGTAATCGCCATCGGCATCCAGCACCTTCTGCCAACGTGTCTGTTCAATGCCCTTGCGGTAGAACTCGGGGGGGGGGGGTGACGCAAAGAAGTCTGTGAGGGCTTTGCGCAAGTCTGCTTCATTGGTGAAGGATTTCCCACGAAGATGATTATCCAGGGATTGGAAGAGGTGGTAATTGGATGGCGCAAGGTCTGTTGAATAAGGTGGATGGCACAAAGTCTCCCACCCAAGTTGCTGTATGGTATCTTTGAACACTTGCGCGACATGCGGCCTGGCGTTGTCATGGAGGAAAAGCACACCTTTGCGATTCACCAGTGATGGATCCTTCTGGTGCCATGCCTGTTGCACACGTTTCAATTGCTGCGAGTATAGGTCTTCAGTGACCGTTTGGCTCGTTGTTAGCAGTTCATAATGAACCACTTGACGACCTGTCCACCAGACACAAAGCATAATCTTGCGTGGGTGCATAGGCGGTCTTGCAGTGTGGGGGACAGCATCCTGAGGAGACAGCCAATGTCTGGAACGCTTGGGAGTTTCGTACAGAACCCACTTTTCATCACTGGTAAGCACTCGATTGAATAACGATGCGGTACGTTGGCGAGAAAGCAGCGATACGCAGGCTGCCACTCGTTGTCCCTTGTGGACCTCCAACATCGTTTGCGGAACCCACTTGCTCAGTTTGTACGTCTTACCTAGGCGGTGCAGGTGAAGTCTATCGGAAACGTTGAACTGTGTTACAAGTTCACCACATGTTAGACTACTGTCCTCTTCAAAGGCCGCCTTCAGGACTCCGTCATTCAAGACCTGTGGTTGTCCACTGCGAGGCTCATCATGGAGAGACAAATCTCCCGACTTGAATTTTCGAAACCAACGCCTTGCAGTACGTTCATCCAGAGCACTATCCCCAAACGCTTGACATATGCAGCGACTTGATGCAGCTGCTGCTAAGCCCACTTTGAAGTCGTAAAGCAAACACCCCCGAACGAGATCTCTAGACACTTCCATCCTTCTCACAGCTGTCCGACTTATAACTGATGGCCGGCTACGGTGCGCATGTTTTTTTATAACGTCTGATGTTCCTACTTCCGGCTGTCCGAATTTGAAAACAATTGCTACACGCATTTCGTATATATTTCAACTTCATTCAATGACTAATCAAAAAACGGACAGAACTTTTTTGTTTTCCTTGTACTAAACCAAACCAACGTATCGTAGCGTCACTTAACGTGGAAATGTTATTTACAAACGTCTCCGTCGATCAAACCATTGACATTATCCTCACTTCTGTGTATACTAATAATTCTATCCATCCACCAAACCATTTATACTCCAAAAATTACTATACGCATGCACAACCAAAGTCCCATTCTATAACCATAATGGCAACATTTACACTCAAACTAATGGTGTTAGTATGGGAAATCCACTCGGCCCATGCTTTTCCAATTATTACATGTCCCGTGTAGAAAGTATGATATTTAAACAGGCCTGTAAACCTAAAATATACGTCCGCTACGTAGACGATATTTTTATTTTAGCAAATAACACTAAAGAAATAGAGACACTTAAGACCACATTTGAGAAAAAATCCGTCCTTAACTTTCCCTACGAATTTAGTCAAATAACAAACTCCCATTCTTAGATGTTCTCGTAGAATATAGTAATAACACTTTTATCACCTCATTATATAAAAAAAGCCACTAGCCGAAACTCTTGCCACCTTAACTTTAAAAATGAATACCCACTCAGATACAAAATAGCAGCATTAAAAAATTCCTAAAAAGAGCACACTTCCTTAAGTAATTCACTGTAAAACAGACACTAATTAACAATGGCTTCCCTAACTACATTATAGAGCACAAAATTAGACTATCTCTCCCCAAAGTAAATAACAATGATAGCGAATACAGTAAGAAATTACGTAAATATTTTCTACAAAAACCAAATGCACATTAACTACAAACAAGATGCATATTCACTTAGAAATATTATAATAATATACACTACTACAATCGACCCGAATAAAATAATCAAAATAATTATCTACTATAAATAATTTTAAGAAAGCTAACCTTACCCTCAAGAATAACAACACACCAGCTAATCAAAATTACAACGAACGAACATTATCTATGCGTTCAAATGCCCCTTAAAGAATTGTGATCCTGATCAAACCGGACTCATAAATAATTACATCGGTCACACAACTACATGACTATCCAGACGCATGATGTTACACCTATCAGGCAAGAGCTCCATTAGAACATATTTAAAAACGCACACAGAAACCTATCAGACTCCATTCGAAACATACTAGTAGAAAACACAAATAGAATAAAAAGAAAAGATGGAAGCCCTAATAATAAAAAAAAGAAAAATCCAACTCTTAACAATATTAACTACGAACTAGTCCACAATGTGCTGACCGTGTTTGGAAAATAAAATATCTCTATAACATACTAAAAACATACACATAACGCACAAATAAACTGAAAAAATAAAATTGTCTTTGATAAAGGCTAAAAGTATAGCCGAAAGCGCTCGGAACTATAGAACGTTTGCAAAGTTTCTAGACACTCTGTGCCCAGAAAAGAAAGCTCTTGCGCGAACACAAGAAAAATTAAATAAAAAGCTTAAGCGTAGTAACTTGTTTGACTTTTATTATAAAACATACATACATACATATATATATATATATATATATATATATATATATATATATATATATTACATATACATATACATATACATATATATATTACATATACATATATATATATATATATTACATATACATATATATATATATATATATATATTACATATACATATATATTACATATACATATATATTACATATACATATACATATATATTACATATACTTATATATATATTACATATATATATATATATATATAAATATATTTATATTTATCCCAATATCGATGTTTCTTGTTAAAATTTCAAGTCTTCAGGTTTTGTACTTTTAAGTAATATACATACATACATACATACACACACATATATATATATATATATATATATATATATATATATATATATATATATTCAAATTGAAAAAATAAAAGTTTTAAAATGGAAAACCTGCATTGTTCCTGTAACAATCTGTCAATTAATCCCGCTCAGAGATGGTCATCTAATGGAAACTAGGTATATCCCTCGTGCTCAATGCCATTAATGAGCTGTAAGATAAAATTAAGAATTCCATGCGGTCAGAGTTCATCCAGTGTCTCCAGAACATCAACAACCGCTTAATGTGGTGTATTCCATTATCGGCTGCGTGATGACATCAAGTACAAATGCCACATGACAAGGAAGCGGCACTTAATATTAGGCAAGTACAGGGAGCAAGAATAAAGCATTCTCTGTACAAGTTCAATGAATCCGAACAGCCTACAATGGTTTTTTTCTATTATATCTATCTTCATATTATACGTTGTTCCCAATTAGCTGGCACAATCTGTATATCGTCGAGATTAACATAATAAATATTGACTAAACGATAAATTTGAATGATGATAGATATTTTGTAAAAGTTCTTTATCTCTAGAATGGGTAATATTGTCTTAAAAGCAAATTATGTGTCCGTGAAACATAAAACACTTTTCACTTTTCTTCTTTTTCTCTTGTTTATTTCTTTTCCTTGCCTTTTTCTTTTTCTGGCTTTTTCCCTTTTTCCATTCCTTGACTTTCTTCTTTTTCTGGTTATTTTTTCTTTTTTCTGGCTTTTTTTCTTCTTTTTTCTGACTTTTTCTTAATTATTGCTGACCTTTTTCCTGTATTTTTTTTCTATTTTATGACTTTTTTCTGTTTTCTGCTTTTTTTTGTTTCTTGTTTTTTTTTTCCTTTTTCTTTCTTTTTTTGCCCTTTTCTTGCTTTTTATTTCTTTTTCTTTTTTCTTGTTTCTTTTCGATTTTCTTGCTTTTTTTAGTTTTTCCTACTTTTTTGTTTTTCTTCAATTATTAGTTCCATACTAAGAAAACCAACCTAAGATACTATCTCAGAATAGTACAGAAGATGCTGCCCCGAAATCATAATAAAAGGAAAATAAAGTGTTTACTAAGGAATCAACGTATGTCATAAGTAAAGACTACTACTGCTGCTGCTAATAACAATAATAACAATAATAATAATAATAATAATAAAATACTTGATGAAGTACACCTACCCCCGGAATAAGTTTGTCAGAAATGGTAGGCTCAGCCATTATTATCCCCAGCTATCATTCGGACGTTGGAGTCCATAGCAATGAACCTAAAGATCTAAATTAAGAAAATCGTTATAGAGCAATTACCCCATCGCTTCAGAAGTCTGCATTGCTTGGATTGTATATATTCTGCGAAAGGTGTTATCTATTTGAGGTTGTCAGACTTGGTGAATACTCATAATGAAAGATATCTGGTTGAAAATGAAAAACGCGCTTGGAGGAAGAGAATATAATAATAAAAAGAACCTCCATACGTCAAGGGACATAACGCATTTTTTTGCAGTGTATTGATGATTTCTTGAATGCAAAGAAAGAAGAAGTTATTGGTGTGTGAAGATAAACTCCTGGGCGGGTTATTGGAGAAAGCAAGATCAAAGTGATTGAATAGAGAATTGTTCTTTGCATATCATAGCGAACTCTTTATACGATTACATTTACTTGCCACAAAATGCTGCCTAGCGCATATCTGTGTCTGATTTTGTAATATACAATCAATATTTTTAACCTTGTCTATTAATTTTCTTTAATATATTCATAATGTACGTATTTAAGGTAAGTTTTTAAGCATTTCTGATCGGTGGTTCCCGGGAAAAAGCTGTTCGAGTGGAACTTACTTCTAAGCAATGGAATACGAAGTGAATGTAGGTTGTTTGCTATAACGTGAGTGGCATGGCGGGTCCTAGCCGTGAAGGTTAGAATTGGTTGTACCAAGGAATGTAATTCGTCCGAGTACTTTTCATGGAAGCAGCCTTAGAGCAGTGAAAGGCTTACCACACCTCGTCTGTGGGAGAGAGGTTGAAGGATGAGAAATAATTTGTTAACCTTAAAGACTCTATGAAGTCTGGAAATTGATGACTGGGGAGCTCTCGCCTACATATAACAACAGTACTCCATTTTAGGTCTGATCTGACTCTTGTAAATATATAGCAGCAATACATCATTTTCAGTCTTATCTTACTCTTTTAAAGACACGGCTTTGCAGTAAGTGTTGGCTATTTTCTAGTTCGTTACAAATAGCTAAGAATTTTGCCAGCATCTTTCAATGTGGATCATATGAATTCTACTTGATGGATGTGGTGTACTTGACTCCAAATAGTCTTTCAAAGCAGGGAGCCCCTTTTCTCTGTGAAGGTCAGCCATAACCTACAACTTCAGCTAATGACTACCCGTAAATATATTTGTATATTTGTTCAGTAATTCCTTCCATTCTTGTGTCGTAAGTTTTCAAATTCTAATTCTTCCATTATGGAAACGTATGCATTCAAATGTCAATTCTTTAATTTCTAGAGTGTGTGTTTATTTTTTTTTTAAATTACTGATATTAATTGCGAAGGTTTACGACCATATCGCGTTGAAACACAATTTCTCATAGGATCACCGAAGTTAAGCAACATCGTGTCTGGTGACAAGTTGGTAATACCACGTGCTGCAAGCTTGGGCGGATTAATGGATAATGGCTCGAAATCGGAAATCGAAGAGCTGAGTTCCAATTCCAATCGGGTTTATTATATTCATTTAGGCGCAAATACACTTAGGAAAAGTAGTAATCCACATCTTTCCCATCCCAACATTTAATCAGTAAATCACGATTATCTCCCTCAAAATTCTAACAATCTAAAAATATTTTCTGATTGTAAATAACCTGCAAAATTGTTGATAATCTGTAACCCCCACCACAAAAAAAAAACAACAAAAAAAAAACAAGAGATTAATCAACCAATTTAACGGCAAAATTCGGCCATATGTAGCAACAGAAAATACTGTATTTCTTTTCTTAATGAATTAACGTAAATACATTTATGATTTTATATGCCTGCATAGGCAAATGCGATGATAAAATTAGGAAGGGACTGAAAGAGAAAAAAAGAAATCTATCAGTATTCTGTTTCTTTTTCCCCATTTCCGGCGTAAAGTATTCTAGTTCCACGTGACATGCCTCTTCCGGATGTCTTAGTTGTTTCCTTTTAACTCAACTCTCCAAGTTCTGGTTCACCAAGTGCTGTCGACTGGTATTGAACTCACAATTCTTTCGGTCTAGGGTTCGGTTCGCAATTCTAATCCTCTGAAAAGGGCCCGAGCGTACAACGGCCGAAACGTTGTGAACATGGCAATGAAGATGAGAATGACAGTCCGAGTAATGTAAATAATGTAAGTAATCATAATACCGCATCTCAGAGATATAGAAAGATATTGAAGAAAAATTCGAATCACTTGAAGAAGGCCCGAGCGTACAACGGCCGAAACGTTGTGAACATGGCAATGAAGATGTGGATAACAGTCCGAGTAATGTAAATAATGTAAGTAATCATAATACCGCATCTCCGAGGTATAGAAAGATATTGAAGACAAATTCCAATCACCCGAACAAGTTCGGAGCGTACAACGGCCGAAACGTTGTGAATATAGCAATGAAGATAACAGTGCGAATAATGTAAATAATGTAAGTACATCTCTGTTTCTTGTTTTCTTTTGTCTCATTCATACTGCATTCAAAAATAGAAATCTGAATGTGCCAACGCACTGATTGTCCTTAATAAAATCAAATAAAATAATTATAAATGTCGCAAAAATAAATAAATAAATAAAACAAAAGAAAAAGAAAGAAAAAATTTACCTCGTGGAATGAAGATAACAGACTAAATGACACTATAACAAATTGTTTAACAGCTTGATAGAGATTAATGAGCATTCAACAAAAGATTCTGAGCGTCACGCAGGAAATAGAAGTCCAGACAAGGCGGAATAGATAATGTTTGAATCTCAAAAAAAAAAAAAAAAAAGAAAAAGGAAAACAAGAAAAAGCGGTCATATCTTTATATTTCGATGTCTTTTGTATCTTTTTTTTCTCAACCCGCTGATTCTTTTTCGAGAAATGGGATCATATGCCCCACGACCAGATGGTCCTACGAAACTTGAGGAGATGTCGTCTCTTATCACACGGAATGTTCTTCCTCTTGCTCGTTACCAAAGACAAATTTGGGAAAGATCAAGACACTAAGATGCTTAAAGTACTTACTCTTATTTACCCGGCTGACTGGCAAAGCTGTTATCCGTTTTTGTGCCTTGTTGTTCCACTGCTTAAGATGTGGGCTATCTTCTTGCGTCTCAGCATGAGTTATGACCTCCGTTTTTTTTTAACACATCGGCCACAGCCGAGTGATTGTAACCAAAACTGATTCAGTCCTCATTAACGGGACGCAAAACACCACTGTAAACAAAATGTTTAAATTTCATGTAGCTTCCTTTTATACATGGGATTTCTTAGATGTTCTTATTTCAAAATTTGATTTATTTTCTTGAAAGAAAAATATCTTTGAAAAGGTTTTAAAATCTTCTCTGATATTTTAGTTTTTATTCTTTAATCAGAACATGAATTTTAATCGAATTTTACTTTAAAAGATATTCCCTTTCTTATATGAATTAATTCGGCTTTTATCTATTTTACATTAAGTAAATTGTTATTTTTAGTGGCTACCCGTGTCTGAAATAGACGCTCCGTTCTTTTTTATTTTTTAATAGTGTGAATTATGTCTATTGGCATGCGAACTTGAGAAAACTTACTAAAGAAAATGCGCTCTCCGACAAGGTTCGAACTTGCGTAATGTTTGGAGAAGAAACCACCGTAAAAGGCCCATAGGCGTAATACAAACATATTTGGGGAAAATAACCCGAATCAGCGCGTCTATTTCAAACACGGGTATCGTCTAAAATTTATGTATTTTATCAGATGAAAAGTAGAATTCAGTAGAAATTGCTTTAATTCGGTACAAGAAATGTAGCAGTTTGCTAGGGAATTCGATATCATCAAGAAATAATTTAATATTACTCTTGGCTTAATTTTATTTTCCAGCCGATTAGAATTAGTTTTATTTTAAGTTTGTCATTATAATGAAGTTATCTCCCCTATTTTAACTTCATAATATTATCTACGCTGATCTTTATAATATCATTTACACTAACTTCGAGGGTCATTCAATAAATAAGGTGAATTTTTCGGTATAAGGACTTCTAATAGAGATAGAAGCTTACTTTTTTTTTCAACGTAGTCTCCCAGCACTGTCACGCACTTTTCCCATTTGTGCACAAGCTTCCGTGTTCCCTCAGCGTAAAAATCTTTGGACTGATGTCTCAGCCAGTCGCTCACAACACTTTTGACATCATCGTCACTTTTAAACTTCGTGCCTCTCGTGAACGCTTTCTAGGGACCAAACAGGTGAAAGTCTGAAGGGGCAAGATCTGGGCTGTAAGGGGGATGAGGGAGCAGTTCCCAGCTCAGCTCGTTGATGGTTTGCACCGTTTCGCCTGCTGTGTGAGGTCTTGCGTTATCATGATGCAAGATGACTCCTTCTGATGAACCCTGCGTTTGTCCCAAAAGATAAGCTCAAAGTCCTTGCAATGTCATCCACTGTCACCCTTCTGTCAGACTGAATGAAGTCATTGACTGATTCGATCACCTCAGGAGACCTCACTTCTGTAGGCCTCACAGGCCTGTCTTCATCCTCAACACTGCTCCGTCCTCCTTTAAACAATTTAGCCCACTTGTAGACATTTTTTGGCTGAAACATGTGGCACCATACACAGTTGACATTCTCCTATGAATTTCAACTGGTTTGCATCCTTCAGCAACCAATAACTTGATAACTGACCGCTGTTCAATCCTGGAGCATGCTTCTTGGTCGGCCATCTTTGTTATTCGCCAAAACTCTCAAAGTTTTTTTTAATCTGCAAAAGAAATTAAATCCCCTGTGAAAAAGA
Source organism: Acanthosepion esculentum (assembly GCA_964036315.1). Classification (NCBI taxonomy): domain Eukaryota; kingdom Metazoa; phylum Mollusca; class Cephalopoda; order Sepiida; family Sepiidae; genus Acanthosepion; species Acanthosepion esculentum. The sequence goes on from OZ038478.1 coordinate 82,046,618, forward strand.
AGTAAAACAAAAAAAAAAAAATAAATAAAAAAGTGTAAGCTTCTATCTGTATTAGAAGTCCTTATACCGAAAAATTCATCTTATTTATTGAATTACCCTATCTATATATATATATATATATATATATATATATATATATAGCAGTCGAAGTAATTTCGTGCATTAAAAGGCTACCAAATTTTAGAAATTTGTCTTTTTTATTTTTTTATTTCGTCAGATTTTGGGAAGTCGGTCCGACCAAAACTTTTTCAGCAACACTCAACGTAGGCATGTGAGCCTAATGACAAACACACACAAATAAACGTCACTGTTTTCTTGACATTTGTAAGATTTTTAATTCAATTTAAGGAAGTTAGTGTAGATGAAACATGTTCAACTATACAGATACATATCGAGAAAACATCACGAACAACCGAAATACGACAATCGACATCAAAACATCAACTATCAACAATTATTAGTGGATAATACGAAAAGACTCTACAGCATTCGATGCAAGGAAAGACACAAAACATTACCAGTTACATTTATGCAAAATAAACAGCCCACATTAAATAGAATATGATTCACCACAGGAGACTGTATCGTGAAACGCACATGGTGTACGGTGAATTCAGAAATAAAGAAAATTGACAGTAATTCTTCAACCACATCAGCAGTCCTAGCGTAATCAGCAATGAAGGTTAGGTTTATCCCAGCAAGTGTGTAGAATCTCTGGTTTGTGAAAATAGTGACGTTGTGTTTGTGAGTTCAATTCATGTATCAGGCAGTGTGCAACTCTATTCAGTGGAACCGGGCGAACTGAACAGTTAACTGGACATGAACAGTGGAACAAGAACGCTACACTCCCATAGAGTAAATAAAGCGTTCAGTTTGGAATCGCATTGTTTTCGGTGCAGCCTCGTTCCTAATAACCGTTACCCATGTCGTTACCATAAATTATTTCAAACTTTAAACATTACAAAGAATGCCAGGATATAGAAATAGAAAGTCTGCCTGTAACACGGCACCATATTGATTATTGAAAATGCTTGAGCAGAAAGATAACACGATATAATTCTCGGGCAGTTTATTCACAATCTCGAGCACAATACTCAACACAACAGCTTGGGAAATTGGAAAAAATAAGATAACCAAATTAAGCAGACAGGACTTGTCGGTTCTATTTAATCAAGATTCTTAGGATGAATACTTACAGTCTAAATACTTCCTATATATATATATAGAAAAGGTTATAGTTGTTTCAACGAGACAAAATTATATGTTTTTAAAAAGAGGAAAATCGCAAACGGTTTTGGTTATAATATAGATTTGTTTTAGTATTTGTATTCTATTTTATTCTTCATTATTATATGAAGAGTAAAATATAATATATATACACTAAAACAAATTCACATTATAACCAAAAAACGTTTGCGGTTTCTCTCTTTATATATATATATATGCACACGCGTGGATGGAAACATATATATATATATATATATATATATATATATAGTATAGTATAGAAGTAGTCTGTATTTATTCAATAGAAGTTAGCCGAGGACATGAAGGGGAAAGCAGGTAACATGAAGACCCACTTCAGGCCACAATTATTTTGTAGTTTTTGAAATTCAATTTGTCAGTGTGCTTCCAGGAATGTATAAGAGGTTACATTTATAAAGCAATTTTTACGTTTGATAAAAATTGGTTGAAAGATCAACGAAAAATAAGAAAGGAACCAGTAAAAATGACAATTTTTTGCTATCTACGGGTGGACTCAATTATTAAGTTAGATGACTGCTAAACAACTTATTGTTAGCTACACTAGAGCGAAGTTTGTATCAGATTGCTTGAAAATTGAGTTTTTTTTTAGTTTAAACTTTTTGTTGAAATCGATTTGTTTTGAAATCGATTTTTTGCTTTTCATGATTTTTCACTAAACGCAGTTCCGTAGAAATAAAAACGAGTCATCTTTGAGCCTGCCATGATGTAAGTAACCTACATACCGAGTTTGAATGAAATCGGTGTAAAAAAGTTTAATTTATCGATTTTTGATCGGCTTTATCGATTATTGATTTTTTTTTTAAATTATCGATTTTTTACTCTGAGAACCTATATATTACATTGTACAATATATGTACCAAGTTTGGTCAAAATCTGTTGGATGGATCTCGAGTGAAAATGTGTCACAGAGACAGACACATCCTTTGTTTTATATATATTGCTTATATTTTATATCTTTATATTATATTGTATGTATACGCTTGTATATATATTTTTTGAAATCGTTTCATCCCAAGCAAAGCGCTAATGTCAATAGAACGGATTTGAAAGTGAAAGTGAAAGTGAATGCGAAGGCTGACAATATGGAGGATTGAGGAAAGGGGAAAAAAGGAACAGAGTTTAAGGAACCTTAAGATGGCAATTGACGTTGCATTTAAATTTTTGACGCTTGTAATTATCAGGGACTTAAGAAATCAGAAAGAAGTTCCGCGGTTATAAGGTGCGAGAAATGAAACTGTTATAGTAGAAGTTACGGATGCATCTGGCTAGTTCAACAGCAAAGCGGTGGGACCAAGTTGCCGATGTAGCAGTATGCTAAATTCAAGCAGACGAGGTACCAGGTGGGGAAAAAAAAAGCTCATCAGAACAGTTCGCGTGAAAATATTTGTAGAAACAACAGATGGAAACTACGTCGTGTCGGTGAGATAGTGACTGGATCGACTACATTACAGACCATTTTTTGGATTTTGTCAACAATCTCGAGATGTAGAGAAGGAAATCCAGGGCAAATGTAGAAACATTATTCAATGCGCAGACGACTGGTAGATTTATAAATGTGCAAGATGGATTCCGACAAGAAAAATTTTCTGGCACTAACTTTTGTATTGTTAAAGAAAAAAGTTAGATGTCCAGAGAACAGAAAGAGGGAGCGACAGACGTCTAGACAATTACTATATTACACAACACCGAAAAAATTCACTGAATAAAAGAAAGTACATTAGCGTTTTATAACATGTGGCAAATTTGATGACTTTTACCTATTTTCTACTTATGTTTACCGCTTTGACATTGTCTTCCTAAAAATAGTCACTTCCTGTCCATTTACAGTTGGCGGTATGATCAGAAAGGATACAAACAATTCTTGATACCCTTCGAGTTTTTCAATTTTCTGCAGCTTTTATTCACTTGTCATATGTATCTTCACGCAAGCGTGACAAGTTCACGCTTGCGTGAATCAATGGCCTCTGATGATTATCATACGTTGACCGGAGATCATATAAGACACCGCTAAATTTCAGTACTTTTTTTTAGAAACAACCAAACACTCACGGAGAGGTCTCCAGTGTACGTCGGATCTGAATTGATTCGTAGTTTGGATATAACTTCAGATTATGTGATACAAGTTAATGATTATGCACTAAAATTGATATTAACCAAACGATATTAGTAAATCTTTCAGAAGATACTTATGTTTATATGATAAATGGGAAATGACGATCATGTGAAATATGTTACAATTTGAATTAGTTATTTGATGTAGCAATCGGACGAAAAATAGCTATAACTGTTATATAACGATAAAAAATGAATAAAAAATAATATACTGCGTTACTTAAAAATCGAAAACCAAAACGAGAACATATACAGTGTAACAAATAAATAACGACAAGTATAAAAAATTGATCTAAATACATCCAAATATATAAATAAACTAACAACCGATACCGATAAACTAGCCCTTTAGAAAAAAACAAATAAAGATAATCAATCCAAATAAATAAATTAAAGACTGTTCCTACCAAAATAATAGTCAGAAAAAACCACAACAAACAACCCCAAAATTCAACAAATAGCTTTAATTATCTTCCCAAACAAAAACAAAACTACTAAATAAGCTATACAAACAAATTTTTATTACGTTAAAAAACACCGATCAAAATAAAAAAAAAATAATAAATAATAAATATATAAGATAAAGATTAAAAATAAAAATGAATATAAACAAGCAAAACAATTTGACCCAAATAAATAAGCAAATAAACGACTTCCGGTAAAATAACCGCCATAATAGACTACCTACAATATGCTATATAAACAAATTGTTACTACGTTAATAAAAACACCGATCAAAATAAAAAAATAAATAAATAAGATAAAAAATAAAAATAAAATGAAATAAAAACAAGCAAAATAATTTGACACAGATAAAAAAATAAAAAAATAAACGACTTTCGGTAAAAATAACCGCCAAAATAGACTACCCACAATGTACCACTGACCCGTATATATAAATAGCCGAGAAAAATAACAGCACTAGTTGCCTGACGATTGCATCTAGCATGAAATAGACTGTCACCTCTAAGTGTTGACTTCTATGTTCACTTTTATGTTTACACACGCTCTATCTCTGATATTCAGCACTTTATCCCATTAATATAGCACACTTTAAGACTATATTTCTTCATATATATATATATATATATATATATATATATATATATATATATTCTTCGGAATATGTTAACATAGTAATATTTAACATTTTCCCACACACAGACGCACACGTATTAATTGTTAAAACATTTAAAACAGAAAAGACTTCTAGATACAAAAAGAACCATTTTGTTTCGATATATTTTCTGTTATTCTGTTATAATACTGTGATAACACTTGACTACCTATCGTCATTTTCTGTTTTAAATTATTTTTTTCTTGGTACTTGTTTAATTAAGAATTGGATTTATAATTTACCTAAAATTATCAGCCTTCAGGTTTTGTCTTATAACCCATGAAAATCAACAAAAAACAATACGATATCTCAAAACTGTAGTAAAAATTTAGTAGAACTATTCAAAATTGACGTTTCGGTCGCTATATCTACACATAAAATATCATAGAAGATTTGTGTATACAATACCGTGTTTGAGGAGGACGCAAAGAGGAAGCAGGTTTCTGCTTTCTTTCACATTATCCGCATGACCACTTAACTGAGCGAACGGTCGCATTCATTTTTACCCCTAACATATCCTCCGCATTTTTTCGATTTGAATCCCCCTGAACTATATTGTCTGGGATATTATTAAGAGGCAGACAAAACATCATAGATATGGTGCCTAACGTTAAGGAAAACCACACGATCTGGTCAATGTCTGCTTCCGTGGACGCATAAATTAGCATTAATTGCTTGATTTCTACGATGTATGTCAAGAGTATTTAATATCGATATTTTTTTAAAAAGGGAAATCTTGTGTGAATCGAATCTACAATTCAGTAATAATTGTTAGATTGATCGATTTATTGATTCGTTTTTTAAATGACACATCAACTCCTTATGGGTTCGATTTTTTGTTTCTGAACATGATTTTATGGCTACTACTAAATAAAGGATGTTCCATTAAGTTGGACCGATTTTAAATGTGAATTAATTTTAAGCGTCTAATAATTTGTTTCTTTTTCTTTCATGTTTAACAACTTAAGTCTTTGGCAATTTCATAGATTAACAATCAAACAACAGGTTAAAGTTATCGAAGCCTATTACGAAAATGGACGTTCAAACAGAAATGCAATGAAAAATTCCCAGGTCGCATCATCTCTCGAAATAGCGAAGTAAATTGGCCACCACGATCGTGCGATTTGACGCCTTTAGATTTGTTCCTTTGGGGTCATTTCAAAAGCAAGTTCTATGCCAACAAGCCAACAACATTTCAACAGCTGAAGCATGAGATAATAAGGCATATTGGTGAGATCGAGGCGCAACTATGCAGAGACGACATCAAAAAGTTTGACCATCGAGTGGAGGTGTGCCGCCGAAGCCATGGTGGATCGCATTTGTGCGATATTATTTTTCACATATAATTGCCATGAATTAAATAAAATGATGCAATAGAGAAATAAATAAATTTTCACCAACAACACTGATTTATTTACTGCTGATTTTGATCCGTCATAATATATTTTGAACGCAATCCTATGCCATCAACTAAAGATAAAAGTATTGTTGGTCATATTGCTATAAAATATATTGTTGGTAATTTTACTATAAAAATTATTGCTGGTCATTTAGCTTTAAGTATATTGTTGGTAACTGTATTATAAATATGTATTGGTGATTATTTTATTATAAATGTATTGTTCGTATTTTTTCCATATAAAACGTATTGCTTGTATTTCTCCATATAAAATTTATCACATGTATTTTAACCATCAAAATATATTTTTATACTTTCGTAGAATTTTTGTCTAATGGATAAAATCTTTGGTTGGATCCAGTGACTTGACCCAATGATTTTTGAGTTCAATACCTGGCTACAGCAGAGATGAACAAAAACTTGGAAAGTTCAGTTAAACTGTTACCGAGCTATCCGGAAACGGCATGGCACGAGAAAGTAGAAGGATCTACCCTGGTGGACGAAATAAAGAGTATAGTTCGAAATTTCAATCACCCGAAGAAGGCAGGAACGTACAGCGGTCGAAACGTCGTGAACATGGCAACAAAGATGAGAACAACAGACCGAACAATGTAAATAGTGTAAATAATTACAATACCTCATCTCAGAAATATAGATAGATTATTTTTTTTTGTTTGGGTTTCACTGTTTTCCCAAAGCTGGGACCCTAACAGGTGCAACCACCCCGTATCAGGGTGAACCAAGGAACAACAGCAATTAAGAGGTGTTACCACACTGCTAAAAGCATCCAATCTTCCGATGAGAGGCCTTGCTGCCGGATGTAGTTTATCGTTATATCCAGGACTAGTAATTGTTTGTTAAACTAGACTCACTAATATTAGCTCAACACCGAGGTGCTTCAAAGTCGATCTAAGTATCTTTTTTTCTCTAAGAAGACATTGATATACTGTTTATTTGAGTATGGAGCTCACGCTGAGGATAGAACTCACTACTCAGCCGTAACTGATTTAGGAACACAAGCTCGCTAACCATTTCACTACGTCGAAATGATCTTTTCTTTAATGCGATATCACCTTAAAGAAATACCGTTTTTTTTTTCCTGTTGATTACATTTGCTTTTTCAAAATGTTCACAATTAGCTGGCTCTCACTGTAACCTATTTGTTAACCTTATCATAACTTTCTCCGTGTGCAAAAATAAAATGAGAAATTTATACTGGTTGGAAATCTGTGGGTGATAAAACACCGATGTCTTGTCCCATGCTCCAAGACCCCACGTCGAAGGTAATCAGTCCGTCCACCTCAATGCCGCCGACGTCTCTAGAGAAAGTTTAATTATCCTATACAAGGATGGATGGAACAAAACCGGGTCCCACCCAGCACATTTTTTCGAGCATTTTAGTCCATCTGATTCCACCCGAGCCATCCTGATATTTGGGAAAGTAGAACTTTGCGGAGGCCAGAAAGATCAAAACCTTTAGTCTGCCGCCACTGTGCCGAATTAAATTAATGAATCCCGGAGCACCCGAAAGGTTTCTGGGCTCCTACATCGTCGTTCCATCAACGGTCGTATACCTGAATAGACACCTCAAGAAGGCCTTCTTCTGGGAGGAACGGTCCTTCTCGAGGGTCGGCCTGTTAATCACACAAATGATCATCACCCTTGCAAATCCCAGGAAAATATCAATTGTTCGATAAATGACTTCATTACATTTATATCTTACATTTTATATGAACTTGACCTGAGAGAACGTTACTTACGCCATAACGCTATCAGAAATTGGAATTCTCACGGAGTTTAAACGAAAATTCGTATACTGATTCCCGGTATGGCGTGAATCAGGCTTGCTTTACACAAAATGATTATTGGCGCAAAACAGTCTTTCCCAGAACATTAGTTTTGTTCTGTGGGGGTGTGGTATATATGATTATTACCAAAAGCTTACAAAAGACGATGTATGTGTTATTTTAACAGACTCAATACGCAAGATAAAAATGAGGTATAAATAAAATGAAAAATGCACAAACCTTAAAAAGTGAAATGAGTAGAAGCAAATAAAAAGCTTAAATAAATTGATTGAAGGGACAAATAAAAAAGAATCCATGCATAATGACCGATCCGATAACTAACAGACACGTGTCATCTTTTGATTGATCGAAAAAAATGCCCTTATCGAGCCACAGGGTATCGCCAGTTCGGTTGTGATAAAGTAAAAGAATTGAAACATTCCATAATTTGTAGTTTATCAGCGGATTTCTTTTTGATTAATAGATAGCCGGCCGATGCATCAGGAGCGAATGACAGATGCGAAAATGAATTTATTCGTCTTGAAACAGATCTTTTTCAGATCAGTGCTACCGTAAGTGTTGCACTGAGCCTACGATCGGAAGTCTTTAAACCGAAAACTTTCCATACATCTGCTGATGTGCAATAACGGGGAGTTCGATAATCAATACTACAAATTAGATTTAAAAAGAACATTAATAAAGGACGGTACTTATTAACTTTACGAAACCATTTTCATTTTCTATTAATTTCAATAAAATGACGTCAAATACAAAATAATCCTTACAAATAATCTGGGATAATATATATATATATATATATATATATATATATATATATATATATATATATATATATACTGTACATTGCGGCGTACATGACGGCCTCAAGATATTTAGGTCAAAATTCTAGTTACGCCTATACCAACCGTATATGTCAACTCACAAACATACGGTAGTCTACCAGTGACCCTAAACTTAGGCGTACCAGTAAATGAAGTTACGCTACAGTATGCGATAATCTGTGCCAAAACTATATAAGGTCCCTTACATGTATATTGAAACCGTAATCATTATATATTTCTTTATGCGTTGTATAGTAAACAACCTATAACACACACCAATATCGGTGTAAGCGAACATTTAAAATTCCTTCAGGTCTATTGATAAACAAATTAAAGTCAAAATCATCTCCTATAAAATATTAATATCTTAGTTTACACATCGTACCAACCCTTTTTAGTAATACTGCAAATATCGTATGTAGTTGTCTGAATGACCGCCTGAGTTAAACTGCGCTTCGGTCAGTGTTTACACTAAGTGTATCGGCTGTTGGACGTGATGTGTGCTGTTGCATTGATAGAATACTGAATTTGTGTTACTATTTTACTATTTTATATTAATTTCTGTGAGAATGTGCCAAATATGTTCACTAAATACAAATTTAAGTGGGATATTTTTGAGGCAGCCTGCAAGACGTTAGGTAAGTGGTGTATAGTAATTGTTAGGAGTGCTGTCTAACTTGTTTGCAATTCGCTTGCTAGTTTTGAACAGATTTTTAAGCTGGAAAACTCGACTCATATGTCACAATTTACGATATCAGAACGGTTTTAGGAAAACCTATGACAAAGTGGAAAAACCGTTTCGTGGGATGTTTACGTTAACGTGGTTAACGTGACCGCGTGGGGATACAAGGTGCTGTAAGCTTGGATGTGTAGTTGGTATAATGGGCAGGTGCTCGGAATTGCTAATCTGAGAGACGAGTTCTAATTCGACGTTGAGTTATGCTCACTTACGCGCAAATACGTATAATCCACATTTTCTATCCCAGCTATGGGTTAATTAGTAATTCTTGTATCACTAAATCATTATTATCTCAAACTATATTCTTGCAAACTAAAAACATTTTCTAGTATTAAATAACATGTAAAGGGTTGATAATCCGTAGAAAAGGGATCAAATAATCATTATTTTTTCTGTTTTTAAATATGTATTTGGATATATTTTCTTGTGGATTTCATTTAGTTTTTTTTTTCTTTGTATTACTTTTGTTATTGATTATCCCACATTATCATAATAGGTCTACCAGGAAAGGTGTATGGTGTCTGCTTTAAGTATTTTAAGAAAATAAGAGCAGCATAAAAGTATATTTATAAATAAACGAAAAAAAAATGAACCAGAGACATATATGTGATTTATACCAGTGCTACTCAAACTGGTGGTCCGCAGACCGGTCCTGGTACGTGTACCATCATCTACCGGTACGCTGCTAGTGTCCAAACCATGCTAAGGAACCATTTGTAAAAATTAAGGTTATAAATTTATTGTTTTTTTTTTGTGTTAATAAACTGCTTATTTTTTTATTTCTTTGTTTTGATATTGAATTATTTTTTTGCAAAATAAATGGAAGATAAAATAATTAGTCAATTTTTATTATATTCATTATATATATAGTTATATTGATATTAGCACTAAACATTGCAGGTACATGACACATTGAGAAAAACGATGCTGGTCCGAGATATCAGATAGTTTGAGAAGCATAGATTGGTACTCTGTTTTCTATACCTGAAATATATTAATTTTATTGTTGTAAATGTTAATATACACTCATGCATGTGCGCGTCACCTGATTGTTATCGACGCAAATATTGGGTGTGATATACCGAATCCGAATTCCATCCAAGATTCTGTCGTTTGTTTTTTTTTTATCAATCACACCTTAGGAAGGTATGTCTCCACTCCCACGACACCTAGGTGTTAATAGCAGACATACATTACACATTAGACTTCGGTGAAAACCAATCTGTGAGAAGGAAAAATATGAAACCAAAACATGCCTGTAAAAGAAAGGGCTCCGTCAGGCGTCATAGACACAACAACATCAGCAGTACATGTGAGATGACTTCAATCAGTGACTCGGCAACATCCTTTATAGCACTAAACATATTTTCATTGATTTGTATGTTCACTTTATATACTGTTTCGATTTTTACTATTAACAGAAACATTTTTCAGAATTATATCAATGCTACAGCACCATCACGTCCAACTGCTAATACATTTACAAGTACTTCCACGGTAATTGCTCTGAGGAGTTGCGTTCGCTTGTCCCCAGGCCTCGTGAATTTAAACGCCCCACCAGGCTGGCATCCCGCTCCCACCCCTACACCGTGGAAACTGTTCGATGTAGACGTCTCTTCTACTCCAATAGCTTCATGTCTCGCACATCTCGCCTATGGAACTCCCTTCCCTATTACTGTTTCCCTGACAAATACAATCTCCAACGGTTTAAGTGTAGCGTCAATCGACATCTCCAGTTGCCTTGATCTATCCACTTCCCTTCTCCACATCCTTTCATTTTTCATGCCTATCTGCTCTCGCTCCGGATCTTTTGTGGCCCCCTTGCCTTGATCGACCCACTGTCTTTCTCTTTCTCCACATCCCCTCCTTTGCCACTCCTATCTGCTCTTCCTCCAACCCTTCTTTCACCCCTTGCGTGATAGTGGCCCCCGGCCTTGCTTGGGGTGATATGATTTAAAATAAAAAAAATAAAATAAAAAAAATTAGTGTAAACACTGACCGAAGCGTCGTTTAACTCAGGCGGTCATTCAGACAACTACACTTAGCAGTTCTTCTAAAATTGTATTAGTATGTGTAATCTGCGATATTGATATTTTAGAAAGAGTTGATGCTGACTTTAATTTGTTTATCAGTAGACCTGAAGGATTTTAAATGTTCGCTTACACCGATAATGGTGTGTGTTTTAGATTGATTACTATACAACGCATATCGAAAGATATTACGGTTAGTGTCTCAATATCTCGCCAATATGGGAGAAATTCCATTAATTTTATGTTGATTTTTTGTTTGGAGATTACAAAAAAATCAGCTTTCATGAGTTTACATTTTCACTTCAAGTTTCTTGTGTTCGAAACTAATAAGAAAACTTCTTTTTCAGGAAATTTATCTGATTGCCATCATCAAATTTGAAGCGACTGATTTTTTCTACTATTTTTTCTGTACAGGCGCAAAACATTGTTTTACATTCACGATTATAAAAAAAATAAAACCATTTCTTTCATTACTTAGAACCTTACTCTGAAAGTCAAATGTAATATCAATTAATTTTAACGGCAAATGACAGAAATAGCATAGTTGAACACCTTAATACGAATAATGTAGGTTTTTTTTTTCTCCGTATCTTCTGAGATAAACTATTTTCTTTTAAATAGAAACAATTTAAAAATAGTTTATCTCATAAAATACTAATTATTTCGTACTAATATTCGATGTGTTGATGGAGTATTTTCATATAAAATGCAAACAATTGTCTCACCATCAAGTCCATCGTCCATTCCCTATATTCTAGTCATTCTGAATTGCTAGTGGTTTTGAATACGTTTTCATGTTTTCTTTCGCCTAATTTAAAATTCTCTCATTTGGACAATGCTATTAATATTGTACTCTTTTCTCGACACAACGTCAGCTCTTCAAATATTGTCTTGCTAATCAAATTCATTTTGCTGGCAAATTTCTGTTAAATCCCCTGATCGCAGTATTAGATTGTCAGCAAGGTCTCGTCATTTTACAGTTGAAATGACTAGAGGTCACCGTAAGTTCTATCCTAAAAGTTTCTTTTATACCACTTCTTGCTTGTGGAAATTTCTTCCGACTTTTTGCTTCCCAGTCAACTTTGATCTTCAAAATCTTAAATGCAATAGCAATCGTTATCTTGGTATTTTATTTCTCTCCTTAATATTTTTCCCTTATATTCTCTAACACTCAGTAACTCCTTGCATCTTAGTCGATTTATTGTCTATTGGAGTGAAACAATTAAAAGTAACTTTATTAAAACATTTATTTACTTCTTCTTGTAAATTTTAATCATTTCTTCTTCTTTAGTCTGTATTCGATCTCCTTTCGGGATTTCTGACATATATCTATGTTCTTATCACGAAATAACTTTAAAATACTTGTTTCTTTTTTTTTTTTTAAGATTATATTTTTCTAATAAAGCATGACAAACTTTACGTATCCGTAATCTAAAAAAATAAATAGTGAGAGACGCAGATTGCGAAACTCACATGAATTATTATTTGTCTATATCTCTGAGTTGAGGTATTATCATTACTTACATTAGTTACATTATTCGGACTGTTATCCACATATTCATTGCCATATTCACAACGTTTCCGCTGTTGTATGCACCGGCCTTTATGTCTATGTCTCTCTATATATCTGTCTATATCTTTGAGATGAGATGAGATATAATGATTGTTTGCATTATTTACATCATTCGGACTGTTATCCTCATCTTCATTGCCATATACAGAACATTTCGGTCGTTCTACGCTCCAACCTTCTTCAGGATCTGTCTATATCTCTGAGATGAGATATTATGATTGATTGCATTATTTATATTATTCTGACTGTTATCCTCATCTTCATTGTCATATACACAACGTTTCAGCCGTTGTACGCTCCGGCATTCTTCAGGTAATTGGAATTTCGTACCGAACCCTTTATTTCACCAACAAATTAGATTCTTATAGTCCCCCGTGCCATATCTTTTCCAGATATCTCAGTTATTTCACTTTAACTCAGCTCTTCAAGTTTTTGACTCACTACCGCTTGTAGCCTGATATTAAACTCACAACACTTTGGGTCTAGTCACTGGATCTAACTAACGTCATTATCCACTGGGTCATGTGTACTTACTTGAGGACCCATGGCCCAGGGCGAAACCTGTGAATATGGCAATTAAAATGAGGATAACAGTTCGAATAATGTAAATAATGCTAGTAATCACATTACTTAGGTACTTCAATTATTGTACTTGTTTTCTTCTTCATGTAATTACGTCATCACTGCTAGGGAATGGGTATAATATCTGAGACGCTCTCATGACTGCTTGACAGCCTGCCTTGCTATTTGTCCATAGCTGGTACTTGAGAGAACCGGTGGATTCATTACTAGAGGATTTCTGTCATCTTACCCCTACAGACCAAAACAAATACATATAAATATCTACACCATTGTATATATGGATTTACAATACTGTTAAGAACCATTTAGTTGCATGATGGAAGTTCGCATCACCAAATAAATTATTGTAAATACAAATATTATAAACTGAAATTCATACAAATTTTCAAAGATCCAATCTGCATTGCTATATATTTATGACACAGGAATATAGAGTATTATGTCGGCAGAGGAGAGTAATGGTTTGTTAGAGAAAAACGAAATTTTTTTTTATTTTATTGTATATCATGCGATACTATTTCAATTTTCAAACTATATTAATGTTGTGAGACCGATACTTCTCTACATCATGGACTCTCCTAGTACTATATTATTATGTGAATCATGGGAGTAGCACCAACAATGCGCAGCCGCGTGTCGACGAGTTAACGGTCGAACTCTCTGCCTCTGAGCGGAGAGGAACCCGGACGAGGCTCCGCCGAAGGGCAGATTCTCGTTCGTGGTGGTTGACCAACCCGATTCTGTTTTTACAGTTTCTACGGGCATTTTTTGGCCGAGACTACGGGCTCGGGAATATCCCACTTTACACCCGGCCTTGTGCCACATCTATCCTTCGTGGGTGGGGGAACAGTAAATACAGTAATGCGCAGCCGCGTGTTGACGAGTTAACGGTCGAACTCTCTGCCTCTGAGCGGAGAGGAACCCGGACGAGGCTCCGCCGAAGGGCAGATTCTCGTTCGTGGTGGTTGACCAACCCGATTCTGTTTTTACAGTTTCTACGGGCATTTTTTGGCCGAGACTACGGGCTCGGGAATATCCCACTTTACACCCGGCCTTGTGCCACATCTATCCTTCGTGGGTGGGGGAACAGTAAATACAGTAATGCGCAGCCGCGTGTTGACGAGTTAACGGTCGAACTCTCTGCCTCTGAGCGGAGAGGAACCCGGACGAGGCTCCGCCGAAGGGCAGATTCTCGTTCGTGGTGGTTGACCAACCCGATTCTGTTTTTACAGTTTCTACGGGCATTTTTTGGCCGAGACTACGGGCTCGGGAATATCCCACTTTACACCCGGCCTTGTGCCACATCTATCCTTCGTGGGTGGGGGAACAGTAAATACAGTAATGCGCAGCCGCGTGTTGACGAGTTAACGGTCGAACTCTCTGCCTCTGAGCGGAGAGGAACCCGGACGAGGCTCCGCCGAAGGGCAGATTCTCGTTCGTGGTGGTTGACCAACCCGATTCTGTTTTTACAGTTTCTACGGGCATTTTTTGGCCGAGACTACGGGCTCGGGAATATCCCACTTTACACCCGGCCTTGTGCCACATCTATCCTTCGTGGGTGGGGGAACAGTAAATACAGTAATGCGCAGCCGCGTGTTGACGAGTTAACGGTCGAACTCTCTGCCTCTGAGCGGAGAGGAACCCGGACGAGGCTCCGCCGAAGGGCAGATTCTCGTTCGTGGTGGTTGACCAACCCGATTCTGTTTTTACAGTTTCTACGGGCATTTTTTGGCCGAGACTACGGGCTCGGGAATATCCCACTTTACACCCGGCCTTGTGCCACATCTATCCTTCGTGGGTGGGGGAACAGTAAATACAGTAATGCGCAGCCGCGTACGATACCAATATCGGACACCACTGGATAGTAAGCTCTGCTTACACTATTCTTTGTAACTTTTCTGTTTAATATATCTTTCTTAACTCTAACCCGTGTTCCATGTTTTCCTTCCGTGGCGCCTACTTCGGATTCATATCAATTAATTACATGAAAATCTATCATTTCAATTGTTATTGTTTTTATAAAAAAAAATAAAATCATTTCTTTCATTACTTAGAACCTTACTCCGAAAGTCAAATGTAATATCAATTAATTTTAACGGCAAATGACAGAAATAGCATAGTTGAACACCTTAATACGAATAATGTAGGTTTTTTTCCTCCGTATCTTCTGATATAAATTTTTTTTTTTTAAATAGAAACAATTTAAAAATAGTTTATCTCAGAAAATACTAATTATTTCGTACTTATATTTGATATGTTGAATTCTTTTTCTTAAATAGTCATTTTCATTTGCTTAATGACTTAGTTGTTATTAATTCTTTTATATACACCCACGCATGTTTCTCATTACTATAAACGTTATGAAAAAATATTGTGTATATGTAATTATAGAATTATTTAGTTGCATGGTGGAAGTACTTATCATCAAATAAATTATTTCTTATTAAATAAATATTATCAACTAAGATTTATACAAATGTCTAACGATCTAAGGGTTTTGGTTTCTGTGTCAAATTGGGAGGAGCAGATAGTTAGTACATCATTGGACAATGATAACATTTCGGTCATTGTAAGAGTTGTCTTTCTTCAGGTGTCTGGAATTCAGAGACTTTCTACAATGAATTGCTCAGCTGTAAAAGGCTAATCAATCAAATCAATCGATCAATCACTTTAATAAAGTCTTCAATTTGAAACTCCCAAAAGGTTGCTAATTATGACAGTCATCCAGAAAAGAATGGACTGTAAAAAGAATCGAAAAATTATGGCTGTGACAAATGAGATGAGGACGCTTGTCCGAGACAATTAGTGAATAATAATAATGATGATGATAATAATAATAATAAAAATAATAATAATAATAATAGCAGCTCATTTAAAAATTCAACCAGAAAGAAATAAATGTTTAGTATTTCAAATTATCTGCTTTTAATATATATATTGAACTGAAAAAAATAATAATTTGACTTTTTGCGGGCAGAATTAATCAGTCATTAACAACGTACACCAATGCTACTGATGTAGGGTAGTCAGTGGATTCAAATAGAACCAGTATTTTAGTTATTTCTGAGGTAAAATGGAGTTTTGTTGCTGTTATAAAGCGGAAATATTTTTCTGAACATGGCAGCTAATATATATATATATATATATATATATATATATATATATATATATATATATTAGCAACATGACATTATTCAAGAATGTGTTGTTGGAAACTACGGAACTTTTCCGTTTGATGATCTTTTTATCCAGTTTTTTCTTGCATTATCGCAAGTTTTTAGTATTCGGGTCTAAGTTGTTGAAATAGGACCCTAGTCGATGGTTTTTTGACTGACGTTTTCGGTTATCGTCAACAGTCATCATGGCGTATGTTTTGAAAATACGTTTTTTTAATTGTTTTTGATTTATAGATAATAGACGATATTGTTGGGTTAATTCATTATTAATCAGGAGGGGATTGATACTTATTATTTAGAGGATTAGTTATTATATGTTTCATATGGTTCTGCCAGTATTAAATGCTATTTTATTTATGTTTTTTTTTTTTCATTAGGATCGCTTCCATAATTTGTAGTCGTTTTTGGCAATTGTTTTTTATAGAAGGTTTTGGTGTTGTTAATTAAGATTTTTCTATGATTTGAATGAGTTACTAGTGGTGGTGTATATTGTTACAAGATGATATTTTATGGCGCTGGTGTCATTAAGGTGGTATGTGACCCTACGTGAGAGAGTTGTTGTCGACTAGGGTCCTAATTCAACAACTTAGATTAAAATACTAAAAAAAACTTGCGGGAAAGCAAGAAAAACTGAAGAAAAAAAAGATCATCAAACGGTAAAGTTCCGTAGTTTCAACAACACATGCCTGAATAATATATATATATATATATATATATATACATATATATATATATATATAATATCTGGATAAAATAAATGAAACAAAATTGGGTGTTTTTTTATGAAAGTATTTATTTCTGTGTTTTTGCATATATTTATTTATAATATTTCAGACCACCTAGGTCTTTCCACAGAAATTTCCTAGGTGGTCTGAAATATTATAAATAAATATATACAAAAACACAGAAATAAATACTTTCATAAAAAAAACACCCAATTTTGTTTCATTTATTTTATCCAGATATTATATACATATCAAGAAAGTATACGTGGCCTCTCATTATGCTATATATATATATATATATATATATATATATATATATATATATATATATATATATATATATATATATATATATATATGTGTGTGTGTGTGAAGAAATATACTCTTAAGGTGTGCTATATTTAATGGATAAAGTGCTCAATATCAGAGATACAGCGTGTGTAAATATAAAAGGTAGCCTGACGATTGCATCTAGCATGAAACAGCCAGTGGCCACTAAGTGTTGATTCAATGTTCACTTTTATATACACACACATATATATGTGTGTGTGTGTGTGTGCATTTAAGCAACAGCATTATAACTTCAAGGATGAAACCTAAAAGTTATAAATGTCTCGATCTGCATATAAGATGTATCCAATCGTTATAAGTCTCTTCTCCTTACCTAGCTTGTATGCTACGCCATGCCAATAATATCTCATAAATAACTGACTATTCCGTTTTGATCGCGAAGAAAAACAGCAAAAGCATACCAATGACTATTTGATTTCAGTGAGAGAAAGAAAAAAAAGAAGAAAGGGCGATAACATATGTTTAACGCATGCTTTATTGAAATGGAAGTACTTGTCAACGTCTAATATTTTCATTTGTACCTCCTTACTTCTTTAAATAACCACCTGCATTCATATCTATGTTTGTGACTGCAAAATTTTGTTAAAGGTATTAAGCTCAAATATTTAACGATGCGATAGGGGAAATTCTACAGGTATTTTATAGCCGTGGAACTAGAAAAAATGTGTATTCAATTATTAATTTAAGAATTGATAATCATAAGAAAATGCCAATAGGAAAAACGTGAAGTTTTCACGAATATCATATATATTTTATTCAAGCATGAGGAATTCCGTTTAAATCCATGTGATATATAACTTAGCAGAGAAAATAAATAAAAAACAAAACACATTTTCATGTATCTTTTAAATTCTATGTCCATTCATTATGTAGGTTCTCATGTTATTTGAAAAAATATTTTTCGTTATTATCTGTGAATTACGATGACTAGTTAGTTTTTAATTCAGATGTGTCTTTCGCCTAGACAGACTACTTGCAATACAAGGTTCCAGAGTCCAGTATAACGTTCCGTTAAACCTATAGTCGGTTTAATAACTTTCTAAATTGTATTTGGGTGACAAATATGAGACACAAATGACCATCACGCTAGACAAACATTCGTTTCCAGTATGAAATAAACATAATTTGTAAAGCAAAAAAATTCCAAAATGAAATGCTGAGTGGGAAAATTGATTTGGTAAGTCGGTTTCGTTTGGTTTGTTTTCTTTTCTTTTACGGCATTTTTCTGAATGCCGACAAAATTTTTATTGCTAGTAATATTTTCCCCAAAAATGTATTGCTGATAATGTTTTTGTTTTCAAAAATGGTAATATTTTATTTTTCTAAATGTAAAACTGGTAATATTTTTTCAAAATATGTATTGCTGATATTTAAAAATAAAATTGTATTGCTGTTATTATTTTATTTTTCTAAATGTATTAATGGTAATATTTTTTTTCAAAAATGTTTTGCTGGTAATTTTTTTTTTTTTTCAAAAATATATTGCTGGTAATATTTTAATTTTTTTTAAATGTATTGTTGGTAATATTTTTTTTCAAAAATTTATTACTGGCATTTTTTTGTTTACAAAATTGAATTGATGGTAAAATATTTTTCAAAAATGTATTGCCGGTAATTTTATTTTTTTCAAAAATGTATTGCTGGAATTTTTTTTTTCGAAACATGGATTTTTGGAATATTTTTCAAAAATGTATTGCTGGTAATATTTTTTTTTTTTAAATGTATTGCTCGTAATATTTTTTTTCAAGAATATATTGCTGGTAATAATGTACTGCTGGTAATTTTTCTTCAAAAATTTATTGCTGGTAATAATTTTTTACAAAAATATTTCTGTTATTAAAACCTATTTTACACTTTCATAGTGTTTTGACCCCATTATGGGGTTAACTATTTGCCCATAAATGGGACCCTAACAGGTGATACTACCCCGAGTCAGGGTAGACCTGGGAACACCAGCAATTAAGAGGTAGTTCCACGCTCCTCAAAACCTCCTCATCAGAGGCATTTCTGCTGAATCTAGTTTATCGTCTTACCCAGAACGCGGATGTAGTTTATCGTCATACTCAGGAGGGGTAAGTCGGTAACCTGTTTTAACTGTGACACTGTGGCAGTCAAATATATTGTTTTCATATACAAAATATCGTGTTAGCGACTAATATCCACATATACCTGATAAACATTTTGTTTTCGAGTAAAGTCCAGAGAAACAGATACTATGCCCATTATAAATTAATTATTTTACGTGTTTTCTTAAAAATAATTTCGATTAAACATTTACATTTTGAATTTAGCAGATTTTTTTTCCTTTTTATATCTCCTCATATCGAAATACTCGTCTTCCTGTCTATATCCTCCTCTTTTTATTCTTCTTTATTCCCTTCGAACCCTCGCCAATCACCTACCTACGCAACTACCCGCGAATCATATCATCAACACCGCAGCCCTTACCCAATAACCGGCATTTCCCCTTCCTCTCACCGGCTCATGATGTATGGCCGTTTGAGCATATCAGATCGAGGCAGTGATGAAAAAGTACAGGCTCAGCCACAAGATACATTCATCTTTTTCCCGCCACTACGCATCTTTGATTGCATCTGGACACAATCCAAAGAGCCATTAATTTTACTCTTCCATGTAAACTTCTCTCACCGATAAGCTAATAGTTGAACCGTGATAAAGAACACGAGAGAAAAAAAAAGAGAAAAAAATAGAAAATCTTCGTAAAGTAAGAGAAAACTAAAAACGTAATGAACGGTTAAGAAAACAAATAAAATTTAAATGGAGAAAACGAAGAAATACAAAAGGAAAGAAAGAAATATGTTTGAAAAGATTGCGTAAAGCTATAGGTAAAGGTCGTATTTAACTATCTAAAAATAATAATTGCATGCCAGCATTTTTCTTGTTATATTAATTGTTTTTTTTTTAGCTAAGTTGATTAGTATAGAAAAATCGTTTGTTTAGTGAGAATATTGCAAACAAAATCAACACGTATTACTCTGAACCGTGACATCTGAAAGGAATAAACCCGGTAGAACTTAAAAAGGAGTATCCAACTTCGAAAATCTTGGAATGGCGCCACAGTGTCAAAAACATATATTTATGAAATATTCTCTCTCTCTCTCTCTCTCTCTATGTATGTATATATGTATTTATGTATATATATATATATATATATATATATATATATATATATATGAAACTATCTCTTTCTCTGTCTCTCTCTCTGTATATATATATATATATATATGTATATATATATATTTATAGATATATGAAACATTTTCTCACTATTTCACATCTTCTAAATATATATATATATATATATGAAACTTTCTCTCGCTCTTTTTCTTTATCTATCTTTCTATATATATATATATATATAATTCTACTATTACATATATATATATATATATATATATATATATATATAATTCTACTATTATATATATATATATATATATATAATTCTACTATTATATATATATATATATATATATTTATAGATATATGAAACATTTTCTCACTATTTCCCATCTTCTATATATATATATATATGAAACTTTCTCTCGCTCTTTTTCTCTATCTATCTATCTATATATATATATATATAATTCTACTATTACATATATGTATATATATATATATATATATATATATATATATATATATATATAATTCTACTATTATATATATATATATATATATATATATATATAATTCTACTATTATATATATATATATATATATATATATATATATATATATATATATATATATATATATGGCGATTTTATTATTTTAAAAGCTTTTATAGTGGATATTTCGTATTTAACATAGACGCCGCATTTGAATTTTTTTAAACACTGGATATTAATTCTATTGGCCTGCGTATTCGTGAAATCTTAGTAAAGGAAACGAGCTCGCCATCATGGATTGGAAATTCTTAACAAAAATTAGTGGTAAAGCGCACTGTATTATATTATAGACAGTAGCGTTTATCTTTCTTACCAACAGTTATTTATATTTCCTAAATAGTGTTTACTTAAAACTTCTTATTTCGTCATTATATGAAAAAGCTAATTTATAAACTCTCAAAATAAACCGTCCAGTTCAACTTTAAGACTTCCCGGGTAATTATTATTTACAACGGAAAAGAGAAAGCTCTGTATTAAACGTGCATCCTCATCACAAATGGCAAATCATTTCATTGTTTTCATTTCAGGAAGCATTTGTTTGGGTAGCTGGAAGAGAATGTTGGGGATCATTTTCTATGGAGATGAGAAATGGCTTCTGTTTATATTTGAAACTCGTCTTCCGGATGTGATCGACTTAAGATTTTCAATAGCAGATGCAAATCCACTTTTCTTACGTCTGCATCTAATCGATGACCATTAAAACCAAACGCAAACAAACATTAATCTTCTGTCATCCTTTGTTCTGTTTTTTTTTGTTTTTTTTTTCTCTTATCTATTTCAAATACAGTCGACTTAAACGCATTTATTCATAACACAGAAAAAAGACAAAGAGGTGAGCTTCAAAAACATTTCGTCCTTTCATCCTCTCCTTCTCCGTTTCTCTTTTCTACGTTTTTATTTTCTATTTTTTTTTTGGGGGGGGGGCTCCTGTCGCCATCATTTCTTTACAGTCCGCTATTTTGTTTTTCTTTTCAGTTCTTTGATAACTTCAAAACTTTGTTGTTATTTATTATTATTATTATTATTCTCGATAGATGATGATTATGATGACGAAACGTTGGTTATTACATTGCTATTGTTTATGTTTTAATTTTATTATTTAGTTTTTAAATCATTTTAATTTTAGGTTCGTTTCTATTTCATTGATATTTAATTTCATATCTTGATTTTTTTTTCATTTCTCAATTAATATATATATATATATATATATATATATATATATATATAATGAAATGAATTAAGTCCAACAATTATTTAATATATTTTTAATATTTTTCTGTTTATACGTTACATTTATAGAGACAATTTATTTAAGTAAATTCTTTGTTTTTAATTAAACAGTATTAATTACATTTACTGGCCTGAATGTCGAGAAATTTCGTAGAAAATAACTATAAAATAGAAAATAACGTATAAACAGAAAATATATTAAATAATTGTTGGGCTTAATACATTTCATCATATGTCATTGTTTACATTAAGATACGTTTTGTGAGAATATATGATCGATCCAGAAAAATCGTCGCAGATTGTGTTTAAAAAAAACAGTAATTTGAACTTTGCTAACCAGGCGCTTCTCTGTAGCTAAATAGTATAGTAGCAAATTTCCGTATAGGAATACAAGTTCGAACCTTGTGAGTGACTGCATATTTTCTACGAAATTTCAAGAATATTCAGGTCTGTAAATATAATTAATATTGTTTAATTAAAAACAGAGCATTTAGTTAAATGAATTGTATCTATAAAAAATAACGTAGAAACAGAATATATATATATATATATATATATATATATATATATATATATATATATATATATACATACATAAGTATATATATATATATATATATATATATATACATACATAAGTATATATATATATATATATATATATATATATACATACATAAGATATATATATATATATATATATATATATATACATACATAAGTATATATATATATATATATATATACATACATAAGTACATATATATATATATATATATATATATACATACATAAGTACATATATATATATATATATATATACATACATAAGTATATATATATATATATATATATATATACATACATAAGTATATATATATATATATATATATATATATATACATACATAAGTATATATATATATATATATATATATATATATATACATACATAAGTATATATATATATATATATATATATATATATATACATACATAAGTATATATATATATATATATATATATATACATACATAAGTATATATATATATATATATATATATATATATACATAAGTATATATATATATATATATATATATATACATACATAAGTATATATATATATATATATATATATATATATATATATACATAAGTATATATATATATATATATATATATATATATACATACATAAGTATATATATATATATATATATATATATATACATACATAAGTATATATATATATATATATATATATATATACATACATAAGTATATATATATATATATATATATATATATGTATATACATAAGTATATATATATATATATACATACATAAGTATATATATATATATATATATATACATACATAAGTATATATATATATATATATACATACATAAGTATATATATATATATATATATATACATACATAAGTATATATATATATATATATATACATACATAAGTATATATATATATATATATATATACATACATAAGTATATATATATATATATATATACATACATAAGTATATATATATATATATATATATATATACATACATAAGTATATATATATATATATATATATACATACATACATAAGTATATATATATATATATATATATATATATACATACATAAGTATATATATATATATATATACATACATAAGTATATATATATATATATATATATACATACATAAGTATATATATATATATATATATATATACACATACATAAGTATATATATATATATATATATACATACATACATAAGTATATATATATATATATATATATATATATATATATATATATATATATATACATACATAAGTATATATATATATATAAATATATATATATATATATGCGTTTTTGCATTTTTATTAAACAGTAGATTCATTTAGAAATAGTATATAATTTTTATAATTTTTATTTTTAAACAGTATATTTATTTATTTTTTAATAATTTTTTTCATTAAACACTATATTTATTTACATATCAGTCAATTATAGGTGATCGTGTATCTTTCGATATATAACTGACGAGGCAATTTTTTTCCAGCAGTAGGTTGCCATTTCCTTCTGTTGTCATCAAAGGCTATAGAACCCGGCCTGCTATTTACCTATAAGAAGAGGATTCAGACCTTTTCCAAGGGTATCAGTACGTATTGGATTCGCGCCTCTATGCATTACTCCACCGTGCCTCCATTACATATACCAGTCTGATAAATAAATAAAAACATATCATTTATTCAAATATGAGTATCCATTTAAAATAACCTTTAAACAAATAAATTAAATATATGTCGGATTCACTCTGTTTCCTAATAAGAGTATATTAATTATTAATATAGCCTCACACGATATATTGCTTACATAAATATATCCCAAAACCGTTTCCGATGTAGTTTAGTTATACTTAATTTTATTTCGAAAATTATAATCATACACCCTTGTGCAAATTAATTGAAACAAATGTTTTAATTTCCTTTCTGGAAACCCACTGGAGTGACAGGGTCTAATCGATTTCTATTTATCCCTCAGATTATGTCATTTGCTTTGGTGTGCAGTAATATGAATCTATTTTCGGGGCGTATAATGAAATTTGATTGGCCTTGAAAAACATTGAGTCATCTGTGATTGCATCAGATTTTTATCACGCTCGAACACTATTGTCGATTAGTTGTCCTACGGCCAGTTACTCCATGGAAGCATACGGATATTGTAACACTGCACGAACACACTGGAAAGCCTTACCAGTGAGCAAATCAAAATACTATAGACTGGCGTAGAAATTCTGCTGATTTAAATCCAATCGAGAATCTGTGATCAATTTGCAAGGAATAACTTCGTGGAATGGATATATAAAGTACTAACATGTGCACTGCGTCATGTTTCATTGGAAAAATATGAAAAAATTAAATAATAAATTAATTATTCATTTCGTTTCAGTTAATCTGCACAAGGGTGCATGTGCGTGTCAATGTGTATGCATGTGTGTGTGTGTTTGTGAGTGTTTCAGTATGTGACAAATATGCATCATCCGCGATTGCATCTGATTTTCATTACGCCTAGACACTACTGTCTCGACTGTCGATTAGTTGTCCTACCGCCATTGTCTGCGATGGACTTTACTCCAAGGAAGCGTACGAAAATTGTAACGCTGCACGAACACACTGGCAATCCGTACCAGTGAGCAAATCAAAGTACTATAGACTGGCCCGGAAACTCTTCTGATTCAAATCCAATCGAGACTCTGTGGTCAATCTGCAAGCAATGACTTCGTGGAATGGACATACGAAGTACTGATATGTGCATTGGTTCATGTTTCATTAGAAAATTACGAAAAAAAATTACGTTTTGTTTCAGTTATTTTGCACCAGGGTGTAATTGCGTTATAAATTCTGACAGTTTTTTGTTTGAATTTCTGGGAAGAGGAGTTACACTTTTCATAGACAAATGGCATTTTTTTTTTGTTATTACTATTACAACGTTTCACCCTTTGTTCTCTCTGTACATCTAAAGATATTTTCGATCCAAATAATCTTCAGAAGATTTCGAACTCCTAATTTATTCTACGGGGGTCTATTTTTTTAAAGTTTGTGGTACGCGACATTGTGTATTAAAGCGATGTGAATATGTGAAAGTGAATATGTGAATATAATACTTGGGCATTTGAACTCTGGAGCGGTTAGTGTAGAACTGGACTCAGTAGAAACAGGTTGAGCAATAATTTTGGCACAAGTTTTATAATTGGAGTCAAGATAGCTGAACGGGGACAGTCTACACACGTAGATTAATGAAAGGTTTCATTTCTAAATTCCGCTCAAGTTTACCTGGATCGACAAGCATCTGAAAAAAAAAGCTGGAGGTCACAACAGCGTAAACTTTGTGATAATAACAACAAAGATCAGGATAGTCGTCTGAATGAAAATAATTTAAAGACCGATCATATTTTATTATATTTTTTCTTGTCCTTGTAGGCGACTAAAATAAATAGGCATTTTTTATGCTGATTTTGTTAGGTTGCTTTAGTAAATTTTTCTTAGCTTCTTTTATAGAAGAATAAGACTGAAATCAAAAGTATTGTATTATCACAATCATCTCTGGCACTCTGAATAGGAGAAGACGTTCATCCCTTATTTCTGGTTTAGGAGTAGGTTTCCGGTTTAGGATTGGGTTTCTGGTTTAGGATTGGGTTTCTGTTTCATTCTAAATCTCTACTTCATCTTCTAGAGTCTCCGTTTGATTTGAGATATTTTATTTACTAATTATTTTTTCTCAGTATAAGTAGATAGGTACGACTATAGACCGGTTTATCTTTGGTCTCTTGTTCAGGATTGGGTTTCCGGTTCCTTCTAAAGTATTTTAAATCTCATTCACTCCCATTAACCTCATGCGTCCTAGTGGTATTATTGCTTACTTGGGGTGAATTCATTAAAAACAAATACGGATAGTTCGGCCTCATGGCTATTGAAAGGAGTCGCTTTTACAGACAGAATTAAAACTAAAGCTAACTTTATTCACTGTTTTTAGAAATCTTATGTAATACAATTAGAATCATTTCGAAACAAAATGCTATTTTTGTTTCAGCAAAATCAGTAATTACTGTTTCCGAAAAGATGGTGATATCTTTACGTGCATATTAGTTTTTAAATAATCATTAAATACCCTTATAAAGGGATTATAATATTTGGTATAACACAGTTACGTTTCACAAATATAGAGTATAAGAGTACAATGTGCTTAATCATTTCAACACAAGCAATACGATAATGCCATTAACATGCAAGAAGTTACTGGGAAGTTATTACTGAGGAGAAAGACAATAAAAGAGCAGGGTTCAGGAAGACAGTAGATGGCGTTTGGCGTTGAATTTACAATTTTGCAGATTGTAGTTGTCAGGGAAACAAGAAACCGGAAATGAATTCCTCAAGTGAGAAGTGCGAGAAAAGAAACTATGAGAATAGTTTATATCAAGCTATATACACAGCAAAACAATGATACCTAGTAGCTAATCTAGGAGTACGCTTAAATTTATGTACCAAGAACAACTGTCATAAAATATTTATAGAAAAGACAGGGGGAAGCTACGGCAACGTGAAAGTGGCTGAAGTCGAGATGCCATGTCAGGATCGAAAACATTACAGACCCTTCTTTGGGTTTTGTAGAAAATCTCAAGATAAATTAGACGGAGCACCAGACCATATTTTTTGTAATATGTGTATTCTTATATCACAAAGAAAATTTGTTATATTTTTAAGTTTTCATTGTTTGTTTGTTTTTTTTAAATAAATGTTTCGATACATGTGCAAGTTTCTCTTTTATTTCTAGCATCGGTAGACGTATATGGATGTCTATAAAGGCGCATAATGTCTTGCGTTGCCTAATCTAGAGGTTCACCTTTTGTATGGTGATGACCGATGCGTGTTGCTCGGCCAATTCCCTAAAGTCCCACTCACTGTCTGGGACCAGAAGATCTATCACTCCCACAGCGAAACAGACCTTTTGCCCACAATGGATTCTTTTTATTATTGATGTCGATTTTTTACGAATGGTGTCTCTTTGTGTGTATGTGTGTGTTTTATGGGTGAACGAGATTTTTCTTTTATACGTTTTGTATTTTGATTGCTTTATTTCCTTTTTGTTTTATTTATTTATTTATTTATTGAAAAATAGAAAGGAGGAAGGCAAGGCAAAGATGGGGACAAATAAATCACAGAAAGCTGTTGGAGACTAGAAGGAAATCGAAAAAGGTGAAATAGAAACTGAAAAAATGAGAGTGAAAGAAAAAGAAAACAATGAGAAAGAAAGTAATAGAAATAAGTGAAGAAGCAAAGAATGAACGAAAGATATGTTGCAAGAGGAAACCAAAGGAGATAATATACAAAAGGAATGAAACGAGCAAAGAAATCGAAACTGTGAGGATGAAAATGTTTCAAATGAAGGAGAAATTCAAAATGAAAGAGAAGAAAAGAGAGACTGGGATTGAATTAATGAAAACAAGAAAAGAAAGGACAATAAAGAACGAAAATAAAAACAAAAACAGAATATAAGCAGAGTAGGCGAGAAAGAGAAAGAAAAGATATAAAGATAGTCAAGAAGTAAATGAAGGAAGAAATGAAAAAAAAAATGATAGAATGAAATATAAAAGAAAGAAAAGCAAAAGAAATATCTTGAAAAAGGAAGAAAGCATAAAAAATAAACGTTTCAGCCGCGGAAAATCCTTCATCAGAACGAAAAATGAAGAAGTTACGAAATAAAAGATGTCCGAGAAAAAGTTACAACTTAATGTGACTTAGATTTAAGGGGAAAAATAAAAGAAATCCGGCAGAGACACCGTTTAAGGAAAACGGGGATTTCAAGAGTAGGATTCCTAGTCGATTTATTTATTTTTTTAAAGTATATTGTTGTTTTGTTTTTGGATGGGTCGAATAAAGGCGAAAGGGTGGAGATCGGTGTATAGTATTGTTTTTATTTTTCTTCTTCATGCTTCCTTCACATTGTTCACCTTCTGTTTTGTTATACTTTATTTTATGCCTATTTATTGGTCTTGAGGAAGGTTGGGTGCATCTCTGATCTTCAAGCGATCAATCTTTTTTATGTCTTTTTACGCGATAAAGATGAACGAGAAGCAAATAAACAATAAATAAATACAATGAATATAGTTGTAAAAAAAGACAAAGAAGGACTAAAATTAGAAAAAAGATGAAGGCAAAAAAGCAAGGAAGGTTGAAAAGATAGGGAGCAAATATCAAAACACAAAAAAGAGGAAAAGAAATAAGATAAAAATTAGAAAAAGCGAATCATATAGAATAAGTAAATATAAAAAGAAAAGAAAGATATATATGTGAAAGTATATATATATATATATATATATATATATATATATATATATATATATGTACATTTAGTATATGTAAATTAATATATATATTTCTATACATACACAAATATATAAGTATATATACATATATATATCGGGAAATTTATTTGTATATCTACACACATATATAAATATCTCTATATAAAGTAAGTTTATATATATACGCACACATATATAAGTACACACACACACACACATATATATATATATACATATAAGTATATTATATATATACATATATAGTATACATATATATTTATTTATACATGCATAAGTATATATATATATATATATATATATATACATATATATATATATACCTATATATATGTGTGTGTGTGTCTGAGTGTGTGTGTAGAAAAGTAGACTATATATATATATATATATAAAAGGAAATGTATTTTTATATACACAGACTTATATATAAGTATATATAAGTTTACATATATACACAGACATATATATAATTATATATATAATTATATATATATAAGTATATATGCATATATATTTAAGCATATATATATACATAAGTATAATATATATATATATATATATATATATACATATATATATATATATATATATATATATATATATATTGTGTGTGTGTGTGTGTGTAGTAATATATACTGCAGAAAAAGCTTGGGAAGAGAGGAAGAGAGTCAAATTTGATTCAGCCTCGTTTGAAATCGAAACGCAAAGATAAATATAGAAATATACAGTTTTATAAGCGAAGGTGGATATTAGATATATAGATATATGGTAGACGATAGAAGAATAGAAAAAAAACAAATAACAAAAGATAGGAAGAAAAATATAAGAGTTTGTAAAGGATAAACAGTCGAAAATAAAAGAGA
This sequence comes from Acanthosepion esculentum, assembly GCA_964036315.1. Taxonomy (NCBI): domain Eukaryota; kingdom Metazoa; phylum Mollusca; class Cephalopoda; order Sepiida; family Sepiidae; genus Acanthosepion; species Acanthosepion esculentum. Next base: position 82,077,017 of record OZ038478.1, read on the forward strand.
AAAAAATGAAGGCAAAAAATAAAGATGAATGAATGAAAGAAAATAAAAGAAATCACATAAAATTAAAAAATAAATTGAGGAATCCGAAATAAAAGGTACAAAAAGAAATATAAACAAAGTAAATCTTTGCGATAATAAATAGAAGCTGCCTTAACTGAAAGAGGGTTTGAGAAATGAAAGAACAAATGAAGATAGAAAAGAAACTATAGATAAAGTATTCGGATCAAACCTTATAAAAAAAAACATCAATAATTCCAGTCAGAATATATAATGTACCAAGGCTGAATGAATAAAAAAAAAAAAAAACTAAATGAATGATTAGAAGACGAAAAAATCACAGGAATTCGAATTCTTGCATTAGGGAAAAAGACATATAGAATGTCCTTTTCCAAAAAGATTTGGTAGACATTGTCTTGAATAAGGCTGGCTATATGCTCATTACTTCTCTCATCTGATCCCAGCATCAATAGGAATAGAAGCCTCACTCGATCCGAGGTCTCATCTCTAAGTTTATTCTCTGCCTGTCAAGACAGATTTTTGTTTGATGTTCGAAGCGCGCTTGCATTTTTACGATTATGCATTTCTTTCAGCAACTGTTTTCTTTTAAATGACCAAAATTTTCGCATATGGAAGAAGCATGCTTTAAATCGTTTTTATATTTCCTTCCTGTCTGAATCCATTACATATTCTTCGGCACATTTCATTCACCATTTTGAAGCTATTGTTTCTCTTTACTTTGTCACATCACAGAGTGGCTGTAGTTCCTGCTACACTGGTTAATTATGTACACTGGTGTAAAGAACGTCGTCAAAAAGTTAAAGAAATGAATACAGCACTTCACTAGTCCGAACGTTGTAGGAGCATCATATGTAGCCATGGAACAGAGGTGTGGCTAGTGAAAGAGAGCATCACCACAAGGCGGGATATGTCACAAGGCCGTTTTTTTTTTACGTGGGGCGTTCCGAGCCCGTAGACATCGCATACACGGTGTCGGGTAGCTATCTACCTCACCAGAGGAGACTCTGCCCTTCGGCATAGCCTCGTCTGGGTTCCTATCCGCCCGGAGGCATGAGTCGATAAGCAGAGTTGACTGTAATCGTTAAATCCTAAGTGAAAGAGAGCTTCTCTTAAGCTGGTTTTGAAGTCAGTTTTTATTCTGGTTGCCACCTCAAGGTAAATGATCCCACTCAACCACGTTACTTAGCTCATATTTACAGAAGGACGACGTTGGTTTATACGTTTCCTGAAATTATTTGTACATATGTGAACGTAAAGAACACGGCTCTTTTCTTTTTCTTTTTGGTTCGCCAATTTTAGGCTATGAACATACAAGCCAAGATTACAGCACCATGCAATTTATCAGCCGAAAACTGAGCTCTGTTGAAGGCCGGAAAGCATACCGGCCAAAATGTCGTTATTCCAACAATTCAAATAGAGATGCAAGTTTTAAGATGACAGTAATAACAATATTAAAGAATTCTGAATCTCGTAACAATCTGAAATGTCAAAATGTCAGATAGTATGAAATACTATCTGATATTTTGCTTATTATATCGTATAACGCGCGATATCGCATATCGTGCGACCCCAAAATTTTCACTTATACAAAAAATAATTTTACCATGTATCTCGAGTAACATGCTAGTTCCTTTTTTGAGAGACCAAATTACAACCGCCTAACCTCTTTTCCTCTATCTATTTGTCCCATCTTCTAGTTAAATAAGTTTTAACAAAATAAAAGAGAATGAAAAACAGTATCGTTCGTAACGCTATACTCGTTGCGTAAACGCGTACAGACATAAACAACCAAACGTGAAATCTCACATCTCACAATAGACAAATTCATATTCGGTATGTTTGTATTTTATAATATGATACTAATATGTGAATATTACATGCATTATTATTGGATACAGTTAATTAATACATCAGTTTTTATCAAAATCATGTTTATTTTAAATACAGTTCTACTTTTTGATTACAGTAAATTCATTTATTTTAATCAGTATCATCCCATTCATGTCAGTAAAGAAACTAAAACACAAAGGTTACAAGTTTTGGAGGAATTAGGAAGAGAAACATTAATAATGAGTGGAAAGCGAAAAGATTAATCAGGACTGTAGATAGCGATTGACAATGCATTTAAAGTTTTGCAGATTAAAGTGGGTTGGAAAGCATGGTGCCGGAAATTGAGTTCCACAAGCGAGAAGTGCGAGTAAAGAAACTGTTAGCATAGAACGTACGGGTACATCTAGACAGTTCAACAGTAAATTGATGAGATCTCGACGCCAGTCTAGTATTACGCTTAAATTCACGACGTCTGGGTGCCATAGCGAAGAGATCATCGGAACAATTACCATGAAATTATTTATAGAAGAAGCAGAGAGAGGCAACCTTACGGCCGTGGGTTAGTGACTGAAGCCTAGCCGCCAGATCAGGACCAATAATATTGCTGATTCTTCTTTGGATATTATCAATGTGCTCGTTTATGCAACTAGTATAGCGATACTACTTTTACTTTTTTAAAACTCATTTTACAAGAAGATGGGCTACAGAGATAGAGGAAAAGAGGTCAGTCTATTGTAATTTTGGTCTCTCAAAAACGGAACTGCATGTTACACGAGATACATGAAAAATTCATTTTTATAAGGACATAACACCCCTCCCTAAGCTTACAGCACCTGGTATTTCTAAGCGGTCACCCATCTAGGAACTAACCAGGATCGACGATAGCCGCTCGAAAATAGTAATCGGAGAGCCCAGTTCGAATTCGTTTTCACTCCGTCCAAAGAACATTTTGGAAAGGCGTGAATGCAACGTGTCCCAGATAGGTGTTAAAGACTGCAGTTTCTCTCTGGAAAAAATATTATTGTGTTTCACCAAAAATTGTTAATGGAATATTCATTTGCAAAAATAAAGAATTATTCTTACAAAACAAAAATGTATATTTTAAATTAACCACAAATTTTTAATAGGTCGTAAAAACGAAAGAAAAAACAGCCAATCTCTCAACTTAATAGGTTGCCTCAAGAAATCTTCAGAAACATTCAAATGGAATATGTCAGTAATAACAATATTAATTTATTTAACTAAAATTTAAATAAACTGTTGCACCCACGTCATTACCTCTCGGCATTCTCAGAATTTTGAACTGCGCGCCTTTTTCCATCCACGATATATAATATTTCTATTACTCTTTTCATATTTAAGGGATATTTTGTATCAGTTATATCGAACACACAATGGAATTTACATACGAAATGGAAGAATGCAATTACTTACCCTTCCTTTATATCAAATTACACCGCGTTAACAACAGTTTAAAACTCGGAGTCCACCGGAAATCAACCAACATAAACGAAAAAACTTCTATTTTCATCATAACAAAAAAATAAAAACCCGGCATAATCATCGGATTCTACCTAAGATCACTAAGAAGATACAGCTCGGATTATTTACACGAAGAGGAGAAATACACTGAAAATACTTTCAAACGTAACTATTGCATATTGAATGCGAAACAAAAGGCCCATAAATAATTTCAAAACAAAAATAAAGCCCCTCCTGAGAAACTCAGTGAATAATAAAAAATATCCTACCTACTAACTCTATCACATATACAATCGAAAAACATCTATCTAAACTCAACATAAATGTGTTGCTACTACATCCAAAGCAATAAAAGACTATAACCTGAATCTAAAATCTGAAGGAAGAGTTTAGTCCATCGCCTGTAATAACTGCCCCAAAAATATATAGGAGAAACTTCAAGGAATCTAACTAAAAGTTTATATGAACACAAAACAGACATTTTACAAAATAATAAGTCAACGAGACTGACCACAATTTTGACATAAAAACGCTACTCTGATCAAAGGAGAAAAATAGTTTACTGCGATGTAAATGTCTAGAGAATGACTTAATTGAAAGGTCATTTGCAGTATATTCGCGCTCTGGCTTTTACAACATTTCACCATTCCTGGCAGTGTGGAATATCGACTTACAAAAGTGATGGAAAGTAAAATAAAAAGATTTTCACTAAATTCGGATATATATATATATATATATATATATATATATATATATATATATATATGTATAATTATTTATTTAAATATTATAACATAAATATGTTATAAAATCACTACAAAAATAGCCATTTTGCTTCAACACTCCCGGTGATGATGTTGAATGTAGAATAAATCTTTATTCTACATTCAACATCATCACTTGATAAGACACCGGGAGTGTTGAAGCAAAATGGCTATTTTTGTAGTGATTTTATAACATATTTATGTTATAATATTTGAATAAATAATTATATCTGCTCTACTCTGTATTGAGCACTCTTTAAAGAATAATAATTGTTGGTTATTGGGATTTACTCCGTATATACCAATCCCACACTTGGGTCTATATATATATATATATATATATATATATATAATTAATTCTAAAATTCCCGGCACCCCTCTATCGTGCTCATGTGTTGCCATACCAAAATTTAGTAACAAATTTAGTCCTATGAATGACGAAACGTGTCGCAAGTAAACTTTCTCCACTTCGTCATACAATTTCCCATCTCAGTTAATACTCACAAGACTTATTTAATTGTGTGACTTTTATACACTGAACCACATACGTTACTTTTCAGTACTTCCCAATCCAGGGTTTGAACTAACAACTGTCAGAGAACCAGATATATTTTAACGAACATTTTAATCAATTAGCTTCTTTGACTATCTAATGAGTTGCTTCTGGACCTAAATCTAACGACTGTACGCAAGTGGTAGAACTGTATGAGTGTCAGTACCTAGATTGGTGACTGCTTGCAAATACCAGGTGCTGTAGCCTTGGATGTGTAGGTGGTTTAGAGGATAACATCAAGGAATTGTAAATCAGAAAGCCGAGTTCCAATTCCAGTCGGGTTCGTTATATTCACCTATGCGCAAATATCCTTGGGAAATATAGGAATCCACCTTTTCCTTACCCAGCTATGGGTTAATTAGTATGATTTGTATAAGTAAAGCGATATCTCTGAAAAAAAATGCTTAAAATTTAGAAATATTTTATGATTGTAATAAATTGATAAACCATGAAAAAAGCATATCAGTGTATGGGTTTCCTGTTTCAGGTGATTTTTCCTAATAAGAAACCCCGAGATATTTTTTTTTTATCGTTATTCTAGTTTTTCAGTGTCTAGCTTGAGGACTAATTCTTTCAATCGTTTCGGGGGAACTGAAGTTTAACATTTAGGATGGACATGCTGGTCCGAATAGCAAGGTATATAGTATTTATAATGCCTCATCTCAAAAGTTTTGGCATAAATTAGTACGACTGTTTTGTTTTTTGTATACGAGACAGCCTCTTTGATACTAAACTACAAGTCGTCTTTTCAAGATTCTCCATTCAATGGTTCTTTCAAAGAAACAAAAAAATTAATTATTTGCATAAGCTGTTGTTTGAATTCTCACGGCTTCTGTAGCATATTGTATTCGAGCAACTGACATAAATTGGCTGTGTGAATCCACTGATTTGGACGGGTAATTTTAATCTCTTTTAATTTTTTTATATTGGTGTTCTCCCAATACAAAGCCCAAGACCTACTCAGATTTGAGTGTTACTTAATGAACTGTAAAGGGTAAAAGGGATAAGAAAGAAGAGCATATTATCAGGATATGTAGGATAGATAACGGTTGTTGCTAGATCTTAGCTGTGAAGGTTTGAATCGTTGTAACGATGAAATGTTTTTGACCGTTTGCGATGAAAATAGCAACAGAGTAGCGACAGACAATAAACGAACCTTTCTCTTATTATATTCTAGAAAAAAAAAGCGGTCTTTTGAACAGGTGTAGAAGTCTATTCTTTGTTTCATGTTTAGTATTTGGTTTCCGGTTCCTTTTAAAGACTTATTCTCTTTTATTCCCAGTAGCCCATTGCGTCTTAATGGCATTATCGCCTTGCTTGGGGTGACTTGATTACAAAAATGAAGAAACAAGTATTTCTCTTATTAAGTGTTTTCGTCCCGTAGTAATTTCTGGATTTAATTTTGAAACTTTTCATTCGATGGTATTATAACGGTTACTGGTGCGGAAAACTGGATTTGCATGCTGAGTTCAGATTTCAATCCAGACACTCACTTTAACACAAATTAAATTCATATCTTTTCTCTTTTTTCCTCCAGCCAGGGATAACTAACCTGGCAGACTTCACCCTCCCGATTTGTTAGGCAAAGTGTTTAGAAGAATGAAATCTCTGAATAGAAAACCTTTTGATCATGTGACTATAAGCTGCACCCAATAGAAAACATATTCCAACGGAAACCACGCCTAACGTGGCGAGGAAGTGACCCTTTATGCCACAGGGAAGTTTAGAGAGTTATCATATATACTGACTCTTAAATTCTGTATGTCACTTTTCATGTTGTTTCATTCACAGACACTTATTTACTTTTTTGTCATTTCACCCCAAGCAAGGCAAAGCCACTAAAACACAAGGGCTTACTGAATATTATAGGATACGAGGAAAAACATTATTAAAAAAAGAGAACATTAAAAGAACAAGAATTAAGACTGAAGATAACGATTGATATTGCATTTAAATTTTTGAAGATCTAAGTTGGCTGGGAAGCAAAAAGCTGGAAAATAGTTCTACGAGCGAGAAGTGTGACAGAAGAATTTTTTTTGCTTAGAACTTAAGGGTACATTTAAACCTTTCAATTATAAAATGATGAATGAGAATTAGCCGACAATCTACGACTGCGCTTAAATTAATAAAGGCTACGTACCATAATGGAAAGTGATATTTATTCTGTTTAAATAACAGAAATGTGGCAAAAGGCCGAAGGGGGTATGGGGAAAGGACGGTCTTCCTCTGTCTTAACTATAACTTAGCTAGCCGCAAACAATATTCCTTACACCAAAACAACACAATCATAAGTACCTTTCTTACTACAACCACCATAATACCTCGTAGTCTCTATGAAATTACTAACTAGTCCCCATATTTACAATTCAGTGTCTATGGGGAGAGGGGAATAAAATAACTATTCTAAAAAACTAACCCCCAATGAGTATTTACAAAATGAATACAAAATATTTACAAGAAACTAAAGAAAAAATAATATTAGTAATAAAACCCCCCCACAATAACTAAATGTGGCTGAAATACCAGTTCACTGGCCGGAATCAATGCGGGACTATAATAGTATAAAACATTCATTCATCCCAAGCACACACACTGACACGCACTCATTCAGACACAACAACAAATACGAAAACACTCACGCGAAACGAAAGGCGCCCCGCATCCTACCTGCGAACTGACATCACTAACCACCTAACGAGGGAGGAGATGGGGGAAATAAACTTAAAGAAAAATAGGGACAGAAATAAAAGGGGCCAATGAGCGTACCATAATGGAAAGTTCATCAGAACAATTACCATGAAAATATTTATAGAAAAGGCACAGGGAAGCTACGTTACGGCGGGGAGTGGGGAAAGTGACTGAAGCCGAGAAGTTTTGAAGATTTTGAAAATACTTCCTTATTGGCTTTGTAGAAATATGAGGTTTGTCCGTTAAGTTTAATGATATATATGATTGTATATTGTTAAAGGCGACATTTTCTTTTCGCAGGGGAACTGACGAACATTCTATTTCTAAGGTATATTGTGGTTAAAGAGTAAAAACAAAAAAAGAGAAAGTGATTGTTGTGTCTTTGTATTATATTATACAGAAGGTCCTTGGGTTATGTATGACCCGACGTACGGCGTTTCGTCTTTATGGCACTATCTACCGTAATATAATACGTCATCACGCGGCTCTATATGAGGAAGCCGGTGTTGTTTCTTCACCAGCTGCACACCATGTCTTTCGTTTGTATCGTTTTTTTTTTTTGGTGGAGGGAACTTTTTGCCCTTCATTATGGTTCCCAAGCGTAAGGCAGACTCGTCGGTGCTTATGTAGGCGAATTTCCAACTACATCGAAAATCAAATTAAGGCTCGCCGTAGGGACGGATCACCGACGTAAGTTGAGGACCCCTCATTTGGCATCGCTATCTAGCGGTCATTAGCAGACATTTTTTAAACAAACAAGTGGTTTGATCCCATAATTTCTTCTAGATTTGAATTGTTACTATGTAATTATATTAAAAATGTATCTCGGATATAGTATTTCAAGGAAGAAACATTGTAAATCAATGGATTATTTTTACATCTATTTCCTACACATTCATATTTTTTTTTATGAAAAGAATACTTTATAGTTCATTTTGCTGATCTAGAAACTGTTACTAACTTTTTGAAACATTAGATTTCATACCTAATTCGTTTCTTCTGTATCTTCTTTCCCATGTGTCTCTTCGGAATGTCGGCAATTAGGCCTCAACAAATCTTCCTGTCATTTATTGCTCTACGTTGACTATTCGCCAATCCTCTATCTTTTTCTTCCGTCATTCATTCACATGCTCATTATGTTGCTTCTGGTCTGGATTTTTAGTGCCTCTCTTGCCTTCCGTATGTTCCCTGGGTTTTAAATCCTGGAGACTTATCTTCCGTATTATGTGTCCAAGAAATTTCAGATTTGTCTTTCTGATTGTACTTAGACGTTTCCCAAATTATGAGAGAATTATAAGAGCTACGAGGATTCATTATGAGCTGCAACAATCTTAACAACATCAGATATCCAGTTGACCCTGCAGTGAACGCAAGGAATAACATCTTAATTTTGTACGTATGTAATTTGAGATATGCATATTTTACTTGTATAATTTCAGACAGACGGTCATAAAAATATGTTATAAATCTATGGAATATTCCTTAGCCTTTTCAACACACACACACACACATACAGACACACACACATGTATATATATATATATATATATATATATATATATATATATATATATATATATATATATATATATATATATATAGTTAGTTTACGAAAAACTAGGTAATCCGTATGGGTAGACCCAAGGAGGATAAAATCCAGAGAGCTCAATGTAAATCAGAGCTAATAATTTAAATAAAAACAGACCACTTTAAGTTTCCATGTGTGTGTTTGTGTGTGTGTGTGTGTGTGTGTGTGTGTGTGTTACACCGAACACATGTCATAATCGCAACACAATTGCAGACGTGTTTCAATGCATATCAATGCATCTCATCAGGCGATTGTAGAATGTTATGAACGTTGGAATTGTAGTTTATTCTGTATATATATATATATATATATATATATATATATATATATATATATATATATATATATATATATATAAAAATCAAATACACGTTAGCAGGGATGAATTTTCCCTTAGGAACATTAAAAAGAAATACATAAGCTCAATCGACTAGCACAGATAAATCAAATTAATTCTCTTTAAAACAGTAAATCTCATAGTAAAACAACAACCACTCACCTCCAATATCCAAATAACAGAGAACTAGCATCATTTGTGAATTCACATGTCGTTTAAGGACCTGCCTTCCTGATATAACCAAATTCATGAATAATTATATTGGACATACCACTACATGCTTATCAAGACTACTCACTTTACATCTCTCAGACCATAGCTCAATTAGGACCCATTTAAACAGGCATGGAACCCTACCAACGTGCGTCGGAAAGATACTCGTGGGAAATACGACTATAATAACCTTATCCACATAAAAACGGCTAAAAAGTGGAAGCATTAATAATAAAAAAAAATGACAACACTCAATAATGTCAACTATGAACACCGTATTTGGTAAAACAATTCTCCTCACTCTCGATAAACATATATAAAAATCTACGTATTCTGCTGAAAAACAAAACAGAATCAAATTATATATTGATAATAACTAATAGAATAAGCGAAAGTGTTCGGATATGTAGAATATTTGGCCAGTTTTTTACACAATTGTCCAGAAAAAGAATCGCTTACACGAACGCAAGAAAAAAATGAAAAAAAATCCCAATCGCACTACCTTGTCAGTCGTTTTTAATGAAATTTGTATAAAAGACGGATTGCTGCCCGAATGCACAATTATTAATAATATACATATATAGTTTTTTTTTTAATGATAATATGTGTAATGGATTAACATAAAAGTATCTGCAAAGAATCAAATCCGTAAATGTACAGAATTTGTCATAACATTTCACACAAGAGTATTACAAATGTGTGTATCTACGTAAAATGTACAGTAGCATTTTTTAGAAGGCTTTTATATGTACTCACAAGACAACACGTATAAATGCATATAAATAAATTGAAGTATGTAAAAAGATGGTAATATTAAGTATATGGTCAGATGTTGGTGCATTTCGTGTTGGGTAGAAAATCCATAATTTTGTCCGACGTTTTACCATCAAAGCCTGAAAAATGTCTGTGTGCAAAACTATTATCTTAATTCGAAAATGAAAAAAAATGTATCAAAAGTTAAAAAAAACAACAACAACAAATAAATTAATGAATTGCCTGAATTACAGACGGAATGGAAAATATAAAAAGTGCGAAAAACCATGGAACAAAAATCCCTTGACTTTTTGAAAGGCATATTAAAAGATTTTGTCTCGAATATAAAACCCAAAATGGTCGTGGGTACTCTTCAAATGAGGGTATATTTTATATTAACCTTTTAACCTATTCTTTTATTTATTGTTGGATTAAGATTTTGTGACATGTAATCGTTATTATTTTTTATTTTCTCTGGAAATGAACTAAATAATTTTTTCCATTTGTCAGTTATTCCCTAAAATATTATATCAAATCTATCGAAATTATGTAATAAATTGGGTTATTTATTGTTCAGAGATATCAATCCGTCCATTGAACTGTTCTTATTATTTCTCTGTTTTGGTTCCATAGTATCTTTCCACATTGCTTTTTGAATGGGTAACTGAGTACATCCGTATATATATATATATATATATATATATATATATATATATATATATATATATATATGTATGTGTGTGTGTGTGTGTGTGTGTTAATTTAATTTATGGTGCATAAAGTGCTCAACAGAGCTATGAAGTATATATTAATAAATACACATATACTTACGTTTGTTGTGCAACTTAAAGTTTCATGGCTTCTTATGTCGTCAGACACATATTGCGAATGAGCCACTTATTACAGTTGTTTTTTTAAAATACTTAGTCTCTTGTGTGGAACGCTGAATTGTACGCAAATTCAAAGCTCAAAGTTAATATAAACCCAATATTTTGGGTGTAAATTCAAAATATAAAACGTATGGATGGAGATATTTGGAAAAACTAAGTAAAAAATATGATGCAAACTTTTATATGTTACATGAATTTCCTTTCAGTGTGGGGAAATATTACACACACACATATATATATATATATATATATATATATATATATAGTATACTGAGGCAGCAGATCATTATTTATACATGTTGTGGATTCCGGGATGAAATCCGGTATCAAATAATAACAAACGCCAAGAATGAATATAGGAAAATTAATGTATTGACGTAATAATACAAACTGGTAATGCAGGTTAGTAGTTCTAGGAATGCGGGTTAGTAGGAAAATATATATATAGTCTTTGGTATCGACGTATCGCTGTATGACTTCTTACTGAGTTTAAGTGCTCGTTACTATGACTCTTGTGCTACCCACCTCTATTACTACTCGACCGACTCAACGTTCTACTACTACTACTACTACTACGACTTGACTCTCTGCCGGGTATTCACTGGTAGTAGTATATGTATACTTTGGGTGAGTCCATTTGTGTAAAAAGGGGAGGACCCTCACCAATACATATGATATTTTTAGATATAACAGATATGAATGTCTATTATGTTTGATCGTGAACTGTTCTAATGTTCGTATATTTGCTTTAATTTTGGGTGAAAATAACGACAAAAAATGTCCAACATTTTGGATTTTTTATTAAGCTCCAGCTTAATTTAAACCTTCGGATCACATGAGTCAATGCCAGAGTGGTTATACGGACATTTTAACATAGATCTTCACCATCGAAGATAATATTTTATGTTGACATAGAAGATTGCTATGCGGCGATAACGGTCGCGGAATAGCACAGGCCGTTCATAAGTTCAAGATGAGGTTCTATGACGTCATACCACGCGAGAGGCCAAAATATTAATAACAGAACCGTATGTCTAGATGCAATGTAATGTGCTGTGATTAGTTTGTTGACCGTGGGTTGCTCTACTCCCGATTACTGCTTTTAACCTGAAAAAAAAACACCGCCATAATCTACCAACCTACTCCAGATAAGCCTCAGTTTCTTCTCTCCAGCCCTCGGTAGTAAATCCCGTCTCTAGCGCGAGAGATGATTGGTGAGGTCTTCCCACTTCTCGATGTCCGTGCCCATTGCCCTCATGCGACTTTTACATACGTATTTGAAGCGAAGATGAGGCGGTACTCGTTCCCTTTTGCCGGTGGCCAGTTTGCCACACAAATGGCCCTTTACAATCCTCTCATGACTAGACTGTTTCTTCGTGTTTTGCCGTGGTGATGAGACGACGCTGGAGTCACCTCTCCGGGGCGAAGGTCTGAGCAGGAGTTTATGAGAGATCGACGGTCGCCCATATAAACAGTTCGTCATCAACTGTACCACTTTAAGAATTATTATTATATATTTTAAATGATAACGATGGAAATCAATAAATAAATAAAAAACGAAAAAAAGTATAAAATATATGAGAATATTTTTTTACTTTTTTGTTAAAAATCTTTGAAAGATAAATAACAAGGCACTGACTATTCTGAACAAAACAGAAACAAAATAACGTTACGACTCAAAATGTTTTTCCTGCAAATTTGAAAATACGCCCTCGTACATAAAAATGTGACGCTACAATCAATAAATAAGAAGAGAATAAATGAATAAGATTATAGACAATTGTTTTTAAAATATTTGAATGATAAATGATGGAGAAGGAAATCGACGATACTAAAGCAATTGTCATTGACTGGAAGTTAAGTTTTCAAATGACATCTGTTTGAAATCATTGCTTATGCAGGTGAAACCTGGGGCACGAACAAGAGTCATGTAAGGCTGGAGCGATATCATTAAAGCTTTATCCGGCGTAAAATGTTCATGTGTGCTGTTGATATCCTCAAACGCAGTTATTCTACTCGTGAAATAGTTAGCATTTTAATACAAATTAAAATAGAATGAACATTTGTTAAGGATGAAAGACGATAGGATTCATTAGCATTTTCTTAGCAATGAGTTGGGAGAAGATAAAAAACCAACGCACAAGCAGGAATTTGGCTCTGGATCTGTTGTTCCCAACGTGGGACACGCAATTTGATTTTTAAGTGGAGGAGGGCAATTTGAGAATGAGATAATAGCACTGTACTTCTTCGAGCGTGTGTGTGTGTGGGGGGGGTGGATTCATATGGTGAATATAGCGTATGCATACATAAAAATATTCGTGTATATATATTTAAATGTGTAATTACGTATGTACTCTCTCTCTCTCTCTCTCTCTCTATATATATATATATATATATATATATATATTCCTGGATCTTTCATTTTTAAAACCTTTTTTTCTTTCGATATTGATATGATTATTGGCAATTCAAGAAATCGAAGGTTTTTCGAGACGAGCATAGTTACCTATATCTATCTATCTATCTATCTATCTATCTCTTTCTATATATATATATATATATATATATATATATATATATATATATATTTTAGAATTGGACATAGTCCGACAATTTATTTAAAGACATTTATATTATGTTTAACGTTCTTTTTTATAGATACAAGTATTTAAGCACATTTGCTTAAATACTTGTATCTATAAAAAGAACGTTAAACATAATATAAATGTCTTTAAATATATATATATATATATATATATATATATATATATATATATATATATATATATATATATATATATATATATATATATATGTTATAGTTTTTGTAAAAATATGATTCCAACGCGACACAGAAATTACTATGTTTCGAAACTGAAACTCAAGTCGTAAATTTAATTTCACAATTAAACTTAAAATTTTGAGCACAGTTTCATTCTTAAGCGATGTTTAGAATAACTAACCGAAGAAATGGTTTACTCATTATAGGTTGGAAATGGAGGTGCAATCTTGCATTTCTCTTCATTATCAAGGGGTCTCGACTTTGATGAAAGTATGAATGTTTATTCTATGTCAAACATTTGGAGTCGTGTAAGGTTGGGTTGGGGGTTTTTTGTCTGGCTACAATAGCCTTTACTATCAGGCTCTGCTGTTTTTATTACTATCTGTTAAAACTGTTATTGATGTTCTAGTCTTTCTGGGGTTTATTTATTTATTTATTTATTTGTTTATGGTTTCTTAAAGTGCTGCTTAGATATGGTTGGGTTGTACTTTTAATCCTATAGTTTTATACGTGTCTGAAATTAATTGACTTTGCTAATAGATTTTATATGGTATTGTATAATTATTTATATATGGTATTATGGACCTTTTTTATATATTTTAGGATTTAATATCTATTGTAAATTTTTTTTATCCATTTATAAATTACTAATTTTTTATTGCGTATATTTGGTGGTGTCTGCAACAAACCGTTATTTCACTTAAGAGATTCAGTTTCGAAAGAGTAAGTAATTTCTGCGTCGGGATAGAATCATATTTTTTTTTAAATAATTATAATTTTAAGCCCTACTTCTGTATCGAACACTATTTAAAAAAATAATAAAACATGAATACTAAAGTACTTTGGATCATTAATTTAACTGTTCTTTCCTATTATATCAATATATATATATATATATATATATATATATATATATATATATATATATATATATATATATATATATATATATATATATATATAAGAGAGACTGTTTGACCAACACAAGGAATGTTAAAAAGATAAATAAATAAATAATAAAAAAACAAATGAAAACTACAGAGAAACGTTCGTTTTCTTCATCAAGACATTCATTTCTGTAGTTTACTGCTACAGCAAGCAGAAACATTTTTTCTCTCCCGATGATGGCCATGTTGGTCGAAACTAGTCGAGGAACATAAATGAAATAATAATAATAAAAGCATGAGAATATTAATCTACAACCCAGTATGTCTGAAGATTTTAATTGATTTTTTTAATAATTTTTATCGTTCAAAATATATATATATATATATATATATATATATATATATATATATATATATATATATATATATACAGTGTAACCCGCATATAAGAGAGTTGTCGGGACCGGAGAAGAAGTCTCTTATATCCGGGTTTCTCTTATATCCCGGTTTGGTCTATTTTATATACATTAACACAGGCTCTAATTTGGGACCAGAGAAAATTTCTCTTATATCCGGGTTTATCTTATATATGGGTCTCTTATATCCGGGTTACATTGTATATGTATATAGCATAATGAGAAGCCACGTATACTTTCTTAATATGTATATATAGGAAGAAAAAACAACTAAAAAGTTGCAAATTAAAAAAAATGAATGTTTTTTTTGTGAAATTATTTATTTATATTTTCATATATATATATTTGATATTTCAAATCGACGCCGATCTTTCATCAGAAATAGCTGTTTTTAGAAGTTTGTTTACAAGTAGCGTCCGTCGCGAGACGCGGACGTCACGTGATATGAGATGCAACTGTGTTCGAATATTTTTAACGTAAATCTAACTATAATAATATTTTAGTTGTTGTTTAAAAAAAAAATTAACTATATCTAAAAAAAAATTTCTTTAACTATTGAAATATTTATAAAGATTTAAAATACCCAAGTCTTTATTTAACCCTAGTTTATATGTATTTAATTTTAAAATCCAGTATTTTTCTTTTTTTTTTCTGCGTGTGTATGTATACACACGCAGAAAAAAAAGAAAAATACTGGATTTTAAAATTTTAAATCTTTATAAATATTTAAATATTTAAACAAAATTTTTTTTTTCAAATATAGTTAAAAAAATTTTTAAACAACATTTAAAATATTATTATAGTTAGATTTACGTTAAAAATATTCGAACACAGTTGCATTCCATACCACGTGACGTCGGCGTCTCGCGACGGACACTACTTGTAAATAAACTTCTAAAAACAGTTATTTCTGATGAAAGATCGAGGTCGATCTGAAATATCAAATATATATATGTATGAAAATATAAATAAATACTTTCACAAATAAAACATTCACTTTTTTTAATTTGCAACTTTTTAGTTGTTTTTTCTTCCTACATATATATATATATATATATGTGTGTGTGTGTGTGTGTGTGTGTGTGTGTGTGTGTGTGTGTGTGTACAATAGGAACACAATAAGTTTAGAAATATTGTAAATTTCAAAACTTAAATGGTAATACTATTGCATATATGCAGTTTCTCTGTTCTATGGAAGCGTGTTTAAATCAAGTTAATTGCCTTTCAGACGCCCTCTTTTTGAGTACTATGAATTATACGTCACGGAAGTAGCATCATATTTTTAGAGATCCTTATGTGGGGCAAGGCCAAATGAAGCTTGGGAAACACTTCCCTGGATCTTTCATTTTGAGGGAAATCCGTGCATAATTTTAAGAAAACTTTGAACAGAATCATTTTCAGCATGGAAACCCCAAGAGACATATTCGTATGGGTTCTGGTGTTAATCTCCCACAGAATGTGAGCACAGATTTTGATCTAACGTTTAATGAATGTGGCCGCGTTTTTCTGAGTGAAACAGGCCTCATATATCATGAAACTCCACATCCAGAGAGAATTCATTCGGTATACAGTATTGCTGTTTCCCATACATATGCACGATAATTCTAGCAGGATTAAAAAGCCACACCTAATCTGCCCCTATTTCACAATCACTGAAGCGATGTCATTACACGAAATCGTATCGCAGGTATCATTTATGCATATATGTATATATGGATAGGGTATAATCGCATACCGAGATACCTCCTGCACGGTGAACTGGCACAGGTTGCTTAATTATATAGAGGATTGTCATTTAAATTTAATACATTATTTCCAAATAATAGTACTGTTATAGAGGGATTTCAAGCCATCTGTGCAGTGTATACATGCGGCTTGTCTCATCTGACCGGGTCTATCTTCGCTGTCTAAAAGAACTCTCCAGCAACCCGTCATAGAAAATAATATCATCTAAAAATAGTGAAAGAAAACTATGATCTTATTTTAAATTCTTTGAACGAAATGAAAACATTAGTTTATGAAACCCATAAAATAATTTTTGTAAGGAATCAAACTTGGTGGTTTCAGTTTTTTCTCGAAATTAAACTTTTTAAAACTAAGTATAAATATGTGAATTTTAAAGATTTGAATGTTATTTCTAGCATATTTAATTTTTTTGATTGATTCGTTTTTTAAGACTTATCAACCAGTTGCAGGTTATTTAAAGTCAAAAAATATTTTTAGATAGTAAGAATTTATTATTGAGTTAATAATGGTTTTGTGATGCAAGTCTTGTTCTTTATACAATAGTTGGCGGGAAAAGATATGCATTCATACCTTTCCCAAAGATTTTTACGCGTATGTGAATATTACGAACCCAAAGGAAATTGGAACTCGGCTCTCCTATTAATAATTTCGAATCTTTATCTATTGTTCCACCCGCACATCCAAGCTTACATTACATGGTACTCACAAGCTGCTAGCTATCTATGTACTGACCAGGCTCAATGTTTCTTAAGTTGGTTTATCGTACGGAGAAATAGAGTTTCAACGCTTTGCGTTAGAACTTCATTTATATAACGCAATAAATAAATTTTGACTCATTTGGTATCCACGTCTGTTCATATGTAAGATTTCTCGCGACTTTCTTTGTCTTTTCATACCTATCTATATCCACCGTTTCATATGCGTCTGAGTACGTGTGCTAATCTATGTTAATATATTTATGTTAATATATTTATGTTAATATATTTATGTTAATGTATTTATTATTGATATCTATCAGGATCTGTCTATGTTCCTCCCTGTTCATATCGATAAGAAATCGTAATACATTTGTGTCTATCTTTCAGGTATTTCAGACAATCTCTAGCTACAAAAAGCTGTTTACCTCGGGCGAGAGTAATCTGCGCTCGTCTACCGTAAATGCTCGATTTAGCATCCACTTCTTGAATAATTAATTTAACCGGCGTTTCAACATGAAGTGGTCGTAAGAGTAGCTCATTTTAGGTAAACTGCAGTCTGCATGACCAGTGGAAAGGAAGATGAGTAAAATCAATAAGATATTGATAACAAGCAAAGCTAGTAGAATTTGAAACTTTCTTTGAGTTCAAACAATAACAGAAATGAGTGAATAACTGAACTAATAGTTGAGGAGGGCAAAATAAATTTCCGGCAAACATTATCCAAAAGCTTAGAAAACAAGGTAAAGGGTAACCCTACTGACGAAAACTGAGAAAAATTTTCTTTATTAAAATAGACGATTTTGTATAGCTCATGTTCTTGTTAATCTTTCACCACAAGCAAGGCAATAAAGTCATTAAGTCGCAAGGAGTTTACTAGGTGTTATAGGATATAAGAAAATAAGGCACTATTAAGGAGAGAAAACAAAAAAACTTAAGACAGATGATAACGGTTGACATTGTATTTATATTTTTGAAAATCAAAGTTGCCTGGAAATCAGAAATCCGGAAGAGATTTCAACGAGCGTGAAATGAATGCAAAGAAATACTGACATTGAGCTTACGGTTACATCTAGCCATTTCAACTGTAAAATGATGAGACTGTAGCGCCAATTTAGTAGTATTCTTAGATTCCTCAAGTCGGTGTATAAAGTACGTAAACTCATCCAATCAATTACTGTGAAAATATTCATAGAAAAAGCAAAAAGGAAACTACATTACAGTGGTGGGACTGAGGGCGAGATGCCAGATTACGACCAATAACTTTGCATTTACCTTTTGTTTTTGTTTTTTGTTAGTTTGTTTTTTATTTTATCAAGAATATCAAATATATAGCAGGATCATTAGACTAGATATGGTATCAATATTCAATGCACTGACAAATGATAGACTTATAAATATGTAAGATAGATTCTGGCGAAAACATTGTCTATCCCGACACAGTGAACTAATTCTCATAGCAAGTAGACATGGCAATTGATTCAATATAAT